>CAWUFW010003018.1:1200000-1800000 GCA_963921515.1 Calotriton arnoldi
TACCCAAGTATGCAACATCTCAGCACTGCATAAGCACAGAAGTCAAAGGCACACCGCCTGAAAGGGAGAAGGCCAGGCAAAGGCTGAGCTGCAGGGGCGACTCTCCCACAATGCAGCACACACATCAACATTGACAACAATGTGGTACAAACTGCAACACTTTCACAACAGAACAGAGGACACAACCGTTGCCGCTTGTGTGTAGAAACTGGTCAATCACATTTGGCATAGCAGGAAACTGTGACATGATAATGGACAAGTACAACCCCACATCCCTGATGGTGCACAAATGTCCACTGTCCCGCTTCAAATAGGCAGCTCCTCCTAAACAGTCACAATGTACATTGTCATGCAGTCTGTTTGGAAACTTGGCCAATGCGTGAACATACATGGAACACACTGTTAAACTGCATCTCCCCTTTACATTGCAGAGGGAGAATCATCACCTCCTGCAGAGCAGACCGAACACCTCCTCACTGATGACGAGGAGGACCTCCCCACCTTTGACACCGACGCCCTCCAAGAGCTCATGGACAGCTTCCGCACCCCACCCCCAGGAGCAGGGCAACCCAGTTGCATCGAGGAGACCCCACCCCCTGCACAGACCACACAGCAGGAAGTACCCACCACCCCGGCTGTCTCCCAGGATCCCCACGACCAACACATGGCATTTCAACGCCGTGTGTTGGAGGGCCAGAAGGAGATGGCTGAGCAGGTGTGGGTGGGGTTCGAACTCATGGCAGCCAAACTAGATGCCATCCATGGGTGTCTACGTCCCATCAGGGACCACTTACAGTCCCTAACGGACACCCACAGTCCGCTCCATGGTCTCCAACGAGCCATGGCTGACATCGCTGGAGTCATGACTCGGAGACAAGAACACCTGTCTAGTCAGAGTGGCTCCAGCGATCTCAGCCGGGAGTTGGGACACATGCGGAGGCTCATGGAGGACACAGTGCGGATGGAGGCGGAAAGGATGGCTGCCACGGCTGCACATCAGCGAGATGTAGCTGGGATCTTCCATGCCCTGCAGATCCTCATCATGGCATTGCTGCCACCAGGCCTGGCGCAGATGAATGCTGCTGCTCCTCCACCATCCTCATCCCCGCCCCCTGATGTGTCAGTGCCCCACAGTGCGGCAGACATTCCACCTCCAGCACCTGATGTGTCACTGCCACACAGTGCGGCCGACAATCCACCTCCGGCCCCTGATGTGTCAGTGCCACACAGTGCTGCAGCCGAAACACCACCACCCACAGGTGAGGCACATCACACATCAGAGGACGATGATGTGGATGAGACTGCTGTTGTGGTAATGAGGAAGCGGTAGCATTCATCTCCGCCATATGGCCTGTTTCAGCTTGGTTCGGCCCTTTGCATCATCACCTTCCACTGTCACCCGATACACTCTGCGGCACTCACCTTGTACCTTGACATGGACTGTCATATTCTGTTTGGTTACCAATGACACAGCAATCAGACTGCGGATGAACTCTTCCTCTTCCGATGAATTTGTCCTTCCCTAATGGACTCTGGCTGGCCCTCCACAGGGCAACAATGCCAAGTGGGGTGTGCATGGCCCTGTACTGCTCCAGCTGCAACACTCCACTGAAGGTGAATAAAACATTCAAATTCTCACAGATGTGTCATGTCTATGATCCTTCAAGTATGACAGTATGGATGAATGTAGGGTCACTGATTCCCCCTCACGTCCATTTTGCACATGTTGTGGGGCTTGGGTTACAGGGTGCAACATTGCTGATTGCGGTCCGGGTGGCGCAGACACTACAACGGAGACACACGCATTGGTTACTTCCTTGTCCAGGCCAGAACTGAACCACGCCCAGAGCCCTGGGCTCATTGTTCACACCCCTACGCTGGACTGGCATACGCCAGCCTAGCCCACTCCTCTTACGCTCACAGGGGGTGACGACACAGCTACATGTCCCAGGTCTTCCCTGTAGTGATCTGCTGGTCACTGGTCTAGTTGTCAGCATGCCACAGCCACTCCCTGAGGGCTGGTTTACACCCAAACCACACCCATCCAGCACAGGCGTCATGGGACATGTGACCCTGCTAATAAAAGGGGCCCACCACAGCACATCCCCCACTGCCGGAGGTGACATGATGGCGTCCGCATCCATGGAACTCAATCATAAAGGGTCCGTGACTTGCGTTGCACAGAGTTAGTGGCACCCGATGGCCTGCGTCCAGCACGGGCCTACCGCCACGTGGCAATGACTTGCGTTGCACTGAGTTAGTGACACCCGATGACCTGCGTCCGGCACGGGCCTACCACCACGTGGCGATGACTTGCGTTGCACTGAGTTAGTCCCACCTGAAGAGCTGAGCGGGTGTGCAGCCTGCGATGATGCGTTGGCCTTGATACAGCGTCCAGCAAATCAGGACTCGATTTGAATTGTGAGACCTGCTGGACCGCACTGTACGCGCAGGCAACAGTCAGCACACACATGACTCCGTGGTGCGGTGCCGCAGGGTGCGCTGGGGGCCTGTGGTGCGGAATCCAGCGATCGGCTGAGGAGGTTGCACCGGCACGTGGAGGGCCCTCTTGGAGACACGCCGGTGGCGGCAGGTGAGCATTGAGGCCTGGATGCGCAGGGGTGGGCAGTCATCGCTGGGCGGCGAACCGGTCCGGGGACCAGGGCTGGGGTGCAGCAGGCGCACAGGATCGCGCAGGCACCACCTGTAACGGCGGCGGCCTCGTGGCTGGGTGGGGGGCGCCGCCCTGGCAAACACGACCCTGTATGCGCTGACGAGATGTGCGCGGGTTGGCTTGGGACGTAGTCACCTCGTCTCAAGTGTGAATACGGCCGTTGAATGTGGTCGGGCACGTGTGTGTAGGCCTATGGTCACGATATGGCGGACACAGAGACACACGCAGTAGTTACTGTGGTGGCCATCCCGGAACTGGACCATGCCCAGGGCCCCGGGCTATTCATTCGCGACATACGCTGGCCAATGCCGCTCGTCTCAGGCTTACTGGGGGGAACACATGGCTACATGTCCAAGGTCTTCCACACTGCCTGGGGTAACCTGTTTGCGTCCACTGTCCACTACACTGCAAACACCAGCAGTAGATGTCCACATGGACATGTCTGTGCTCTGCATACTGCAGTCTGTCCAGCACATCTCCGCCACACTTGGCATTGTGTCCTTTCATATTGCTGGGTCACTTGCCTCCTTCGCACATTCTTGGTTCCCACCTCTCCCCACATTCTGCAATTGTGTGGCAGAGGGGCTCTGCCTTTGTGGATGGTTTGTCTACATGTCTGGCCCCTGTTACCACGGTTACTTGTGTTGTCGTGTCCGGTAGTTGGGCATGTTGGTTGGCATGTTGTATGTGATTTTGTTACGTGTGCTCTCCCACAGTTGTGAGTTGTGTGATTGTGGAGTTGAGGTGTGTGGTGGGTTCAGTTAGTACTTACCAATGAGCAGTGCATTGCCATAGGTGCCATCCTGGATGCGCTGGTTGATGATGGACTGTCGGAAGATGTATGTATCATGCACACTGCCTGTGAAGTTGGCGACGGCATTGGTGAACTGTCCCCGGTGGTCCACTATTGCCTGCACATTGATGGAATGCGTGTGCTTTCTGTAGCGGTAATTGTGTGCAGGGTCGGCAGGGGGCACAAGTGGTACATGTGTACAGTCAATTGCCCCCGACACGTGCGGTAAGGCAGCTATGGCGTAATTCCCTTGCATGGTCTCCAGCTGTTCATGCAGAACTTGGGGGAAGTGAAGGTGCAGGGGTATCAAGAAGATACAAACCGTGATGTTTACAGCTATGATGAATCCTGCATGACGAGGCCGTAACAGATGTTTGTGTGGTCGTAACCTTTTTTTCTTCTTTTTTTAAAATTACATTTATTTATTGTTATTAAAGTAGTACATAGGCAGATCACAATATATGCTAGAGACAGTCAGCAATGTACACAACACCATATCACATCAATTGACAAGTAGAGTCACGTGGAACATATTTGTACAGGCATAGGGAACCAACCGCCATCCTATTGGCCCTCACCTTAGTATTGTACAGGAACAGCATATACCAGGAATGTCATATAACACTATAAAAAGCAGTGCTGGGGGTACCATCCGCAAGAAGGGGACGACTGTTACAACAAGGAAAAATGGAGCATGGGGTGTAAGGGCCGGATCCCATACTTATACAGGTGGGTCACCGGCTTCCTGTTCGGTGGTGGTGGGGTGTTCCAGCAGGTATGTCTGAAGTGGACCCCATATGTCCCTAGGGCGTGAGGAAATTGGGAGAAGCTCTGCATACATACATGTTTGGTCCTGCCATAAGATCATGTCTCCAATCCATTCCTTAAACTTAGGTGCCCTCCCGTGACCCCATCTACAGGCCACCCGTCGTTTGGCCAGCACAAGTCCAAAGGACACAAATTTGCGATGTTTCGCCGGGATCTGCTCAGTATAGCCGATTAGAGCCACCAGAGGAGATCTCGAGAGAGATAGTGATACCATGCGGTCCAAGACTGTGAAGACCTGTTGCCAGTATGTGTACACAGCCGGGCATCCCCAAGCGAGATGTAGGAAATCTGCATCCTCTGCCCTACATCTATCACATCTGTTTGTGTCTCGTAACCCAAACTTATGTAGTTTAGCCGGGGTGTAGTAACTTCGCTGGAGAAATTTGTAGTGAGCGATGCGCAGACCCTCTACTAGAAGAGACTTGTTCAGTTTGTTTACAACAGAATACCCATTGTGTGTCTGAGATGGGATGCTCTAGTTCGACCGACCCCTTGTCCCGAGCAGTGCATGAAGGGTATGCAGTATCTGTGTACATGCTGCGATATAATGCGGACACTAAGTGAGAGGCAGTGGGTGCACGTAGTACATGATGCAGCGGGGTTACCACCACAGGCTCCAATGGGTAATCAGGGGTGCAGTCCTTCAGCCCATGTCGTAAACGGGTATAGAGAAAGGTTTCCATAGTAGAAGGTGGGGGATTTGAGTAGAACTGGTGAAGGGTACGGAATTTACCATTTAAGTATAAGTCGCCCCAGGAGCAAAGTTTCCGAGTCCTAGCGGTCTTCCTGAACACCCCTTCCTGAAGTAAGGGCATCTGTGGGTGATATACAAGTGGGAGCAGCGGGGAGTATAGGCATGGTGCCTGTAGGCGGTCAGCTATGCGGTGCCAGGCTTGGAACGTGCACTCCACAGAAGTGGGGCGAGGCTCACGAGGCTTGACCGATGAGAGTATAACCCCCTCTAATGGAATAGGATCTGCAATGCAATGTGGCACCTCTGTTGAAGGGAGTGACTTGTTGCGGCATAGCAACAAGGGGCCGACATCCGCTTCTAAACATCGCAGACTTCACCTCAGTCAAGGGAAAATGGCGGCCTCCACCGAGACGCGGATCCGGGAATGAAGGAGCTCCCCTAGGAGTGCTGAAGACGCACAGAGCTGGGAAACGTCACCGAAGCAAGTAATCGAGCCTCAGCCATAGCGGACCCAGCTCAGACACCCGAGTGAGTACCCTGAGCACTTTGAGCCCGAGCGGTGGCGGTGGCGGCCGCCCCCCCCTGTCACTCCGATAGCTTCCTCCACCAGCAGAACAAAGCAAGTTACCTACTTAATGGGCACCACAGAGCACCTTGGGGGTCTGAGGGGTGTCTGATGGGACTTTGTTGAGCACGGGAGGCCATTGGAAGATTTGAAGTCCACTGAGGGAGCTGCCTGACCCTGCGCCTGACCTTAAGATGGTGCCTGGGCTCCCCCATCGCAGCACACGCTAGGGGATTTGTTTCAGTCTTTGCTTGGGCAGAACGCTACAGACGTCTTGGGAATCAGGGGGTGCAACCAGAAGGAGGTGGAACATCTGTGAAACAAACTATGATGAGGTGAGCCCTCCCTCCGCCCTCCCTATTACTACCTGTTAATCCCTTGCCTGACCCCAAGATGGCTGCCACTGGGTTCCCTTCTACGTCGTGCTACTCCTCTGAGAAGAAAAGAAAAGAAAAAAAAACCTCGAACTCATCCCCCATCTGGCCTACCCTTCAGGATACCGAATCTGTGAACCTACCTCTGACCGTGGAGACCTAGCTTTTTGGCCGATGGCTGGTGGAGCTACTTGATAGCTATAGAGAAGATGGGCTGTGGACTACCCCCTCGGCCGTCACCTACCCAGCCGGACATTGGGCAGACATTTCTTCGTCTCTCCTTCGTCCTCTCCCTCCTACCCCTTTACTCCACCCACTTTCCTCTTTACGCTCCATTTATCCCTCCTCTTTGATCTCTAATTGTTTTCTCATTGAGACCTAGCCACTTGACCGATGCCCGGTGGAGCTACCTGATAGCTATAGAGGAGATGGGCAGTGGACTTCCCCCTCGGCCGTCACCTACCCAGCCGGACTTTGGGCAGACTCTCCTTCGTCTCTCCATCCATCCTATCTCCATCCTTTCTCCCTCCTATACCTTTACCCCACACCCTTACCCTTCTAAGCTCCATTTATTCCGTCTTCCGACGCTCTTGAAATGTTTTCTTGTAACTGATGCAACTTGTAACTGATGTAATTTGTAATTTTGTGGATCCGTATGTAAAGCGCTCTGATACCCCCGGGTCTAGCCAGCGCTATATAAAACTCAAATAAATAAATAAAAAAAATAAAAAAGCCAATGCTCGGTAGCCACATGAGGTGTATACCGAGGAGGATGGAACCAAAAGTGGGCAAAGTGTGCTTGGGCACATATGTAATACAATTCAAAGTTAGGGATATCAAAGCCTCCCTGTGAGTATGGTCGCATAAGTGTGTCCCATTTTATTGGTGGCTGTTTGCCTCCCCATACCAGCCTGATCAGCTCCGCACGGAGGCTGGAGAAAAAGTGTCGTCCTGGATCATATGGAATACAAAAGATTCGGGAGTACCACCATTTTAATGAGGGAGATACGGCCCGCCATGGTTAGGGGGAGGGCATTCCATCGAGTCACGCAGCCAGTGATGTGATCCAATGTACGGCCATAATTTAGCCTCATCAATTCCTCGCGATCTGTCGTGACAGTGATCCCGAGGTATTTCACCTCGTCAGAACACCATGCAATGGGGAAGTCTGCGTCGAAGGGCGTGGCGGCAGCAGTCAATGGGAAAATTTGGGATTTGGTCCAGTTAATATGAATACCGGCGTGGCCACCGAACTTAACAAATTCCATGAGAAGTGGATTAAGGTTTTGGTGCGGCTCTTTTACATAAAGAGTAACATCATCTGCATAAAGAGATATGAGAACGAGGCGCAAAAAGCAGCGGAGCCCTTTTTCCTGATGGTGTTGCCGGATCTTAGCTGCCAGTGGCTCCATTGTGAGAGCGAATAAAAGGGGAGTTAGCGGGCATCCCTGCCGGGTGCCCCGCGAAAGAAAGATCGGGGAAGAGACATGGCCATTAATCAGGATCTTCGCTGTCCGTGCCATGTATAGGAGTCGGATATAGGCCAAGAAACCATTGGGAAGTCCCATACATTGGAGTATAGTAAAGAGGTAATCCCATTCCACCGAATCGAAGGCCTTCATGGCATCAAGGAAGACCGCCACGAGTGCCAGCTTTGGGTCCACATTTTGGAGTATAGAGAAAAGTGTCCTAAGATTGTGAGAGGTTGCCCTACCAGGGATGAAGCCGGCCTGATCCGGTAAAACTAGTTTCTCCATGAGGAGTTTAAGACGGTTGGCTATTAGCTTGGCGAGTATCTTGGCGTCTGCGTTAATTAGCGAGAGGGGGGGATAAGACTCACATCGGTCTGCAGGCTTACCAGGCTTTAGTAATGAGATAATAAGTGCTTCCCTCATCGACGCTGGTAAAGTCTGAGTTTCCTGTCCTTCCAGGAATACTTCTTTCAGTACTGGGAGAAGTTGCTCAATATACATTTTGTAAAAATCTATGGGGAGTCCATCGGGCCCAGGTGCCTTTCCCGATGTCATCTGCATGATGGCTTCACGAAGCTCATCATCCTCAAATGGCGCCTCCAAAAATTCCCACTGGTGATCTCCCAGCCATCCCAGCGCTATATCTTCAAGATAGTGCGATAGGTCCGGGGGAGCAGTATGGCGTGAGCTATACAGATCGGCATAGAAGTCAGTGAATGTATGTAGAATGTCTCGACTATCCCTATGTCGTACCCCAGTGCTATCCACCACGTCCAAGATATAATTAGAAAAACGTGGTGGTCTAATTTAAGTCGCCAGTGCCCTTCCCGGTCACTCTCCCTCCCCGTACCTGCGGGCAGTAATACTTGCCTCTGAATTTGGCTTCCAGGTCTGCAGTGGTAGTATAGTCTGTTAGTTTTTCCCGGAGTAATGCCCTTTGGGCGCCCGACGCCTCGCTCCACATGTTTAGCTCAAGTTGCTTCAGCTCAGTTTCAAGTGATCGCAGATTTCGTCGTATGTCGCGTAATACCCCAAAACGTTTGGACATACATGTGCCTCGCATAGTGACTTTAAAAGCATCCAAGACCGTACCTACGTGTGTAACAGAGCCCTTATTTCTAGCAAAAAAATCAGCTATTTCTTCACCTATCTCTGCCTGAAAAACAGCATCCAATAGTGCCTCTGGCACAAGTCTCCAACATCGCGGGGTAGCAATTAAGTTAGGTGGTGTAATCTCGAGGCACACAGGCGCATGGTCAGAATACGTTATATGCTCTACCGCGTGTATCCAAGTGCTAACCCCTCTGGAACACACCCAGTAATCCAAGCGCGACCAGGTCTGGTGTCCGGCCATGTAAAAAGTGCCCTCTCTGGCAGATGGGTGGACATATCGCCACGCATCTATAAGCCTGTGGTCGAGAAATAATTGAGAAAGAACATCTTGTGTGTTGGTGTAGTGATGTGGAAGAGGATTGGATCTGTCCAGGGAGGGACGTAGGGCAGTGTTAAAATCTCCACCTCATATGACGTGAGTGGATCCTACCTTAATTTTCTGTCCCCATAGTGTAGTGAAGTAATCTGGGTTGTCCGTATTGGGCCCATAACAGCAGGCCAGAGTAACCGATTGCGTGCCCAGTGTACCCCAAAGTAAGCAGCTACGACCTGAGGGATCACTATATGTGCCTCCAAGTATAAAAGGTGTGTTTTTTTTAACCAATATGAGTGAGCCCCGTGAGTATGTGGAATAAGAAGAGAACACCCGAGCAGAGGCCCATTTACTGCCAAAACAAGTAGCGCGTCGTGGGTCTGTGTGCGTTTCCTGAAGCATTGCAACTTGTATATGATGTATGTCCAGGTACGCCAGTATTTGTCGGCGCTTGCGGGAATCCCCAAGGCCTCTGACATTCCACGTGATCATTTTAATTCGTGGAGGCTCAGTGTGTATCGACATTCCGAGTGATATGTTGTATCTGGGGGCAGCGCTGTGCTGTAGTGCGTGTAGCAGTGTCCACGAGGTGTGTGTATGGTCCACAAAGATTGAACATGGCTATCAGGTGCTGTCTCTTATACATCAATGCAAACAGTAACATTCCCACCCCGAACCCACCCCCCAACAATTTCCCTAGCATCGGCAAAGGGTCGACTAGCTAACACCCGTTCCACCCCCACCCACAACAGCACCCCAATCGTGCCGGTACTTAGGTGCCCACCCATAACCCCCAAGTATTAGAACCGTACGGTCTAGAACAAGAGAATCCAACCCAGTAGGGTAAGATACAACAAGAGATATTAGAGTATAAGCAGTAGGGGGGATCTCCCATAAGGGGGGGCGCCAGTGGGGTACAACAAACCTTCCCATGCTCCAACTCCACTGCATTGCATTCCCCATGTATCCCGGTGTGAGGGGGGGAGTAGAGCGGTAAGGGAAGGGTGCTTGGCGAAGTCTCATTCAAACCTACCAAAAAAAAAAAACACCTTTGCCTTTCAATCATACAGCTTATACATTGTGTAAAGTCTAAAGGGCACTTAGCTGTCCATGTCCATCTTGTATGTGAGGCGACTCATCACGAAGGGTGATCTCAGTCTCCCCCCAGGGGAGACAAGGCGCTTGGAGCTCTTCAGTGCAGCATCTTCATCCAACTGCCCCGGCGAGGAGGGTAGAGGGGAGATCAAAGCTGGGTCTTGTAGTAAGGACGGTTTGGGCTCAATTTAGTCCGAGGATGGAGAAGGAGATCTGGAAATGCAGTCCTGTCGCGGCGATCTTCGTTGAATTGTCTTCAGGAATTCTTCCACTTGCTGCAGGGTATTGCAGAATGTGTGTTTGCCATGGTGCGTTATCCGGAGCCGTGCAGGATACATGAGGGCATATTCGACCTGAGCCTTACGGAGTTTGAGTTTGACTGGCAGAAATTTTCAACGCGCCTCCTGAACCGCCATAGTAAAGTCAGGGTAAATGGTGAACTCATTACCCTCGAAGTGCAGCGTCTTTTGTTCACGAGCTTTCTTGAGGGCCACATCTCGATCTCGATAATTTAAAAGCTGTGCTATTATGGGTCGTGGAGGTCCTCCCGTTGGAGGCCGGGGGCCCAGGGAGTGATGTGCCCGCTCAACCACCAGTTGCAATGAGAAGGAGTCCGCTCCAAAGGTTGTGGTCAGCAGGCGCTCAATGAAGTCTTCCATGCGCCCGGTGTTTGTGCTCTCTGGTATGCCAATAATGCGGATGTTGTTCCGGCGGCTTCGAGCCTCTAAATCTTCATTTTTGGCAGCAATGACTTTCAGCACTTTGTCCATTTGTGACATTTGCTGGTGCATCTGGGATGTGGCATCCTCATTTTCTGAGATTCGTCGTTCTGCCTCCTTGAATTGCCCATCATGTTTGTCAACTTTCTGCACAAGAAAATCCAGTCTATTGTTCATCGTGGCCATTTTCCCAGATAGGTCGCTGAGGCTGTGTTTCGTAGCAAGGAGCAGTGATTTTACATCATCCTCCGGGGTCGGCGAGGGTGAATGCAACTGTTCCGTGCCGGTCTGTCCGGAGTCAACCGAGGTGGATCTAGTAGTGTTTTTTTTATTGTCGAAGGTGAGTCTGGGTTGGCGGCCATAAGGCTTCCCCATTATGTTTTTTGTGCTCGGTCTCTTTTTTTAACTCTTTTTCTCGTGGCTTGTGCCGAGAAGAAGGGCGGTGTGAGGAGCACAGTGAGAATCCGGGTGCTAACAAACCAGTCAAGGGAGGCACGGATCAAACCATTAAACATCCGAAGATGGTAGCGTTCCGTAACAGGTTGGTCCTGTGGTAATAGTGAGCACAGAATTTCAGGGGTGCATGAGCATGCCTCTTGTATGTATGGCAGCCGGAGCCTTAGGCGGGGAGCAGGCCTGTTCGGCGAGGTGGCAGGCAATGATGGTGGGCCGTGTGGTGATATATCGCAGGAGGTCACCAAGAAGAGATCACCCGCTCCTCAGCGTTGTCTAGGCAGGTAGGGCTATGCCAGTGGAGCCAGCCAACGATGTATCAGGCCGCAGTCGTGTATTTTCCTTGGGTGGTATATCGAGAGAGGTAGCAGCCTTGCTGTGGTATGATGCCCAGCTCTTGTCAGATCATCAATGGGGTGGTCGCGCCAAGGGTCGTAGCGTAGATGCACATCTCTCCCTGCAGCCCCAATCCCCCGCGAATTCCCGATGGGCCCCCACTCAGTCGCTGAGGATTTCTAATCGACGCCGTGTATGCAGCCGGTGGCAGGCCTCAGTCAAGCAGGTAGAGGTTGCATGAAGCAGGTGCAGGCAGTTTCACTGGAGCACCAACCCACCAGCAGCGGTCGCCAGCCACACAGCGAAAGGGGAGATGCAGGCAAACCCAGTATGGAGGCACCGTGGGAGATGCGGGTAGGTTAGAGGAGTGTGTCCTACCGGTTGCTAGAGGTGTCCCGCGGTCACAGCTTCTAAGTCCTCCCAATGCATGGAAGATGGCGGCGATGCGTCCGGAGTGTGTAGGCGGCTCCGTTTGTATGTGTTTAGCAGTATGCGATTTCCCCACGTTAGCAGACCAGCAGCAGACACCACAGGGGCCAGGTAGGGAGTTTCAAGGCAGAGCAGAGGTCCATATAATATTACGCGGCTCCAGTCGCGCGCGCCGGGAGCAGGAGAGAAACGGCGCCAAGTCCCTCGTCTCATGCAGCCAGCGCTCCACCTCGTCTATAGGAGGTCCAGTCATGCACTACCTTCCCCAGAGTGTCATGGCATAACATGTGTCTGCCCAGCACGTTGAAAAGCTCTCGGCGAGGGATCGGGAAGCACAGTGTGCAGCGCAGGGCCTATCACCACGTGGGATCCCCGGGGCTCTGGTAGAGACGTCTGCCTCTCAGGTCATCCGGAGCATTGTTGCCTCAGTCCCCTGCAGCTGAAAATCCGCTCCAGAGACGCCTCCGTGAATGCGAGAGGCACGATTTTCACCCCAGCTCGGCTCGAGGTTCCGAGGACTAGATTCGCCGCCTTGCAGTGCGATTTTGGGTGGTAGGAGAAGGATAAATGCCGGAGTTTTTTCGCCAAGCCTCCAGAGCCTCACAGGTGTGCGGCCATCTTGGATGTGCGCCACCTAGCGCCCCCGTGTAGTCGTAACCTTCCTTTTTTTTCCTGCGGAGGTTACGAGCACACGGACTTCTGTTACAGTATATTTGGACTGGAATCATCATACCTGTATGCATTCCGGTTTGTCCAAGTGCAATACACTGTACCAGATTGCGTTTGCGACTATGAGGACGCTTGACCATTATCACCATTTCTCCAACAGGTTTCTGACTACTGATTTCCGGATATGGAATGGTATTGGGGAGTTCCCGCAGCATTTGCAGTTTATTGGATCCACACGTTGCCCTGGTGAAGTTCCCCGTTGGGAATGGAACGCGTTGGCTGAGCTTTTCGTCTTGTTGTTTATGTATTTGTAATAAAGTTCTGTTTTTCCACTACCTTTGACTACTGGACTTCATGACCTGGGGGAGGGTCCAGGGGGTGGTTGCGGTGGGTGTTGGGGCCCTCTTGGGTGTCCAGGCTACATGATCATTGTCTCCATGGCATCTGGTGGTCTTCAGATGTGGCCCTAGGCTAGGCTCCCTTTCATACTGCAGGTTGTCGTCCTGCTTAACACCAGTAAAAGGCAGGTGTTGAATCCCTGCTGCTAACGCGCCTTATCGCCTCTTTCGGATCGCATTGCTGATCTGGCTGGTTGTTGAGAATATCGCGAAGTGGTGTTTTCGTGTGTTTTTGCACGGGAACGCCTACTCTGCATATCATTAGCGTTAGTTGTCGCTCTCATCCGTGACGATGTTTTTTGCGGCAGCTATCGCTGGAAAACTGCCGATGTCGGCAGTTTGCACCAGCTTGTGAATAGGGCGATAAGTCTATCGCCACTTTTGCGGTGCTAAAGTGCCGATAAATCAGCGATGGCTCCTTGAGAATATGCCCCTAGGTTGTTTTTCATCTCTACATTGTAGGTATTTTACCTTGCGATTTAGTGGCTGGAGGTTTTTAACCTCAACTGGCTTTTAAACTGCTCAAAACTGTAAAATGGCTTCCAGACGAGTAAGCCAGTGTCATTCTGAAATATCATTTGATTTCCGCTCTTTCTAGCAAACAGACCTGCTGATCTGGAAAATGAGCTCCACGCCTTGATGTACAGTTTTACCTTTGATTAGTACGTGCATTGTGGCATATTTTTACTTTGCAACGAAAAGCCCAATACACAAAGACCATGAAAAAAAACATTGGAAATTTGCTCACATAGGATTACTCCTATGTTTGGAATAAATATCCACGTTTTATGAAATTCTCAAACAATAACCAAAAGTGCCCCGCCCACCATATTCATTTCAGTTATAGGTTTCCCGGATTATGTATTTGTATAACATTTATGCATGCATAACCTTCTCCATTTGAAATATTCAAACATGGGAATACCGATCTCTCTACCTATTACAAGATTTAAAGCTATTATTTTTTCTACGGGGAAGCTATTCTTCCTCTACATAAAAATCCCTACATAAACACCCATTAAATATTTGGTTGTTCCTGCTCGATTTCTGTCCAAGAAATACACACACATCCACCCTATAGAAGAGTGCAGTGCTATGTGAACATCCACCACCTTTGAATTTTTAGGTGTTTACCCACACTACGGGTAGTACCACTAAGGAACATTGAAAGTCTCACTCCTAGATCTTATCTTTTGATTACAAAAATGTCCCTGTGCTGTAAGAAATTCCGCATGGGAAAATGGTTTTTATGAAGGCGAAATCCCATCAATCCTAATATTGTGAATCAAGATGGTGAATTTAGCACCAGATATTTTTTTCAGCTCGTCACTTGAATTTAGGTTTAAATAGATCTTAGGAAAACAAAGATTACATTACATAAGAGCCATATTTTTAGAGTAAGATTCACCTTGAGGTTGTCTCTTGGTGCTATTCACAGATGCCTGATACATTACATTTTCTTTATTCAGTTAAAATAAATTACCCATAAAAAATGCATGTATATAAGCCGATAAAGTAAACCGAGATACCAATAAAAAAAGAAAAGCAATTCCAAATATTACTATGCACAGTGCCATAATCTACACTGAACATCAATATGAATACAATAGATCCAACATCATAAAACAAAACGTAAACCATTAAAAGCTAAATCAATCAAACTTCCATAGACACTCCTGGCTGATAGACTCATGCATCAAATATCCTTCTGAGGCTAACTGCTATATTTAAAAATAGGAGAATGCATGAGAATTCAGCAGACAAAAATTGTAAAAACAATAGGCAGGATGCACTTGCCTAAAATTTCTACCTTTCAAAAGAGAGGCAGGATATAATCCTTTTGGGGCTTATTGAAGAAGCCACAAAACATAAAGTGTAGGGTGTCCTGTAGAGACAATAGGTCGCAGCCACAAGGACCCACAATTCTGATGTCATGCCACGCATTAGGGACCCCCAATAACCTGGGTAATAAATTCAACCTAAATCTTGTTTGTCAGAATCAATGTGAACAATTGCTAACAGATAGCAAATATGGTTCGATATTGGGTGAGGTTTTCAGGAAAATGTAACCTCAAATTGAGGGCTTGGACAGCTCATCTTCTTCTCTTAAAGACTGCTGCCACATGAGAAAGTATTTATGGGTTCAAGCCTGGTCAAGTTCTGTAATGGAACTAGAGCATTCAAATATGGCCTGCATCCCAATTCTGACATAAGAGACCCTTGCATATTTCAATCATGGAACAGGCTTCCATTTATCGAAAGCATGACAATAACTTAAAATAGCCTTATTCAACTTACACCGAGGTCTAACTCATATAGTGACCCATTTCAAGAGGGGATGAAGACCTATTAGATCACAAAGAAAGTTATGGCCCAATTCTTTATGCACGATACAGGAAGGAATAGACCAATGGACACTAAAGAGACTCCTACAAATTTTATTTCACCCTTAATGTAGACCCTAAACAGTTCATAGTGCAAGGTGTATTGCATTTGAAAAAAGGTAGGACATGTGTTTTTAAGTTTTACATGTCCTGGTAGTGCAAAACTCCCAAATTCATTTTTCACTACTAGGAAGCCTACCTGTCCCATAGCATAACATTGGATTACCTTATTACATTTAATATGTGCTATCTTTTGATTGGGAATAGATAGAAATACCTTGTTTGGGCTCAAAGGAATTGTAAAGTGAAATCCGCTTTAATAGTAAAGTTGGATTTTAAGTCGAAATTCTGAAAATGACACTTTTAGAAATTCGTCATTTTATTGTCCTAACGCTTTGGTCCCTGCAGCATGTGTCCTGAGTCACATGACTGTGAATATTTGGTAATTGGCCTTTGTGTATTCTTCCCAGACAGTGTGACAAAGAGGGGCTAGGTGTTGGCAGGATGGACCTTCCTTCAAGGATCGGTTGGGCTTTTCATTGCTCCACTTATATTTCAAAGGACTACCACTAGCACACTCACAAAGGAACTTGATACCAGCCTTTTGTCTCCCTCGAGCATTCGGAGCCTGGGCAGGGGAAAGAAGGAAATTTCCAGTGCCAGATGGAGGGATAGCTTAGAAGTTTCTACCACTTCAAAGGATGACACCAGATATGAATATTGGACGCTCAGACCATCTCTTCAATACGCTCCTGGACCTGTGGAGGACCCACAGGAGGACTGCGGGGTCCTGTACTTCAGAGGACTGCCCTGCTGCTTGAGGAATGCTTTGTACCTCAGCTGACTACCGTACTGCTTGAAACGTGCCTTGTACCCTCAGGGAACAACCCTGCTGCTTGAGCCTGCCTTGCTGCTTGATCCCAGGACTATCAGAGTGACTCCTGTGAGAGCTACAGGGACATAAATAGCTCCAACAATATTGAACCGTGCACCTGGACCCTGCTTGAAGTGTGTCCTTCCCTCCAAGTGGTGCCCCACATGGTGCTCCACATGTCCTGGACACTTGGAAGTTCGTGCCAAAAGTGCCCAAGCAGCCAAAACCTGAAACTTGTGACCTAAAAATGTTCCACTAAAAATAGACCTGAGGACAGGAGATCAGGACCTACCTGCTCATCTATCCTCCCAAGCTGCATCACCAGTCGGCCTGACTTTTTAGTGTTTCCTGCTACATTCTTCACCGCAGTAGCAAATACTTTTCAGCTGGACCTCTCAGGAAGGGTATCCAGCCTCCTGGAGGCCTCGTCCTGCTTCCAAAAAAGTGACAAAGTCCTAACGTAAAAATCTTCACCATGACTTCATCCAGCATTTCCCCAGCGATGAGGCCTCCACCTCAGACACCAACGGCTGCCTTGCTCTATTATACTTTATCTTCTTAGGAACTATTCTTCAAAAAAAATTCTACGTCCAATGGTAAGCTGAGACTCGGCTACTTCCACCTCGCATAGCTGAACCACGCTCAATCGCGGTTGGCCTTGACTTTTGACTTTCCTCGGTCTCGCATGATCAGATGCTCAGGTGCTTTGATCTTTTAGGTGCTATTTTTCACTTAAAACTTTTAAAATTCATCACTATGGTTTTACTGATTGGATTAATTTGTTTTGGTGTCATTTTATTTATTTAATATGTTCTCTATGTTTCTAAATTGGCTTAGGATTTGTCTTGTGTTTTAATTTCACTTTATTACTGTTTGTGTGCTCCACAAATACTTAACACAGTGCCTCTAAGTTAAGTGCTAAGTTAAGCCTGACTGCTTTTGTGCCAAGCTACCAGGTTAATTTAGTGACTTTTGTGATTTATCCTGACAGGGAATGTGGTTGTTACTTAGAAGAGTCTCCACCCTCTCAATCAAAAACCCAATTTCCTACAGTGTTAATATATCTTTATGCTCTGCTAGAGCAGACTACAGTAACTAGTAAAGCCCTACACTACTGTTATATGTCCAACCTAAAGGTGAACACTTATAAAAACAGACTCCAACTCTAATGTTTACAATAGTCTGCTACAGCACACTATAAGATAAACCCAGATTTACGAGGAAATCACGACATGCAGGGCAGCAACTGAAGTTAGTGTGCTGTGATGTGCTGCACTGTGTGAATGGGAGAGAGCAAATCAGCACCATATCTACTAAGATGTGGCAGTGTCCGCCCTCTACTTGCGCTGTCGCACTTCATGCAGCCATGGACCAACACAGATACCCTTGCATCATATTGCAAATGTGTCTGCATTGTTTAAAGCATAGTTTTTGTACTTATAAAAGTCCTTTCCAGTACAAAAACTATCCTTTATGCCTTTCCTCCACTCTGTATATGTGCTATACAATGCAACACACAAGCAAAATGAAAACATTTTCACCTCCACTCTGTATGTGTGCTATACAATGCAACACACAAGCAAAATGAAAACATTTCCACTTATTAACTTGATCTGGCCACCTAAGGGGGTATCTGGAGGGAGTGGGCTATCCTCGAGGGGTTCTGCAGAGGTCAAATATATATATATATACATGCTACAAGTCCAAAAATGCACAGTGATGTTTGCAAAAATCTCAATAAGCTTAAACTCTCTGATATAAGATAGATCTATGGGTCTACCACAACTGTATGCCAGGCATTAATCCTCAAATGGGAAAATTAAACTGCAACACTATACTGTTAATCACAGAGCGGCATTAGGTGCAGTTGAATTATATACCTTAAAATAAATGTTTGAGTTTGATAGTGCTGCTCTGAAAGCTGTACTAGATATATTTCTGGCCTATCGATAGTGTCTAGTACATGCTTTTTTATGGTCTTTTACTTTTATTATATTCTAATGATGCATGCAACTTGCATTAACATTGCAACCAGGGCTACTTTGAAATTTAAATGAATACAGTGTATTTTAAATGAAAGAAAAAACCTTACAATTTTCAGGAAAGCCAGGTTTCTCTGCTCTCATGGACAGTGTACTACATGACCTGAGGCAGTCTACAAGCTCCTCTCCAAGGGTCATGCGAAGGCCACAAACAGAGACAATCTGTGAGCCTGTTAGCTCCCTGTTGTTCTAAAAAGTCTGAAATAAAGAGCACAGAAAATGAAACTGTCAAGTGGTGCTAGTGCAGGGTGGCTATTGGACTCCATCCTAGATCAGAGAGTACCCTAGCATTCGTCTCAAAGTCTGTAGCCGACAGTGAATTAGTGCCAATGACCTTTATGTCTGTCACCAGTTTCAGCTGGAATGTCAGCAAGATTAAAGATATAAGGGCTTGTAGGAAAGTAGGATCTGCTTTTATGGTTACCCCCCACTTTTTATCTGGTGCTATGCTGTTTTTGACTAGTCTGACTGGGGTCCTGCTAATCAGGACCCCAGTCTCTGTGCTTTCTCCCCTAAATTGGTATGATAAGTACTTAGGTACATCTCAGATTGGACACTGGTGTACCCTTATCAGTCCCTAGTTTATGGTACTGAGGTACCCAAAGCATCGGTACACCAGGGTTCTCCCATGGGTTGAATCATGTATTATGCCACCCATGAGGGACCACAAGGGCCGGACTGGCCCTAGCGGGCACCGGGCATTTCCCAGGTGGGCCGCCAGGGTGGGGGCCGATTCTGGGCCCCCGGGGGCTGTTTTTGATACAGGGCCGTTTTTGCAGCATAGCTGCAAAATCGGCCCCTGTAACAAAATCGGCCAAAACCGGCCCTGGCAAACCGCTCGGCCGCACCCCGAACTCCCCGGGGGGCCGGCCGAGCACTTTGCCAGGGCCGGTTTTAGTTCCCATTCCGGCCCTGGGGACCACTCAAACTGTAACTACAGGCCTGCCATTGCAGCCTGTGTAAGCTGGTGTTAGCACCACTTACAAAAGATATAGGTTTCCCTATATCCAAGGTCACTACACTTAAAACCTATAAGTGAACCTTAAAGCAGGCCTTTCAATCCTGAAGGCAGGGTGCACACTTCTAAGTGTGAGGGTGCCCCTGCATAAGCAGGATACCCCTACAGCCTTCGAAATCCATTCTCCCAGGCTCGAAGTGCATCAGACATTAGGATATATAGAGTGGCCATGCGTCATTATGCGCTGACCATCTCTAAACTGGCTGTAACGAACCCTATCCTGTTTGGTATCAAACATGTCCATATCCTTATGTTGGCAAGGCCACTCTAAACGATCTGGCCCTCAGCCTACACTTAAGCGTCCCTAGCATAAACTAGATGAAGATCAGTTCAGTTCAGTAACCTATTACAGGCACAGAAACAAGATACGGCTCTTGACATTTTTCATGACAGACTGACTCACTCCCTGAACAGCTGCATTACAGCTAAGCTTAGCTACAGGGAGAAAACTCATTCTAACCCATGGTTCAATGAATCGTTGATCAATGCAAGAAAAAATTGTAAATGGCTTGAACGGGTATGGAGATGCACATATGACCCAATAGCCAAAAGCCAATACCGGGCATCCACCAGGGCCTACCACAAATTGATCCGCAGGGCCAGGGCGGACTATGTGGCTTCCAAAATTAGAGAGAGCAACAATCCATCAAAAGCTATTTTCCGCCTGCTCAATGACATGAGGAATCCAAAGTGGGCGGGAGAACCTACTATCACCTCTAATAGACAGTGTGATATGTTGGCCAGCCATTTTTTGAACAAGGTTGAGGATATTTATAAAAACTTCCCAGCCTTAAGTGCTAATATGAGAAAGCTGGAAGGGGGAAATGATAAGATGAATGGTAAAGGTGAGGGACTTCTCTCCTTCCCTTCACTCGCGCTCACAGATGATGAGTCTCTATGAAATAAAATTAAATCAGGCTCTCCAGCCGACCCTATGAAACCAGATCACTTTCGTATATTTCACAAACATATATTACCGGTCAGTAGGGAACTGATCAACCTATCTCTGTCCATAGTGACAGTGCCGCTTGCATGGAAACATGCCAAAGTTGCCCCATTATTAAAAAAACCTTCACTGGACGCATCGAAACCAGAAAACTATCGTCCAATATCTCCGCTCCCTTTTCTGGCAAAAGCCACTGAATCCTATGTGAATTCCATCCTCACAAAGTACATAGAGACCAATAGGTTTCTGGATCCCTCACAAAATGGTTTTAGATCACTCCACAGCACCGAATCCACCTTGTTGGCAGTGACAAAGCAATTACGTAGCACTATGGATGAAGGACATTTTGCGGCCTTGATCCTCCTCGACCTCAGCGCCGCTTTCGATACAGTATCTCATGAGATTTTACTGTGTCGTTTGCAGGAGGTGGGGATAGGGGGCACAGCCTGGTTTAGATCTTATCTGAAGGGCAGGTCTTTTCAAGTTACTTCACCTCCCTATTGTTCTCAGGAATACGCAGTGCACTACAAAGTTCAACAGGGATCAATGTTGAGTCCTACACTCTTCAATATTTACGTACAGAGGCAAAAAATAGAGGATTGTCATTGGTGTCCTACGCGGATGACACCCAATTGGTTATCTCCTTCTCCAAAAATTGCAATCATAATCTCATCAAATTTAAAGAAGATATGATGTCAGTAGCAGATTGGATGATGGCCAACTGTCTACAGCTGAATGCTAGCAAATCCAAGATCCTGTTGCTAGGGAAGGATAGCCACCTGTGCATAAAAAAATGGTGGCCAGGAGCGTTGGGACCTGCACCCCCGCCCAAGGAAGTCGTGAAAAATCTAGGTGTCTGGGTGGATAGGGGTCTGTCCTTTGAAACCCAAACAAAATCGATGGCAGGGGCCTGCTTTGGGCTTCTGCGTGGAATCAAGCCCCTGTCAGAGCATCATCCAAGCAACGATCCTATCTAGACTAGATTATTGCAACTCTCTCTAGTTAGGCGCAAATAAAGCTGGAATCCAGCGCCTACAGAGGGTACAAAACGCTGGAGAATGATCCCTTCTTGCTCTTCCCAAATTTTGCTCGGTATCAGAGCACCTACCCAAATTACACTGGCTACCTGTCGTAAAGAGAGTACACTTCAAGACACTATGCTTAGAGCATAAAATTCTCACTAAGCAGGTCCCGTCTATCCTTTCTGGCCTACTTATGTCATACTCACCACGACAGACACATGTTGTGATCAGCAGATCTGCGCCTAGCATGCATCCCCCAAGTCAATAGAGTACGTGCTGGTGGCCGGTCTTTCAAGGTGCTGGCAGCTACACTATGGAACTCATTACCTGTATCCATCAGAATTATTGACAACCACCTGGCCTATATAAAGGCTATAAAAACTTGGCTCTTCCTAAAGTAATCCCACAACTTCTAGGCTCAACATCCAGCAATTATTCGACCTGTATCTTGGATTCTTTTAGAGCTGGGAAGCCCCGTCGCTGGGGCAGCCATGCGCTGTACAAATCCCTTAACATAACATAACGTGTTGGATTCATATCCCCACACCGTAAACAGTGTGGAAGGTATGATTCCATGTGCACTGTAAAACTCCTGCGGGAGGCCCTCAGTGCTCCCGGTACCAGTCTTCTAGACCGGGACAGCACAACAGGGATGCTGCCGACCAGATACACGATTTTGCCATCCTGCTGCTGAGCCAAGCTCGAGCAGGGGAAGGCAGAACAATTGGTATCCTGTCACAGGGAGGTCTCCCAGACAGAGTTTAGTGTATTGGGGCCAGGCTGGAGTGCTTGCCATTGCCACTCAGTCTTCTTGAAGGGCACATTTGGTGCCCTCCTTGCATAGTCCTGGTCTGTCCTCTCACAAAGTTTGAGGCCAGTATCCCTTGTTGGAGCTGCAAGAACTGAACCCCTGTGCACCGCTTCGACTTGCTGTTACAAAGGCTTGTTGGCTTCCTTCCATCAAGATCTTCAGGCTCCAAGTAGCCCCCACCTCAAGCATCTCCTGTGACCAAGATCTTTGTCCTCACCACATCACTTGCACTGTGGGCCTGCATCTTTGGTGAGCTTCTCAAGGTCCCCTCGCGACTCAAGTGCCTCTGGCCTGGGGGCCCTCTTGAGGGTCTTCTTTGATTTCTGTGGGCTCCCTGACTCCCCTGCTTGTGGTGAGTCACCTGGACCTTGCTGGTTCTGACACTGCACCTTCTTCGCTTTCCACATTGTTTGCAGTTGCTAAGGCTTGTTGGTGCTCTCGACAGACACAACTCTCAACATCCAATGTGGGACAGCTCGTGAATGGCTCCTGGTTGTCCAGAGCATCGCCTGGTCCTCACAGCTGCAGCTCCAAGGTCACCGTCAACTCTCCCGCAACACTCAACATCGGTGGGCATTTGTCTTCTGTGCCTCCTGTTCACTCCTGAGTGGCATAGACTCTGTCCCCTCTGCTTGCAGGTACTTCTCATCCTGAATCCACCTTTGGGTTGCACCAGACACTTTCACCTTCTCTAGCAGCGGCATCTTCCTGAAGTCTCCCATTGAGTTCGACAGCGGTTTACGACGCTATTTCACACCTGTGCACACGGCTTCCCTGGTGTAGGTATCCTGGTTCCTAGGGTATCCACGGGTGGGCTGGCTCTCCAACCTTCTGTCTTCCATGGGGTTACTTCAGGGTCCACTGGGAAGGGTCCTTCTTCTTTAAAATTGCAACTGCGACTTACCCATTGACTTGCATTGATCCCGCGGTCGTGTTCCCACACTGCACACGGCCTCCATGGGGCTCCTGGTTACTTACCTTGTGTGGTTCATTGGGTCCCCAGCGCTTCCACATCTTCTGGGTATAGTCTTGACTCCAGTCGTGGTTCGCATACTACTATTTTAGCATATGGTTGGTCTCCCCCTGGTGAACACTGTGTATTTCGTGCTACTTACCTGGTTCTATTGAAAAGTATTGTGTGCATTGTGTATATCTCCAGCTAGGAGATATCTGTATGTGTTAGTGGGTGTCTTATAATAAATACATATTTTTATAAATAAACTGTGTTGTTCTTTTTCACTTACTATATACCTATAAGATTATGTTCTGGTAAAACAAGCTGCTTTACACTCCTTCTGGACTAAGCCTGAAGACTGCTCTCAACAGCTACCACTTAGAGAGCTTTATAAGGTTGTCTAAGACCACTAAAATCACCATAAGGGTTGTTTGGATTGGTGCAGGGTACCCACTTACATAAGTGTGCATCATATACCAAGGCAGCTTCTCACAGGGATGATTCACAAAGGTAGATTACACTTTTGAGTAAGTTTACTGCTTTTTGCTTATTCACAAAATCAGAGTGCAAGTTACAACAACAAAAAAGTAGTAGGTCTAGCACCACACAAGCCCAACTGCTGGTACTGTGACACCTTCTCATAGAAAATAATAGAGGTAAGTTTTGTTTGCTTTTAAGACTCTTTGCACTTATTTCCTGCTAATCAGTGGTAAATTGATTATGCTCTCTCCCTAAACATTGAAACATTGGCGTACACTTGATTGGTACATTGCATTTTACTTGTAAATCCCTAGTATATGGTAGTACATGTACCTGGGCCTGTAAAATAAATGCTACTAGTGGGCTGCAGCACTCATTCTGCCACCCACTAAAGTAGCCTTTTAAAATATGTCTCAGGCCTGCCACTGCAGCCTGCAGTGCAGTTCTAAGATGTCATTTTGATCTGGCAAAATAATCCTTTAGCCAGGACTAAATCTTCCTTTTAATACTTATAAGTCACCCCAAAGTAAGTTCTAATGGCTCATAGATCACTGTGCATGGCATTTAAAAAGTAGGACATGTGTATTTAAGTGTTACATGTCTTGGTAGGTAGCAACTCCTAAAGCTGTTTTTCACTGCTGAAAGACTATCTCTCCCATAGAGTAACAGTGGGTTACCTTATTACACTTAATGAGTGCTAACTTCAGTTTGGGGCTAGATGGAAATAAGCTGTTTACACTCAAATGAGAAGTACTTTAAAATTATTTTTAGTGGTAAAGTCGGAATTAAGTTACTGTTCTGAAAATGTCACTTGTAGAAAGTTGGCATTGTTCTGTCCTAAACCAAATGTGCCTTTCAGCTGGTATCCAGGGTCACATGACAGTGAACAGCTCTCTTGTGGTGGTTTGTGTATTGCTTCCAGACTTAGGAAGAAAGAAAAACTAGGTGTGACGGGAGAGGGTCTTCCTGAAAGAACGGCTGAGGAGGAGTTGTGCCCTGATTACACTTCAAAGAGCCCTGGCTGTAGCACATATAAAGGAACCTGACACCAGGCCTGCCCTTGCCTTTGTCACCCTAGACAATTGGGGAAGAGCTGACCAGAACCAGTTTTGAGCATAGATCAGGGAATTACCCCACATAAAGTCTGGCAGCAGAACTTCTTATCAAAACACTCCTAGACCTATGGAATATACAGAATAAGGATTGTCTTGCTGTCTGAGGAAGAGGGACTGCCCTGCTGACTGAAGAAGGAAGATTGGACCTGCTTGTCTTGATCCCATGCTACCCAGAGTGAATTCAAGGGTCAATTGGCTGTCCTCCTGTGTGAGCTACAGGGGTACAACAAGCTTCCAGAGGCCTCCTTAAAACTGCCCAGCCGGCCAGCACCAACTGGACCTGCCTGGACCTGCCTGAGCCCTGCTGATGGCCTCTGCTAGAGTTAGTCCTGTTCCCCAAGAGGTGCTCCTCAGCATCCGCACCCTTGGCTGGCATTATCGTGAACTCCTCTTGAAGAAGAGGTAAAAATGCAAAAGATTTGAGGTCCTCACGATCATAAAGTCACCTCTTCGTGCTGAGAATTGACCCCGCCGTGATGATTGCCAAAGAGAAGCTCCAGCGGGACCTGCTCTTCATGCTGACTGTGGCCATGTGCGACGATCGGCAAAATGAGACCTGTACTTCTTGACGACAGCCATGATGAATCACAAACATGAAGCTCCAGCGACAAGTGACTCTTCGCTCTATAGCAACGACTGTCTGCGATGCTTGACCTGCTCCTCGCTCCGACAGCCTCCTCCTCAAGAACGGCATCCTTTGCGCTGGACAGGAGAAGGTAGCTCTTCAGCTGGGCTAACATGGTCCATATATCCGACCCGCTCCTCATTGCAGTCGACCTGAAGTTGTGACTTTCCCTCAGTCCAGTGTGACCAGATAATCATGAGTGTCGCTTTGTGCTTATTTGCGCTATACTCATATCTGCGGTTCTACTGATTTGATTTTTGTCATTCTGGTGTCATTTTATTTATTAAAAGTTACCCTCTTTTTCTGAATTGGTTTGGATTTTTCTTGTGTTGTGTTTTCACTGTATCACTGTTTGTGTGCTGCATAAATACTTTGCACATTGCCTCTAGGTTAAGCCTGACTGCATTTGAGCTAAGCTACCAGATGGTTAAGCACAGGATAGTTAAGTGACTTTTGTTGTTCACCCTGACAAGGACTGTGTTTATTATTTCGATGGGGCTTCCACCCCTGTCAACTAATAACCCAATTTCTTACACAAGGTAGCCACAATTTATGGAACACATCACATATCTAGCTTATGCATTGAAACTAGTGTAAACAAATTTATAACAAAATGTTAAGCAAGTCCTAACACACCATCCTAGATGTCATGCTTCATCATAGTGCTGCTTCATTCGTTAGAAATTACTACAGTGAAGAATGGGCTCCCTATGATTATAAGGAGTACTTTTGCTGTGGGTGTAACATGCAGATCCCCAATAACAGAGTAAAAGTCTCTGAAGATTTCTCAAGGCAACTATTTTAATAGTAGGAAACCTAGGAGGTGGCTAAAATCAAAGTCATGATGCCTAAGAGCGCAAATCCTCCAGAATTAGTAGGGCAGCATGTTTCTTAAAATTATTTTTCTGAAGTTTACATTGAAAAATAAATTCCCACCTAAATGAAAAAAAGTTTTTTATTATGCATTAATAATTATTAAAAGTGATGTATAGGTTTGATTAAAATAACAGTTATATTGTAATGCAAATTGTTATTATGTTAAATTAAAAATAGGATATTAAAATATTTTATTAATATATATGTACTAGTTTTATATTTCTCAACATTAAATTATATTTATTTATATTTTTAACTATTTTAAATAATTCCATTTAATTTAACATTATTACCTGTGTGGTTTTATTTTAATTCCCTACTACTATTATTTTTATTGGGATGGTGTTGCAGTACCATTTGGTTGGCCATGCGTGGTGCTGGACTTACTACTGTTTTTTGTTGTTTTTTTTGTAACTTGCACTGATATTTGTGAATAAACAAAAATTAGTAAACTTACTCAAAAGTGTGAATTACTCAAAGTGTAATTTTCTTTTGGAAATCAACGCTTAGAATTGCATTTTGTGAATAGCATTTTGTAGTATGTTTTGAAGCACTATTGCTAAAGAAATGTACTACAAAATGAAGTTGCAATGTTGCAAGTTTTTATTCTTTTAGCTCCTTAGAAAGCAAAGATGCTTCCACATCCACATTATTTTCAATACCAATGCACATACAGAGAGGACAGAGAGGACTCAAGAATGTCGAAACCTAGGGTTCCCCTGCACTACAGGGGCTGCGGTCCCTGTGTTACGCCCCTGGCCCTATTAAGGAATAGGCATAAGAAAGAATCATGGCCCCGGCCATTACAAACCTGAACGTAAGTCAGCTGCCATTTGGATGAAAACAAAAACGCAAGCAGGAAAAAAAATGGCTGGGTGCCACAACACTGGATTTTACTCTAGAATCTGCAAAGAAATATGAGACAACCAGGGTAGCTATCACTTTGAAGTTGCTGAAACTCTGCTGTCTATTGTTAAACACATAAGAAGAGTCCTGGATGACTGTCAATTTTGAGGTGTTGCATATCTGCTGTTCAGAGTATAACAGTAGTGATGTGAGGTTTGCTAATGAGAGACCAGAAGGTTGAGAATAGGCCAGTCTCACGAGTGGGAACATTCACTACTTTTGAAGTTCTCCATAAATGGCCCATATGAACTGACATTCATGCTTCGCAACACTCCATGAAAATCAGCAGTGCTGCGTTGCTCAAACGGAAAGAAATTGTTAAGCAATATTATCGCAGATGGTAAACACCTAGTCCCAGGACGCACTAAGCCAAAATTGCCAAAAAAAAGGCTAAATCAAAATTGAAGAAGATTAAGATTAATTCATCTAAACTTTAAATCACAAAGACTTTTAATCCTTCATTTCCATTCTTGCAATTTCCATCATAGTCATCGTATATCAAATTTCCGGAAGAAATGATTCGAAGTTTAATTATATTCATTGGAGGTTCCGATTTTTCATGCCAAAATTTACAAATGCCCAATGCTTTTCGGGTCATTGTGACCCTTCATCAGAGGTGAACTAAAACAAAAGAAATGGTATAATGACTCTGAGACAATGCACTTCAAGTGGATGCCAAGTACCACACCTATTGGTGCTCTTAAACAAACTGTGCGTCTCAAAAGTGACCATTATAGATGAAGTGAAGTACTCAAGAATCACTCTTGTATGAAAACCGTGGTTGGTTGTGTCACACATGCAAAATACAAGAGTAATAGTAATGAGATATGTATGTGCTCAATGGTGGATGATGTCATAGGTATTCGACAATGTAATAAATCCCAAATACATTTTGATCATACACAAACTCTAAAATGCCACAAAAAAAATCACAAATAACAATGTAACACCATCAAATGTCAGGGTGACAGAAAAATTATTCACTGCCATTTTTAGCAAGAGTTGCATGCAGATGATGTCATCAGCTGCACTTGTGGTTAAAAAGATGCTTCTGCCCGACGCTATGCAAAAAGAACAATTGATGGACAGAATGCTGAACAATGTCAAACATTCACCCCAGTACAGAGATCTGGGCCTAAATCCATCGTTTTTTGCTTCCCATGTGTTGGAAAATTAGGCAGTATCTGTGAGGCCTGCACAAATAACATGACTACATTTATCTTTCACTGGGAACCAAACACCCATTTGTAGCGCCTGACTCTCAGAGGGTAGCGTTGCAGAGCAGTCTGAGGCTTACTCAAGGGAGGTGGTGTGGGCTAGTAATCGCCATTACAGGTGCGCAGCAATAACACTCAATAATTGATTGTCCAGTCTGTACTTTGCTTTATAAGAGTAAGAGTACATTTATTAAACACACACACTACTCAATACTATGCACCAATTTACAAATATACATAAGCTGTTGAAATTACTTTGTGACATTGCATAACATCTCCACCCCTCCCGCAGAGGGTGGGGTCTAGTACCACCACTCCTATGCCTGCACGTCATCTTGCCCCTAATGCAGTGTGTTGAACGTAACCTGGAGCGAGGGCCCTGCGCACTGGCACCATCCCAGTGGCGACCCACCCCATTATCTCAACGAGCATTAAAAATAGGTGCACCTGCCCTGGTGACACATAACCCTGACTGAGCATCTCATATTGTCCATACAGTATGCATCCTTACATCTTCAGGGCTAACAGTCTGGGTTGTTCTTCACTTAAGCGCAGCAGAAAGAATACATGTTTAAGCATCACTTTAGAATGACAGTACTCATCACATGTGTGGATCATTAGAATGCATTGCAATTACAGCCCCTAAAGGCATCACAGATGAAATCACAGGATTACGCAAATACAGCCAGACACCCTAGCAGGAATGTCTGGCAACATAACCCCACTTTACTTATGACATCACCTTACACAGGTACTTCACATTACACATGGGACCTTCAGTCCCTCTAAAAGAAATAACCATAGTAAAAGCACTTCTGGTGCAATTACACCTCTTCACCTCCAGGGGATGCCCTTCACTCCTTGAAGCACTTCTCCATACATCATGAGCTGTAGAACAAAAGTTCCAGCCCAGAAAGTGTTAAAATGCTGGCTGAGCCCTTGAGGGGTTATCCTTTTCAACTCCCCAGGAGACTTAGGGAGGGACTCCTCTTCGTGCTGGGGGAGGCTGCGTTGCTCCTGCAGCTCCCCCTGCACCTCTTTCACAAATGAGGGTGACCCCCCTCCTCTGGGGGCCACAAGGCACCAAAAACGATGGATTTCCCCATGCCTTGCAAGGCATTATGGGGCGCTTCAGGCTCCTTTCCGTGCATATTATATTAGTGGCTCTCCCGCTGTGCTGGGGAGAGCCGCGATGCCGCTGGCGGCCTCACGCCACTTCTGCCGGCCTCGGTGGGGGGCCCGGTCCCACCCGGACCCCCAGGTGAGTTAATTAGGGCTCGGGGAGCCCACCCCCGGCCGCTCATGCCACTGGCGCTGACTCCTTGGTTTTGGGGGCCCCGGTCCCACTCGGGACCCCCGCACGCCTTCCTCATTGGAGGACAGCCCAGGGAGTCCACCCCCGGCTGCCCCCGCCGGCTCCCCGCCCGGCCATCACCCTCGCGTGCTGCCGGGGGAGCCGGCACCTTTCTTCTGGTCTGCCCGCTCCGGCGGGCAGACTCGTTGAATCGCGCTGGTCCGGCCGGACCTCGGGGGAGTGCGGCGGCACTCCCCCCTCCTTCCTCCTCACACCGGGGCCCGGAGATGGGGCCCCGGGCCCCTTCCTGTCTTCCCGGGGGGGACGCAACGGCGCTCCCCCGTCTCCGCCTTCCACTCGGGGCCCGGACATGGGGTCCCGGGCCCCCGTAGATTCTTCACGGGGAGGCGCCGGCGCTCCCCGACTTAGCTTCTCCGCCGGGGGCCAGGGTGGGCTCCTGGCCTTCCGCCTGGGCACTCTTCACGGGGAGCGCGACAGGATTTACTTCGGCCGCGAGGGGGGTTGCACGACGGCACGCCCCCTCCTCCTCAGTGCCTTCTTCATGGGGAGCGCGACGGCGCTCCCCGACTTGGCTCTTCTGCGGGGCCCGGAGATGGGATCCCGGGCCCCTTGGTCAGATTTTCGTGGGGTGCGCGACAGCGCGCCCCGACTTTGGCGAGGCCCGGGGATGGGGCCCCTTTGGTCACCTTCATGGGGGAGCGCGACGGCGCCCCCCCGGCTTGACTTCTTTTTGGGGGCAGCCCCCGGGACCTGACCCACCCCGGGGGCATCTCTGAGACTGGCGGCAGAGCCCCACGTGCTTCGTCGTCAGTCTTCTTAGGGGTCAAAGGTCGCCTACCTTCCAGGGGGCATATCTCGGCCCCCAGGGGTCCGATCGGCTTCATTTTGGCCTCTTCTTGCTCATGGTGGTGCTCCCCAGCCACTGGGAGCACTCTCCTTCGCCCTCTGGGTCTCGGAGAGGGGGGATTCAGCAGGGAGCTGTTTTCACTGGCTCCCTGCGCCAGCCTTTCGCCTGGCTCTCCTCCTGGGCCTCTCTTCTCCCTGCGCAGAGGCCCCTGCTTCTGCGCACTGGTCCTGGGCTCTTCTCCTGGCGCTGTTCAGGATTCTGGTGCAGTCAGGGGGTTCCTCCTTCCAACTGCCCATTGCGCCAGGCTCCAGCACCCTCTGCCTCAGCAGACCACACCCCAGAGAGAGCTTCTCTTCCTGTGCAAGTTCTTTTTAAGAAGTTGGGGAGGGGGCTGGCAGGAAGTCTCTGTTTGCCCTATCACACAGCGACACATCACTTCTCTACCCTGCTCCCTCCTTCCTGCCCAGGCCTCTGGGTTTGTTCAAGATGGCGTCGTCCAGGGTCTCCTGCCACATGGTCTCTGAAAGTCCCTTCCCCCCCAGAGCTGCCTCCCCTTCGTGCAGCTTAGTGCCTGGCACCCAGTGACAGCTGCTGATGAATTAGCCTGCAGCTCCACCCAGCTTCTCTTCGTGGAGAGGAGGTCTTCGCTCTGGGAAGAAAGGTCATCAATCCAGGCTACTGAGGTCAGCCCCCAGCCAGGGCCTGGTTAGGGCTGACTCAGAGAAATATGACAGTTCTGGATGACCCAAAAGCAGTACAAATATGACTCTGGACTCTGCAGAATACTTCTTCTCACACCCGTTACAGTGGATTTTAGTGCGTGTCTGGAATTTGTAGGCCTTAGGAAAGTGACACTAGCCCATGGGCTCCACTTCCCCATAGGGGAATAATGAAGTGAAAAACACAGTAAAACACACTGACTTTCCCTGGCATGTTTCTTCCCAGTGTATAAAGCCTATTCCATGTCACCACCCAATTCTGCATAAGTCCTGCCACACCATTCACTTTGTATCTGCTCCTGGGCTGCGCACGCCAGGAATCTCCCCTGCGCAGCCCCTACACGTGCGCACACGCATGTACACAGGTGTATGCATGTAACCAGCCCGGTGCCCCTTACTCCAGCTGCTGCGCAGCGGCCTAGTAAAGCTAGGGGGACACCAGTAAAATCCACACGCAGTCTCTTTCATCATGAGTTCACTGTGGGTGAGCCCCAACTTATGAGGCTCTCCCACAGTAAAAGCTCAACAAACAGGTGCTCAAAAAGTGAAAAATCCGGGCGGCCCAGAGTGTCAGAACCACCTTCTAACACCATGCCACTCCAGTTTCAACCCAGCCATATGCAAATCAGTCTTGACCCTGCTCCCCATGGGAATAGTCCAGCTCGAACTGCCAGGTCAGGTCCTCCCTGGACCGGAAACAAGTATCCTGGGACTGGTTTCGGGGTTTCACCCCTCATCAGCCAGGCTAGCTTGACTCCAGTGGCATGGAGAGCATGGGACCCACATCTGGGCATACCCTTCCCACTTGGGGTGACAAATGCAAAAGAACAACTGATGGACAGAATGCTGCACAAGGTCAAACATTCATTCCACTACAGAGATCTGGGCCTAAATCCATCTTTTTTTTTATCCCCATGCCATTCCAGTTTAAGCCCAGCCATATGTAAATCAGTCTTGACCCTGCTCCCCATGGGAACAGTCCAGCCCAAACTGCCAGGCCAGGTCCACCCTGAACCGGAAACAAGCATCCTAGGACCGGTTTCGGGGTATCACCCCTCATCAGCAAAGCTAGCTTGACTCCAGTGGCATGGAGAGCACGTCTGGGCATGCCCATCCCACTCGGGGGGAAAAATGCATAAAGAACAATTGATGGACAGAATGCTAAGCATTAAGCTATTGCAAAATCGACTCAGCACTGCCTTGCTTGAGACTTTTACTGGAGGTATACCCTACAGTAGAAATGTAAATACAATGACAATCATCCAACGGCAAACTGCATAAAATATGCAATTTCACACTAATAACACAGATGTCGTTTTCTTCACGAACAGTAGAAACAGCGGTATATTTATTTCATGAACACTTTTGAAGGACTGTACAAAACACAAGCATCTTGGCGAAAGGGCATTCAAGTAACAACAAAATGAGGGAAGCAAAACATGTTATGTTTAATTAAAAATGGTAATTTTAGTCCTTTCAGAAATTACCATTTGATAACTACACATTAACGTTGAATAACGCAATATCCGCATTGTCCGTCCTGGAACAGTGACTGAATGATACTTTACAGCCAATGCGGAGAATATTGTAAAATCAAAATATTTTAAATATTACGTGGCATTTTGCCACGCATCGATTATAATAGTCGGTTTGGAGAACACATTGCACTTGAAGCGCATGCTGTAGTGAACAAGCAAGCCCACATTGTGTGCAACATTTTTTCGCGTACACTCTAGCTGTAAAATGAAACTGCCGTTAAATAAATCAAATGAGCTGTCATTCTAGATTTTCCAATGTACCATTAACCTGAACTAAAAACAGCAAAATTCACCTGCCTTTTTTCTCTTTAGTAAGGCACATGGAAACCAAACACTTCTCAAGTTATGATGAGAAGAACCGTAATTCAATATTGGCTTAAGTCTGAAAATAGAAATGACGGATTGCTCACTCCTGTATCTGTTATGTTGTTAGAAATGGGATCTCTAGTTGGCAAGGGTTTGCACCTTTGTCCAAGTAGGGACCCTTCTTCCTAGTCAGGGTAAGGGTGTTACACTCGTGAAGTAACCCCTGCTCACCCTCGTGGTAGCTTGGCACGAGCAGTCCGGCTTAATTCAGAGGCAGTGTGTAAAGCATTTGCACATAACCGACAGTAATACAGTGTAAGCACTACAAACGGACACCACACCAGTTTAGAAAAATAACCAATATTTTATATACTCAAGACAAGACCAATTACGACAAAAATCCACAATACTATACTTTACGAATGAATACTTGATACGGTAACTTCTTCTTTGCAGGAATAGCACAAAAGCAAAGTTCGTACGAGTCGGTAGCTCCGTCCGAGCCTACCGCGATGCTGAAAACCACGGAGTCTAACAGTTCCAGCCGGCCTCGTCGATACGGGCCAGCAGAGTCATGAACAGACTCGGTTACAGTACCTTTCTCGTTGTGGCTGGTACGGAGTGTACGAGCCGGTCGGCGTTCGTCGCGGTTGCGGTGCAAGACGGAGCGATGCAAGGTGCGGTGTCCCTCGATGCGGTGCAGGCAGCGGCTCGATGAGCGTCGTGCAGACGGAATCGGTGAGTCCAAGGCGTGCGATGCAGGGTGAGACGATGCTCTATGCGGTGCTGACAGGTTGCGATGCAGGCGACCTAGCCGGAGTGCGGGAGCTGGCGTCGGACAGCGGTGCGAGTCGGAGCGGTGCTTCGCAGACGTGCGAGCGGGGCCCCAAATGCGGTGCGGTCTCGACTCTTGAGCCAGTTGCAGCGACCGCGTCGGTCGGGTCCGGTTGGTTCAGTGAAGCGATGCGATGCGAACTGCGGTGCCCACAGGTCACGGTGCAAGCAGCGGCTCGATGTTGGCGGCGTCGGACGTCGCCACGGTGAGACCAGGGTTGCGATGTGAAGCGGGGCGATGCGGTCTGCGGTGCAAACAGGTCACCGGCCAGGGATGGATTCGGTTGACGGAGTCGGTTGCGGTTCCCTTCCTCTGTGGCAACTGAAACAGCGTTCCAGAAGCGGTACCCAGAGGCTTGTGAAGTCTTTGCAGTCCCTGAGACTTCTTAACAGGAGGCCAGCTCGGTTTCTGGCCCTTGGAGATACTCAGCACAAGTTTGGAGAAAGTTCAGTCCAGTCCTTTCACTGCCCAAGGCAGAAGCAGCAGCTGCAGGCCAACCCAACAAAGCAACAACACAGCAAAGGGGCAGTACTCCTCCTGGCAGCTCTTCCAGCTCTTCGTCTTGGCAGGTTCCTTGATTCCAGCGAGATCTAAATTCATGGGGTCAGGGCCCCAATATTTATATCCCAAATTCCTTTGTTCTCTGAAGGCAGAGAGGCCTTTGCCTAGTCCAAACCAGTTCTGGAGCACTTTGTTGACAAGTCTCCGTCCCTTCTTTCAGTGAGTAGGCCAGGGACATCAGACGCACCACAGGAGGTGGAGCCAGCATTGTGGAGGGAAGGCACTGTCCTATTCAGGGCCCAGGTGCGACCCCACCCACCCATCTACATGCAGATCTTGCTATTCAGCCCTGCGCTGACTCACCCTGTCTCCTGGCATCCCCCAGCCCCTGTCACTCACACTCCAGACAAGGAATACACAACCTCGCAGAGGCAGGCTTGGATGGTTAGACAAGAAAATACCCACTTTCTAAAAGTGGTATTTTCAAACACAGAATGTTAAAACCAACTTCACTAAAAGATGCATTTTATCATTCTGAGTCCAGGCATACTAAACTCGAATTTCTACCATGTTCCCGGGGTCAGTCAGGATTATAAGCTGTAATAATCAAAACTGCCCGTTCTGGCCTAGGGGGAACAGGTAGCCTTGCAATAGTGAAAAACGAACTAGGCTGTAATTCACTATCAGGACATGCCGCCCACACCCGGGCATGTCCTACCTTTCGCATACAACGCACCCTGCCCACAGGGGTACCTTGGGCCTACCTTAGGGGTGACTAACATGTAGCAAAGGGAAGGTTTAGGGACTTGCAAGTGTGTGCACTTGCCAAGTCGATATGGCAGCCCCAGGCTGCGCACAGGCTCTGCGTTGGCAGACCCGAGTTACACTTTACGGGCTGTTTGCGTGGGTGGCACAATCCAGTGCTGCAGCCCACCAACAGCATTTGGTCTATAGGCCCTGGCACTCGCAGTGCACTTTACAAGGGACTGACACATAAACCAAATAGGCCAATCATGGAAACACCAATCCATAACACATTTTATACAGGAGCACTTGCACTTTCCCACTGGACCGCAGTGAGGAAAGTGCGCAGAATCAACACACCAGCAAAAACAGAGTCAAAACCGGGAGGTCAGAAAGCAAAAAGTCAGGGGAAACACGCCAAAAGATGCCAAGTCTAACACATGTCATCTAGAAGAAAAAGTAACATAATATGTTCGCTTAATCTAGACCTAGAATCCCAGACATCTGTTCTGTCAAAAGATAAATTCAATTTGGGGCATGCAAACAAAGTGAGGATTTGCCACCCACCTAAAAATAATTATTCAAATACATTTGGCTGCTTGGGATATTTTGTCTTTGTTTCATGAACGATATACATATAATTCAAATTGGTGGTGACTGGGACTGTGTAGAAGCACATTTTTAAAGAAAGCTCCATTATTTCAACAGTACTAGTTTTCTGTAATGGAGCGCTCGGGCTTCGATTCAAATCAAGTCATATTATAACCCAAGTGTAAATGCTGCATACCAGGCACTATAATAAAAGTGAATAACATAGCTAAAAAGTGCCTCAGTTTTGCAAATTGGAGCAGTTTTGAACTTGTAAATACACACTCTGGGCAGATTTACAAGCCCCTTGCGACACTTTTGCGCCGTCGTTGCGTCATTTTTATGACGCAGCGGCGGCATAAAAAATGCGGCCAATTTACAATGTGACGCATCTAGGGAGATGCGTTACGTTGTAAAGCCCTGCGTCACATTATACCTGCATCAGGTATAATGTATGCAGGGTGGGCGTTCCCACGCAGGAAAGCCTCGTAAAAGTGACACAGTGAAATCTACAAGATTTCACTGCATCACTTCTAGTATGCCACTGCGCCAAAACCTTGCGCCTGCTTGAAGCAGGCGTAAGGAGTGACGCAGTGTAGTGGGAATAGGTCTCAAAATGCATTGCTGGAGTTGCGTCATGCTTGCGACACGACTCCAGCAATGCGTGACGTTTGCCCCAACAGATGCGTCAGAATTTCCGACGCATCTGTCAATCCTTGCGCCATGGTGCGCTGTATTGTAATTACCACGCATCCATGGTGGCGCAAGTGTTTCTCAGTGTGGCGCAGGGAAAGTGACACATCTCTACAGATGCGTCACTTTCTTGTAAATCTGCCCCCCTGTTGGAGACTGTCTGGGACTATGTCAGGGACTTGGGCAAGGACTGGTGACTGGGTAGAAAACGTAAGCAGAAAGAGGAGTACAGCGCTGCCAAGGATCACCCAGGAAGTCAGAGGAGAAAAGGGATCCAAAGGGGAAATCTGTGCAAGGGAACAAGATGGCTAAGTCTTAGAAAGGATAGGCACTCAAGAGGCGATTTAGCATTCAAAATAACTAAACCCAGAACGGGTGTGCAAAACATATATAATAACATGAACAATAAAGGCAATCTGGGGTAAAGAACTCGGAAGCTCCTCACAGTAAGACTGAAGCTTAGTAAGTTCCTCACCCACAATTGCTGTTACAGATTCTGATTGCAAATACCCACATACAGGATATACATGCAAAGGCAGGGTCTGTGGAGCTGATACCTATGTTGATGTTATAAAAGTAACTCAAAGACAATAGTCACAGTGGACAAGAAACACCACCTAGGTAGTCAGCTGTGCCCACGAATCCTGGCGATCAAACAGGAACACAATAGGCGGTAACAGCAAGGGTGTAGAACTATACACAAGCACAATAGACAAGGAGTGAGCAGGGTGGAGTGCTTAACAGGAAAGAAGGGAAACAAGGACACACTAGGCAGAAAGCAAGTTACAAGCATACAAGGAAACTAGAAGCAAGACAGTAGAACAGAAAGACAGCAACTAAGGACTAAAACAGAGTTAATGGGAAGAAAAGCAGGAACTTGGATAAAGGGAATGCAGGAGAGCGGATTCAATGGTGCATTAAATAGTACTAGTTCAGGAAACAAAGAAACAAGGAATAGCTAAGGATCAGGAGTCAGGGTAACACTGAAGACAGTGCTAATCCGGGAACAAAGAATACTATAGGTCAGGAACAGGAATCAAGGTAACACTACAGGCAGTTACTAATTCAGAAACAAGGATAGTGTTGTAAATGATTTCTTCCTTTAACTAGGGAATGTTACCTAGCCCTTCCTTTGTGTCTTATCCCAGTTCTCTCTCAGAACTCTTGTAAAGTTCTAATGTACCCTCGAGACCAAGCGGGATTCCAGATTGGTCAGTTTGAGTCTGGTTAGCTGGTGAGGTGCTTGCTTTGTTCGCTCCTGTCCAATAAACCCTACTTACTTGGAAAGAAGTCCAGCGTTGTCTCCACAATCTTTTACTTCATTTTGGCGACGAGTTCCAGTGCTGACCCGACAGCTGAGCACGCCTTCTTCCAGTTTCATCAATCGTATACTTCCGGACAAGCAGCACCCCCAAGAAAAGAACCCACCGTGCACCGCATCGCCATCCATCCTGTAAACGAGTCATCCTCATTGACTCGCCACGGAGATAAGTTGTTTAATTTAATTTGGGACACCACGGCTACAATCCTGACGTCACCTGTCCAACAGTGAGTCATCGCGCGCTCTCTACCTTGCATGCGCCATTCATCGTCAAGTCCGTCGTTGCTAGGGTGCGACGCTTATGCCTCAGCGTTCCCTTTAGCAAGAGTGCGATCGCTGCCACGCAGATCCTCCACGCATATGCTTAACGCGGTGACGTCATCGCGCAACGTGACTCCATTTAAAAAAGAGGAAAACTTTATTTCCGTGTATTGCAACACCAGCGTTGTGAGAGCTGGTAACCACGGTTACAGAGATCGGCGATTCATTAACCATTTGTTTTGTGCCTAGTTTGGAAGCACAAAGTGGAAAGTTCAAGTGTGTTGGCCTCACGGTGACACGCTCACCTTGTACTGGCAAAACTATATTTTTACAAACTTCAATTGGAGTCCAGTTCTCCTTAAGTCACAGCTTGGTTCTAGGTGGTTACATCTCTTGTGCCTAACATTGAATCACACACAATTGTTGGTGCCTTTGTTTTGGTGCCATTGTTTTTAATTGGTTTTTCTTTACAATTAAAATTGAATAGTCATGGCACAACAAGTGGCAGTAACTCTACCTCCACAATTCCTCAGCGAACCAGGTACACCTTCTACTTCATGGGAAGATTGGATTGTCATGTTTGACAATTATCTAGATGCTCTTGATGGGCAAGAGTTTTCTGCCAAGCGGAAAAAGCACTACTATTAAGTGCCTTGGGCAAGGAAGGTCAACGAGTATTCAAGTACCTTCCTCACGCCTTACAATCCAGTGGCCTGTCTTCACCTGATGAGTACAAAGAGGCTGTAGCGAGACTTGAAGTAAGGTTTTCCAAAGAAGAAAATTTGGTCATGAACAGATTTAAGTTCTACACACACAAACAACGCAACGAGGAATCCATTGATGATTTTGTTGCACGCTTACGTGAACTTTCAGTGAAATGTAATTTTGGTGCAATGGCAGATGAGCTGATTCGCGATCAGCTCATCGTTCAGTGTAATAATAGAAAGATACAAGAGAGACTGTGGGCGGCCAAAAACCCCTCCTTAAGCTTAGCCATAGACTTGGCTAAAGTGGTCGAAGAATCAGAAAGATGTATGAGAGAAATACAAAAATGTAGCTCGCAGCAGCAAATCTCTGAAGTGTCTGAGAAACTCTTGTATGAGTGTGAACCTGGCGAGGATGAATTAGTGGCTATGGTAAAGTCAAAAGGGAAAAGCTTTCAAAGAGAAGCAACCCCAGCAAATTCCCAATTAAGTTTTGCTCAAGATGTGGTAGTAATACACATACCTCTGATGCAAAATTTTGTTTTGCAAATAACAAAGAATGTCTAAAGTGTGGCAAGTTGGGTCATTTTTCAAAGATGTGTAGAAACAAAGGCAGACCTAAAGTAGCTGTTATTGAAGAGTGTGCTATTGAAATCAAAAGAGATAGAGATAAAATCCTGGTCATTGATGATCCAGATGTCTTTACCTGTAATGAAAGGAGAGAGAAGAGACCGAAAGCTGAATTTACTGTTGATGGTCATGTTGTAACTCTGATGGTGGATACTGGTTCAAGATATACAATAATCCCGGAGTTCATGTTCAAGAAGGAGTGGGGTGTTATGCAACTTAAAGATAGTGACATTTCCCCTACTGGATATCAGGGAGAAAATATAGAATTGTTAGGTTACTTTGAAGCTGACATCTCTTTTATGCATAGGTCCACTAACGGCAAAGTTTATGTTTCTGTTGATGGTCCACCCATCCTGGGTTGGATCCACCAATACGACTTGCACATTATAGTCAATCCCAGAGCACCCAACCAGGTTATGGTAGTTGATGATCATTCTCTCGATGAGATTTTACTTGATACAAGCAGGGTTTTTAGAGACGAGTTGGGTGAATTGAAGGGGTATGTGCATAAAATCCAGTTGAAGAATGATGTTATCCCAATTCAACACAAGGTGAGGAGAGTTCCCCTTGCAGTCAGAGAGGAGGTTAAAATGGTAATAGACGAAATGCTACAGGGAGGCATTATTGAGCCTGTGGAGGCTTCCACATGGGTTTCTCCGGTGGTAATCACGCAAAAGGCTGATCACAAAATTAGATTCTGTGTGGATCTAAGATCCCTGAACAAAAATGTTGTAGCGGACACATTTCCCCTCCCAAATATCGGTGAGTTGGTATTCATCTTGCAGGGTGCAAAGTACTTCTCTAAATTAGATTTGAAGAGCGCGTATCATCAAATCCGTCTTCATGATGATTCAAAACATTTGACAGCGTTCATAACCACAGAGGGTACTTTTCAATTCACCAGACTTCCCTTTGGTCTTACCTCTGCTGCTAGTGTTTTTCAGCGTATGGTAACAGAGATCTTCAAAGGTATTAAGAAAGCGGTGTTTTTCCAAGATGATATACTGGTCTTCGGTGATACCATCTCGGAGCACAACCTTGTACTCAATTCTGTGTTGCATAGAATAGATAATGCAGGTTTGACACTACGTAAAGAGAAATGTGCGTTCTTGGTTCAACACATAGAATATTTGGGTTACGAGATCTCAGCCCAAGGTGTCAAGCCAAAGAAAAATCTTTTAGAAGCCATACAATCAGCCCCATGTCCTTCTGACAAGGACCAGCTCCGTTCATTCATGGGTCTTGTAGAGTTCTACTCAAAATTTGTGAGAACTTCTCAGATAAAACATTTACCTTGAGATTGTTACTAAAAAAGGAGTGAAATTTGCATGGGATGAAACTCATACTAATTGTTTCAATGCAATTAAAAAGAATTGTGTGAGGCTAAAGTTCTAGCTCCCTTTGACATCAGGCGCACATCTGTATTGATGGTAGATGCCAGTGGTACCGGTTTGGGTGCGGTACTTTTACAGAAATATTCTGAAGGAGAGAAAACCATTGCTTTTGCCTCTCGCCCCCTTTCACTCTCCGAACAAAATTATTCGGTTATTGAAAAAGAGGCACTTGCTGCTGCGTGGGGAGTACACTATTTTAGAATCTACTTGTGGGGTACCAAGTTCCAAATCAAGACAGATCACAAACCTTTGGTTACCGTTCTGTCTCCAGGTGGCGCTGGCAAAGGTTCTCCTAGACTAGCAAGACTAGCTTCTAGACTTCAGGAATATCAATATGACATTTCATACATACAAGGTTGGCGCAATGTACAAGCTGATTGTCTCTCTAGGTTATCAGTCAAGAGTAGCGATGTCAAAGATGATTTTTCTGATACTCATGAAGAAGGTGCGGTAGCCTTTGTCCATGATGTTGTAGCTCTGAGTGATGGTACTTTCACCAAGGATGAATGGTGTTCTGCAATGGAGAAAGACTATGTCCTCATCAAGGTCATGGATCTTGTCAGATTGGGTACCAGGCGCGAGAGTTGTGTTTTACCCCCTGTCCGCCCTTTTCTTAAGGTTATTGATGAGCTTTCTGTGTTTGGTCACAGTATTCTTATGAGAGGTGATAGATTCATTCCACCATTCAGTTTAAGGCCGACTTTACTGAAAATTGCTCATGAAGGACACCTAGGGCAGACACTCACTCAGCGCAGACTTAAAGCAGATTTTTGGTGGCCGGCCATGGACGCACAAGCTGCATCCTGGGTTGAAAGTTGTCAAGCGTGTAGAGAAGGAGAAAAAAGACTTAAAATTGTTTCTAGTCCAGCTATGGGTCACATTGATACTCCTAACCAACCATGGCATAGTGTGTGCCTCGATTTCATAGGGCCAATAGACGAATTGCCAGGTACTCATCGTTTTGCTATAGTTGTGGTTGACATATTTTCAAAGTGGCTTACAGTTAAATTTGTCAAAGATATCACCACTGATTGTACCATATTATTTCTCAAAGACTTATTTCACGAGGAAGGTTTTCCCACAAGACTCATAATTGACAATGGCACACAACTAACATCCAATAAAATGCGTATGTTTTTGTCTAGTTGTGGTGTGGCTCATCATCGCACGTCTCTCTATAATCCCCAAGGGAATGGCGTGTGTGAGAGAGCTAACAGGGTTGTTAAAGGCATTATACAAATGACATGTGCTTCTGGGGTTTTTTCCAATGAAGTTGTTCAAGAGATGGTGTGGGCTTATCGAACCACTGCTCATAAACAAGATAGTAAGTCTCCCTTTGAGCTTATGCGGGGTAGACGTCCCGGTACCAAACTTGCACCCTCTTGGCTGAAAAGTTGTTTGGTCAAGGGTGTTCACCCGGAACCGAATACCTGTACCTGTTACTCAATTTCCTCTGGCGATCTCGTCAAGGTCAAACCAGGGAGGGTGACCAAAGGTCTATCTAAGTTTAGGGGTCCCTTTTTAGTTAAACAAGTTTTTCCCCATTATGTAGTTTTGGACAATGGTGAAAAGTGGAATTTGCGCAGAGTAGCATTGTATCGCAAATCTACAGCCACAAACGATTCTATTCAATTGGCCCATCCTTCTCCGTCAAACAGCGGCTATATGCTATCCATCCCAGAGGAGGTTACTACATCTCCAGTTGTGAGTTGTCGTAGGGGGGAAGGTGGTGGTGATGCTTTCAATCATAGTAATGTTCGCGAACAGTTGGATCACAGTAACGGTCCTTCTACTACAAATGATGTTTCACATAATGTTTCTTTATCCAGTGACATTAGAGGTTCAAGGTCTCGTAGACTTCCATTGTACTTGAATGATTATATATGTTAGTGTTCCATGTTAATATTCTCCAACCTATGTTCTTCGTTATCCTAAGGGAAGGAGATGTGTGGTAAATGATTTCTTCCTTTAACTAGGGAATGTTACCTAGCCCTTCCTTTGTGTCTTATCCCAGTTCTCTCTCAGAACTCTTGTAAAGTTCTAATGTGCCCTCGAGACCAAGCGGGATTCCAGACTGGTCAGTTGGAGTCTGGTCAGCTGGTGAGGTGCTTGCTTTGTTCGCTCCTGTCCAATAAACCCTACTTACTTGGAAAGAAGTCCAGCGTTGTCTCCACAATCTTTTACTTCAGATAGCTACAGCTCAGGAATCAAGGAAACACTGAAGGCAGTGCTAGTTCAGCAACAAGGATAGTTATAGCTCATGAATCAAGAGAGCACTGCAAGCAATGCCAATCAGGAACAAGGAATAGCTGCAACTCAGGAACAGGAACAAGGAACAAATATAGCTCAGGAAATAAGGAATATCAAAAGCTCAGGCAACAAGGATCAGTCTCACTGCAATGCAGCTACAATGACCAACCCTGGACTGAAGGGAGCTGGGACTTAAAAGAGCTCACACCAATCTCATGCATCAGGTGTAAGCAGGCTAGCAGCAGCCAGCTACAGGTGAGCTGAATTCCTCCACCGATCCTTGACCTGTAGGGGTGGAGATGAAGCAGTGACAAGGGAATTCTAGGTAATGGAGTTTCAGACATGAGCAGGCTGGCTTCCACAAAACCCGACTTGGATTGGGAATGACTGGAAATTTCCAAGTAGCGTCCAAATGGCTGGAAATCAGTATATGCATGAAGGGGAGGGTAAAGAAGCTTATTATGACATTGGAACGTCCCACAATTCGGTACCCTGGTGGTGGACACAAGAGCAAAGGGAGCGAATCATGACATGCTCCACAAGTGTTTTGCAAGGAAAGGAATATTTCATGGATTTATGTTTGCTGCAGGCAATGTTTAATTTAACATCAGGTAAATCAACAGGAAAAAGCAGCCCAGCAGGCCAAAAAACAGGCCCACAAGCAGCCCAAAAAAAGCCAACATACTGACCTATCAGACCAGCCCATTGTGCACTGCCTAATTGCCCTGGCAAGTCTGACTCGGACTTCCAAATCATCGCTCAAATGTTCTTAGCCCCACAGGCACTGTCAATTCCTCTCTCCAAACTTGCATCTTCTCCACCACACCACAAACGCAACGGATTAACAGATTCTCCCCCTAATTCAGAAACCACATCTGGACTACTGTGTAATTTCTCATTAGCACACAAACCTCATTGTCTTGGAAAGGTATTCTGAGGAGAGGATTCACAGTCCAGTATCTGCTCCCATGATGTTTGGTCCATGCATGGAGCCCATTGGAGGCCTATTCTCCAAGCAGTCTCTCATTACCAATATACAGCAGTACCTATTGTTACCCAAATTGTTGCATACCAGTGATATCCAGTACCTGAGAATATCCCTAAACCAGCCGGGGCTCCTGGAGGGAGTGCTGCAGGGCGGTGGGGCGGGGCGGGGGAGGGGCAGGGTGGAGGGTAGTAAACTCCGGCATACAGCCGAACGGAGTTAAGTAATGGCGATGCGGCGCGCGCAATGTAATTTGTTTTATTTATTTATTTATGTACTTCACTCCGTTCAGCCGTATGCCGGGGTTTACTACCCCCACCCTACCCCTCCCCCGCCCCGCCCAACCGCCCCGCAAGCACTCCCTCCAGGAGCCGCGACTGCCGTAAACACAATCCAGTTCAGAATGTTTGTGCTCATAAAGGTTGCCACACATCAGCTGTAAGTCCAAATATGGCTTTCCAAGTATCATCTGTCAGCTGAGCTGTCTAAATACAATTAAGTGATTTCTAGCTTTTGCTTCTCCAATAACCACTGCTATCAAAGAATAGGTAATTTGAAATAAGGAGTTGTGAAAGAAAAAATATGAGCAGAGTGATATTCAAAAACTATTTCTTAAATGGTACAGATTAATACTTAAATCAAAGGAATATCCGAGGGATAATAAATTCAAAATAATCTAATCAGATTCAAATCCCGAATTACCTAGTGGTGTTAAAATCAATGATAATGTTATCATACTTGGCTAATTATATGCTAATCAGCTGGGTGCGTTTTGTAGAAAATGTATGCATTAAAATTGACTTGGTTATTGGAATAAATATTATCTTAAGTTCACATATGGGTGAGCCTGTTTTAATTGTGGAACAGAGCTTATTTTCATATATTCTTACAATTTGGTACGGAAAAATATGGTTGGTATCTAGCTATCTACCTCATAATGTCAGAGTGGAATTATAATCAATAATACTATCATTAGATAGGGAGTGGCTTGATGATCAACTGGAACACTCACTTTTGTGTATGGAATCACATCATAGCTGTAGATGTTAATATCAAACGTGATCAATCATTGGCAGAAATACCAGATTCAAAAGAGAGATTTGCCTGGTTCCAAAGTCAATGTGTATGAACTATGATGCAAGCAATTGCTTTTCCATATTACGAATCCTAGTATTCAGGTACTGTATGAAGGCACCCAGGCTGGACTGATCATTCATAGTCATTTAACATTATCCAACCAAACTAAATGGAGCAGACCCTTATGTCTTTACCTGTTTATCATACAAATAACCCATATTGTTGTATCGAGGCGTTCTGTCTTGTTTCTGAAGGCCATGTTTGTCGAATAAATGAATGAATGAAAATGTTCAAGAGACAATTAATTCTGGTGGAAATGCCGCTCATTACATGGGTACCTGATGGTAAACACAGGTGGGTAGATTCCCTAATATTTCATGCAATGCATCAGGGCAACTTGCAGCAGTGCAACTTGCAGCAGTGCATTGTATGAAAGGAAGAGAGCAGAAATGTGCCATACCTATTAAGATTTGGCACACTTCTGCTCTCTCCTAGTGCTGGCGCACTGTGTGTTGCCTAGCGCCAGCGCAGTGCACCCTTGCACCACACGGCATGGGTTCCTGTGTAACAGCCAGAATTGTTTTTGTGCAGTAAGGAATACCTTGTTGCACAAAAACAATCCAGAGAGGCAATTTCCTCTTTCTGTGTGTATCACGCATAGAAAGAGGAAGTGACGAGGAGAAATAAAGATATTTGTCCTTGTTATGCTTCTCTGTGGTAGGTGCACCTTTTTGGCGCAATCCCAGGGTTACTGCCTTTAGTGAATCTAGGATTGTGTCAAATTCCATGGTTGGATGCATGGGAATGTTCATGCTCCACACATGGAACGCCTACCACAACGGAATGTAACGCTCTCAGTGCAAGCCACTACGTTCATTACAAAGTCACACAAGGCGGTGCAAATAGCCCCTTGTTTGGCTTCAAAAACCCTATTGAAGGAGTTTCATTGCCGCTCAATGCCTTGAGTAATGCAAGGACAACATAAGTACTAAGTAAATCTGGCCCAGGGTCTTCAATTTGGAGCAATTCACAATTGTTTGAAATATTTAAAGTTCTTTAAATATTAATGATGGTTGCCCAATCAGTATTTATGGAAGCTAAATAAATGATATTGAATGGTAAATTAGTCTCCTGGGAAAGACTAAAAAGCACATCACATCTTGAAATACCAATAACTAAACAAATTATGGGAAAAGCAATTGCAACAGAAAATACGTGAGCCACTGCTGCACTATAAACATATCACGTTGCTATAAGTGATATTACCAAGTATAATTTTCTGGTCTCTTCACAAAGGATGAAATATGATGATAAAAATGGCTACAATATACAGGAAACATTGGAAGCAAGATATCTGAAAGTGACAAATGAAATAGCCAACAAGTTACAAATCTGTTTGCGATTGTCATCTATGTTAAACAATATTTATTTTGTACAAGTTTTGATTTTAGTGCACTCGCTACATTTATTTAATAGCCTACTGAATGCTTTACGGTCAGTTTTTTCGTTGAATTTTTAGCCATTCTCTTTTTATACTTTGGCCTTTCTTAATGGTGTAGCTGCTAAATATCATTGATGCTGTTTGTGTGTGTTTTTGACTGTCCATGGAAATCTCCTTCCCTTAGTTTTTTTTTTACCCAAAGCCCCTCGATTCCTTTACTTACTTTGTGACCCAGTTAGTTGTCTGATTAGCGAGCACTGGATTACCTAAGGATCCTTCTAATACCTCACGAGAGGCTTTCACCCCCTGGTTACTGTTGGAGCCATTTTCTGACTCTTAGGTATGCTGCCACCATCTTGATACACCTAAGGTTAGTGCTCTAACATGGAAGGCATTTATGTGTAGACATGCTTCCTTTTTATTTAGCCACAACAGCAGATTGTCTAGATTCAGACATGTGCAGTGGAGCAAAGTGCACCAAAGGCTTGCCAAAGGAAAACCTATCTGTCCTTGTCAGCAATAAGTTCATACGGTTGTCACATATGCTGCAGGTTTTCAGCCAACTATAAGCTTGGTGACCAAATAAAGAACTAGTTTTATGACCTCTTATCTTTATGTCTTGTATCTTACACATTATCTGCACCAAACTAACATTTGATAGTCAAATATCCTGCTTGGCCGGGAAATGTAGTAGCGCTCTCAAAACCCTAGCAAAACCTATTGGCTCCACCCCATAGCTGCCAGGAAAACAATAGTCCAGGCTCTTGTTATGTTCAGACTGGACTATTGTAACATACTCTATATCGGAGCCAAACAGGGCAGACTACAAAAACTGCATAGAGTGCAAAATGCAGCAGCACACTATTGCTGAATCTTCAGAGACCTGTGCCCTCTGGCCCGGCCCTTGACAAGCTACACTGGCTGCCTCTGAGCAAAAGAACATCCATTTATGCCATGTGCCTCTGCCATAAAATCTTTAATCGCCAAGGTCCCCGGTATCTCTTCCCTTTAGTGAAACTCTACCAACCCAGTTGAAGGCTTAGGTTGACGGGCACCGCGTTGGCGGCGGTCCCCTTTACGAAAAGAACTTGTATGGGTGGATACTCCTTTTGTTTCTGAACCTCAAAGCTGTGGAACATTTTACCCCCTCACCTGAGGCAAGAAACTTTAGAAACAACTTTCAGGAAGAATCTTAAAACCTGGTTGTTCAGGCTGACCTAATTTGGTACTGCTGGAGACTGCTGCTTGGCCGTTTTCTTGCTCGTGGCTAAGTCTTAGTTTCCTTCTTGTTCAGGTAGTTTTTTCTTTTCCTAGCATGGGGACTCTCCTTTTGGGGTAACCATTGTGCTTCAAAAATTTATAACATAACATAACATTATCCTATGAGCCGATCCAGAGGTTCAACCAACTAGGCATTAGGACAGAGTGTACAGGAATACAACCATCAGAACCTGGGGTAAATTCACATTTTCTAAGCCATCTTGTACTCAGCAAGCAACTCTATAGCATAGGTTTGCTGAGCCCTTAACCAATTGCAGATCCATGATTAAACATAAATGGAAGATATTTCATCAGCTGGTCACCAACAGGTGGGACATATTGGCGTTAAGGGAAACATGGCTAAAGACAACACCCTTCTAGATCTGGTAACTGCTATTCTATGTTGCTACAAAATTATGCCCCATAATCGTTACACCCTGAGAGGGGATAAAGTCGCTATTATTGCGCAACGTAACATAGGCTACTAATGTTTCACTACCTTGAATACATTTCAACAGATATTCTGGCTTGTAATCTTATTATGCTTCCTTCCTTTTCCTGCACTCCGTTTGGTGGTCAATTGCCTGTTCAATTCAGCTGTGTCATCATCATGTCATGATGCTACAATGCTTAAATTTCCATAAAGATGGTCAGGGCAATCAGGCGGATTAAGAATTCCATCATACTTTTGTTTACAGGAGTCAATTATGTCACTATCCATACACTGGGTCTTGCCTTTGTAATTTCTGAAAGCTACTCCAGCTTTGTTCTGTGATAAAATAAATGTCCCAGAGGCTCTAAAGAATCTAACCTCCAATTTACCATCTGTCACTTCCACTGATTTTAGGTATAGTGTGATATACTTAAAACCATAGGAAGTACATCTTAACAGAAACATATTATGACTAATTAACCTAAATGCATATCTTTTCACCCTCATAATATGTGGTTCAGTGTCCATTTAAAAGCAGAAATACTCTTGATTAGACAAGCTGAACTGAAAAAGATTGACTTCTATTTAGCAGAAGATCGAGCTACCTATAAATCACAGTCGAAGGCTTATAAACAAACCATAATTAAGATAATTAAGGCTAAAAGAGAAAATGTAAAGGCTCAATCTATGGAAGTCCACAATGTCCCAAAAAAGATCTTCCCTGTGCTGCATATCTTCATCAACCCAAAATATTATGTTAATATTGATCAGCCATCTCAAGAGCTTTGTGACAAAGTAGCAATTTTCTTCCATACAAAGATTTGTGATTCTTTTCAGATATAACAGCGGCTCAAGTCTTATTTAGGGCATCCTCTAGTATTGTCTTTTACACACACTGACCACACAAACTGGTCTTTTTAGCATGTTTAATAAACAGACCTTTGTTTAGTATAATAAATCCAGTTGTGCCATGGTCACCTGCCCAGCATCAATTTGGCTGTATCTTTCTCTAATTACTTCAAATACTGTACCACAACTTATTCAGTCATCATTATCTACAGATGTAGTTCCCCAAAGATCTGGAATAAGGGGGTAATCTCTTCCTTAATGAACAAACCCAATTTAGGCCCACAGGTGGCTGATTACTCACAACTTTGGACAAAATGTAATATAAAATTGGAATCAAACAGCTTTCAGAAAACTTGGCAGAGCATAACATCTTACATGAGGGTGCATATAGATTATGCTAAGCAAAAGAAACAGCAATTGTATTGGCCATTGATGAAAGTTGTAAGATCGAAGATGAGGGACACAGTGGAAGTGATCTTATTGTATCACTCTACTGCTTTCAATATGGTTGACCAGAAAATTCTAATTAATTGTTTGAAAAAAGTGGAGCTAACAGGCACTGTCCTCCAGTGGTTAATATAATGTTTTTAATGACAACTGTAATCCATTAAACTGGTCAATTAAATGGAATCTAATATGGAATCTTATTTAGAAGTTCCCCAAAGATCATTATTATCTACTCTGCTTCTTGACCTGTATGTCTGCCTTCTGTCTGACTTATTCAGGCCTTTGTATCGCTTTTGACATGGATTGCACCCAGTTTATTATTTGTCTAGACCATTGGGTCATTCTATGTTCCAGTTTTACAACTGATCGAAGACAGTCCAACAATGGATGGATTTACATTTCTTAAAAGTAAATGCCAATAAAACAAAAATTGCCATTATTGACAGTAAAAAATAACAATGGAATCAATCTTTTGGTCACAGAAATGCTCCCACTCTTGTTACAAAATCTAAATCTTCCGAATTTTTGGGCCCACGAGCTCTTCATGCATTCCCAAATCAACAGTTTGTAGTGCAAGTTTCTATATGCCTTATCTCTTAAAACAGACTCTCCCCCTTTTTTCATACAGAGCTACATGCATCCACTGTTGCAGCGTCCATGATTTCAGAACTAGTCTGTCATAACACTCTATATCTCGGCCTACTAGCCTCAGCTTTGCTAAAGCTTCAAAGACTTCATAATGCCGCAGGTCGCCTTATTTATCATCTGAAAAATATGATCATGTTTCTGAGGACCGGAGAAAGCTGTACTCCTTCTCCATCAACTAAAGAGTTCAAATGAAATATCTTTGCCTAACCTGCAAGTCATGTTACAATTAAGATAACCTTCAAAATGCTATAACAGTATTGTCCCATTCTTCTTTTCACTCAGAATCCTTACTTTTTCTCCTAGTTCCCTCTGTCAAACACACCCAACCAGGAGGCTGCTCTTTCATTTTTTTTGTCAAAATCTGTTTATTGGTTTTAACAAAAGTTTAACAACTTTGAAAGCTCCACCTAGCTCTTAAACATACCAAGATCATCAGATAGCTATAGACGGTACACAGTTTCTCCACAAGTGATTGGCAAAGTTATTAACGATTCCAGGCGCCAACACCTAATTATCACCCTCTATACATTATACAATTTACAAATCTCTTGTGGCATCTAGGCACTATGATCTAGAGCCATCAACATAAACAACATCAAAATAATCCCATTGAATTCCTTCTACCTGATCATGAAGTGATTGAGGAAAGTGTGGGGCGGGTGTATCCCTGCCAGGGGGATCGCCAACCCCTCCAGTCCGAATGGAGTGGGGGGCCGCACGCGAGGTAGATCGCAAGGGCCCCGCTCACCACTGCACCCAAGGGAAGCGCAACCAGGCCAGGCCAGTTATGTTTGGAAGAGGTGGAAGGCTCTTAATCTAGGGCCACAGGCAAAGAGCGGGAGGGCCTCCGACAGGTACCCCATCAGTGGACTCCAGATATAATCAAAGCCCTTTCGGGAGTCTGTTATGATGTCTGTCATGTGTTCCAGGGCTAGGGCTTGCCATAGTCGGGCATGCAATTGAGTGAGAGAGGGGGCGTCTGGCTTCTTCCAGGCCGCAGCAACTGCTCTTTTAGCTGCCCCCAGGCATAACCACATTATATAGCCATTCCCGTGGGTCTGATGCTTCAGACTCGGGTCCCACACTCCCAAGAGAACACGCTCCAGAGAGTCCGGGATGGGGTATCCCAGGATATGTTTAATTTGAGATAGGATTTCCTTCCAAGGGTTGAATGGAGGGACAATCCCACCATATGTGGCAGAAGTCGCCCAAGAGCCCACATCCCCGCCAGCATGAGCATGAAAAGAGTGTGAGTAGCCTCTGAGGATGCAGGTACCAGTCGAACATAATTTTGTAATGGGCTTCCCGCAGAAACATGGACCGGTTGTACTTGGCAATATCTTTATAGAGGGAGCTCCATTGCTTGTCTGCTAGAGGGGAAGGCAGTAGGGCATCCCAGAATCTTCTATGGCGTGGGACCTGAGACAGGCCCAGTGTGAGAAGGAGGGCGTAAAGAAACAAGATGCAGCCCTTGGCTGTGCTGCCGGGCTGGACAAATCTTTCTATTGGGAGCATGTCCCTGGTTGCTGTCAAGCGTATCTGGGGTTGTTGTATCCAATATTTTAGCTGGCAGTAGCAGGATTCTTCTGTAGGTGGTAGCTTAAAGACCATGGCACAGTCTGTAAAGGAGCGTAGTTCTCTTAAAATGAATGGGGGTGTAGGGGGACGGAAAGGTCATTAGGGGCAATGTCCTGGTGGCGTTATCCCATGCCTGAAGAGCAGTGGCTGTAGGGATGCTAAGATAAACGTTTTTTGCCCTGTCCTGCTTTGGTTTCCAGGGCAGGTCCCATATGGTTCGTCCTTCGACTTGCCGGTCGATGTGGAGCCATTGTTTGTCTGAGGCTTTGAGTGGTGACCACTCCGCCAGGACTCGTAATTGTGCTGCTCTGTAGTAGAGGGGGAAATCCGGAAGGGAAAGTCCCCCCATTTGGCGCTCCCTTGTCAGTAGTTACTGAGATAAGCAGGACCTACGCCCCTGCCAGGTAAATTTTATCATCCCCTTCAACTTAGTGAACAGTTCTCTATCAACCGGAATTGGGAGACCCTGAAATTGATAGAGGAGGCGGGGCAGCACATTCATTTTGATCGCGTTTATGCGACCCACCCAGGTTATATATGTGGAAGCCCATTTTTTAAAGTCTGATTTAAGCTGCCGGAGGAGGGGGGGAATTTGCTTTATAAAGGTCTGCTGGATTAGGAGCTATTTCGATGCCTAAGTAGGTGATTTAATTGTGAACTCATTGGAAGGGAGATGCCTCCATGACGGCCGTCATCGTCGCTGGGGGCATTGTCAGGTTAAGTAAGAAGTATTTAGAACGATTGACTTTGAATCCCGCCACTTGCTCAAAGTTATGCCGTTCCATTTATATGGCCGGGAGAGACGAGTGAGGCTCAGTGAATGGGAGCAGCACATCATCTGCAAAGAGTGAGATTTTGTGCTCGTCTGGGCCGATTCTAATCCCCTGAATGTCTTGGCTGGCTCTGATGCTCACAGCCAAGGGTTCAATGCAGAGGGCAAAAAGCATGGGTGAGAGGGGGCAGCCCTGACGGGTACCTCACGATAAGTCAAATAAATCCGAGGCCACTCTGTTAACCAGAACATGAGATCTGGGGGAGGCGTAGTTGGCCCTCACCCTGCCCAGAAAGGGCTCACCGAACCTGAAGCGGCGTAGGGTGCACATTAAGAAGGACCAATCGACTCGGTCGAAGGCCTTCTCTGCATCCAGTGAGAGTAAGGCCGTTGGGATATGTTTCTTCCGTACTTTATCAATGAGATGGATTATCCTGTGCAGGTTATCATGGGTTTGGCGTCCCTTAATGAAACCAGATTGATCTGGATGGATCAGGTTTGGAAGGATATCTTCTAGTCTACTGGCCAATATCTTGGAATAAATTTTTGCGTCCAGGTTCAGGAGCGCGATAGGTCTATATGACGTGCATTCTTGGGGGGTTTTCCCTGCTTTGGGGATTAGAGTGATTAACGCTTCCCGCATCGAGGAGGAGACTCGGTGAGAGTTTACTATTTCATTGAAAAGCACCCTCAGGTGTGGAGAAAGTTTGGCCGCAAACGTTTGGTAGATCTGAGCGCTGAACCCATCAGGGCCTGGGGCCTTTTGGAGTTTAAGAGAGTCTATCGCCTTTTGGACTTCCTCACTTGAGATGGGCCGAGCAAGTGCCTCATTGTTGGCTGGGGAAAACTGTGGGAGCTCAAGTGAGTTCAGGTAGAGAGATTGGTCCTGCCCTAGTGAAGGGTCTGCCATGTACAGTGATCTATAGAAGTCACAGAAGGCGTTCGCCTTCCCCTCCTCACTGTCATGTATGGTGCCATCAGCGTCAACTATTTGTTTGACATACTCCTTTTCTTGTTTAGCTCTGAGTTGACGCACCAGCAGGGGACCGATTTTGCCATTTCCATCATACCCTCAGGCTTGAAGGCATAAGATGGTTTTTTCTGCCCTGTTGGTATATATTGCCTGCAGTTTCCCCTTCAAAGCAGTCACTTTCCTTAAGGTTTTGATAGGAGGGGCCTCTTTGTGTGCTTGTACAGCTACCCGCAGCTCCCCCTCCAGTGCTATCCATTCCCCAGTTTGTTGTTTCCTCAGGGTAGAGGCTAAGGCGATGCATTTACCCCTTATGACCGCTTTGAAGGCATCCCAGTTTGTCAAGTGGGAGGAGTCTCTGGGATCGTTGTGAACAAAGAAATCTTTGATCGACTTCCTCAAGTCGTCACGCAAGAGACGGTCCCTACTCAGGAAATTGGTGAAGTACCATCTTGTGAGTTTGGAGCCGGCGCGGGACAGTCAAGTAGAATTTCCAGGGGTGCACGATCCGAAAGACATATCGGGTGTAGCTGTGCTCCCGTTAACGTCAGGCAGAGCGCCTGACTGATAAAAATGTGGTCAATCCTAGAGCATGATCTGTGGGAGTGGGAGAAGAAAGAGTAGTCCCTTGTTGAGGGATGAAGGGTCCTTCAACTGTCTATCAACCCCAAGCGTTGTATTAAGGATTTAAGGGTCCTGCTAAAGACTTCTGCCACTGTTCTATGTGGTTGGGTAGAGTCCATGGTGGGATCCCATATCAGATTAAAATTTCCCAGTAAGAGAATGTCCTCAGAAGCAAAGCCTTCCAGCGTTGAGAGGAATGTGAGGAGGATGTCTGCCTGTCCAGAGTTGGGGGCGTAAACTGTGGTGATAGTGCATGGCCAACCCATCAGAACCCCCTTACCATGAGGAATCTCCCCGCTTTGTCAGCCTTCGAGTCATGGAGTTGAAAGTGAATGGAAGAATGGAGCGTGAGAGCTACTCCATTTTGCTTAGTGGAGGCCGAGGACCTGAAAATCAAGGGGTAGGTTTTGTGGCGTAAACAGAGTTCTTCACCTCTTTTTAGATGAATTTCTTGTAGGGCCACAATATGGGCATGGTGGTCCCCCAAGATTTACCATAGGCGTTAGCTCTTGTTAGGGGAGTTTAGACCCCTAACAATCCAGGACAAACAGTTGAGCGACATTAAAACAGGTGCAGGGAGCACATTTGCCACAGTAAGAAACCCCCATTAGTACCCAACACCCTCCCCCCAGGCCTCCACCCGTCGCCCCTCCACACCCCCCAATCCAGTCACTCAAATCACAAGGATGGTTCCACGGCATGTAAAAAACAACAGAGCAAATAACAAAACTTTGAACTAACAGGTCTCCAAAACGATCAGAAGATCACACTGTTGGTGACTCTAGGAGCGAGCCCAGTCCCGCATCCAGAGCCCCGCATGTGCATGTTTTGGGACACAAAGCCACTCAGGGCCTACCATATGTTGAGAGGAGTAAGTGAGCAAGTCTCAGGCCCACGGCCAACAAGGGACCCATTGCATCTTTACAACCCCCCCAGCCCCCAGGCACACCTCTGCAAAGTCACAACCACCGCAAGGCAGAATTTCCGAGTGTGCAACATGCCATGGGGGAGGGTTGATGTGTTAGAGGGTATTGGGACACCATGCCCGGGACAATCAGCGTCTCGTCGATCTGCCGATCTTCTTGGGTGTCTGCCAGGAGCCCTGCGAGAGCCTCTCCGCCGAGTAATCTAGGCCTTCCATCCTCGGAGCCGCCACCAGTTGTGAGGAAGATTGTTCAAGCCCAAGCTGAGATACTGCCCCCTGCACTTCGGTGAAGTGGTGTTGTTTGTTGCTGAACTGGAAGGCAATACCAAAAGGATATGTCCACCGATACTTAATCTGTCATTCCCTCAATGCCGCTGTGATTGGTCTGAACTGCTGCCATCGTGTCAGCGTGGCCAGAGCAACATCTTGGAAGAGTGAGCAAGTGGCTCCTTGAAAAGTAACCACGTCGCTGCTTCTAGCTTTCCATAGGACCAGCTCCTTGGTTTTGAAGGAACTGAATGTTGCCGAGATGTCTCCTGGGCGCCTGTTTTCTCCCTGGATAGGTTGGCCCACTCTATGAACTCGTTCCAGCCGGACCTCTGGATGATCATCACCAAGGACACAGAAGAAGAGACCCACGATAAAGGCCTTCAGGTCGGGTCCCTCGCTTCCCTCCTCCAGGCCCCTCACTCGTACAGTGTCTCTGTGGGAACGATTCTCCAGGTCCTCGCATTTTAATAGGGCGGAGTGCAATTGGGTGGTCAAGCTGGCAGTTCCCTCTTCCAGAGGCTTCATTCGCCCTTCGAGCTCCTGGACTTTGCTTCTATATCTATGGTGCGGGCTCCCACCGAATCCACGTCAGCCTGGAGTGACACCAGCTTCGACCTCATCCCTGCACGGAAAGCTTTGAACGAGGTGCCAATGTCCGCTTTTATGTCATCCCTGAGTTCCTGCCTGAACTCCTGCAGAGTCGCCAGCAGGTCTTCCCTGGTTAACGCAATGCTGCCCGCTGCATGGTCCCTCCGTCCTTCTCTCCACAGGATTCAGATGGCGCAAAATAACTAGAGACTCTACTAGTTTGAGTCATTTCGGCGGCATAAGGGCCACTTCTCCGATTATCATGTTGCCGTCGCTGGGCCAGTCAATCACCCAATTGGTTATTGCAGTCTGAAGCAGGGGGAGCCGCCTGTGAGCAGCCTGGGGGGACGGCAGTGGCCCCCCAAGACCTCTACGGCAGAGCTCGTGTCAGAGCGCCTCAGAGTGCACCCGGAAGCACCACCCCGCCCAAAGACCCTCTCTTGCAGTAGGCTTAAGGTGGGTTCCCTTCTTCGATTGCGCCTGACTCTGCACCTCTCCAGTTGATTGGCTCACTGCATTGCATCAGCCACATGGATTTCCACCGGCCCTCCAGGCGCCATGGTGGGAGCTGGCATTTTTGTGCAGTCTTGGGGGTGCCTCTCCTCTATTCCTCTTTCGTGGGGGCCCTGTGGTGCAGATGATGTGAGTGCCAAGGGGGCCCCCTGCGGGACAAATGCAGACTTTCACCGACCTCCTCCGTCAACTCAGCCCCAGATGCAGGGCTTGCTCCTCACTGCCCGTCTGTCGGGCACCATCTTGGGGTCAGGCACATTACCTTTGCGTGCTCCCGGGGAGGCCTTCCCTCACTCCACTCTCACAAGGCCCTGTGACGGGGGTGCCGCGAGCACCCCAGGGTCCACCCTCTACCGCTGGCCCGCATGCATGCCCCCACCTGGTTAATGTAGCTTGCGGTGAGGCCTCCTCTAGTGTAGACACTCCGGGCATGGCAGCCCGTCCATAGGTGCCTCTCGGGGTCAAAACATAGCCAGGATCCGGCAACTCTTCAGGGCCCCCGACACTGGGGGGGCAGGACCACACGGCGGGCCCGGGATCGCAGGGCCGTCCGCACCTGCAGCCAGTGGAATCTGGTCCAGCCGGGCCGTTCAGAGTGCGGCGAGCGCAGGCGCCATTTTGTCTGCTCCGCCGCTCCTCGGCCCGGCCTTCTGCTTCGCAGCCCCTCTATCGGCCAAAATTCTATGCAGCAAAGCGTCCTCGAATGACAGCACACCTGGGACTCAGGCTGCGGGTCGAATTCATGGCCTGTGTCACGCTGTGTATCCCTTAGTTGCGGGGCTCGACACGGAGCCGATCCGGATCATGTCCCAGCGGCCATGATGGTTGGCCACGCCCCCTGCTCTTTCATTTTTGTGTTGACAGTCTCTGGAATCAACTTCCACTGTACCCTAGACAAATTAAGCATTACATTACTTTTAGAACGGTCTTTAATATCTTTCTATTTTGTTAAAACTCGGGCTGAAACTTATCTTGCTTGGATTGATTGCCCTTGAGTGCCAGGAAACCTACAGGTAATTGCACCTATTTACAAGAAATCAAATCATGTTAAACAATATAAGGCCAGATTTAGTAAGGCTTTTTGCATTCTCAAAGGATCAAATTCGCAATATTGGTCCATTTGTGACTTTAAAAAGACCTTTTGGTATGTAGCAAACTCAAATTGCAATATGGTAACATGTTACCAAATCATACTTTTTGTTGTGCGACTGCATGCCAAAGCGATATTAGGAAGGGGTGTGCTTAGGGCGTCACTTCTAATTCGGATTAGGATGTAGTAATATTTTGGGACTGAAATCCAGTTGCAAAACAGTAATCTATAACTGACTACACAAAGGTAGTGGTAACCTATTCGTAAACAGGAAGGGGCTCCCAAGGGACCCCCTTCTTTGTGAATAATGACAAAAACATTTTTTTAAAGTAGGCAGTGGTCCCATGCATCACTGCCTTGCCTTGAAAAATGTCAGTTAAACTATTCATTTTTCTTTAATGCCTTTAAGGAAAACAGTCTGCATTAAAAAAAAAATTGCTTTATTTAAAACCAATCAGACATGCTGGTGTGCTGTCACCAGCAGGCCACCATTACTGTGAGAACTGTGAATCGTAGTAGCTCACAACTTGCAACCTACCTCATTAATACTCATGAGATTGGTTAGATTTGCAGCCCATTATGATTCCGTTTTTGGCAAACCAACAGTAAACAGGTTGGTTTGCAAAATACTGAACTGGTCACAAAAAGTGTGACTAATATTTTGCAACCAGTGCTTAGTAAATCTGGCCCATCATCTGCAGCTTAGACAATGTAATTACATTAATCGTACAGTTTTAGAAAGATACGATTTAATAGATTCTAGCCATTAGAATAGAAGTAAATTAAGATTTTAGTTTTTGCCACTCAAGTAAACTTTTCACTAATGAGTATTTGCCTCAGAATGGCATTTGATAATGAACACTTGACTAAATACTCTGAATTCTCATTACACTTGGTTGACAGCAACTTAGATTAGGAGAGGTACTCTAACTTCTAAATAGAAATATTGGTGAATGGGAACTGAATGGTATAAAACTACTAATTAACTATGATGTGCAGTATAAGCATAAAAAGGAAAGATGAGTTTGTCAAATTCAACAGCATTCAAACACGTCTAATTGAAATTAAAAATTTAAATATCAAGTATTTTCCAAAGATATCTTATTTTTATCTAACTGTATACTCTGAATCAACTAATCAGGATGAATAAATTGAGATCTATGAATTCAAAATAAATTGCACATGGAGTATAAAATCAGGTCTAGACCCTTACCAGTAAACCGGTCTTGAGCTTCTGCTGTCTGATGTACGGGTGTCTTTTTATGGAAGCCACTATGTTACCACACACTGGAATATGTGGTAGTCAAGTGCTCTCCAGAAGCTGTCTCTTTCTCGGGAGGAAACTGCCAAAGGATTAAAAACCCTCCTTGCTGGGCAAAGACTTCAGAGAAATGAAGAAAACCAGGAGTCCGGAATCGAGGAGAGGAATTCTTCTGGAGCGAGGAGTCAGGATCAGCAATTGGAGGAGTGAGTATGTGCTAATACCATACCCGGTATTTCTTATGCTTCTCTGTAAAATACACGCAGAGAATCAGAATTATACGCATTTTTCTGTATCCTGCAGTATCAGAATTACTGGTCGTGCTTCATACCCAATGTTCGCAGAAACGGAAATTGTGTCCGATGTTACCAACCATTTTCAGTTTTCTTGCTATTAAATACAAACAACACTATCTAGAAGGAACACAGGGGCATATTAGCAAGAAGCTCGTTAAAATTATCGCCGCTTTAGCGGCAGGAAACTGCCGCTAAAGCGGCGATAATGGGATTGATAATATGCGCTATAGAATTCCAATAGAAGCCCAGGTTAGATGTCCTGCACATCTAACCTGGCTTCTATTGGAATTCTATAGCGCATATTATCAAGCCGATTATCGCCGCTTTAGAGGCAGTTTCCTGCCGCTAAAGCGGCGATAATTTTAAGGAGCTTCTTGCTAATATGACCCACAGTTTTGTGTATTAAGTTACACCAACAGTTTTTGCCCCTACAAGTGTTAGGTGAACGCTATGGGCATACCAATACAATTCTTATTATAGGAATGTGAGGCTCAATATAAGCATTGGAGACCAGGAGTAACTTGAGACGTCTTGCTCTATGCCAAGCCTGGTATACCTCATGCACATCCTGCCCTCAAGGAAAGAGAGAAGGAGCCATTTGTCTACAATGTAGTAATAGAATGGACATATTACATTTGACAGTGGCAGTCAGGTGCCATAGGTGACAGTCCATTACAATATAGGAAATTCCAAGGGAAGATAGTAATACTTCACGTATAATGGGGATGTAGCCAGATAGCCAGACCATTTACGATATGCATTCATTGCTGTTCCTTGTCCCCTGTAGTCAGTGATAGAGTAAAGAGTTACATTCATTAAAGCATAATATTGGTTTGATAAAAGTGTTGCACACCGACTATCACTTGAGAGAAACAAGTATAGTTTGCTTATCTCCCCCTTCCTTTCCCTGGCTTCCCCAGGAAGCAAATCTCCTCCCACCAAATGGCTGTATTGATGCAGCCCCAGGCCTCGTCGCATCTACTCAGGTAGTGGCTTGGCTCAGGCTGTAAAAGGCTGGCCAATCAGAAGAGGCTGCTACAGGACTGGTTTAGGTAACTTCTGGATTGTAAGTTCTAAAACTAGTTTCCTGTAATAGTAATATTAAATCTAACCTTGACAAGTTGCTGGATTTATTGTAAGCATTATTGTGATACTTTGAATGACTTTATTATTTTTAAGAAAGCCTTCCCATGTTAGTCTATGGGGCTAGCAGCACTACAATAGGGAACAACGACTTTGGCTGTTTTTGCCTACTAAGGCATTTAAAACATACTTTATATTGTCCCCGCTTTTTATAACAATGCACCCTACCCTTGGGCACCTGGGGTAGACCTTAGGGGTGACTTGTTATGTTATGTTAAAATTCATTTTTAAAGCGCTCGTTCACCAGACGGTTTCTTGGCGCTGAGGGCAAAACGGCAGCAATTCCAGACAGTAGGTGGGTGTCAATTGTAGGCGTGGGAGAAGAGCCAGGTTTTAAGTGACTTCCTAAATTGGGTGTAGGAGTCCGCCGTGCGCAAATAGAGAGGGAGGGCGTTCCAAAATTGAGGGGCCAAGGACGTGTATCTAAGGCCACCATGTTTCTTCCGTTTAAAAGAGTAGGAGACCAACAAGTTCTTATTGGAGGAGCGTAGGTCGCGAGAGGGGCGATACCGCTGAATGTTTAAAGCAATAAAGGCGGGACCACGTCCTGACAGGGCTTTGTGGATGGTACAGCCCAGCTTAAACAGGCAGCGTTGGGGTATGGGGAGCCAATGGAGGCCTCTCAGCAGTGGTTTCACATGGGAGTGCTTTGGTTGTCCAAGAATGAGTCTGGCTGCCTGGTTCTGGACTCGTTGCAGGCGATGGACTTGGTACGCAGGTATACCAACGTACAGGGAATTGGCGTAATCAATACGCGAAATAACCAGGGTGAGAACCACTTGGGTCAGGGCTTCGGTGGAGAGGAATCTGCTGATTTTTCGGATTCTGCGAAGATGGAAAAAGCATGCAGAGGCCACTGAGCTGATCTGGGCATTCATGGTAAGATCATTGCTGATCATAATTCCCAGACTTTTTACTGACGAGACCGGGGCTGGAGGGCTCCCTAGAGATAGTGGCCAGACTTATACGTTATTAAAAGGTAGTTTTGGACTTTTCAAGTAGGCATAGTTTTATTTTAAAATCAGCCTGCAAGGCAGGCTTGGCTTTAAAATGACAGCAGACACCACAGCTGTGTATACTTCAGTGCATCAGATGCCCTGGGGTCTCTAAACCTACATGTCTTATTAAATACTAGGAATTTACAGGTAGGTTGTTTTGGCCAATTAGAATTATACCAATTACCATATACGTTTAGAGGACAGAGCACTAGTCCTGGGCCTGGTTAGTGTAGGATCTTGTGAGTTGGAGATGACAAGACCCATTTGATTCCTGATAGACTCCGACGAACAGTGACGCAAGCGCGTGGGTATGGGTGATAGAATTCATGATGTAGAATGTTCAGTTAACTGTTACACGCTGATGAATAAAGACATGTGTGGCATGATCCTTTGCATGTACCCGGACTGAGGAGGATGCTACAATTGGTAATGAGATGGGGGATTATGTAAACCCTGTGACCCGAAGAACAGAGAGTGCTCTCCCGGAGAGTTTGTACGGGCCACATATGCCTCCTTTGAAGTAAAAATCAACAGCTGGCATATGTGGAGTCAAAGCACCACTCCAGCCAGTGCAAGGCATATGAAGAAAGTGAAGGCCTTACATAAAGTTTGTTTGTCGTCAACTAGAAATTTGCTGGTAAAGTCAAGACAGGAGGTACTGCACCACAATGTGACACAGAGCCATAAGTCATACAGGACATTAACACTAAAAGCAATGACAACCAGGTACAGAGAAGCACTAAAACACTAAAAACAGCAACAGTCAAATGCAAGGAAGTGCTAGCAGAGAAAATAGTCTAATACAGAAAAGCGCTAAAGGCAGTGGAAACCAGGATTATAGAATATTGTAGTACTTACCGAAATCTGAGTAAAGCAAGTCATCATACCACAGCATTTGGGCAAAGCAACCCATGTTGTGTGGCTCAATGGTTAGGGCGGCAGACCCTGATGCAGAGATCTGGCCCGGGACCAGGGTTCAATTCCCGCCTCGGCGGGTCTTGGGCTCAATTTCCTCGGACCTGATAATTCTCGCCTTGGTGCCTATTCTAATCATGGGTCCCACTCTGCAACTCTGGGCAATAGCTTGCTTAATCTCCACAACGGCCCCAACAGCGCTGGGATGCCTGGCTTCACCCTGGGGGTGCCCAGGAGTGGACATTTTCACAGGGAAAAGCCAGGAAGGGTTCCACAGCGGTATGCGTACAGCGCCTGGACACCCCTTTGGGGGTATGGGTGCGCTTTACAAGTACAAATTTCATGTAGAAGCCCAGGGGTTGTGAATATGGAGCCGTTGATCCCTGAAGCAGACACCACAGAAAGGTGCCGGGTGCATTCCCAATGAATTGAAAGTCTTTAAGATGTTGAAAGGCTCCAAGGGCAGCGCGAAAAGAAGCCATACAGATTGGCCCTAACTACCCTGAAGAAAGCACGTTGCAAGGGTTTACAGGTGATATGAATGGTGCAGGTCTGGGTGAAGAGCATATACTCTCGTCAGTAAGGGCCATTACTGGCTATGATGTCGCTGCAATCCTCGAACCACCACTTCCATTCGATACAGCTAAGAAACCAAATATTGGCTCAAGATGGACTGCCTGGGTTGAAACGTTTGATCATTTTATTGATGTGCTGGAAGAAGCAAATGACAAAAAGATCATTAAATATCTAAAGAATTTAGCCGGTGAAGAAGCAAATGAAGTGATAAAGAAAATACCACACTGCGGTGAACAGACATACCATCAAATCTAGGAGGTGCTAAACACCAAGTTCAATCCAATCCCAAATGTTGAGGGCGAAAGATATGTTTTCAATCGAGAAAAGCAGAAAGTTTGTGAAATGATCAACAAATTTGAAGAAAGACTTGATATGCTTATCAAACATTGCTGATTCAATGAATTTAATGATGAAGATGCTATTCGATTAAGCGTCATAGATGGTTGCCTTTCAGATTCCTTCAGTCAACGAATGCTGAGAGAAATGCTGAGCCTAGAGAAAGTCCGAATGGCTGCCAGAAATCAGGAACATGCCAACAAACAAGCTGCTGACATGGAGGCCAGATGAGCCCAAAGTGAGTCAGTCATGAATGTGACAAGCAAGCAGAGACATAGACAAAGAAGAAGTTGTGCTTCAGATGCGGATTTTCCTTTCCACATAACGGTAAATGTCCTGTTGTTGTTCAAGTATAGAAAGGTTATGGTTAAAAAAAAACATTTTGTGATAATCTGCAAAGTGAAGGAAAAACTAAGGGGCATATTAGCAAGAAGAGGCGATAATCATCGCTAACCCTGCTTAGCGTGATTTCTTTTATCGCCGGCTATCGCTGGAATATATCGCCACGCTAACGCTGTATTAGCAACGATTAGCGCTATGGCGATGAATATTCCAGCGATAGCGGGGGAAATGGGCCAACATCGCTGAAAAACCAGCGATGTTGCTTGGAGAAGGGAGAACACCTTGCTGATACGACCCTGTGGTCGTATCAGCATAATCCACCCCCATGTTAGGTATGGCTAACACCTGCTAATTGCAGGTGTTAAATAAATGGCGATGACCCCGGTTAGCGCGACTTTTCACGTCGCTAACTGGGGCCATGGCCACCTTGCTAATAGGCGATAGGTCTGTTAGCGAGTGTTTCCCAGGTTTGTTCGTCGGAACGCCCACTTTGCATGTCATTAGCGATAAATATCGCTGACATGCAAAGCGGTAAAAACGGGCGCTAATGCCCGCAAACTGTCGCTAACTGCTGTTAGAGACAGTTTGCTGATAGGGCGATATAAATATCGCCGCTTTAGCGGCAAAAAGTGCCGCTAAAGCGGCGATAGTGCCCTTGCTAATATGCCCCTAAGTCCGTCACATCATGAAGACAAAATGGCCGCTTGAGTTTTCCAGATGTGATGTTCTACACGCGCCCACAAGGCCAAGCGACAACGTCACCTGAGGCAAATAGACACTATACGAAGCAGATCGTTGTCTAAATCTTCATCTAAAAGTTATTCCATATCTTTGTCAAGCAACAGTCAGGAAGATGGATGTGGGATGTCGATGTTTACCTCAGAAAAACATGCACATGTTTGACTGGACGCATGCAAAGAAGAATGCAAGTCAAAAATAAGTCGACAAGTAAAATCACAAAAGTCATTCAAACATTGTCCTAAAATTTCACGAAAGGTGAATGTTTGGCTAATACCTTTTATTATCAACAGTGCTGCTTCGATAAACATTATGCTTGAGGAGATATATTGCGAAATGTCTCCCGGGCCACATCTCACACCTTTGATGACTAAAGTATACTCATGGTCTGCATCAATGCGATTGAAAAGTCAAGGTTCATTTCGAGCAACCATGAAACACAGGAAAATACAAGTGCAAGCACCAATTCATGTATTACAAATTATGTATTTAAGTGCCTGTTCACATAGTTTCAATACTGCTGCTGACATGGGACTGATATCTGTGGACTACAACATAAATGCACATCACAAGATAGTGAATCAGTTTCCATTATTATTTCATGATTACGAAAAGCTGAGAACAATATGGGTGCAACTGCATATAAATGACAAATCCGTCCTGTTGCCCTGAGACACCATCGAATTGCATTTAATTTAGAAGAAGCTGTTGAAAAAGAACTTGAGTCACTCCTAAAGCATGATATTATTGAGCACTCTACTACTCTTACGCTATGGGTTTTGTCTATAGTGGTAGTGCCCAAAAAGAGCAGTGGAGGTGCTGTGCTCATCTGTGTTGATATGCGCCAAGCTAACAAGGCAATTAAACGAGAATGACATCCAGGTCTACACATTGCTGATATGATCACACAGCTGAATGCTGCCAAAGTCTTTTCTCGCCTTGTTCTGAACAAAAGGTATTACCGACTCAAACTCGAAGAAAATTGCAGGTACATTACAACGTTTTTGACTCATGTTGGTGTATTGAGATATAAAAGACTACGTTTCGAAGTGTCGTCAACTGAAGAACTTTTTCAAAATGTCATTAGTTGCATAATACAGTCAGTCACACATGATGACATACTGGTTTTTGGGTAAGGGTGGGCGGCAAATTCCGTTCCGCTCGCGGAACTTGCAAAATTTCGGCATTTCCGCGTTCCGCGCAGAACGCGGAAATGTCGAAACTTCCGCAATCTGCGGCGGAACGGAATTCGGGTGCAAGAGAAAGCACTGAAGCAGGTGCCCGAGTTGAAGCTCAAATTCTGTAACGCATTAATCAGCACAAAAAATTCGTGAGCAAGGTCGAGGCTAAGCAGGAGTGCTTTCTACACATATCTACCGGCAAACATTAGCTGTAATCCCTGATGGAGGTCTTTGCATCCTTGATTTTCCCGAGCGCAATCCCCGTGTAGGTCCAGTGACCAGGAGGTTCTTCCTCCTCATCTGCTGCTCAGATCCTGCTCTGACCCTTTATAAACAAGAGGCATGTGAACAGGCCTAGAAGCCCTGCCCGTTTGCCCCCGCCCCACATACACTAGTGGTATGCACCGTCTTCCCGCCCTTTCCCCAGAATGATGGACAGCTTATTCAAAGGACCCCGGCGCTTTCGGCGCGGTGGCAAAGTTACAGACACACAGGTCACTGGGGTCAATTCTTCTGGACCTTTACGCAGCTGTAGTGTAGGAAAGGCACTATACATTTACCCAACGAGGTAGCACTTACCGATTAGCCAGTAGAAAGTACTCCAGTTGAGTAGAGGTATTGCACAAAACGGAGGCATCTTCGTGGATAAATATGCAGGGCAGGTGTGCAGAATTCGTGAGCGTGGTTAAGCAGATGTGCCTTCTCTACATTTCCAACGTGAAAAGTTAGCTGTAATCCCCGATGGAGGTCTTTGCATCCTTGATTTTCCCGAGCGCAATCCTCGTGTAGAATTCGTGAGCGTGGTTAAGCAGATGTGCCTTCTCTCCATTTCCAACGTGAAAAGTTAGCTGTAATCCCCGATGGAGGTCTTTGCATCCTTGATTTTCCCGAGCGCAATCCTCGTGCAGAATTCATGAGCGTGGTTAAGCAGATGTGCCTTCTCTCCATTTCCAACGTGAAAAGTTAGCTGTAATCCCCGATGGAGGTCTTTGCATCCTTGATTTTCCCGAGAGCAATCCTCGTGCAGAATTCGTGAGCGTGGTTAAGCAGGTGTGCCTTCTCTCCATTTCCAACGTGAAAAGTTAGCTGTAATCCCCGATGGAGGTCTTTGCATCCTTGATTTTCCCGAGCGCAATCCCCGTGTAGGTCCAGTGACCAGGCGGTTCTTCCTCCTCATCTGCTGCTCAGATCCTGCTCTGACCCTTTATAAACAAGAGGCATGTGAACAGGCCTAGAAGCCCCGCCCGTTTGCCCCCGCCCCACATACACTAGTGGTATGCCCCGTCTTCCCGCCCTTTCCCCAGAATGATGGACAGCTTATTCAAAGGACCCCGGCGCTTTCGGCGCGGTGGCAAAGTTACAGACACACAGGTCACTGGGGTCAATTCTTCTGGACCTTTACGCAGCTGTAGTGTAGGAAAGGCACTATACATTTACCCAACGAGGTAGCACTTACCGATTAGCCAGTAGAAAGTACTCCAGTTGAGTAGAGGTATTGCACAAAACGGAGGCATCTTCGTGGATAAATATGCAGGGCAGGTGTGCAGAATTCGTGAGCGTGGTTAAGCAGATGTGCCTTCTCTCCATTTCCAACGTGAAAAGTTAGCTGTAATCCTCGAAGGAGGTCTTTGCATCCTTGATTTTCCCGAGCGCAATCCTCATGCAGAATTTGTGAGCGTGGTTAAGCAGGTGTGCCTTCTCTCCATCTCTTCCATAGTGTAGGAAAGGCACTATACATTTACCCAACGAGGTAGCACTTACCGATTAGCCAGTAGAAAGTACTCCAGGTGACTAGAGGTATTGCACAAAACGGTGGCATCTTCGTGGATAAATATGCAGGGCAGGATTCAACGGGCGCAGCAAAATCTCAGTGAGCATGCAAAATTCCACGTGCTCGCGGAGATTTCTTGCCGTTTCGCAGAATTTTGCAGAACGCAACTCCGCAAATTCCGCCCACCCTTATTTTTGGGGCCACACAAAAGGAACATGATAAAGCTCCTACACAAGTGTGTCATATACTTAGTGATGCAGGTCTCACTTTAAATGCAGAAAAGTGCGAGTTTCATAAAACAAAACTCAAGTTCTTTGGTCATATCTTTTCTGATGAGGAAAAGACTCCAGATCCACATAAAGTACAAACCTTGTCATCCACTTCTCCCCAACAAGATGTAATTATGCTGCGATCCTTCCTTGGTTTGGCTAGTTACTGTTCAAGGTATATATAGTGACGTTGGCACTGTGAGTGCCCCATCGAGAGACTTAACAAAACAAAATGCTCCCTTTCAATGGTTACGTGAATGTGAACAAAGCTTCAAGAAAATCAAGCATGCCATTGACAATGCCACTGAAATGGAACACTTTGATCCATAAATGCAGACTGAGGTTGATGTTGATGCACGCCAGTGGGGTTGGATGCCATCCTTGCTCAGCACACTGGACATCCCATTGCCCCAAGACACATTATGGCTTATGCTAGCCAGGATTTGTCATTGATGGAATGTGTCTATTCACAACCTGAAAAGGAAAACCTCGCTGTGGTGTGGGATTGTGAGCATTTTCATGTGTTCCTATATGGGGAGCACTTTACAGTTGTCACCAACCATCAACAATTACTCACCATTTTTGACAATCCAAGAGCCAAGATGACATTGAGAGGTGGGGGTTGCGACTGCAGGACTATGATTATATGATTGTACATCATCAAGGAAAGGATCAAAACACTGCTGATTACTTCTCACATGTACCAATGCCATGACATGGCACCGCTTCTAAAGCGGCTGTCGCTTATGTTAACTTCATTGTGAAATCCAGTACTCCTGCTGCCATATCAGTGGAACAAATGACTGCTGCCATGAGCTCTGACAGAGATTTGCTAATACTCAAAGACATTATTACACATCAATTGTGGCGTAAACTTACTCAAACTCTTCATGATGACCTTGAATACCAGAAATTCAAAAACATGCAGGTAGAACTTTCAGTTATCCCAGAAGGCATCATCTTACGAGGGTCGAAAAGTTTCATACCTGAGAGTCTGAGACAGCAAGTTATTTAACTGGCCCTAGAGGTGCATTGTGGAGTTGTTGCTACTAAATGAGCTCCATGGGACGGAGTGTGGTTCCATCATCTTGATGAAAGAATTGAAAAAGAGTTAAGGGCATGTTATTTGTATGAAATTCCTAGTAAGTACGAATTTGTCTGCTTAGGTCAGTTAAGTTCCACAGAGTCTGCAGGGAGCATTACTCTGTAGGAACAACTGCCCTCACACGCCTAGATAGGTGTCATGCTTCATCATTGGGCTTTTACTCCACGTCGGGCTGGCACTGCAATGCCCGATGGGCACCCTCAATGGGGGCTCTTTACCAGAGATCTTTTTATAGACCGCATGGTGAAGTGTGGGTGTGAGTAGACTGGTGTGATTTAAGTACATTTGTGAAAGAGTGGGATAAAAATGGGACAGGGGGTACTCTACAGAAATATTTTAATGATTGAGTCATACTGCCTATGTTAAAATATGTGGTGCTACCTACTAGAAGTGAATATCTAAGGTAGCTGAAGGTGGACATGTTTCAAGCCTAATTTAGTCATGCGAATGATCTAGCGGCTTTCCTTCAGTACCATTAAAACCTAATCTACAGAGTGACTGGGGTTTTGATATATGACTTCATTTGTTTTACTCCCAGCCAACTATACTTCTTTATGTATCAATATAGGTAAATCAATTTTTGAGAAGACCCACTGAGGGAATAAATCAGGGCTCCTAAAGTATGTTGTATGTTTTTTTTACATTTTTAATAAAAAATCTTTAGTCTTCATATCACCTTATCTGCAAGATCAGGCCACTTCTATGAATGCTTTCCAACCCTCGGCCTGCTGCATACTTTTGTTGGCCCTCGCAATGCCAGTCAAGACCAGATACCTAGTTTCTGGCTGCACCCAGGTGTAATCATAGGACCAATCATTAGATTGCTGTTGCAGCCCTTATACCACTCCATCTTTGAAAATCAGCCCAGATCTTGCTTTGATTGGCCCCACCGCTCGGCATCTGTAAAGTGGCCTCCAGAGCCCAAACCTCTTGCTCTAGTTTAGCCAATTCCACCCTCTATTCCCTATTCTTTGAATACACCTGACTTTTCAATACTCCCCGAATAAATGTTTAAATGCATCCCACACAGCTCCTAGCGGGCTGTTCTTATATTATCCAAAAAGAACTCAGCCGTGGCCCTTTTTGATATAAGCGCCAAGTCATTATCCAAAAGGATAGTACGCTCCAAGGTCCACCTTAAAAAGGGCCATTTTCCAGGAGATTGTAATGACATAGTACTGGCTGAGTAGTGCAAAATATGCCCCAGAAGGTGATTGACCTCTTTTATATGTGCCGCTAACCCCCTATCTGCAAAAAAATTATCCAACCTGGAAAAGTGGCCATATTTTTTGCTATGAAAGGTGCACCCTGTCACCTGACCTTTTAGATGGCGCCACACATCCACCAATCCTAAATCTTGAAGCATGTTTCTAAGGGCCTGTCTCATCCTAGGTGCCTGAGCACAGTCCCTCCAGGTTGATCTGTCTAAAATAGGATCCAATAAAGTATTAAAGTCTCCCCCTAGAACCAAAGGGACCAAAGCCTCTGCTAAATTCAGCTCTTGATCCAAAATATGCTGGGGATCATCAACATTTAGCCCATAGAATCCTGCACACATAAACTCGAAACCAGCACATCTCATTCTGGCTAAAACCCACCTTCCAGTACTATCTGTTTTAGAATGCATATTCTCATCCCCGGAGCCTTTCCATGTCAGAATCGCAACTCCTTTGCAACACTGACCTTGATCTGTTACCGCAAATCTCTCGATCCATCTGTACCTAATGAAAAGCTCCCTACTCTCACTTGCAACCAAGTGCATCTCGTGTAGAATAATAATATGGGCCTGACTTTCTTCCAAATACCTCAGGACCACCCTCAGCCTAGCTCAGGACCGAAGACCATTTACATTCCATGTTAAAAAAAACTATATTTTTACCTACCCCAGCCATCATTTTCCTAGATCAAGTCCCTCCTCAAATATTATTTACAGGGGTATGAGAGGCAAAATATGCAGAGTAACAATTCAAAAAAAATATATATATAACAAGTAAGTTAAGTATTGAGTCCACGTCGTAGCTTGTATTCTTTAGTTTGTTTTTATTCACAAATAGTGTTCGAAACAGCCAACGTGTTTCGCCCAAACATGGGCTTCTTCAGGGCAATGCGAGTATGAAATAAGAGCGCCGCAAGGTAAATGCGCGTCCAAAGTATATCTAATCCGTCGCGGGACAGAGGAATTTGTGTAATAATGAACCTCAGAGTGTTTGTTCAATTAGATGGTCCACGAAAAAGGAGGAAAAACAATTGCCTCCCTTGTGTCGTTCCGTAGTGGTTATGCAAATATTTGATCAAAATGCTCCGTGTTCAGGCAGTTCTACGGCGCAGTTCCGCGCTCGATGAAAAGAGTAAATTACTCTTTTCATCGAGCGCTACAAGCTACGACGTGGACTCAATACTTAACTTACTTGTTATATATATATTTTTTTTGAATTGTTACTCTGCATATTTTGCCTCTCATACCCCTGTAAATAATATTGTGATTTGTGGTCATTTGGCAGCTGGCCATTTGAGGTGGGCATTATCTGACTACTCTTTGTGAATTTTCTTGTCGGTGCAATCCTCTGCGACCCAGCTGCTTGCTTTATTTATTAATATCCCTCCTCAAATACTCCATCTCTAAAAGAGAAAAAAACCTACTTGGTGATATTGAGGACATTTTTTATTTTTTTCCCAATGCTCCCCACCGTGTGCCCCTCCACCACACCTTCCCCACCACCCTAACCCTCAACGCACCCTGTGGAACCCTCCCATTTCTTGCAGCCTTATGAGATACCCTGGGGGGGTATACAAATACACCATCATGATAGTTTTTAATCGCAATAGACTATGCCTCTCATTCCTGACAGCGTATAACTGATATTCAGGGCTGTCCATAATTCAGAGATCCTCTCCTTTCTTTTAGATGAAGTCTTTCAGCGCATCCACTTCTTCCACCGCACGATGGTTATACATTTGATTATTCCTCATGATGCGGAGCATTACAGGGAATTTTTGTTGTACTTTTGCTCCCAATTTCTGAAGATCCTCCATCCTCTTGCCTAACTCCCATTGCCTCTGCTCTGTTGCCTTACATATGTCCGATCTGATTATGAGAGAAAAACCTTTAACAATGTAGGGACCGTCCCTTAGGGCCGCACTCAAGATTGCCTCCTTGACCGCATATGAAAGAAAGTTAACCAGGATCTTCCTTGGTTTAGTCCATTGGGGTTCCGCCTAAAAGGATCTCTAAATCTCCTGCTCTAAATGGATTTCTGGCCTGTCCTTTAAGACTGTATCTCACAGGAGACTGATTATGAAGGTCTTCATGTCTGCACCTTCCTCTGCCTCAGGGACATTCAGAAATCTTAAGTTGTTCCTCCGCAAATGATTTTCGACCCTCTCAATGTCCTCCCTCAAAATGTTATTTTGTTTGGCCAGCGTGGTAATCCCAGTGGCATTTTTTGCCACATCTTGCTTTATGCATCCTACCTCCTCTTCCAGTGCTTTGGTGCGGGGCAGCAACTTCATCGAGCTTCTGTGCTAACTCAGAGCATGAGGCTTGGATGCCCTCCTGATTAGCCTTCGAGACTATAAACCGATTTTATATCTCTTCGTTTAGACCCCGGAGGATACCCGTCAATGAATCCTTTATGATTTCCTTGGGCAATTCCCCACCTTTTTAACTCAATTGATCCCTCAACAACAGATGCTCAAATGGTTCTGGCTCTTGACTTGATGCCAGGGCTTCATCCTATTACTAGTGGAGACAGGAGTCACCTTCTGTGGTGCTGCACCTAAGGTTCTCTCTTCTTCAGAGGGCCATATTGAAACAGGAATTTCTGTGGTGTTAAGATTACAAGTATTAGGAGCCGGTACGGGGATCTTCATTCCAGTACTATTCTGTGAGGTATTACCTATGGCTCCCTCTGCTTGATGAACGTCTGGTAGAACTCTGAGAAAAGATTTAAGGGAAGGGGTTATCTTAATCTGCTGGGCTGAGGACCTTTCACCCCTGTCCCCTGGATCTTTACCAGGAGACCTAGCAGGTTTCCCATTTAGAGAGGCAGAAATCAGACCCCCTGCGCCCCCACCAGGCACACATTGCTTCCCCTTTCTTGCATTCTTTATAATACCAGGGGCAGCCACAGAAGGCAAGTCTGGTACATTACACACCTTACCAGCCACAATATTCCTGGTACGCAACGTGTACCTTGAAACACTATCTGCAGCCTTACCGGTGGTTGAAGCGATATCCTCTATATGATAAAGGCTCCTTACCCACTGTTTCTCTGCCCCCTCCTTCCAGTCTTCCTTCCTGATGTCTCCCAATGACTGGGGGCGATTGGAGCCCTCTATCTGTGTCGCCGAAAGAGATAGAGGAGAGCTCCAGCCAGCAGCCTGACTTGTGCTGCCTCTGCCAAACGCTTGCGCGCTGACTGCCCTGCAGTGCTGGAGCTTCAGCGCCGCTCCTCCCAGCGTTAGCCAGCAGTGCCAGACAGACCATGGATGAGCATTGTCTCCTCCTGGGCCTCATCCAGCCCCCCAGCCACCTCCATTCATAGCCGGGAAGCCCTGACCCCAACTGATCAACCAGGTACGTTGCAGCGGGAAATGAAAGACTGGCTCATCCTTACGGTGGAGCTACCCCCGGGGAGCCCACAGACGCTCAACATGCAGCCACCATGTTCCCCCTCTGCTCACTACACTCGAGTATTTTGCCTGGTGACATGCGTATTAGCGTGGAACTCCTGTACATCTGCACACTGGAAGACCTACTCATGCCAGCAACTGTTTGTCATCCAAAACAACCCCGCAACCGTTAGACATGTCTGATCTTCCAAAGCATGCATGGGAAAAGATTGTAAGTGATTTCTTTGGACCCCTTGACAATGGAAATCTTCTACTAGTAATTGTTGATGAATATTCCCTTTTTTCCCTTGTGAAAGATCTGTCATCAATTACTCATGACAGAGTCATTGAGAGATTATAAAGTAATTTTGCAACATGGGGTGTTCCTTCGATTTTGAAATCTGACAATGGCCAGCCTTTCAATAGTCAAGAATTTAAAGATTTTCTCACTCATCTAAATGCCAAGCATCAGGAAAGCACACCTCTCTGGCCAAAAGCAAATGGTGTTGTCAAGAGATTTATGAGCACCCTCAAAAAGACCGTTCAGGGCGCTGAGCTGGAAAAGCTTGAACTCAAATCAGTTCTTCAATCTACCCTTCGTGCAGGTCAACTTCCCATTCAACCACGAGTGAGAGCCCTGCCTTCTTGATGTTTGGGAGAGTCATAAGAACCAAACTGCCACAATGGACCACTGAAAGATTTGTTGATCTTGATAAACTTTGCACCACTAATTTGTCTCACAAACTCAAATTGAAGACCTATGCGGACAGATGCCTCTGTTCTTGGAGCACTGTGTTCAAAAGAGAAGACCAAGTTATTGTCAGGCAGAAATGGAAATCCAAGTCTGATGCTCCTTTTGATGCTGAACCTCTGAGGTTTGTGACGAGTAAAGGACACATGGTGACTGCTCACTGTCCTAGAATGTCCATTACGCAAGATTCTTCGCATTTCACGCACCTGCCTCGACTTTCATCAACTCCAGATGCCAGAAGTGAGACTTATTCACCTGAGAATCCGGAGGGCCAAACGAGTGTACCAGTGTCTCCATCACCTGTGTCAGTCATAGACACTTCTCCAGCATCTCAGCAGCCTCACCTGACAAGATCTGGGCAATTGATTCATGAAACAAAATGACTTATTGAAGAGTTGTGATGTATATATGTATTATTTGTACTTTTTATTTAACAAAGGGAGAGATGCAGTGTCTTGTGAGTTAGAGATGACTGGACCCTTTGGTTCCTGACGGACTCCATAGAACAGTGACGTAAGTGCGTGGTAGGGGTGTGGGTGAAAGAATTCATGATGTAGAATGTTCAGTTAATGGTTACACGCTGAGGAATAAAGACGTGTAATACGAAGCTCCGTGTGTGGTGTAATCCTTTACATGTACCCGGGCTGGGGAGGACCCTACGGTAAGCAGAGCCCAGGGCACTTTCAGAGTCACTAACCACCAGCTTCAGTCAAAAAATGGCAGTGATCTGGGCAAAAAGGATGACTTTCCTACAGTTGAATATTATACAAAGGAATTATGTGTCTGTTTGCTCTGTCCTACGTTATGACTGCCACAGATTTAGACAACGGTATAGCCACAAATGTATCAATACCAGCTGTCCATTATATTATTAGGATCCGAAGTAGCACACCAGATCTTGGTATTGCAATGGACCTGTTAACTCAGATATTGCCAGGCCCATCAGAATTGCAGTGGCTATTTTTATAGTGTTTATGGATCTAACCTATGGATTATACTGTGCTATAGCAAATGTTGTAGTGCAGCATTATATTTTTTTCATGCTGATATCACTAAATCTGTTTGCGTTATAGTGACGTTGACTTAATAGGGTACATGCCGTACAAGTTGTTGGTCTGGAATATTTGCATTTGTATTTTCCATTGGTTGCCACCTGCTTGGGGCAATAGAATGATTTTGGTGGTATTTCCATAATTCCTTGTTTTCCCTCCGTCATTTAACTGTAGAAAATATTTTCCAGTGGGAGTATTAAACATACTGCATTTCACCCAGCAGTGGTCGGTGCAGGTAAGTGCGGTGAGGTGGGGCAGGGGGGGAGTCAACAGGATAAATAAATCCTATTCTGTCGTCTGTCAACACGCCCCGCCCTACCACGCTCATCTGCACCGACCGCCGCTGATTTCACCTGGTATTTGTGCCCAATAAATCTGCACACAGCAATACCATGTGAAATACACCATGCTGTAAAATTGCATGTCACATTGCATGCATACATCTTGTAACCGGGATGAGAAGAGTCAGCACCTGAAACCATGCCGTCATTCCACTCCACACTACTCTTGATTAGGTACTTATTGCAGTAGTCCATCATGAGTTGCTAAGCTAAGTCCCGGCAGCATGTTAACACAAGACCTACCAGCCATATTTCTGACATTTTCATGTTAATTGACACCTCCCCAAACCCGCCATCACACAATATATTGCTTGAGCTCTCTCTCTCTCTCTCTCTCTCTTTCACACACTTGTACACACACAGGTAAACACACATGCACGCAAACATGTTGAATAGGAAGCCATAATGAAATGCCTTAAATCAATGGGAAACAGGGGAAACAGTAGTAGCACACAATACCGTCTGATAAATGAACCCTAGGGCTGCGTGCAGCTGCCACCATCAGACAGATTATCAAACACATGCTCAATCAACCCATGCAGGATGCATGTACCACTCCCAGTAAAAGCAATGTAAATCACCGTCCAAATACACTACTGAATCCAAGTGCACTGTGCCCATGTGAAGGGGCTGAAGCACATCAACACAGAATAGCTGATAGGCGCCACCAGACTGAAGTAAAGAACTTGTAGTCAGAAAGGTTGTAAAGTATTCTCTTTATTCTGGCAACCTCAACGTGGCCCAGGTAAGCAGAGTAACAAGCAGCCAGCAGCATCTGGCATAACATTCCAAAGTACAGCCATAAATACAAGGAACACTGTAATTGTTATGATTCTTAATTCCTAAGAATCAGAACAATTGTAACAAGGAATTACAAGAGAGACACAAGACGCATGAGACCCCAATACTACACATCCTCCTTCTTACAGAACAAAAACAAAAGAAAAAGAAAAATACAAAAAAATAAACAAAAGTATAGGTACAATAAGAGATATTTAATATTCACAAACATAGTCTTCAAGTCGCTTAGGTTTAACAATGCTTCTACCAAAAGTACTAACTTTCTTCTCCGAAAACTCACAATCATCAGCAACAGCTCTAGAATCAGAGCAACTTCCAGTAGAAATACCATCAGTAGAAAAACCACTCAGACCATCCCCACTCTGAATACAACATTTTGACATAGAGTCAGAAGAGGATGAATTCTCAGGATGAATACTAATCCACCAGTAATTGCGTGAAGGTGTGGACTGTCTGGAGTCTTTTAGAGAAAGATCCTGAATATTTTTAACAATCGATAAACTATTCATGTGATACACACTACCATCAGATAATTTAACAGTGTTGTTCATAACTTTTACAATTTGTATAGGAGAACTAAACTTGCTTTGACCTTTAGCAACCTTCTTACTTGATTTCACACGAACCCATTGGCCAACACTCAACTTAACATCTCGAACACCATGTTTCTTATCAAAATATTCTTTGTTTTTACGTTGAGAAGCTAAAATACAGCTCCTGATTCTTTCTGCATCCCACTCTACTTGTTTGCTTCTATTCATCCAGCCAAGATTGACCTTGGAATACGGAATGCGACCCCTCATCACACCAAAAGGACTCTCACCAATGGAATCATGACTGGTGACTCTGTAGGTCCAACGCATTTTCATAAGTTCACAATCTAAATTTTTTTTACCTTGATTGGCCAATTGTTAAACACCTTTGATAACGCAGTTGACCCTTTCCACAGCACAATTTTCCCTAGGGTGATAGAGTGCAGAAAATCTATGTGAAATACCAGCCACATCAAGAAACTCCTTCATCTCAAAAGACTTAAATTGCACACCATTATCGGTGAGAATATTTTTGGGAAAACCTTCACGAATAAAAACACTACCTAAAAAGTCAATGACATTAGAGGTGTCAGCTTTACTAACAACCTTGAGTTCAAACCATTTGGAAAACAAGTCTACAAGAACAAGAATATATTTGGATGAACCATCACACCATAAGATTGGACCCATAATTTCCAATGCTAAATCATCCCAAGGAAGAGAAGGACAACCTAAGGAGCTCAAAGGAGGATTAAGAGTTTTCTGTGACTTGTCAGCACACTCACATTCACTGCAAGACCTCACAAACCTTTCGGTTTCTATGTCTATTTTAGGCCACCAATACAATGACTTAACATTTCTTTTAGTGCATGTAATGCTACTATGGCCCTCATGACACAGAGAAATGATCTTATTTCTTAAACTAAAAGGAGGTATAATAAACAAGCCATCAACACTCAATTCATTCCTAACCTCCCAAAATGCTTTCATTTCACCAAGAAGTTCGGATTTAATAGAACCCCAACTATTTTGAATTTTAAGTCTGACAAGTTTGAGAGTTTTCTCCCATTCAGCTCTTTGTAAACCTTTCTCTTCATCAATAGAAAAAATACTTGCAACACAAACATCATTCCAAGGATTGATATCAATTTCCCCAAGTGGCAGGGATAATCTACTTAAAAAATCAGCGGTGACATTTTTTCTTCCAGGAACATACTGAACATTATAGATAAAATCTTGAAGTTGCATAGAAAGCCTAGCAAATCTTGCTGAAGCCCTAGATAATCCATCCGTAGTAAGCAATTTCGTTAAAGGCTTATGATCAGTACGCACTGTAAATCTCCTCCCCCACAAAAATTTACGAAAGTGCTCCAAGGCCCGACACAGGCCAAAGTCTCTCTTTCAATAACAGAATATTTCTGTTCTGTAGGAGACAGTGACCTGGAGGCAAATGCAATAACAATGTCAGTACCTCTCTAATCAGTTTGTGTGAGAACACACCCCAAACCCTTGCCACAAGCATCTGTAGTGACAAAAGTTGTAGCAGTGGGATTAAAAGCTTGTAAATTAGGAGCTTTACTGATGGCACACTTAATATCAAGAAAGGCTTTTTGACATACATTTGTCCATTCAAATTTGGTTTTGGTTTTCAACATAGCACGCATTTCATGAGTTCTTTCAGAAAAATTTTCAACAAATTTAGAGTAGAACTCTGCTAAGCCCAAAAATGACCGTAACTCATCCTTATTCTTGGGCAAAGGTGCACGGTTGATAGCCTCCACAAGTTTCTCTTTAGGTTTTATACCTTGATCACTGATTTCATGTCCTAAATAAATGACCTTTATTTCAGCAAACTTGCACTCAATTCAGCCGTTAGACCTTTCTTAGACAAAATACAAAGTACTTTTCTTAAAACTTCATCGTGATGTTCTTTAGATTTACCCATAATCAAGATATCATCTTGAAAAATGTAGCTTCTTTTAAATTACCAAAAAGTTCAAACATAAGTCTTTGGAAGACGGCCGCTGCAGACGCCAGACCAAAAGGCATTCGTCTGAACTGGTAACAACCAAAAGGTGTACAAAAGCTGTTAAATGCTTAGATTTTTTGTTTAAGACCACCTGGTGGTAGGCACTTGATAAATCTTAAGTGGAAAACCACTTGGCATTTCTGGTTAACATTAGCATTTCGTCTATGCGTGGAAGAGGAAATTGGTCCCCAATAATATTATTATTGAGTCCTCACAAATCCACACATAGACGAACAATACCATTGGCACGTCTAGCAACAACCAATGGAGAAACCCATTCAGAGGCTTCAATGGGTTCTATGATGCCAGCATCCAACAATTTTTTTAACTCAGTTTGAACTTCATCTCTAACTATGAAGGGAATGTTGTGTGGCTTGTGGATCTTGGGTGTAGCATCATGTTTTAATCTGATCAAGTGAGTGAAACCTTTTAACTTACCAATTTTGCCATTGAACACAGCAGGAAATTCATTTAAACCCCAATTTTTTGTGTCTTCTCCATCACAAGCTACCAGGACCTGCTCAGGGCTATTAGGATCAAGTATGATCTTGAGTTTCTTCTGATCTTTCCAGCCTAAACCTGAGGGTCCCTGTTAGACCTGGTACCATTGCCGTGAGTCTCCCTTCCACTTTTTTTCTGATTGCCTCCTCTGTTTTTGATCTGTTTGCTGGTTTTAGATGCTTTGGGCACTGTGCCACTGCTATTCAGTGCCACAGTGCAAGTGCTCCCTATGTTAAATTGATGTATTAATTAGTGACTCCATGATTGGATCATTTGATTTACTTGTCAGACCCCAGTATAGAGCACCAGGGGTGCCCAGGGCCTGTAAATCAAATGCTGCTGGTGGGCTTGCAGCACTGATTGTGCCACCCACAGAAGCGGCTTGTAAAGTGTGTCTCAGGCCTGCCATTGCAGAGCCTGTGTGCAGTCTGTGACTGCCATGTCGACTTGGCAAGTGCATCCACTTGCCAGTCCCTAAACCTTCCCTTATCTTCATATCAGACACCCCTAAGGTAGGCCCAAGGGCAGGGTGCATTGTAAGTATAAGGTAGGACATGCCCTGGTGTGTGTGGCATGTCCTAATAGTGAATTACAGCCATTTTCGTTTTTCACTATTGCAAGGCTACCTGTCCCCATAGGCCAGAATGGGCAGTTTGATTATAACATCTTATAATCCTAACTGATCCAGGGAACATGGTAGAAATTCGAGTTTAGTATGCCTGAACTCAGAATGATAAAATACATCTTTTAGTAAAGTTGGTTTTAACATTCTGTGTTTGAAAATATCACTTTTAGAAAGTAGGTATTTTCTTGCCTAACTGTCCAAGCCTGCCTCTGCTAGGTTGTGTATTCCATGTCTGGTTTGTGAGTGACAGGGGCTGGGGGGGATTCCAGGAGACAGGGTGAGTCAGCACAGGGCTGAATAGACCTACCTGCATGTAGAGCGGTGGGAGGAGTTGCACCTGGGTCTGAATAGGGCTGTGTGTGCCTTCCACAATGCTGGCTCCACCTCCTGTGGTACGTCTGATGTCCCTGGCCCACACTGTCAAAGGAAAGAAGGAGTCCTGTAAACAAAGTGCTCCAGGACTGCACAGAACTGGTTTGGACTAGGTACAGGCCCCTCTGCCTTCAGAGGACAAAGGATTTTGCAGTATAAATATGGGGACCCAGACCCCAAGACTTTAGATCACTTCTGGAAACAACAAGACGAACCTTTGCCAAGGTGAAGAACCAAGGAAGATGCAGGAGTTTGGACTGCCCCTCTGCCAGTGTGCTGTTTGCTGGGTTGGCCTGCAGTGATCTTCATTACCAAGGAAAGGAGAAGGAACTTTTTAAGAAACTTTCATCATCTTGCAGAATATTCTCCAAGGGCTTGAACTAGAGCTTGCCTCCTGCTGAAGTGTCAGGGCTTCAAGTCTTCACCACCAGCTCCCTCCTGAATTTCCTTGCTGGGGATTCTGTCTGCAGAAGCCTGCGTGTCGCTGGGAGCTGGATGCACGACGCAACGAGAAGAAGCGTGTCGCTGTCGAAGCTGCTGCTGTCGCATTGCCGGAGAAGCGTGTCACCGCCGCAGAGGCCGCCGCCGCATCACCAGAGAAGCGTGCCTTCGTAGCAGCTGCCTGCCGTCGCATCACCGGAGAAGCGTATCGCCATTGCAACTGCCTGCCGTCGCATCAACAGGGAAGCGTGTCGCTACCGCAAGGGTCGCCCTCGCATCCCCCGAGAAGCGTGGCGCCGTCGCAGCTGCCTGCCGTCGCATCACCGGAGAAGCGTGTCGCAGGGCTTGTCGCGGCTCCAAAGATACAGAGTTCGCCGCACGGCCGTCGGGCGTGCATGCATCGTCTTCACATCGTCGCATCGCATAAAGGGCGCACTTTCATCGCACCGGATCGTCGCACCGCATCGAGGCGCCTGCTCGCCGCATCGTCCTCCCTGCGGACCCTTTGTTTGTTTTGCGTTACGCATCCCAGGTACTTATGAGAGAAACGTGTCGCATTTACCATCAACTTGAACTAAGTTACTTCTACCATCTTTTAAGTCTATTTTGAGTACAGTATTGTGGATTTTTGTCGTTTGTGGTCTTGTGTTAAGTCTATATAAAGAATACTTATTTTTATAAAACCTGTGTAGTGTCCATCGGTAGTGTTTTCACTGTATTACTGTATGTTTTCACAAATGCTTAACACACTGCCTCTGAGATAAGCCTGTCTGCTCGTGCCAAGCTACCAAGGGGGTGAGCAGGGGTTATTTTAGTAGTGTATCCCCCTTACCCTGACTAGAAGCAAGGGTCCCTATTTGGACAAAGGTGTATACCATTGCCAACTAGAGACCCCCAGTTCTAACATTGGTGGTCAGTGGTGAGGATTCCAGACTTGCATTTGTGACTCATATACAGTGATTGGTGTACACTATTAGTGAGTGCAGACCAAACGCAACCACATACCTTTTTGGTAGAATTTTCTTTTCTGCTTGGACTGTTATTTTTCCTGAGAACTGCCAATTCTTACTGCCATGAGTAGACCAGCATCTGTTGCATCTATGGATCTAGATTTTGAGGAAGAGAGGTTGGAAACCTACACTTTGAAACAGCTCAAGCATCTCTGCAAGAAATTGAAAGTTGCTACACCAGGCATTTCCAAAAAGGATGACTACCAAAAGGCACTGAGGGCCTGGGTAGAAGCAAGAAATGCCCCTGAGTTGGTGGTGGAGCCAGCTGGGGATGCAGATGGGCAACTGGATAGGCCAGAGTTTCCAGCCAGGGGAGGGGTACCGTCCCCACCTGGCAGTAGCATCTCTTCCAAAGACCTGTCACCCAGAGAGTTGGAAGACAGGGAGAGAAATAGGACACACAAGCTGGAGATGGCTAAGCTTAAGATGGAGGGTCAGAGGGAAATAGAGAATAACAAGTTGTCCTTGGAGAGAAAGAGACTGAGTATGGAGCATGAGAGGATGTTGAGGGAGTTAGAGATCAAGGCGAAGGGTCTAGAGATCAATCCCTCTGGTGGCAGCACACCGTCTTTGCCTGCAGAAGGCAGGGTATATATCCCAAAGGATGTCATCAAAGATTTCCATAAGCAGGAAGATATTGGGCAGTGGTTTCCAGCCTATGAGATAGCAATGTTGGCCCACCGGGTCCCTGAGAAGGATTGGGGAGCGGGGTTGTGGGGCCGCTTTGTGAGTGAGGGGAGGGATACATTGTTAGACCTACCCAGTGAGAATAGGATGTCTTATGCCCATATGAAGGAAGCCCTGATGACAAGGTATGGTTTGACTCCAGTACTCTATAGACAGAGGTTAAGGAATTGTAAGAAGCTGGAGGCAACTACCTGGGTGGAGTATCAGTCTTTCTTTTGCAGAGCTATGGATGGTTGGGTGAAGGGTAGCAAAGTGAGTACTTTTGAGGAGCTCTATGATTTGTTTGCATGGGAGCACTTGTCTGGTAATTGTTTCCCAGAGCTACTCCAGCACCTTATTAATAGCAAGTTACCTAACCCTAGGAAGCTTGCTGAGGAGGCGGATCGCTGGGTCAGCACCCGGGTCCACAAGGGTCACGTGGGAGACTCCGCCAAAGGTGGGCAGGGTCCCCAGCAGAAGAGTGGGGGGGACAAGGGTAAACAGAGGGAGTTCCAGAAAGGGCCCCAAAGTAATTCCCAAGGGAACCAAGGGAAGGGTTCCCAGCCTCCCCCTGAGAAAAAGCAAGAGGCCCCGACAGGTAAACCTGTTCACAGGGGCCCCTCTAAGTGCTTCACGTGTGGTCAAATGGGCCACCGTTGGTATGATGCACAATGTCCCATGAGGGATTCCAAAGCACCACCACGTGCACCACCCCGTCAGATGGCGAGTGTAGCCCTGGGGGGGGGAGGAGATGGGTGCCCAAGGTGGGTGGGGTCCCACAGAGATGTCCCTTGTCTCTTTAGGAGACTTTGAGATGGTCCCTGAGACCCAGCTGCCTGATAACACTAAAAAGTACAGGCAGTGGGTGACCATCAATGGCCATAGGGTGGAAGCTCTCAGAGACACTGGGGCTAGTGTGACAGCTGTCAATTGCCGGCTGGTGTTCAGAGAGCATGTTATCCCCCATGCATTCTTCCCTGTAGTTGCCGCGGACAACTCACAGAGCCAGTGTGAGGTGGCTCAGGTTCCCTTTGAGTGGGGGGGGGGTCTCAGGTACTCTTCAAGTAGCTGTGAGGCCAGCCATGCCTGTTGATTGTCTGTTGGGAAATGATTTGGAGAGCTCCCCTTGGGCAAAGGTGGAGAGAAGGTCTCATATGGAGATGTTGGGTCTGCCTGAGTGGGCGTGTGTGACCACTCGGTCTATCGCAGCCAGTAAGAGTGTTGAAGCGGTTCTGAAGCCTGAAAATATGGCCCAGACCCTTGCCTTAAAGAGAAGAGGTGGGGGCGTGGGAAACCGGCCCCCCTAGTTCCCACGGTCCAGGAGGAGGCAGACCTTGAGGGGGATGCCCTGGAACCTACAGGGGAACAAGTGGCCGAACTGGGGGACTTGCCTGAGCTGACCCATTGGCAGCAAGAAGGAAGCCCCTCCAGGGAGGAATTTTGTGAGGAGCAGAGGAAGTGCCCTTCTCTTGAGAGTTTGCGGCAACAGGCCACAGCCCAGGCAGCAGGTGATCAGTCTGGATCACATTGGATCTACTGGGAGAACGACCTCCTGTATAGCGAGCCTAAGGTTGCTGAGCCTGGGTCAGCCCGTGTGCTGGTGGTACCCCAGCGCTTCAGAGCCTTCCTACTGGGTTTGGCTCATGATGTGCCTTTAGCTGGACATCTGGGGCAGAACAAGACCTTTGAAAGGCTTGTCTCCCACTTTCATTGGCCCTAGATACGGAAGAGTTCAGACACTCATTGTAGGACTTGTCAAACTTGCCAGGCAAGTGGGAAAAGTGGAAGGAAGCACAAGGCTCCTCTCCAACCTTTCCCTGTAGTCAGTATCCCCTTTGAACGGGTGGGCATTGACATTGTGGGGCCACTGGACCCCAAGACAGCCATGGGCAACAGGTTTATCCTGGTCTTGGTGGACCATGCTACCCGGTACCCGGAAGCCATCCTGCTCAGGACAGTGACGGCCCCCGTGGTGGGACGTGCACTGATGGGGATTTTCTCCCGTGTGGGGTTCCCCAGAGAGGTGGTGTCAGACCGTGGACAAACTTCATATCCAACTATATGAAGTCCCTGTGGCAGGAGTGCGGTGTTACCTATAAGTTCACCACTCCTTACCACCCCCAAGGTAATGGGCTGGTTGAGAGATTCAACCGGACCCTCAAAGGCATGATAATGGGTCTTGAGGAACCTATGAGGCGTAAGTGGGACGTCCTCTTGCCATGCCTTCTTTTTGCTTACCGTGAGGTGCCACAGAAGTCCTTAGGGTTCAGTCCCTTTCAACTGCTCTATGGTCACCCGGTAAGGGGACCTTTGAGTCTGGTCAAGGAAAGCTGGGAGCAATCTCCCAGGAAACCTCCCCAGGATGTATACAGTTACATGCTGGCCTTCAGGAACCAGACCAGGCGATTCAGGCAACTCGCTGAGGCGAATCTGGAAGCCAGCCAGGAAGAGGTGAAGCGGTGGTACGATCAGAATGCCACTCTGATTGAGCTTCAGCCTGGTAAGAAAGTTTGGGTCATGGCCCCTGTTGAGCCCTGTGCGCTCCAGGACAGGTGGACCGGACCATTTGAGGTGGTGGAGCGCAAGAGTGATGTCACCTACCTGGTGAACTTGCGGTCTCCTAGGAACCCTTTCCGGGTCCTGCATGTTAACCGCCTGAAGCCCCACTTAGAAAGGTCTGAAGTGGGCATGCTCCTAGCAACGGATGATGGAATGCAGGAGGAGACCGAGCCTCTTCCTGACCTCCTGTCTGCAACAGAGCAAGATGGGTCAGTGGATGGTGTCAGCCTCTCTGCCACACTGACCCCTGAACAGCAGCAAGATTGTCGCCAACTGTTGGGACAATTCACTGATCTGTTCTCCCTGGTTCCTGGTGTCACTGAGTGGTGCGTCCATGACGTGGACTCTGGGGACAGTCCTCCTGTGAAGCACAAGGCTTACAGAGTGACTGACAGGGTCAGAGCTCACATTAAGGAAGAAGTCTCCAAGATGTTTGCATTAGGGGTGATTGAGTCCTCTCACAGCCCTTGGGCTAGCCCAGTGGTCTTGGTCCCAAAAGCTGTCGCGCCTGGTGCCACACCCGAACTGCGGTTCTGTGTGGACTACCAAGGACTCAATTCAGTCACCAGGACTGACGCGCACCCCATCCCCAGAGCTGATGAGCTCATTGATCGGTTGGGGGCTGCCCGGTACCTCAGCACGTTTGATTTAACGTCTGGGTACTGGCAGATCGCCTTAACTGATGGGGCAAAAGAGAGGTCAGCATTCTCCACACCAGATGGGCACTACCAATTCCGGGTTATGCCCTTTGGGATGAAGAATGCCCCTGCCACCTTTCAGAGGTTGGTCAACCAGGTGTTGGCTGGACTGGAGGATTTCAGTGCTGCCTACCTGGATGACATTGCAGTGTTCAGCGCCAGTTGGGAAGAACATCTGTGCCACCTCTGGGAAGTGTTGTTGGTACTGCGCAAGGCAGGCCTCATGATCAAGGCGAGTAAGTGCCAGATCGGGCAGGGTTCCATGGTGTACTTGGGACACCAGGTTGGGAGCGGCCAGGTGGCGCCCCTACAGCCCAAGATTGAGACCATCCTGGCTTGGGAACCCCCCAAAACCCAGACAGAGGTGAGAGCCTTTTAGGACTCACAGGGTACTACAGGAGGTTTGTCAAGGGTATGGCAACATTGTTGCACCCTTGACTGAGCTGACTTCCAGGAAGCAGCCCAAGAAAGTGAACTGGACTGACACCTGTCAGAAAGCTTTTGACGCCCTGAAGACTGCCATGTGTACAGCACCCGTGCTTCAGGCGCCCAACTTCTCAAAGGAATTCATTGTCCAAACAGACGCTTCAGAGCATGGTGTGGGGGCTGTTCTATCACAGATTAATGAGGAGGGCCTAGACCAACCTGTAACCTTCATCAGTAGGAGGTTACTTCCACGGGAACAGAGGTGGAGTGCAATTGAGCGTGAGGCATTTGCTGTGGTCTGGGCACTGAAGAAGTCGAGACCATACCTGTTTGGGACTCACTTCCGGTTCAGACAGACCACAGGCCCCTCAGATGGTTGATGCAGATGAGGGGTGAGAATCCAAAGTTGTTGAGGTGGTCCATTTCCCTACAGGGGATGGACTTCACGGTGGAACACCGCCTTAGTACAGAACACGCCAATGCTGATGGTCTGTCCAGATTTTTCCGCCTTAGTGATGAGAACTCCCAAGGGGAAGGGTAGTTCTCCCCACATTTCAGCTGGAGGGGACACGTGTTAGACCTGGTACCATTGGCGTGAGTCTCCTTCCACTTTTTTTCTGATTGCCTCCTCTGTTTTTGATCTGTTTGCTGGTTTTAGATGCTTTGGGCACTGTGCCACTGCTATTCAGTGCCACAGTGCAAGTGCTCCCTATGTTAAATTGATGTATTGATTAGTGACTCCATCATTGGATCATTTGATTTACTTGTCTGACCCTAGTATAGAGCACCAGGGGTGCCCAGGGCCTGTAAATCAAATGTTGCTGGTGGGCTTGCAGCACTGGTTGTGCCACCCACAGAAGCGGCTTGTAAAGTGTGTCTCAGGCCTGCCATTGCAGAGCCTGTGTGCAGTCTGTGACTGCCATGTCGACTTGGCAAGTGCACCCACTTCCCAGTCCCTAAACCTTCCCTTATCTTCATATCAGACACCCCTAAGGTAGGCCCAAGGGCAGGGTGCATTGTAAGTATAAGGTAGGACATGCCCTGGTGTGTGTGGCATGTCCTAAAAGTGAATTATAGCCATTTTCGTTTTTCTCTATTGCAAGGCTACCTGTCCCCATAGGCCAGAATGGGCAGTTTGATTATAACATCTTATAATCCTAACTGACCCAGGGAACATGGTAGAAATTCGAGTTTAGTATACCTGAACTCAGAATGATAAAATACATCTTTTAGTAAAGTTGGTTTTGACATTCTGTGTTTGAAAATACCACTTTTAGAAAGTAGGTATTTTCTTGCCTAACTGTCCAAGCCTGCCTCTGCTAAGTTGTGTATTCCATGTCTGGTTTGTGAGTGACAGGGGCTGGGGGGGATTCCAGGAGACAGGGTGAGTCAGCACAGGGCTGAATAGACCTATCTGCATGTAGAGTGGTGGGAGGAGGTGCACCTGGGTCTGAATAGGGCTGTGCCTGCCTTCCAAAATGCTGGCTCCACCTCTGGTGGTGCGTCTGATGTCCCTGGCCCACACTTTCAAAGAAAAGAAGGAGTCCTGTAAACAAAGTGCTCCAGGACTGCACAGAACTGGTTTGGACTAGGTACAGGCCCCTCTGCCTTCAGAGGACAAAGGATTTTGCAGTATAAATATGGGGACCCAAACCCCAAGACTTTAGATCACTTCTGGAAACAACAAGACAAACCTTTGCCAAGGAGAAGAACCAAGGAAGCTGCAGGAGTTTGGACTGCCCCTCTGCCAGTGTGCTGTTTGCTGGGTTGGCCTGCAGTGGTCTTCATTACCAAGGAAAGGAGAAGGCACTTTTTAAGAAACTTTCATCATCTTGCAGAATATTCTCCAAGGGCTTGAACTAGAGCTTGCCTCCTGCTGAAGTCTCAGGGCTACAAGACTTCACCACCAGCTCCCTCCTGAATTCCCTTTCTGGGGATTCTGTCTGCAGAAGCCTGCGTGTCGCTGGGAGCTGGAAGCACGACGCAACGAGAAGAAGTGTGTCGCTGTTGAAGCTGCTGCCGTCGCATCGCCGGAGAAGCGTGTCGCCGCCGCAGAGGCCACTGCCGCATTGTAGAACCAAGAAAAGCCCACCTCAAGGAGGAGTGGGGGCTTGGCGGTGCGGGAATCACCCGAGTCTACTCTTACCCTCCTGATATAATAAAGTGGACCCGGAAACCTTCGTCTGCAGAGAGAACCACCTTTATTACAATAGCCCGGGCTATGGAACAGAGTCCCAAGCTAGTCAGAGACAAAACCTAGGAGGCTGCTGCTTTACTCCACAGCGAACAAGCCTTATATACATTTTTATTCCACTCTTTTGGCATTCAGTCCATTGTTCAATCAGGGCGGTGTTTGTAGTTGATGACCTGATCAAGGCTCGGCATTCAGACCATTGTTCAATCAGCTTGATCAAGACTCGGCATTCAGACCATTGTTCAATCAGCTTGATCAAGGCTCGGTCAGTCAGACCATTGTCCAGATGACCTGATCACGGTGTCAAGGATGTTTACCAAGCAGGGAGCAGAAGATGAAAAACAAGCTTGTTTACACAGGGCATAGGTGTCTCATGGCTTTCTGTTGATGAATTGGCTAACTGCAAAGAACAGGGGGGCTTGGGTATGTGATAGTTTTTTTTAGCGTCAGCAGAAATGGAGGCTGTAGGCAGGGTTTTGTCACGAGATGGCAAGGAATGGAGGAATGTAAGGAAATTAATAGGACCTAGTGAAAACTTATTTTCTTCAGCATCACCAGAGAAGCGTGCCTTCGTCGCAGCTGCCTGCCATCGCATCACCGGAGAAGCGTATCACCATCGCAGCTGCCTGCCGTCGCATCAACAGGGAAGCGTGTCGCTACCGCAAGGGTCACCGTCGCATCCCCCGAGAAGCGTGTCGCCGTCGCAGCTGCCTGCCGTCGCATCACCGGAGAAGCGTGTCGCAGGGCCTGTCGCGGCTCCAAAGATACAGAGTTCGCCGCACGGCCATCGGGCGTGCACGCATCGTCTTCACATCGTCGCATCGCATCAAGGGCTCACTTTCATCGCACCGGATCATCGCACCGCATCGAGGTGCCTGCTCGCCGCATCGTCCTCCCTGCGGACCCTTTGTTTGTTTTGCGTTACGCATCCCAGGTACTTTTGAGAGAAACATGTCGCATTTACCATCAACTTGAACTAAGTTACTTCTACCATCTTTTAAGTCTATTTTGAGTACAGTATTGTGGATTTTTGTCGTTTGCGGTCTTGTGTTAAGTCTATATAAAGAATACTTATTTTTATAAAACCTGTGTAGTGTCCATCTGTAGTGTTTTCACTGTATTACTGTATGTGTTCACAAATGCTTAACACACTGCCTCTGAGATAAGCCTGTCTGCTCGTGCCAAGCTACCAAGGGGGTGAGCAGGGGTTATTTTAGTAGTGTATCCCCCTTACCCTGACTAGAAGCAAGGGTCCCTATTTGGACAAAGGTGTAGACCATTGCCAACTAGAGACCCCCAGTTCTAACAGTCCCTCTTTGGCTACGTATAACTTGCAAAGAGCATGTCTACCCTTAAATCTAAAAATAAGTTCTCTAAAACCAATGACGTCTATTTTCTCACCAGTATAGCTTTCAGGAGAAATGTCAGAAGATTCCAATTGATCACCTACAACATCAACAAAATGTTTACTCCAAATATTCTCTGCAATAATGGAGTAGGGGGAACCAGAATCGGCCGCTACCTGCAAGGAAACCCCACCAAAAGAAACCCAGCAAAGTGGTTTGCTGCTAGATTGGCTAGAGATATTTAAAATTTTAGATTTTCCTTTGGGTTTAATGTTACATTCATCACTACTTTCATCAGAAGGAGAAGAATGCTCATCATCACTTTCCTTAATACACATAACTTTACCCTTCGTTTCTTCTTTCCTTTGCGCATGCAAGCTTTGACAAAATGCCCAATCATACTACATTCCATACACTTAGCAGATTTCTCAGGACATTTGTCAAAACGGCCAGAATGAGAAGAGCTTCCACACCTGTAACAAGCAAAATTAGGATTCCTGAAGTTATCATTACGATCAAATTTCTTAAACTCTTTCTTAGTATTAAATTGTGTAGAGTTAAAGGACGATTTTTTTACCATCTGAAATCTTATTTACCGACTCAGTACTTTCTATTTTGCTTTGACTCAGTGATACCTTAGCACAACGTTCTGACAGTTCAGAACAATAGCCAAAATGTCTTTGAGACTAGAATCTCCATCTACCCATAACCTATCTTGAATTGACCCCAATACTACACAGACACAAGCAGGCGAACCAGTGAAACCATCACCACAAGCCAAAAACGCTCCAACTGTGCCTACATTTAAAGGCAAACATTATACATTCCAGTGCAGAATACAAAACTGACCAATGAATGCCTATACCCTTTTATGACCTCACTGTGACATAGACAGCCCATACAAACACAGAGACTAAGACACCACATGCATCCATGCCGGTTACCCAACCACAAGGAGATATGCTGAGATGATCATGACAATCATTAGTGCGCCATAAAAAGCCTCACAACATAATTAAAGTTATTTGCGTTTGCAAAGTCTCTTAACTTGCAAATGTGTTATTTGTTTTCAAAATTTTGCTAGCATTATGCACTGTGAAGCTCAAGTTTAAGAAAAAAACTGAATAAGAGAGGCAACTACAGTGATCCTTCTTGACAGTAGCAAATTGTTCCTACAGTAAAAAGTGGATGTGGGTGTAGTAGTGAAGCTTGCCAGCTGCCTCCCTAAAGACCCATGTCTCAGCACACTGCATACCCTTTTCTTCACACCTTGAATGTCCCCATATAAATTGAGCCTCCATTCTCTCTCCTCAGCAAGGCCATTTCCCCATAGACGTTCAATGAACTGCACTCCCCCATCCATATGCCATCTATGCCGCAGCCACTACCTCATCCCCTACCTTAATCCATACGCCTTTCCACTAGAGGGTGTCAAAAAGCAGCCTCTGGCCAATAAGCAGACTCTACAAAATGGAGTGATGCAAAGCTTCTGATTTTAACTCAATTTTCAGAAAAAGGTTTTATCATTGCCCACCCCTAAAGACAACACACTGCTGCCACTGACAATGATGTTAGAAACAATACGGGCTATACGGTACGCTAATTCTGATAATGCATACAGGAAACACAGGAATAATAGGGCCCTTATTTACCGGAATTTGGCGTAGGGCAGCACAGCAAGCTGTCTTGTTGTGCTGCCCTACGCCAAAGTGAAACGTCAGGAATGCACTGTATTTATGCAACATGGTGCATTCCAGCCCTTTACCCTAGCGCTGGTGCAGTTTTGGCTGCCTAGCACCAAAGTAGGCACCCTTTCACAATGGTGCAAGTGTGCATGTGTTGTTGACAGGATTGCTTTTGTACATGAAGGGGCACCTTCCTGCACTGAAACAATCCTAAGAGGTGTTTTCCTCTTTCTATGTGTGCTGCACACAGAGAAAGAGGAAATAACGAGGAGAAATAAAGACATTTCCCCTCATTACGCCTCACCTTGAGAGGCGTAAGGATTTGGCGCTTCTCCAGATTTAAATCTTGTAAATCTGGGGCAGCGTCAAAATCTATGGGTGTTGCATGGGAAAACCCACTGCAACGCCCATGGAACGCCTCCGGAGGGCAGAGTAAGGAAATGCAGCAATTTGTGCTGCCTTGCCTTACTCTATATCTATGAGGCCATTCAAAGCCATGCATAGTGGCTTTGCATGGCCTCATAGATATGATTTCGTAATCTGCACAGCCGGGGCATTACAAAAAGTGACACTTCAGCAGCGCAGGGGGCTCCTAAATAAGCCCCTAATTTTCACTAAATTCTGTAAATACTGCACTTAGAAAGCGCTATAATACTGCATTTAAAACATGACCATTACTTTGATCTTGTTATAGAACATCTGATTTATCAATAATATCTGTACCACCTTTTCATCAATTCCTTAGACTTGGATGTGGTGCCCATTATAAAAGGTAAACAAGCCAGCTACTTTCAGATCAGATGAATATATCTGGCAGATTAGGAATTTGGTTGAAAATGCTAACTTTTTTATATGTATTTAAAGGGCACGGTATCTTGCCTTTTTTTTTTTTACAATAGATGTCAGAATAGAGCACCAAATAAATGAGGACCATTTTAGATTTAGTTGGAGAGTGAGTTATTAGTAATAATACATCTACTTATTTGAGCCATATGGAGTCAATTATTTTAGGGGAATTTCCACTTTTATACTCTTTGAAATTTTGCCTTCAGATTGTGCCTTTATATTTATATTGCCAGATGGAATAACTGATGAAATACCCCCTTTCTACCTCTCTGTAGGTGAGCTTTGCAAAACGTCCTTTCTTATAAGACACTTTCTTGTTTTTAGCTGCCTCAGTTATGCAGCTTCTTGTCACCATTGAGGTTTTTCTTTTCCTCAGTCTAATCAAAATCGTTACAAAAGGTTTTGTTCGAATTTTGATATTGAAGGATATTCATGGCATAATCTCCTCACTGAATTGGACAACATGATATTTATTTTATTTATTTATTTATTTATTTGAACAGTTTTATAAACCGCGAACAAGACCCAAAGGGGTATCAGAGCGCTCTACAGAGTTGGCGCCAACAAGTATACAAAACATAATGAAAGTAAGTGAAGTAACAACCTGTGGGTAAACATTCAAAGATAAAGAATAGGGGGTATCAAAGGTGCCATAGAGCACGCAGAGTAAAATATCATACAATAGAAAGAACCGTGGTGCGATGTGAATCAAGGGATTTTAACAGAGAAAGAAACGAGCAATATCATCAGTTAATGCAGTTAAAGGAGCTATCGAGGACTAGAACAAAAAAAAGGTAAACACATGTACTAAGACAACAGTGAAATACTTCAAGATTTAGGTTATTAACAAAACACACGAGCATGATCAATGCATTAACGTTCGTTCATTAGTAGTCGTTTGACCTGTTTTTTAAAGGAAGTAGTGGAAGGATTAGATCTGATATCGGATGGCAAGGAGTTCCAGATTCTTGGGGCAAGACCTGTGAAAGCCCGGTTGTAAGATCTTTTCTTTTTGAATCTTGGAGGTTTCAAGAGAAGGGTGGACGTACTTCTGAGGTTCCAGCTGGAGCCCGATAGCTCAAGCTTATTTGCTAGGTAGTACGGAGTATTGTAGTATATGGCTTTATGAGTCAGACACGCTATCTGGAGTCGGATTCTAGCTTCAATAGATAACCAATTTAGTTGCAGAAGGTCGGATGAAATGTGATCATATTTCCTCGAGCCCGTTAAAAGTCTAGCCGATGCGTTCAAGGTAGCTCTGAGTGGAGCCAAGCTAGCTTTGGGAAGTCCAGCGAGGGTCACCAGCCCATATTCCAATCTAGGGATAATCAGGGATTGAACCGCCGGCCTGAGATCTTCGGGGGGGGAGGTATGGTTTGATTTTCTTCAGTGTGTTGAGTTGGAAATTGGCTCCCTAGTATTAGCACTGATGTGTGCTTGCATGTTTAAGTGTTTATCCAATGTGATACCTAAAGATTTGGCAGAGTCTACAACGTGGGGTGTGCAGTTCAGAGCAGGAAGGTGTTTAATCCAGTCAAGGGTAGGAGCTGAGTGATTAGGTGGGGTGATCAAAAGAAATTCCGTTTTGAGAGTATTTAGTAGGAGATGGTTCTGAGCTAACCATTGTTGAGTTTGGGCAAGTACAGCATTTAATGTTTTTATGTCCTTTTGCGAGGAGATCTTCAGGTACAATTGCGTGTCATCCGCATACATGTGGCATTGAATGTTCGCTCCGTTCAGAATGACTGCAAGAGGCTCCATAAAGAGGTTGAAGAGAGTGGGCGAGAGCGCAGAACCTTGGGGGACTCCAATAAGGACAGGGGTACTGGAAGCGAGGGCATGATTGACTTTGATCCTTTGCGTGCGGTTGTGCAGGAAGGAGGCAAACCAGTTTAGGACCGGGCCCGAGAAGCCCATCCTATGTTGGAGAAGATCAATCAGGTTTTCATGTTTGATGGTATCAAAGGCTGAGGATAGGTCCAGAAGGATCAGGAGACAAGGGACATTTTGGTTAAGGGCTCTCACGGCGTCATCAACAATGTGCGTTAGTGCCGTTTCAGTGCTGTGCCCTGATCTGAATCCTGACTGATGAGGGTCCAGGAGTTGATATTTCTCAATATGTTTGCAGAGCTGCGAATGTACGCATTTTTCAAGCAATTTAGCTAGAGTCTTACTGCTGGTGATAGGTCGAAAGTTGTTTGGATCTGAAAGGTCTGCGCTGGGCTTCTTAGGAATGGGAGTAACTTGCCCAACTTTTAGGCAGTCCGGAATCTTTCCCTGTAAGAGGGATTCATGAATGATCCTGGACCAAGGAGGGAGTAAGGCTGAGATTAAATCTTTATAGAGCTTGGCGGGTAGGGGATCACCAAAATGGTTGGAGGGTTTGATGGATGCCATGTTGTGAAGTAGCTCAGTGCAGTCAGGTAGAAGGAAACTGCTCTAAGAGGTGTTGTTTTTGAGAGAGCCCCCCAAAGGCGAGTATATTGTCGTGGATTCTGCCACCTCCCCTGATCCTGCAGGCGGTTTCATGGATAACAAAGTTGGGGTGACAGGTAATAGCTCCAGCTCTATTTTCCTTGTTTTTTCAGCGAAGTGAGCTGTAAAATCATCACCACTAGGGAGCAGGGATAACGGAGTAGAGTTCTGGTTAGAAGATTGGTTAGATTGTTCCATAATGATTTCGAAGAGTTTTTTGGGTCTATTTTTGGCTCCATCCAGTTGAGTTCTGAAGTGTTCGGTTTTCGCCAAGCGTATGTGTTTGTTGTAGGCGCTTCTCACTTTTCTCAGTTGAGAGAGATTTGTGGTGGAAGGCGAGTTTCTCCAGAGTCTCTCAGAGAGTCTTAGATTGCGCCGTTCATCATTTAGGGAACCATTAAATCATGGTTTAGAGAGTTTGACTGGAATCCTTTTGAGCTGCATCGGAGCAATAGAGTCAAGAATGTTAGACAAAGTGTTAATGTAATGCTCAGAAAGATCGTCAAGGTTGGTCAAATTAGGGGGGGCTGTAGTCTATTTTTGGTGATTGAAGTTATCATGTTGATGTTGAAGTCTCTCATGTTGCGAGTCAGTTGTTTTGCTTTAAGAGGTTGACCCTGTCGACCCAATCCCTTGTCTAAGATGAGGAAGGGAATTTGAAAATGATCAGACCAGTCACAGGGTAGGATATCTCCTATTTGTATGAAGTTGTCTTTGGCAATGATGAGGTCGAGAGTGGCGCCTTTATTGTGAGTAGGGCCTTTACAGAGCTATGAGAGGTTGAGGTCAGAGAGGAAAGTCTTAAAGGAACAGACAATGGGATCATTTGTGTCATTCCAATGAAGGTTGAAGTCTCCGAGGAATATGTGGCAGAGTTGATCAGAGCTCGAGCTAATGACCTCCATGATTTGCTCTATGAAGACTAGGTTGTCACCAGGAGGGTGATAGATCGAGTGCAGCACACAAATCTTCTTGCCTTTGTTCCATATTTCAGAGACTAGTTGTTCACAGGATGATAAAACAGTACATGAGGATTGTTTTACTGTGATATGTAAAGTGATTAAATACTCATTTTTTCTGTATTCCTCTTAACTTTTGAATTGCTCCTGGGAATTTTTTCTCATCTTTTCCTGATTCTTTATTATTTCCACCAGTTTCATGTATAGCGCCATCCTCGCCTTCTACGTTCCTTTAAAATAATATAACTGGTCTCACCAGAGTGTGAGGACGGATTTACTTCCTGTAGTTCAAGAGAGATATGTTTTAACACGTCAGACTGCATTTTCTGTTTTTTATTTAACAACCACTAATGCATCTAGAATACCTTGAAGAGTTCCTTTCAACAGAGGGATAACACCAAGAAGAGATTATGACAATATAGACCCAATGTTCACACTTGAGATAGATGCAGGTAGCATAGATTCTCCAGGAACATCTGATAGTCAGTCACCTTGCTGGAATACTCTTAAATGGTCTGATTTAACTTCTCAAATGATGATCTTCTCAGAATACCCCCATCCCCAAGGAATGGGGAGGTTAGGAATCTGATACAGACAAGGTGAGTTTGAAATATGAGGTCCTTTTTCAAAGGAGAAGATAGTGGCAATTATAGCACACTGAAGTTGTTTAGGTTGGTGTCATATCTTGTTCTGTGCTCCAACACACGCTCCACATTATTCTCAAACCACATTGCTCACTGTAGATGTCAGAGTCCTGCTGGAAGAATTGTTTCTAAATTCTTTGACGGAGGAGATTTTAACGTACTTAGTAGCAATCTTGCAAATCAAGTTGGGTAGTGTGGAGGGGTAGTGACAGGCTTGTGGGGTCTATCTTCATTGAGTCCCTTTCACAGCTACACTGCTCACCAAAATCTGTTTTTCTTGAATCCCTTTTCTCCTTTACTTTAGTAATTCAGGATGTACTAGGACGACAGAGGATCATAGGGGCATATTAGCAAGATCCACGTTAAAATCATCGCCGTTTAGCGGCAGGAAACTGCCGCTAAAACGGCGATAATGGGCTTGCTAATATGCGTTATAGAATCCAATAGAAGCCCAGGTTAGATGTGCAGGACATCTAACCTGGGCTTCTATTGGAATTCTATAACGCATATTAGCAAGCCTATTATCGCCGCTTTAGCGGCAGTTTCCTGCCGCTAAAACTGCGATAATTTTAACATGGGTCTTGCTAATATGCCCCTAAGTTTTATATTGTCTAATTTCTTCTTTAATTCATTTGTTTACTACCTATAGAAAGGTGTTATTTAACAAAAAATTAATCACCTTAAATTGCAATTAGTTCCAGGGACATCTTAAGGATTTTGGGGGCCCTAGGCCAAACATATTTTGGGGGCCCCTATTCAGAACAGCTTTGAATTTATGATCCAATTTCAGCTCTTTCATGCATTCTTTGACTAGGTCACTGACAGTGCACTGCACACTTGTCCAAGTTCTTAATGTGTTTACATCTAATATTCAGGGACAGTGATGTGTGTTTTCAATATTGTAACATAGCAGTAGCAGCTCACTAATATTACTGCAAATACTCTCTGTGACACCCTCCCATTTCTTATATGTGAGGTCCTGTTTTGATCTAAAAGAAACTTTTTTTTATGGATGTTGCATGAAACATAAACACATTTTTCTGCAAATTGTTAGCAATATATTTTCACACATCACCCACATTAACAATAAATTAAAGGAAAACGATATTTAAAACAAGTCTAAGAATTACTTAAGGTCACCAGGAGGAGACTCTGCAGAACGGAGTTGGCTCTATCAGGGGGCCCCTTGAAAGGCTGGTGCCCTGGGCCAGAGCCCACTTTGCCCATGCCTTAAAACGTCTCTTTTTAGTTCACACGTGGGGTATCTTTGTAGCAAGTCAATGTTAGCATATTTCATTTGCAGTCACAAAAATAAGATTCTAAAATATGTTTGAGTATTAAAGAGGAAATTCATAAGTACATATTCCTTACAGTAAACTCACAGTACAGCGTTAATACAGACACATTTAGTCCACTTTATACGCTCAGGTAGTTAGACAACCTGGGACTCCAGGGAAAAAGTTGTTATTTACATTTGCATATTTCAATTTAGGTGTTTTAAGGGTTCTTAAGTTTCTGAGAGCGTATGCAGTTTTGTTTCTTTAGATAAAAAGGCTGACAAAAATTCAAAAGAGTAAATTACTCCAAAATTCTTACTTTCCCCTGGCTGCTGCCACCACCTACTGAGAAGCTGTTTGTTGACGGTTGTTCATAAAGCCATTAAGCACTTCTTACCTCCTTCTCCAAAGACATAGAAGAACTCAGTGAAATTGTTGGGGAACTCAGCTCACTGGGTTGTAACGATCAGGCAGGAGTACTAGCAATGACATGTAGCAAAGCCAGGCCACTCTAGCTTTCACTTATCCCACCCGCAGGGCCGGACTGGGAACCGAAACCGGCCCTGGCAAACTGCTCGGCAAGCCCCCCTGGGAGGGGGAGGGGGGTGCGGCCGAGCTGTTTGCTAGGGCAGGTTTCGGCCGATTTTGTTACAAGGGGGCGATATTGCCGGCCCCTGGTAAAAAAAAACGGCACCCCAGGTGCCCAAAACCGGCCCCCACCCTTGCGACCCACCGGGGAAACGCCCGGTGCCGGCTACGGCCAGTCCGGCCCTGCCCACCCTCCTCCTCCAAGGAGGGTGATTATATTGGTGAAGGGTGGGATCCTACTCTGTTTGTCCCATCAAGCATTTGAGAATCAGTGATTTGAGGTGAGCACTTGCTGTGATCCTCTGCTATATCGCAACTGCTGGTGCTGCAATTCACACAACCTAACACTGACTGTGACCCTGGCTGAAGTCGTTGTCAAACTTTCAACACCAATTCAGCTTTATGAGGGGAGAGAATGTGGCGCAGAGTCAGAGCGGCCGACATGGGGGTCCGGGTTCGAGTCTCGGCATCAGCTCAACATCATGTGATTCTAGGCAAATCGCCTAATCTCCCAGTGCCCATGGACAATGCCTGGATACCCTCACGGGTGATAAACAGCGCTTTATAAATAGACAAATATATATGTATGACCACTATACCAAAGCTCAGATGGCTTAACCTAGTGGGAGGAGGAGCGTCTGAATCCAGTAGCTGGGCATTCCATGTCTAAATAGCATATCCATCCATGACCAATAAATTTGACTGCTTAAACATTTTTAAGCATTATGTGTGAATAACAGTATTCTTTTCCTGCATCCATCTTTCATTCTAATCCTTTAGGTGCACTAGTTGATAGGTATATTTATTTTTTCTAGCAGTGCTTTATTAATGTGTAAAACTTTACATTCTCTTGAAAACTAGCCTAACATGTCAGATAGATCTGAAAAGGAATATTGTCAGCTAAACTATGGCTGTTGCAAGTTTATTGGAATAGTAATAATGAACTATATGTGCTTACCAAATCAATGCTGGTGTTCCAATTTTTAAGATGGAGCGTGCAGATCATCCTTTTCCCAGAGTACCGTATGAGAGGGTAGGAACACATCTAATTTTTCTTGCTATTTTGGTAATGATAAATTAGCATCTTGCAGTGCACAAAATTTCCCCAATGTTTTTTAGTGTGACAGTTTGGCCAAATAACTGCCAGGATATATATTAATGATAATTACAACTGCTGTATTGATGATAAATATTCTGCTGTTTCATCAACAATTTACATGAAAAAGGATGTTGTGATGATAAATTGCATTACATTGCCATTCATTGAATGTTAAGGACAGCATGTGACACCTGGACAGCCTTATAGCTTTGATGTTGCCAGGAGACCATATATGGTGCTGTATAAAATGATGGAGTAGATAGCCATTACCTCATCGTCACTTCCCTCACTTCCCTTCATTACTACATTGAGGCAATCCTGCCTCACCAGACATTCATACTACGTGATTTTTCATGCAATAAAAAGACCCCTCCCCCTTGAATTCTCCTGTTTTATTTTTGTCTTGCCAGACTGCGCAAAACTGCACCAACCATGTGCGGTGCTGCAGCTGTTTCTTCCCTGTTCATGGGATGGTGGACTTATGTGCTGGTCGGGCACTACAGTGGTGACCTGACCTGCTGGTTTGCCATGATGCGCTGCCGCAGGGGATGCCGCAGGTGGTCCTCGTAGCACAGTGGTTCCCAAACTGTGCGCCACGGCACCTTGGTGCGCCACCAGAACTCGCCAGGGGCGCCACACAGTTCTTGAGAATGTGGGAAAGGTAGCAGGTTCTATCAGTACGCCTCCGTTCTGAAACATGGTAGTTGCATATTTGAAATGTGCATTTGTGGGTCCCAGTAACGGCACGTGCCAAGTGGGAATGTCTTGCCGGGGAGTTTCGGAAGCCGCACCTGTCAGCGTCGTGAATGGGTTGGACCAGCGTGTGACGTGTTGCAGGGCCAGGCACAAACATTCAGGACACTGATGCCGAGCGTTATTGCGGCCCGTTTCCTGCAGTGACTGTAGCAATGGCTTCTACCAGGAAAATCGGCTAATCATTATAAATGTGAAATTGCTTGATTAAAAGTTCTTGTGAATTTCCAGAACAGCAAATGACGTCATCGCCCCTTCACTCCCATAACGGGTCATTCATGTGTATCCGAAGACGTGCAGTGAGTGAAGGTGACTCATGTGTAAAAAGAATGTCGGAGGAGAGAGAGGCCTTGGAAGAGGGGCGCAGCTGCTTATTCTAATTAACTTTCCTCTGAAAACACATCACAATAATATCCTAATGCCGCTAATTTGCAGATCACTGAGTGAGCGCCGTGCGGTTCATTCAGGTTTATGACATGTAGTCAGTCCTTCCCTTGAACCCTAGCACCGGACCTGCCAATTTCAACCCCAAGAAAGAAGCACACAATTAAATATTAATTCACTCCCTGCGCTGATAACAGCAGGAGAATAATGCCCATTTAATATCAGCTGGTTTCAATAATCAGCTCAACAATAAAAGAAACTAGAATTATGGTGGTGCTTAGCAAATGGGGAAGTACATCACGTGTGACTGTATAATCTTTTTTTATGTGCGCATGAAAACCAAAATAATTCTCATAATTCGAGATACCTGGGTAACATTTCCAAACCCTTGCATCTGCTTCACTGTTGCACTTGGAAGCTAAGAGCGCTCCGAGAAGCCTTGAGCTGGCATGGCTGAGAAATGAGATGTTTTTCTAAGAAAGTTTTGGGGTCATATCACGTTCAGCTGTGAGTGTTCGTGGAGGTTTGGGGGTGTTTGAAATGACTGGAGAACTATGTTGTGTGAGCTGCAATTTTTCCTGCCAATACAAACAAAATACTACGTTGTTAGTTGGCTTATCTTAAAAAATTAAGTCTTCAACCTGCTTACGCTCCTCCCCATTCTTTCAAATATTCACCACTATGTAAAGGTTTTGGAATGTGGTGGCATACATGTGTGCATAAACCCCCATTCATCTATAGTAGAATTAGCTTACATGTGTGACTCATGAATCAGCACGAGTCCATTCGAAGGTTAGCGCACAGCGCTGATGGTTTCACTGTTCACACTGGGAAAGTTCCTGAACAAGGCCTGCTCCTGTGTCAGCTACAGGGCTCAACAGGCAGCAGCACTGCATAATGGTGCTTACTTCAGTTAATAGTCACGGATCATTAACACAGCTCTAGAATATATTTAAAAGTGATCTCAAGTTATATTTGCTGTATGAAGTATGTACAGATCATAAGTGCTATAAAAATACCAGCTTTGGGTGGTCTTGTTCATTTTTGGACCAGCTGGGACATCAAAATACCGGTGGTGCTGGTAGAAAACCGGTCAGGTGGCAACTCTAACTGGCTCATTTATTTATTTACTGTTTGGGTTTTTGTGTACCTGCCACTTTAGAACACTCTGTCTGTGATGCGGAACGCCCCTGTGTTTTTTGAACATCCATTGGATGTCTTGGTAAGCAAGCAACCAACCACCGGACAAAAGAGAAGAAAAATGGAAGTACTCCAGAGGCTGGGCTTACATCCTCCTCACCCGAAAAAAAAAGTAACATAAAGGGGAGCCGCGGACAACAGTCAATAGATAAAGGGTGCCACAGGTCGAAAAAGTTTGGGAACCACTGTCGTAGCATGTTCTGAGCGAGCCGGTGAGACTGTTTTACCAGTTCATGGTGGCTGGGGCAGTCCTTCCTGGTGCCGGCCCTTATGGGCTTCCTGGTTCTTCTTGGCCTGCTGTGCAGCCGTGATGAGGATTACTGCCACACTGAGGTCTGTCTGAGGATGATTGCCAGAGCCTGCAGATGGTACGGTGAGTGCTTGAGGGAGGAAGTGTCTGCCTGCGGTATGGCAGCGCCTAGGCCTCCTCCCTTCAGCTTTCTTGTGCTTCCGGGCCGGGGTCTGCTTTGCTTTCCTACTGCCGACTGTGGGGAGGTGTGTTTGTGTAGAAGACTCCTCGGCTTCTGGTGACACTCTGTACTGCTGCTGTTGTAGCTTCTCCAGTGCTACTCCTGTTGGATGTTGCCGGTGTTTATTCGCTGATTACAGAGATACTTACCATGGAAAGGGTTGAATGGGTTGGCCACAAGCCAAGACATCCCTTTGGGGTTTGCGGGGTTCTAAATTTCAATACCCCTATATTGGTACAGGAACGTTTCCATTTGTTCTCTCTTGTTAAACTCCCCGGGAGGATTCAGTCACCTTGAACTGCTCCTTGAAGTCTGTTACCCGGGATTCGGACCTCAGTGTGCATTATCTTTCTCCAATTACATGTTTTGCTCTTCAAACTCGGGCGTAATCTGCAGATTTGTTATTTTCACCACTATAATCCACATTTTCAAGCATCTAGTGTAATCTTTACAAGGGTTTCTTGCTAGCTTTAGGGCTTCTGGGAGTGGCGGGTGTAGTATTCCATCACACCAGGACGTAGTAGAATAATTCCTTTTATTCGTAAATAGCTCCGTACATACAAGGATGTTCACAGCTGCAGGTAAGGCTCCACAATGCCATGACATTCCATCACCAGCTATAAATACACATTTTCTAATATTGCATAATACAGTTCTACACTCTACATTCTCTAACCTAAGAATACAATTAATCCCACCACTACGGCAGGCTACTCTGGTGTGTGCTTTTGGATCCCCTGGGAACCTGCATGGTGTTTTGGTGTCTGCTTGTGGTGTGGTGGACTAGCTATGGGCAGGGATTCAGCTTTTCTTCCCGGCTGGAAGTCTGCGGTGCCTTCCTCCGGCCGGGATGGGCATGTCTGGTTGGCCTGGGATGCAGTGTCTCCTTGGCAGCCTGCAAGGCTCTCTGTATGGGCCAGTGTGGGTTGCCCGGTTGTTGTTGCTCATGCTTGGTGTTTCGCTTTACTTGTAGTGCGGCACACGTTCAGCAGGCCATGGGTTGTCGTCTCATTTTTCTGTGCCCGTAGGCGCCTGCCAGCTCTATTTTGCTGCTTTGCATGTCGTTGCCATTGTTCCTTCGACTTGTTTAATGCCACATCGATGGCTTCAGGACGCTGGAGGGTCTTGGCCCTGGCACTATGTTATGGCCTCCCCGTTGCTTGAGCCTTTTTGGGCAGTGCACGGAGGGGTGTTTCTATGTTTTCTGTGTCTGTGTTGGCCTGAGCCTCTGGGGCCCTAGCTTGCTCTGTTTGTCGCTTACTGGTTGTTCGACGTGCTGGGCTGCTGCTATATGTGGGCTGGGCGTTGTTTTTGGCTTCTTCGCTTCCCTTCGTTCTCGTTCAGCTAGTTTTTGGTTCGAGGCCTGCTTTTGTCCTTGCAAGCTCACTCTAGGGGTTTTGGTGGTTGTAGGTTCGTGCCTGTCTGTGCTGCTCTTTGAGCCCCAATTTTGTTGTTCATGGGCTTCTCTTATGCCCTGCTACTTTATGTCCAAGGAGCTTTAGCTTGATGGTGAGTCTTGTGCCTCTCTGTTGGCACGGATCTCACATGACATGAATTCGAATCCTGCCAATGCTGTCGCAGTATCCTGAAGTGGTGCGATGTCATCCAGTGCTTTAACTGTTGTCTCTTGGATACATGTTTCCCGTGCTTTGTGGCCTTTTGTGGTTTGAATCGCTTTGAGCGCGTTCAACCAGTTTTGGTTCTGCTGCATCTTGCCTACTCAGTGGCATTCTTGCCTTTCTGGTTGCGGCCCGTGCTGCAGTTTTCATCCGTTATTTTCACTGGAGGCCTTGGTGGGGGTTACGATTGATCCAGCGCAATATTAGCCAACAACATTCATACACCATATACTCACTTGGGCCCATACATTCACACTACACTAATACTTACGCTGGGTGTCAGATGTACTCTTTTATCAAAGTCCCTGCTACCAATTACCTTCTGATTGAAGAATAATAACTTACCAATGGATCCTTTGCTAATTGGGAAGTTTAAAATGAGTGACATTCATTATAGTACATAATCCTGAAATAATCACTGAGTCAGGAAGTTTTGAAATGTTTATCTAAAGTGTTAGCAGAGTAAAATACAGAAAACACGGTACTTGATTGAAATACCCAGGAAAAAGCATAAAATGATTTTGCTAATAAATGACGGTGCTTAAGGAAGAGGAGACGATAGAGACAGCAGTGCAACTAAAGGTTGCAGTATAGTTACCTAAATGCGAGAATCAAGCCCCTTGGCCAAGGAGTTGGAAAAGATAGGACCCAGGAAGGATGAAGAGCAAAGACTTCTTCCAGGATCAGGACAGGACCGTTGACCTCTCTACAACGACGCCTGCGCCGTTCCCCTCTCTGATACTCAACTTTTCTCGATTCTCCCGTGCCTTCCTTCTAATGGACTCCGCCGCCCACTCCTCAGGACCTCTTCTGGACAGGGATTCAGTCAGCAACCGATCAGCATGGCAGTCTGGAGCTCTTCTGCATGTTCTGAGAGTCAGCTCTAGCTAATTAGCTAATTCTATATCTGTTATACCCTTCTACGCACATGTACCTCCCCTTAATGTTGCTAAAATATGGGACCACTACTTCTGATTGGACAGGGACAGGGGGTGGATTCTCGCACCATATCGATTTGGCCTAAATTGTAAAGCCTATTGTCTTTACGTTCCCTCCCCTTCAGATGAATACATTCACTTTATTTCCCACCCGTCTCACGACAAATGTAATACAATTTACAGGGGAAAAGTATCATTTTTGTCCTCCGGAAACATGAAGTACAGATTCTTCGGCCAATGGGTCATGGCCTTGGAAGACGTCCAAGTTGACTTCACTTGGCAGGCACACAGGACACATGCGCAGAACCATCTGTCTCTCGAGTTTCAAGTCACCAACCCAGGCCCAAGTTTACGAATTACTAAAAGTGTAAGAAGAAAATATTAAAATCACAAATAAAAAGTTTCACTGTATGCCCACTTTCCCTACTCTATTCCCAATTAATTATAATACTATCCTGCATTAGTAGCATTAAGAAAACGACAATTTAATAATGACATGAGAGCAAGCTGAAGCATGTGAAAACATTTAGCGGCCATTTTAGTGCACACTGCGCAGAAGCAGAAGTTTCCCACCAAGCAAAGAAAGACGTCACACCATGTGATCAGGTTGCGACATGCGCATTGAGGTTCCCGCGCTTTAGCGGACATTTTGGATTACAGACAAGCGTTATTCATTAGTAAAACACATAAGCAAGCTTCTGTCCCTCTTGTGTTTGTGAATGCAAAGTTTAGTTTTGACAATACAAGTTTAATAAATTAATACTATGAGGAAGATTGCGTACAAGCAAGTTTCATTTTTTGAAACCTTGCTCCATCAATCCCCTCTCTGATGGCGTTTCTGAGCCATCAAAAATACTACCCTCAATCAGATGCCAACTTCTAGCAATTCGTTTCGTTCTCATTTTTACATTTTCTGTTTTTCACATCCCCTTTCAACTTTTTGTATAAATCACTTCTCCATTCTTCAAGTTCTATTTCATCTAGTTTTCTCTTCTTTCCTTTTCCTGTCACTTTATATGTTCCATTCTTTCTACAGCATTTGCACCATATTGTTATTGCCAATATTATTATTGCTATCCCTGCTAGGGGTACTAATATTTGACCTATAAGTCCTTTCCCTATATTAGCAAACCAGGTTCCAATTCCAGTGGTTTAAGTTCTTTCTCAAGTTTAGTTATGTTCTGAATATACGTTCCAATTTCTGCACTCTTATCAGGAATTAAGGTGCAACAATGTTTCGTCTTCAATAATTTACAGACTCCTCCCTCTTTTGCCAATAGAATGTCAAGAGCAAGTCGATTTTGCATCACCATAGATCTAATCGCAACCATCTCCGTATTAATCATTAGAAAACCTCCAGCAGTATCCGTTGATAAACGATCAACCACTGTAGACAATTTACATATTTTCCTTGCGTTCAGAATAATTCCCACTGAAGGTATTAATGCACCAAATATATCACCTACAATTTCTGAAAAACTAGCTCTTTTACTACGTATTAATTCATTATTGTTTTCATTGCTTCCAGTGTTTCTTTTTACGTGGTATATCTTTGGAAAAACTATTCCAATATAACAACTTCCATACCACCTTGCAGGAAGCCTAAAGTAAGCCTTATTCCCGCATACATAATAAATTCCAGGAAAAACTGAATCTGTTCCTCCTTTGAGTCCCCAACCTCCAAGAATTAAAAAATTATGTTCACATTCACTGGTACCGATGAAAACATTGTTATAATCAGTTTTTAACCTATGAAGACAAATTTTCCCTTTCTTTACGAAATCCAGAGCCATTGCAGCTTGAGCTTTACCAGGTGTATAACTCCCTTCCTTCTCCGCCCAAGGTGGCAACTGAGCCTTATGTTCTGAAGCTTTCTTTTGAAAATCATGTCTTCTATCTTCTACTAAATTCAAAAATATCTTTTCTTCTTCTAGTAAAGAACAAGTTAGATTGTGTCTATGTGCATGTGTTATGTCTATCGATTTCATTGTTAAGAAAAATTCTCCCATAAACTGTGCGTCTTGACTACTAAGCACTGGGTTCATACTCTTGCGAATCGGAACCTCAGAAAATATCACATCTAAGTTGAATAATAATACTGTAGCCTACCTGTTCTATAAAATAAACTTGTTAATACACTACATGAGATGCCATATGTCAGTGGTAAATGATGGTATGTTAATCCTTCCGCTACTAATTCAGGTAACTTCATACAGACATACCAATTACTAACTTCCATTGTGTCTACATACTGAAACAATAACTTTGTGAAAACATTTAAACTAGTGTCGTTATCAGCTATTTCATGATGAATTTCTGCCTCATCTTCTGTCATTAATTCTACTCTATTGCCCTTCATGTTTGCTGTCCTCCCTTTAGTTTCATTATTAATCTTCTTATCTATTATCATAAGGTAAGGAATTGCTACAATCAGGACTAACCATACTATAAGCACCAATACTAGACTACATATGCATATTGCACAGCATCTCCTACAACAATTTCGTTTTGGTCTCCCAGTAACTCTATCGTCAGGCATTTTTCGACAAGGAAGATTGCTCTTCTTATCTCTTCTTCTTTTCTTTAGATGATTCCTTTTGTTTAGTCAGGGTGGTCTTGTTTCTTCTTCGTATGTTAGTTCTGCACTTGTTCCTTCGCCACCACTGTTACTTGACTCTGAGCTTTCAAAATCTTCAAGAATGATATAAGTCCAGTCAGGACCCTTGAATTTGTTATTCACAAGTCTCAGTCTTTTACTTTTTCTTTTTCCTGACTTTTTCTCTTGTTCAGTTTGACTTGTCACTTCAGGTACTTGTTCTGGATCTTCACTTCTGGTTGTTATGTGGTATTTTACTCTTTTAATGACACTTGACCAATGATCTCCTTTTCTTGTTTTCTTTGTTGGCACTGTTTCTCAGTTTACGTCTTCAAAGATCTCGTTATTTTCACTGCTCAATACTGTTTTGTTTTCTTTGATTACTGCCTCTTTTGTTTGTTCTTTTTCAGGTCTGATTGGTTTCTCTTCAGTAGCTCCACAATGACTTTCAAGATGTTGGCTTTGTTCCTTTTTTATTTCTTTATTTTCATTTGTATCAACCCCTTTTTCTTTAGTGAATTCTTCTTGATCTAACTACTTCTGATCAGGGCTTATTGCACTGTGAACTTCTGCAGCCTGACCGGATTCTTCTAAACCTGTCTTTCCCTGTGTAAAGTCTATTAAATCTTCACTGTTTTGAGTCCAATTTTCTTTCCCTATCTGACCTTGCTCAGGTTCTCTTATTGTCTTTTCTTCTTGTACCTGAGCTGCTTCTTCTTCACCTATCTGATCTTCTTCAATTTCTTCCAATTTAGTTTGATTTCTCGTTCTGTGGTATACTTCAGGAACTTCTACCACTGGTATCCAATACTGACTTGTGCTCGGTTGTTCTCCGTCATCTTCTCTCGAACCTCTAGCCTGAGATTCTTCTGCTGGGCAACCTTCAGCTTCTTCAGTGATTGGTATTGTCTGTGGATTCTCTTCTTTAGGTTCTGGTACTCTCTTTGTGTGGCTTACGTGAATCCAATTAGGAAATCTTGCACACTTCACTGCTGTATTGATGGTCAATATAACTTGACAAGGTCTGCTCCACCTGGGTGATAGACACGTTTCTCTGGTGTGATTCTTCACTACCACCCAATCACCAGGATTCAGATCATGTTCTAGTTCAGGCTGCCTGGAAAGTGTGTCTTCTCCAACCTGATGAGAGACAGAACGCACTAGGTCAGCCAATCCTTTGCAATAATCCAGAACCATATCATCAGATATATTTACTAATTTGTTTGTGGGAACATGTGTTTGTCTCATTGCTCTTCCCATCATTATTTCATGGGGGCTCAATCCTGTCGTTCTGTCAGGTATGCTTCTGATTCCCATCAAGACAAGTGGCAATGCGTCTGGCCACTCTAATGATGTTGATGCACACATTTTTCCCAATCTTGACTTTATAGTGCCATTCAATTGTTCAACCACTCCAGAAGCCTCTGGGCGATATGCACAGTGCAATTTCTGTTTTATTTGAAATGCTTCACAGATTATCTGGATCACTTTGCTATTAAAGTGTTTTCCTCTATCTGATTCCAAAGATACTGGGAAACCAAACCTAGGTATGAGCTCACGTAACAACAGTTTTGCAACTGTAATACTGTCATTTCTCCTAGTAGGGTAAGCCTCCACCCACTTTGAAAACAGACACACTATGACTAGTACATATTTTAGTCCTCTGCATGGTGGTAACTGTATGAAGTCGAACTGGAGTCTTATAAATGGGCCCTCTGCCTTTCCAATCTTTCCAAACCCAATTATCGTTTTCCTGCCTGGATTATGCATTTGGCAAGTTAGACATCTCTGGCAAAGACTCTCTGCAACAGCCCTGAATTTGGGATTGTACCAATTTTGTCTGAACAGCCTAATCATTGCATCTCTCCCTATGTGTGAGTCTCCATGATGCATTCTAGCCATTTGTGAGAGTAAACAGTCTGGCATGACTGGTCTGCCATCTGCACTGATCCACACTTCATCTTCTCCTCTTTGGGAGCAACCCACTTTGATCCACAAATTTTTCTCACTTTCATCAACCTCATCTTGCAATTTCTTCACCTCATTCCAAGTTTCAGGTGGCATATACAGCATAAGTTGGCAGCTGATTCCCATTCTTTCCACCCTCTTATTGACTGACGTTCTGGTTTTGGCACAATGTTGAGCCACCAAGTCTGCATATCTGTTGCCGACTACCACCCAGTCATCTCCTGACTGGTGTGCGGCACATTTCACCACAGCCAATTCTTTTGGTGATTGTATTGCTTCTAGCAATTCCCTTACAAATTGTCCATTTTTAATGGGGGATCCTGAAGAAGTCATGAAATCCCTCTGCATCCACAGTTGGCCAAAATCATGCACAACCCCGTAACCATATTGACTATCTGTAAATATGGTCACTCTCTGATTCCTCCCAATTTTGCAAGCTTTTATCAAAGCAATCAATTCAGCTACTTGTGCAGATTTTACTCCTGGTAAATAGGATGCTTCGACTATTCCAGTTAATTCACATACCGCATAGGCAGCAGTTAGTTTACCATCTTCATGTCTTTGACATGAACCATCGACAAATAGCTCCCTGTCTGGCTTTTTAAGAGGCTGTTCCTCTATGTCTGGGCGTGGTTTTGTACATAATTCTGTAATTTGTACACAATCATGTTCATCTTCTTCGTCATCTTTATTTGTTTCATGATATGGGTCCGGCAATAAAGTTGCTGGATTTATTATTGTACACCTTACCATGGTCACATTTTCAGCACCCATTATTATCCTCTCATATTTAGTCAGCCGACTAGGAGTAAGATGCTGAGTTCGGGTTCTTGTCAACAGAATCACAACTGCATGTGGAACATACACTTTTACAGGATGTCCCATCACAATTGACTCGCTTTGTTCAATGCTCAAACAAGTTGCTGCCACTGCTTTTAAGCATCCTGGCAACGCGGCTGCTACTGGGTCCAATGTAGCAGAAAAGTACGCTATAGGACGTCTGTCTAGTCCATGTCTCTGAGTTAGGACAGAAAGTGCACAATTTTCTCTCTCTTGACAGAATAATGCGAATTCTCTTTTATAATCAGGCATGCCTAAGGCAGGTGCTGAACAAAGTGCGTTTCTCAATTTTACAAAAGCTTCTACACTTTCATCCTCCCACTCAACAGGGTCCTTTGCTTTCTTTTTCGTCATGTTAATTAAGGGCTTAGCTAACATGGAAAAATTTGGTATCCATTGTCGACAGTAGCCTACTATTCCTAGGAACATTCGCACTTGTCTTTGGGTTACAGGCATTTGCATTCTCTTTATTAATTCTACTCTTTCAGAGGTTACTCTTCTTTTTCCCCTCTCAATTTGATGTCCCAGATATTTAACAGCTGTCCTGCAAAACTGTAACTTTTCAGGTGAGACTTTATGCCCTTCCTCAGCCAAAAGATTTAATAATGCTATGGAGTCAACAACACAGTCTTCTCTGGTGGTCGACGCCACCAATAAGTCGTCGATATATTGGACTAAGACTGAGCTTCCTGGCATCACTAGTTTTTCCAGGCACTTTTTCAGTATCTGGTTGAAGATGGAAGGACTTTCTGTGTACCCCTGAGGAACACGATTCCACACATAGACTTTGTTCTCAAATTTAAATGAGAAAAGATACTGGCTGTCTGGATGCAATGGTATTGAAAAGAATGCTTGACATAAATCAATTACTGTGAACCATCCTGCATTCCAAGGGATCTGGTATAGAATTACTGCAGGATTTGGTACTATGGGACAACATGGTTCCACAATCTTGTTTATTTTACGCAGGTCCTGAACAATCCTATATTTTCCACTAGGTTTCTTTAGTCCCATGATTGGTGAATTACATGGGCTACTCATTACTTCTTTTAGGATGTTTTGTTCTACCATTCGATTTATTTCTTCAATGACTCCTGCTTTTACTTCTGCACTCATTTTGTACTGTCTGGTATTTGGGAAAATTGCACCTTCTTTTACCGTAATTTGAACTGGATCTATTTTTGCCATAAGTCCTACTTCTTTTCCGGTGAAATCCCATACTATTGGGTTTACTGTACCTTTTAATTCTTCTGGTAACTCATCTCTTGTTATTAACGAAAACATTTCGTCTATTTCTGTACCTTGTTTTGCAACCATAATTTTATATACATGGTCCTCATCTGGTGTCTGAACTGCCACACCATCTGGCGTGCAGAAAATTGTACAGTTCATTTTGCACAATAAATCCCTACCTAATAAATTCACTGGGCTAGAATCGCACACTACAAATTGGTGCATTTCTCTGAAGTTTCCTATTTTGACTTCCATTGGTTCTGTAAGAGGTGTTCTAATTCTTTGATTAGCTACCCCTACTACTTGGATATCTTCACCAGAGAGAGGAAGGTCTGGGATATCTGCTGATCTCACCGTAGACCTGGTAGCACCAGTGTCCAAAAGGAAAGTAATATCATTACCTTTCACATTTCCTTCAACATATGGACCAGACTGATCTACCTGTAAGGATGCGCCAAGTACGCACTCCTTCTTCCCTCTCCTAGGCACCGTCATGAGTTGAATTCACAGTAATTGTCCTGCAAAAGAAATTGTGATGTCATATAATCATTCTTACCACTCCCTCCTGGGTATCCAATGTCTGTACCATGCTTTGCTCTGCTTACATTACCCTGAACAGGTGGAGGTGGTAATTGACTCTGGGGATTTACACCCTGCTGTGAGTCATTCTGCGTCTGTGGATTTAAGTTTTGATTTGGGCCATTATTATTCCGAATCTTTTTACATTCGTCCTTCCAATGCCCCAATTTTCCGCATCCATGACAAGGAAATTTCTTTTTAGCTTCTTCTCTACTCATTCGTCCTCTAAATTTTCCACCATTTCCCGTATCACCACTCGTTCCAGAATCTTTTCCTTGATTTTCACTCGGATTTTCCAAATTAATTCCCTGCTTCTCTGCCATTTTCACCTGAGCCCACATCACCTTTTCTTGTAATTTCTTGTGTCTATCCTCAATATCGTCTCCACAATATTTTGCATACTTCAGAATCTCATCTATGGGCTTTCCCTGCCAACACAGCATGTGTTGTTTAATCATCTGGCAAATCTCTGGCTTCAGACCGTAAACAAACCGATACACAAACTGACTCATGTTTTTGTCTCCAATGTCCTCAAATCCACTATACTGTTTAAACACCTGCAATAAACGCTCATAATAGGAATGTACTGTTTCACTGGCTTCTTGGGTGGTTCGATCTATTTTCACCCAATCTGTTTCTTTCGGTGGTATTTTCCCTTTCAGGTAAGTTATCACCTGCTGATACTTTTTCATTACGTCATTTGACGGGGCACCTGTTTTCGGATCTCTGGGATATTCATCACTAGGCCAATCGACTGTGATTTTACAATCTGTCCATAAATCGGCAGGTACCACTATGTCAAACAAACCATCTAAATCCTTCAACAATACCTTTGACACCTTCACAAACCTTTCAACCTGCTTGTACCATTCAATTGGTTTTTCCCTCAATTTTGGAAAATCATTCGTAAATGATAAAATATCCTGTCTGCTCCATGGGACATGTACATATCCTCCTCCCGCAACTTCTCGCGTTGGATACATTTGATCTGCTTTCCCTGCTTCCTTCATCACATATTCTGATGCTGTTCTACTTGTTCGTGCTTCTTCCTTTTTCTTGGCCCACCTAGTTCTCCATTTATCTAGGTCTCCCCATTTTTGTAAAACTAACATTAATTCTCTTATTTGTAATCTTCTTCCAGAGGCATTCATATTTTCTAAGTCTTTGTCTGAAAATTCTGCTCTATAGGGTTTCTGTAGTACCTTTGATCTCCCTATTTCTATTCCCATCTGTAATGCTAAATTGGACAATTTTTCATGGAATATCTTTACATTTCTGGTGATACTCCTGCACAGGAACAATAATTCTTCTTCATCATAGGTATTTAAGCGTTCTAGTCCTACATTTCCTGCTATTATTTCTTCTAATTCAACTTTTAATTTATGAATGTCCATTATTTTCGGAGGTGTGCACTGTTTAACTGACCCTTGCACCCATCTTTCTAGATCTTCAGGTGTTACTATGGTAGCACTTTTTGCTCCCGATGAAGTTACTAAACTTACATCTTTTGAACCTCCAGGTACATCTTTTCTTGGAGTACTATTTACAGAACCTCGAATAGGCAAGTCCATAAGTGATATTGTGGATTCACAGTCACTAAATTGATCCTCAATTATAACTGGAGCTTCAGGTTTGGGATTACTCACAGGAGTAGGTGTAAGTATGGGTTGAGGACAATTTCCCTGCTTACCATATAATGGAACTACTGGACCAATTGTTACAGGAATAGTCAATGAATCAGGATGTACTTTTATCTGGGTTATTTTCTGTATTAATTCTGCTCTGGTCTTTTCTAGGGCTTCTTTTTCTTTGTCATGAAGTATTCTAGTCGGGGTAAATTCATGCATTACTTGTGGTACCATTGGAGTTTTCGGTGGTGCACTTGGGGTGCATCCACTTGTCCCTTCCTGATATGGTGGGGGATTTCTTAACATTTCTTCCATAAATTCGTCTTCAGACTCCTCATTTCTCATTAAATGTTTTGTCTTTTCTGTACATTTGCCTCCTGATTTCTCTCCTTCTGTGAATAATGGATACAGTCCTTCTGTAATCATTGCCCTTCTCCATTGTTTCATCTGACCCTCTCTAGACTCACGTAAATATCTGGGGTAAAATCCTGGGTAACTCCTATTACTTCTAGATCTATCCCGCTCAAATGCCTCGGTTTCCCATTCTTCTAGAGCTTCGTACTGAGTTAATCTAGGTCTGGGTTCTAAGTCATTCATCCTCAATCTCAAGTTCTGAAGAATTCTTCCATTGAAGGTACCATTCTCGGGAAATGCTAATACTCCATCATTTTTGGTGTATTCTATCCAATTCTCCATCCATACACAAGTATGATAACCTCTCTCCATCATCATAAATGATGCTGGCGTTTTAGCTGGTGGAATAATAATTCCTTCTCTAGTTTTGATTGGTTTGTCCTTTTTAAAATAATTCTTAATCTTTTGCAAAAATGACATTTTTCTCCTTTCTCCGTACATTCTATCTAATCTTCGGTGTACAAAATTATATTCTGCAAAACCTAGGAATCTCCTATCCGGACGAGTTCCTGTTAAAGTCGGATCGCGTTTTAACATGCAATCCTTATCCACTAAGAATTTTGCTTCTATATTTTCGACCAATCAAATGTCTGCTATCTTTTATTTCCGAGCCAATCCTTGCGCGGCCTTTTGGTGACGTTTCTCTGTCAACCCCTCCTTTACAATCTGCTCTTTTCTGTCCTCGCTGGTTTTAACCAATCCCAGCGCGGCACCTGTGACGTCAGTACTACTCCTGACTACTGACCCCTCCTTTACAAGTGTCTCTCCACACCCGCTGTTTCAACCTACCACAGCGCGGCGTTTTGTGACGTCAGCTCCCTCTCCGGCAACTGACCCTCCCTTTACAAAAATTTACGCAAACTTATTTTCTCTATAAATCTTAATTAAATTTCAGTAACAACATAAAACATTCGCTATCGTGCCAGTTTCCACTAATTTCGAAAAAGATAGTTTCTTCCACACTTTAGTAAAACCTTTCCGTTTACTAATACATATACTACGAGTAAAACACTTCCGTCTACTCTTCACACAAGCTCCAGAAGTACCTGTTACTTCTCCAATGTTACCCTTACTAGGTGATATAACATCAAATTTTTATCAGCGTACCCTTTTTGCTATTACTCACACGCATAGAGTCCCTAACGAGTACTGAAAGTCCTGCTTAACTTCTCAGTACTATTTCTGCCTGACAGATAACCTCACTGCAGTATGGCTTCCACTTGCCACCCACTATTCTTTTTACCTACCCCGGGGTATTCTGGACAACATATAACAAAACTCAAAAATTAAGCGGATGTTAGTTCATAAAAATACAAATAAAATTCTCATTACCCAATTAACAAAGAGTAACAAAAACCGTCCTCTGCTTACCAGAAAACTGATCCAGCGCAATATTAGCCAACAACATTCATACACCATATACTCACTTGGGCCCATACATTCACACTACACTAATACTTACGCTGGGTGTCAGATGTACTCTTTTATCAAAGTCCCTGCTACCAATTACCTTCTGATTGAAGAGTAATAACTTACCAATGGATCCTTTGCTAATTGGGAAGTTTAAAATGAGTGACATTCATTATAGTACATAATCCTGAAATAATCACTGAGTCAGGAAGTTTTAAAATGTTTATCTAAAGTTTTAGCAGAGTAAAATACAGAAAACACGGTACTTGATTGAAATACCCAAGAAAAAGCATAGAAATGATTTTGCTAATAAATGACGGTGTTTAAGGAAGAGGAGAAGATAGAGACAGCAGCGCAACTAAAGGTTGCAGTATAGTTACCTAAATGCGAGAACCAAGCCCCTTGGCCAAGGAGTTGGAAAAGATAGGACCCAGGAAGGATGAAGAGCAAAGACTTCTTCCAGGATCAGGACAGGACCGGTGACCTCTCTACAACGACGCCTGCGCCGTTCCCCTCTCTGATACTCGACTTCTCTCGATTCTCCCGTGCCTTCCTTCTAATGGACTCCGCCGCCCCCTCCTCAGGACCTCTTCTGGACAGGGATTCAGTCAGCAACCGATCAGCATGGCAGTCTGGAGCTCTTCCTGTCAGATGCTCTCTGCATGAAGTCATGCTCTAGACTAATTAGCTAATTCTATATTCTATTATACCCTTCTACGCCCATGTACCTCCCCTTAATGTTGCTAAAATATGGGACCACTACTTCTGATTGGACAGGGACAGGGGGTGGATTCTCGCACCATATCGATTTGGCCTAAATTGTAAAGCCTATTGTCTTTACGTTCCCGCCCCTTCAAATTAATACATTCACTTTATTTCCCACCCGTCTCACGACAAATGTTATACATTTTACAGGGGAAAAGTATCATTTTTGTCCTCCGGAAACATGAAGTACAGCATCTTCGGCCAATGGGTCATGGCCTTGGAAGACGTCCAAGTTGACTTCACTTGGCAGGCACACAGGACACATGCGCAGAACCATCTGTCTCTCGAGTTTCAAGTCACCAACCCAGGCCCAAGTTTACGAATTACTAAAAGTGCAAGAAGAAAATATTAAAATCACAAATAAAAAGTTTCACTGTATACCCACTTTCCCTACTCTATTCCCAATTAATTATAATACTATCCTGCATTAGTAGCATTAAGAAAACGACAATTTAATAATGACATGAGAGCAAGCTGAAGCATGTGAAAACATTTAGCGGCCATTTTAGTGCACACTGCGCAGAAGCAGAAGTTTCCCACCAAGCAAAGAAAGACGTCACACCATGTGATCAGGTTGCGACATGCGCATTGAGGTTCCCGCGCTTTAGCGGACATTTTGGATTACAGACAAGCGTTATTCATTAGTAAAACACATAAGCAAGCTTCTGTCCCTCTTGTGTTTGTGAATGCAAAGTTTAGTTTTGACAATACAAGTTTAATAAATTAATACTATGAGGAAGATTGCGTACAAGCAAGTTTCATTTTTGAAACCTTGCTCCATCAATCCCCTCTCTGATGGCGTTTCTGAGCCATCAAAAATACTACCCTCAATCAGATGCCAACTTCTAGCAATTCGTTTCATTCTCATTTTTACATTTTCTGTTTTTCACATCCCCTTTCAACTTTTTGTATAAATCACTTCTCCATTCTTCAAGTTCTATTTCATCTAGTTTTCTCTTCTTTCCTTTTCCTGTCACTTTATATGTTCCATTCTTTCTACAGCATTTGCACCATATTGTTATTGCCAATATTATTATTGCTATCCCTGCTAGGGGTACTAATATTTGACCTATAAGTCCTTTCCCTATATTAGCAAACCAGGTTCCAATTGACGCAGATACTATTTGTCAATCTTTCCCATACACTATCAACTTCCAGTGGTTTAAGTTCTTTCTCAAGTTTAGTTATGTTCTGAATATACGTTCCAATTTCTGCACTCTTATCAGGAATATAAGTGCAACAATGTTTCGTCTTCAATAATTTACAGACTCCTCCCTCTTTTGCCAATAGAATGTCAAGAGCAAGTCGATTTTGCATTACCATAGATCTAATCGCAACCATCTCCGTATTAATCATTAGAAAACCTCCAGCAGTATCCGTTGATAAACGATCAACCACTGTAGACAATTTACATATTTTCCTTGAGTTCAGAATTATTCCCACTGAAGGTATCAATGCACCAAATATATCACCTACAATTTCTGAAAAACTAGCTCTTTTACTACGTATTAATTCATTATTGTTTTCATTGCTTCCAGTGTTTCTTTTTACGTGGTATATCTTTGGAAAAACTATTCCAAAATAACAACTTCCATACCACCGTGCAGGAAGCCTAAAGTAAGCCTTATTCCCGCATACATAATAAATTCCAGGAAAAACTGAATCTGTTCCTCCTTTGAGTCCCCAACCTCCAAGAATTAAAAAATTGTGTTCACATTCACTGGTACCGATGAAAACATTGTTATAATCAGTCTTTAACCTATGAAGACAAATTTTCCCTTTCTTTACGAAATCCAGAGCCATTGCAGCTTGAGCTTTACCAGGTGTATAACTCCCTTCCTTCTCCGCCCAAGGTGGCAACTGAGCCTTATGCTCTGAAGCTTTCTTTTGAAAATCATGTCTTCTATCTTCTACTAAATTCAAAAATATCTTTTCTTCTTCTAGTAAAGAACATGTTAGATTGTGTCTATGTGCATGTGTTATGTCTATCGATTTCATTGTTAAGAAAAACTCTCCCATAAACTGTGCGTCTTGACTACTAAGCACTGGGTTCATACTCTTGCGAATCGGAACCTCAGAAAATATCACATCTAAGTTTGAATAATAATACTGTAGCCTACCTGTTCTATAAAATAAACTTGTTAATACACTACATGAGATGCCATATGTCAGTGGTAAATGATGGTATGTTAATCCTTCCGCTACTGATTCAGGTAACTTCATACAGACATAACAATTACTAACTTCCATTGTGTCTACATACTGAAACAATAACTTTGTGAAAACATTTAAACTAGTGTCGTTATCAGCTATTTCATGATGAATTTCTGCCTCATCTTCTGCCATTAATTCTACTCTATTGCCCTTCATGTTTGCTGTCCTCCCTTTAGTTTCATTATTAATCTTCTTATCTATTATCATAAGGTAAGGAATTGCTACAATCAGGACTAACCATACTATAAGCACCAATACTAGACTACATATGCAGATTGCACAGCATCTCCTACAACAATTTCGTTTTGGTCTCCCAGTAACTCTATCATCAGGCATTTTTCGACAAGGAAGATTGCTCTTCTTATCTCTTCTTCTTTTCTTTAGAGGATTCTTTTGTTTAGTCAGGGTGGTCTTGTTTCTTCTTCGTATGTTAGTTCTGCACTTGTTCCTTCGCCACCACTGTCACTTGACTCTGAGCTTTCAAAATCTTCAAGAATGATATAAGTCCAGTCAGGACCCTTGAATTTGTTATTCACAAGTCTCAGTCTTTTACTTTTTCTTTTTCCTGACTTTTTCTCTTGTTCAGTTTGACTTGTCACTTCAGGTACTTGTTCTGGATCTTCACTTCTGGTTGTTATGTGGTATTTTACTCTTTTAATGACACTTGGCCAATGATCTCCTTTTCTTGTTTTCTTTGTTGGCACTGTTTCTCTGTTTACGTCTTCAGAGATCTCGTTATTTTCACTGCTCAATACTGTTTTGTTTTCTTTGATTACTGCCTCTTTTGTTTGTTCTTTTTCAGGTCTGATTGGTTTCTCTTCAGTAGCTCCACAATGACTTTCAAGATGTTGGCTTTGTTCCTTTTTTATTTCTTTATGTTCATTTGTATCAACCCCTTTTTCTTTAGTGAATTCTTCTTGATCTAACTGCTTCTGATCAGGGCTTATTGCACTGTGAACTTCTGCAGCCTGACCGGATTCTTCTAAACCTGTCTTTCCCTGTGTAAAGTCTATTAAATCTTCACTGTTTTGAGTCCAATTTTCTTTCCCTATCTGACCTTGCTCAGGTTCTCTTATTGTCTTTTCTTCTTGTATCCTGAGCTGCTTCTTCTTCACCTATCTGATCTTCTTCAATTTCTTCCAATTTCGCTTGACTTCTTGTTCTGTGGTATACTTCAGGAACTTCTACCACTGGTATCCAATCCTGACTTGTGCTCGGTTGTTCTCCGTCAGCTTCTCTCGAACCTCTAGCCTGAGATTCCTCTGCTGGGCAACCTTCAGCTTCTTCAGTGATTGGTGTTGTCTGTGAATTCTCCTCTTCAGGGTCTGGTACTCTCTTTGTGTGGCTTACGTGAATCCAATTAGGAAATCTTGCACACTTCACTGCTGTATTGGTGGTCAATATAACTTGACAAGGTCTGCTCCACCTGGGTGATAGACACGTTTCTCTGGTGTGATTCTTCACTACCACCCAATCACCAGGATTCAGATCATGTTCTAGTTCAGGCTGCCTGGAAACTGCGTCTTCTCCAACCTGATGAGAGACAGAACGCACTAGGTCAGCCAATCCTTTGCAATAATCCAGAACCATATCATCAGATATATTTACTAATTTGTTTGTGGGAACATGTGTTTGTCTCATTGCTCTTCCCATCATTATTTCATGGGGGCTCAATCCTGTCGTTCTGTCAGGTATGCTTCTGATTCCCATCAAGACAAGTGGCAATGCGTCTGGCCACTCTAATGATGTTGATGCACACATTTTTCCCAATCTTGACTTTATAGTGCCATTCAATTGTTCAACCACTCCAGAAGCCTCTGGGCGATATGCACAGTGCAATTTCTGTTTGATTTGAAATGCTTCACAGATTATCTGGATCACTTCGCTATTAAAGTGTTTTCCTCTATCTGATTCCAAAGATACTGGGAAACCAAACCTAGGTATGAGCTCACGTAACAACAGTTTTGCAACTGTAATACTGTCATTTCTCCTAGTAGGGTAAGCCTCCACCCACTTTGAAAACAGACACACTATGACTAGTACATATTTTAGTCCTCTGCATGGTGGTAACTGTATGAAGTCGAACTGGAGTCTTATAAATGGGCCCTCTGCCTTTCCAATCTTTCCAAACCCAATTATCGTTTTCCTGCCTGGATTATGCATTTGGCAAGTTAGACATCTCTGGCAAAGACTCTCTGCAACAGCCCTGAATTTGGGATTGTACCAATTTTGTCTGAACAGCCTAATCATTGCATCTCTCCCTATGTGTGTGTCTCCATGATGCATTCTAGCCATTTGTGAGAGTAAACAGTCTGGCATGACTGGTCTGCCATCTGCACTGATCCACACTTCATCTTCTCCTCTTTGGGAGCAACCCACTTTGATCCACAAATTTTTCTCACTTTCATCAACCTCATCTTGCAATTTCTTCACCTCATTCCAAGTTTCAGGTGGCATATACAGCATAAGTTGGCAGCTGATTCCCATTCTTTCCACCCTCTTATTGACTGACGTTCTGGTTTTGGCACAATGTTGAGCCACCAAGTCTGCATATCTGTTGCCGACTACCACCCAGTCATCTCCTGACTGGTGTGCGGCACATTTCACCACAGCCAATTCTTTTGGTGATTGTATTGCTTCTAGCAATTCCCTTACAAATTGTCCATTTTTAATGGGGGATCCTGAAGAAGTCATGAAATCCCTCTGCATCCACAGTTGGCCAAAATCATGCACAACCCCGTAACCATATTGACTATCTGTAAATATGGTCACTCTCTGATTCCTCCCAATTTTGCAAGCTTTTATCAAAGCAATCAATTCAGCTACTTGTGCAGATTTTACTCCTGGTAAATAGGATGCTTCGACTATTCCAGTTAATTCACATACCGCATAGGCAGCAGTTAGTTTACCATCTTCATGTCTTTGACATGAACCATCGACAAATAGCTCCCTGTCTGGCTTTTTAAGAGGCTGTTCCTCTATGTCTGGGCGTGGTTTTGTACATAATTCTGTAATTTGTACACAATCATGTTCATCTTCTTCGTCATCTTTATTTGTTTCATGATATGGGTCCGGCAATAAAGTTGCTGGATTTATTATTGTACACCTTACCATGGTCACATTTTCAGCACCCATTATTATCCTCTCATATTTAGTCAGCCGACTAGGAGTAAGATGCTGAGTTCGGGTTCTTGTCAACAGAATCACAACTGCATGTGGAACATACACTTTTACAGGATGTCCCATCACAATTGACTCGCTTTGTTCAATGCTCAAACAAGTTGCTGCCACTGCTTTTAAGCATCCTGGCAACGCGGCTGCTACTGGGTCCAATGTAGCAGAAAAGTACGCTATAGGACGTCTGTCTAGTCCATGTCTCTGAGTTAGGACAGAAAGTGCACAATTTTCTCTCTCTTGACAGAATAATGCGAATTCTCTTTTATAATCAGGCATGCCTAAGGCAGGTGCTGAACAAAGTGCGTTTCTCAATTTTACAAAAGCTTCTACACTTTCATCCTCCCACTCAACAGGGTCCTTTGCTTTCTTTTTCGTCATGTTAATTAAGGGCTTAGCTAACATGGAAAAATTTGGTATCCATTGTCGACAGTAGCCTACTATTCCTAGGAACATTCGCACTTGTCTTTGGGTTACAGGCATTTGCATTCTCTTTATTAATTCTACTCTTTCAGAGGTTACTCTTCTTTTTCCCCTCTCAATTTGATGTCCCAGATATTTAACAGCTGTCCTGCAAAACTGTAACTTTTCAGGTGAGACTTTATGCCCTTCCTCAGCCAAAAGATTTAATAATGCTATGGAATCAACAACACAGTCTTCTCTGGTGGTCGACGCCACCAATAAGTCGTCGATATATTGGACTAAGACTGAGCTTCCTGGCATCACTAGTTTTTCCAGGCACTTTTTCAGTATCTGGTTGAAGATGGAAGGACTTTCTGTGTACCCCTGAGGAACACGATTCCACACATAGACTTTGTTCTCAAATTTAAATGAGAAAAGATACTGGCTGTCTGGATGCAATGGTATTGAAAAGAATGCTTGACACAAATCAATTACTGTGAACCATCCTGCATTCCAAGGGATCTGGTATAGAATTACTGCAGGATTTGGTACTATGGGACAACATGGTTCCACAATCTTGTTTATTTTACGCAGGTCCTGAACAATCCTATATTTTCCACTAGGTTTCTTTAGTCCCATGATTGGTGAATTACATGGGCTACTCATTACTTCTTTTAGGATGTTTTGTTCTACCATTCGATTTATTTCTTCAATGACTCCTGCTTTTACTTCTGCACTCATTTTGTACTGTCTGGTATTTGGGAAAATTGCACCTTCTTTTACCGTAATTTGAACTGGATCTATTTTTGCCATAAGTCCTACTTCTTTTCCGGTGAAATCCCATACTATTGGGTTTACTGTACCTTTTAATTCTTCTGGTAACTCATCTCTTGTTATTAACGAAAACATTTCGTCTATTTCTGTACCTTGTTTTGCAACCATAATTTTATATACATGGTCCTCATCTGGTGTCTGAACTGCCACACCATCTGGCGTGCAGAAAATTGTACAGTTCATTTTGCACAATAAATCCCTACCTAATAAATTCACTGGGCTAGAATCGCACACTACAAATTGGTGCATTTCTCTGAAGTTTCCTATTTTGACTTCCATTGGTTCTGTAAGAGGTGTTCTAATTCTTTGATTAGCTACCCCTACTACTTGGATATCTTCACCAGAGAGAGGAAGGTCTGGGATGTCTGCTGATCTCACCGTAGACCTGGTAGCACCAGTGTCCAAAAGGAAAGTAATATCATTACCTTTCACATTTCCTTCAACATATGGACCAGACTGATCTACCTGTAAGGATGCGCCAAGTACGCACTCCTTCTTCCCCTCTCCTAGGCACCGTCATGAGTTGAATTCACAGTAATTGTCCTGCAAAAGAAATTGTGATGTCATATAATCATTCTTACCACTCCCTCCTGGGTATCCAATGTCTGTACCATGCTTTGCTCTGCTTACATTACCCTGAACAGGTGGAGGTGGTAATTGACTCTGGGGATTTACACCCTGCTGTGAGTCATTCTGCGTCTGTGGATTTAAGTTTTGATTTGGGCCATTATTATTCCGAATCTTTTTACATTCATCCTTCCAATGCCCCAATTTTCCGCATCCATGACAAGGAAATTTCTTTTTAGCTTCTTCTCTACTCATTCGTCCTCTAAATTTTCCACCATTTCCCGTATCACCACTCGTTCCAGAATCTTTTCCTTGATTTTCACTCGGATTTTCCAAATTAATTCCCTGTTTCTCTGCCATTTTCACCTGTGCCCACATCACCTTTTCTTGTAATTTCTTGTGTCTATCCTCAATATCGTCTCCACAATATTTTGCATACTTCAGAATCTCATCTATGGGCTTTCCCTGCCAACACAGCATGTGTTGTTTAATCATCTGGCAAATCTCTGGCTTCAGACCATAAACAAACCGATACACAAACTGACTCATGTTTTTGTCTCCAATGTCCTCAAATCCACTATACTGTTTAAACACCTGCAATAAACGCTCATAATAGGAATGTACTGTTTCACTGGCTTCTTGGGTGGTTCGATCTATTTTCACCCAATCTGTTTCTTTCGGTGGTATTTTCCCTTTCAGGTAAGTTATCACCTGCTGATACTTTTTCATTACGTCATTTGACGGGGCACCTGTTTTCGGATCTCTGGGATATTCATCACTAGGCCAATCGACTGTGATTTTACAATCTGTCCATAAATCGGCAGGTACCACTATGTCAAACAAACCATCTAAATCCTTCAACAATACCTTTGACACCTTCACAAACCTTTCAACCTGCTTGTACCATTCAATTGGCTTTTCCCTCAATTTTGGAAAATCATTCGTAAATGATAAAATATCCTGTCTGCTCCATGGGACATGTACATATCCTCCTCCCGCAACTTCTCGCATTGGATACATTTGATCTGCTTTTCCTGCTTCCTTCATCACATATTCTGATGCTGTTCTACTTGTTCGTGCTTCTTCCTTTTTCTTGGCCCACCTAGTTCTCCATTTATCTAGGTCTCCCCATTTTTGTAAAACTAACATTAATTCTCTTATTTGTAATCTTCTTCCAGAGGCATTCATATTTTCTAAGTCTTTGTCTGAAAATTCTGCTCTATAGGGTTTCTGTAGTACCTTTGATCTCCCTATTTCTATTCCCATCTGTAATGCTAAATTGGACAATTTTTCATGAAATATCCTTACATTTCTGGTGATACTCCTGCACAGGAACAATAATTCTTCTTCATCATAGGTATTTAAGCGTTCTAGTCCTACATTTCCTGCTATTATTTCTTCTAATTCAACTTTTAATTTATGAATGTCCATTATTTTCGGAGGTGTGCACTGTTTAACTGACCCTTGTACCCATCTTTCTAGATCTTCAGGTGTTACTATGGTAGCACTTTTTGCTCCCGATGAAGTTACTAAACTTACATCTTTTGAACCTCCAGGTACATCTTTTCTTGGAGTACTATTTACAGAACCTCGAATAGGCAAGTCCATAAGTGATATTGTGGATTCACAGTCACTAAATTGATCCTCAATTATAACTGGAGCTTCAGGTTTGGGATTACTCACAGGAGTAGGTGCAAGTATGGGTTGAGGACAATTTCCCTGAGTACCATATAATGGAACTACTGGACCAATTGTTACAGGAATAGTCAACGAATCAGGATGTACTTTTATCTGGGTTATTTTCTGTATTAATTCTGCTCTGGTCTTTTCTAGGGCTTCTTTTTCTTTGTCATGAAGTATTCTAGTCGGGGTAAATTCATGCATTACTTGTGGTACCATTGGAGTTTTCGGTGGTGCACTTGGGGTGCATCCACTTGTCCCTTCCTGATATGGTGGGGGATTTCTTAACATTTCTTCCATAAATTCGTCTTCAGACTCCTCATTTCTCATTAAATGTTTTGTCTTTTCTGTACATTTTCCTTCTGATTTTTATCCTTCTGTGAATAATGGATACAGTCCTTCTGTAATCATTGCCCTTCTCCATTGTTTCATCTGACCCTCTCTAGACTCACGTAAATATCTGGGGTAAAATCCTGGATAACTCCTATTACTTCTAGATCTATCCCGCTCAAATGCCTCAGTTTCCCATTCTTCTAGAGCTTCGTACTGAGTTAATCTAACTCTAGGTTCTAAGTCATTCATCCTCAATCTCAAGTTCTGAAGAATTCTTCCATTGAAGGTACCATTCTCGGGAAATGCTAATACTCCATCATTTTTGGTGTATTCTATCCAATTCTCCATCCATACACAAGTATGATAACCTCTCTCCATCATCATAAATGATGCTGGCGTTTTAGCTGGTGGAATAATAATTCCTTCTCTAGTTTTCATTGGTTTGTCCTTTTTAAAATAATTCTTAATCTTTTGCAAAAATGACATTTTTCTCCTTTCTCCGTACATTCTATCTAATCTTCGGTGTACAAAATTATATTCTGCAAAACCTAGGAATCTCCTATCCGGACGAGTTCCTGTTAAAGTCGGATCACGTTTTAACATGCAATCCTTATCCACTAAGAATTTTGCTTCTATATTTTCGACCAATCAAATGTCTGATATCTTTTATTTCCGAGCCAATCCTTGTGCGGCCTTTTGCTGACGTTTCTCTGTCAACCCCTCCTTTACAATCTGCTCTTTTCTGTCCTCGCTGGTTTTAACCAATGCCAGCGCGGCACCTGTGACGTCAGTACTGCTCCTGACTACTGACCCCTCCTTTACAAGTGTCTCTCCACACCCACTGTTTCAACCTACCACAGCGCAGCGTTTTGTGACGTCAGCTCCCTCTCCGGCAACTGACCCTCCCTTTACAAAAATTTACGCAAACTTATTTTCTCTATAAATCTTAATTAAATTTCAGTAACAACATAAAACATTCGCTATCGTGCCAGTTTCCACTAATTTCGAAAAAGATAGTTTCTTCCACACTTTAGTAAAACCTTTCCTTTTACTAATACATATACTACGAGTAAAACACTTCCGTCTACTCTTCACGCAAGCTCCAGAAGTACCTGTTACTTCTCCAATGTTACCCTTACTAGGTGATATAACATCAAATTTTTATCAGCGTACCCTTTTTGCTATTACTCACACGCATAGAGTCCCTAACGAGTACTAAAAGTCCTGCTTAACTTCTCAGTACTATTTCTGCCTGACAGATAACCTCACTGCAGTATGGCTTCCACTTGCCACCCACTATTCTTTTACCTACCCCGGGGTATTCTGGACAACATGTAACAAACTCAAAAATTAGCGGATGTTAGTTCATAAAAATACAAATAAAATTCTCATTACCCAATTAGCAAAGAGTAACAAAAACCGTCCTCTGCTTACCAGAAAACTGATCCAGCGCAATATTAGCCAACAACATTCATACACCATATACTCACTTGGGCCCATAAATTCACACTACACTAATACTTACGCTGGGTGTCAGATGTACTCTTTTATCAAAATCCCTGCTACCAATTACCTTCTGATTGAAGAGTAATAACTTACCAATGGATCCTTTGCTAATTGGGAAGTTTAAAATGAGTGACATTCATTATAGTACATAATCCTGAAATAATCACTGAGTCAGGAAGTTTTGAAATTTTTATCTAAAGTTTTAGCAGAGTAAAATACAGAAAACACGGTACTTGATTGAAATACCCAGGAAAAAGCATAAAAATGATTTTGCTAATAAATGACGGTGTTTAAGGAAGAGGAGAAGATAGAGACAGCAGCGCAACTAAAGGTTGCAGTATAGTTACCTAAATGCGAGAACCAAGCCCCTTGGCCAAGGAGTTGGAAAAGATAGGACCCAGGAAGGATGAAGAGCAAAGACTTCTTCCAGGATCAGGACAGGACCGGTGACCTCTCTACAACGACGCCTGCGCCGTTCCCCTCTCTGATACTCGACTTCTCTCGATTCTCCCGTGCCTTCCTTCTAATGGACTCCGCCGCCCCCTCCTCAGGACCTCTTCTGGACAGGGATTCAGTCAGCAACCGATCAGCATGGCAGTCTGGAGCTCTTCTGCGTGTTCTGAGAGTCAGCTCTAGCTAATTAGCTAATTCTATATCTGTTATACCCTTCTACGCCCATGTACCTCCCCTTAATGTTGCTAAAATATGGGACCACTACTTCTGATTGGACAGGGACAGGGGGTGGATTCTCGCACCATATCGATTTGGCCTAAATTGTAAAGCCTATTGTCTTTACGTTCCCTCCCCTTCAGATTAATACATTCACTTTATTTCCCACCCGTCTCACGACAAATGTTATACAATTTACAGGGGAAAAGTATCATTTTTGTCCTCTTGAAACATGAAGTACAGCATCTTCGGCCAATGGGTCATGGCCTTGGAAGACGTCCAAGTTGACTTCACTTGGCAGGCACACAGGACACATGCGCAGAACCATCTGTCTCTCGAGTTTCAAGTCACCAACCCAGGCCCAAGTTTACGAATTACTAAAAGTGTAAGAAGAAAATATTAAAATCACAAATAAAAAGTTTCACTGTATGCCCACTTTCCCTACTCTATTCCCAATTAATTATAATACTATCCTGCATTAGTAGCATTAAGAAAACGACAATTTAATAATGACATGAGAGCAAGCTGAAGCATGTGAAAACATTTAGCGGCCATTTTAGTGCACACTGCGCAGAAGCAGAAGTTTCCCACCAAGCAAAGAAAGACGTCACACCATGTGATCAGGTTGCGACATGCGCATTGAGGTTCCCGCGCTTTAGCGTGACATTTTGGATTACAGACAAGCGTTATTCATTAGTAAAACACATAAGCAAGCTTCTGTCCCTCTTGTGTTTGTGAATGCAAAGTTTAGTTTTGACAATACAAGTTTAATAAATTAATACTATGAGGAAGATTGCGTACAAGCAAGTTTCATTTTTTTGAAACCTTGCTCCATCACTATGGTCTGCTGTGCTGTGCTATTCACCTGCTCTGTCTTTGGTGCCTTGCTCCCTGTCCTTTGGGATGTGGGTTCTGGGGTCCAGCTGTGCTACACGGTCTGCCCTGCCCGTCTCTGGGGCCTTCCTATTGGGTATTCCTGGGTCTTTGCTTCTCATCTAGGGGCTTCTTCGGAACTGCATTGGGGTAGCAGCGGGTGCATTCTGTGGGTGTTGCCAGGGGTCTTCGTGACTGTATGTGTCATTTTCTTTATGGCCCTTGTTCTGGGTGTTTTGCGTTTTCTGACTAGTGGCTGTTTTCGGTTGCATCTGTGGTCTGTTGGTTGTGCCTGTTTGGGCGGTGTCTCTCTGGATGGCAGTGCGGGCGCTCTAGCTGCCTTGGTGCCCAGTGGTCTGATGGCACCTTGCTGTGCTCATGCAGTTCTTTTTGATTCGATGGGTTCCTTTTGCGCAGGCTTGGCCTTGCCTTCTGCCTGTGGCGGGGGTGTTCCGGATGGTTTTGGGCTGGTTGCTGCTGCCTTCCTGCTTCCTGTGGGGTGGTTCTTTGTTCCCTCTGGTCCATGTGTTTCTCATTTCCGGTGGTTCTCCGGGTCTGTGGCCCGGAGGTGGTTCGGATGGCCCTCCTTCTCTTTTCCCCTCGGCTGTGGGGCATGGTCTGCTTCTTTTGGGTTGGCAGACTCTGGCTACTCTTGGGGGTCAGCAAGGCCTCTCTGCTTGCCTGTTGTGGCCCTCGCTGTCAGGGCTCCCTTGCTGCATACGGGGGTGTTGGCTAATTAAGCTCCATCTCTGCTCACTTCTTGGCACTCATCTTCTCCTGTATCTTTCGTGCACCCCTGGCGTTCCTTCGGCAGTGGTGTTGAGGTGACGTTTTTTTCCTTTTGGGGTTCAGGGTCAAACTATGTGCTCTATGTCTGCCTCATGGGCTGCGATGCGAGGTACTTCCTTTGCTGGGATGTGCACGGTGGGCGCCTGGGCACCCCCCGTCTTTCACCTCTACTTTTTGGGTTGTTAAGGCTCTTGGCCAGTCTGTGGTGTTTGGGTCGCAGGTGTTGGCCCCTGGGTCACCATTCTGGTGGTTCATTGCTTTGTCTTTTGTGTATCCTATACATGAGTTTATACTTTGCCTTTTTGGTTGTCCTGGTTGGCTTTGTGCATCTCAATGTAGTAATGAAGGGAAGCGACTATGAGGTAATGCTTCACTTTCTTACCGGTAATTACATTACTCTGAGTCGTCTTCCCTCGCTTCTATTCATTATGTCCCTCCCTCCCAGGTGAGCCAGGCCAACCAATTTGGGGTTGTGTCAGATTACGAGGTATATTCAGGAGGATTCGAGGGGGAGGGGTCTTTTATTGCATGGAAAAATCACGAGTTATGGGTGTTTGGTGAGGCAGGATTGCCTCAATGTAGTAATGATTACAAGCGAGGAAAGACGACTCAGAGTAATGCAATTACCTGTAAGTAATTGAAGCATTATATTTGGTGCTTAATTTGAGACGGTGGTTGCTAGTGGGGGCCACCAGCACTTATTTTTGGGGACCAGCACTAATTTTTCTGATTTAGACATTTAAGGAGAGCAAGAGAGTGAAAAGCAAACACAGCGGAAAGACGGAGGAAGAGAAAGACAGAAAAAACTATCACAAAAGAAAAAAAAGAAGGACCCTGCAAAAGTGATATAAAGTGGAGGGAGTGCCTGGTAGTGGATTAAAGAGGCTTGAGGTGGCTTCAAGTAAAGCCACCATTGCTCTTGGGCGCACCAACATTTAATAGCACTGGCCACAGGGTTATGAATTTAGCTTTGTGTGCCAAAACTCTTTCTTTCACAAATTATATTATGCTTATTGCTTCTATTTTGTTTGTGTTATTTCCAAGACTGTAAGTTTAGTGCTTCAATGTGCTTTGCGCTTGTTTAGATATAGAGATACAGCAACAGGGGGTGAAATGTTTGATCACAATGTGTCCTATTCCCTATTCCCTGCGTCTTCTTGCTCTAGACATCTGTCTACTGTAAAACAGAACCTATTTCATGCAATAGCTGGGAAATGTTCAGTGCCACAGCGTGAGCTTCATCTTCATTACAGTAAATGTTCCCAACTCCCTTTAGTCGCATAATTTCTTCAGACAGGACTAAGGTCTAAATAACTACAAATTAATTTTTATGGGTGTATTTCAGAGAGATTAATTAATCACGCTGTTTATTCTTTATTGCCAGCATTCTGCAAATGGCATTAAGTTGTAATGTTAAACCACAGAATGATGTGAGGGTTCCTGTAATGTACAGCATGCGAGTAAAACATACTGGTGCAATATTTTACACAGATGCCAGGTCGATAAACCTGTCTCCTGCTAACACACAAGTAGCTTGAGATTTGGAAGTATGAAAAAAATAATTGCTCCTGAAAGAATTAATTCACCAGTCGCATACGTTGAAAGTACCAAACCTAAAACCAAAACCTAACAACAAACAAGCAACACACGGCCAATAGTTATCTCATAGAGAGCCATACTAAAAAATTGTCGAAATCACTATTTGTAAAACTGTAAGCTCGTATTCCCAAGACCACTGAGAGCACAGATATTGCAGATGCAAATGTTTTTCAGATCAAGGAAAGCAGGAACAACTTGACTTCAGTTCTGGGTTCCCTAATGGTACCATTATTCTTCACTTACGTTGTTTTACCTATAAATTGTAAATGTGTTTTTGTTTGGTTGTTAACTGTTTTATCTATCACAACATATGCCACTATAACTAGCTTTGACGCACATTTGATTATATTACTATATTTAGTTTTACCAATGCTTGAGTACTCCGAAATAACAACACCACAGCTTAGTAAAAGACAAGAGCTTTCAAAGAAAGATATGAGATACAACGATTATAATGATAATTATAATAATAGCAATAATAATAACAACAATAAAGAGATTAATTAGAAGAAGAAAGTGAAGGAGAAGAATTATAGCTTTTTGATACTGCTTTCTACAACCTGTATCGGCCCTTTGTGCTCATGTTTTTGGTGTTAAGATTACTCAACTCAAACTCAACTCAAAAACACCTACAGCATTTCTTTTTGGGAGCCATGGCTGTTTTCTTAAGAGGCTCATTAATGGCGGTAAATATTATTCACATAAGAAGCAGTTAAGTCATTCATCTAAGTAAAAAGTCTCATCTGGTCATACAAGTCTTTGATGCTGTAGGCCAGATGTGCAAAAATTAGGAATTGCATTTCCAAATTGCGATTCTTACCGAATCGCAATTTGGAAATCGTAATTCCTAATGAACAAAAGAATATATTTAAAAATAGCAGTTCCAAGTGGGGTCACAAATCGACCTACCTCATGAATATTAATGCGGTAGGTTGTAATTTGTGACCCACTAGGATACAGTCAGCAGACCACAATGTCTGTGATTACTAGTAAATAAAGCAATTTTTTTTAAATGCAGCCCATTTTCCTTAAAGAAATGAAACTTTAAGTTTAATTTTTAAGAATATGCAGTGGTCCATGTGAATGGGTTACCATCTCCTTCGAGGGTGTCAGTAAAATATTAATGTTTTATGACTGGAACTCGGTCACAAAACTTTGATACATACAACCGCAAATCAGCATTTGGAAAGGACACCCTAAGCACACCCATTTCAAATAGTGATTTGCAAAGCGAAATTGCGATTTGGTAACAAGTTACCGAATCACAATTTAGCTTTTGTACATTACAAAATGCTTTTTTGTGGTCACAAATGACCAGATTCTTTTTGAATTTTTTTTTTATTTGCAACCTCTAAAAATAGTTTTGTACACATGGCCCCTATGTTCCAGGGCTCCCTCATTTTGCCAGCTAGTGCACATTTTCCAACAAAAAGGGAGTTCTGGCAGTATTTCCACAGTGCAGCATTATAGTGGCAAAATACACACGATCTACCACCCGCCTGGAGATAACCTTTCTTTCATAGAACAAATTATGGAAATCATCGCAACAAACACAGGTCAACACTGTACCCAGATCTTCTTTGGAGACTTCAACCTCCACTGGAATGATATGAATGATGCTGTAGTTAACAGCCTTAAAACCTTTCTTTCTGACTTCAACCTCAAAAGGCAAGGTTAATCAGTCCCTGTCTAAGACCGCTTCAGATATATAAGGGTCCCACAGGGTTCCTCCCTCTCACCCACTCTCTTTAACTTGTTCATGGAGCCTCTAACAGAAATTCAGAGTTCATCCAACATCCCCTATCACATGTATGCCGATGACACCCAATTTTACCTGAAAGTTTCCTCCCCTGAAGACATCAGATCCCTTAACTTAACTCTACAAAAAACCCAAAATTGGCTGACATACATCCACCTCAAACTAAACATTCTCAAAACTGAATTCCTCTTAATCGCCCCACTCAAACAGTCACTAGTCATTAATGAATGGATGAAGCAACTAACAGCCTTCAACTGCCTGCCACAAGTTATTTATTCAGCAAGATCACTGAGAATAACTCTCGACAAGAACCTTAACATGCAGAAGCACATTAGTGCTGCCACCAAAGGAGCAAACCCCCAAATGAACATTTTAAGAAAATTAAAACCCTTCCTTCCCCTTATTGACTTCAACTTTGTCGTCCCAGCCCTAGTGATTCCCAGGTTGGACTTTAAGGGCCTCCTTTACCTCTGCGGCAAGGCTCATCACAGGATCAAAAACAAACAGCCACATCACCCCCCATTTGAAATCCCTCCATTGGCTCCCCTACGAAGAAGGAATTCAGCTGAAAATTGGATGCATGACCCGCAAAGCCCTACACTTCAATACCCCAAATTATCTTGCTCAGACTCTTGAACTTTCAATAGGCTCCAGATCCTCTAGAAGCTCAAGCACTTTACTGCTGAAATCACAGAGATTCTTTAAAAAAAAAAAGCTACAATAGAGCTTTCTCTGGCATTGCCCTGAGAATTTGGAACTCCCTACCCAGTGAAATCAAACTGAATCCTCAACTGCATCTTTCAAGAATTAAGTTAAACTACTATCATGAACACATTTCTGCTCTAGATCCTAGGACCTCCTCTCTCAAAGCATATCAGGAATCGTCAACTACACTCATGTCTACTGTTTGCTTGTTATGCTATTGTTTTTGATCTATCTGTCTTAACATTGAGGTGATCCCGCTCGCATCAGTGGAGTTGCAATATCCTGTACTGTTCTCGACTATGACATTATTGGTTCTGTATGTCTCTGCTTTTTGAACATTTGTAAAGTGCTCTGATATTCGCAAGATTCATGTTTGTGCCATATAAGATGTTTCAAATAAAAATAAATAAAGTAAATATCATTTGTTTTTTGTGGCTCTCTGCTTTGCTCAGTCCACAGTGAGTATTGCATTCATCCATATTTGTTGTTTTTGCCCTTTTTGGTTCACTTGCAGTTAGGGCTTTCCCCTTTTGATCCCTTCTTTGTTGCTGTGCTTGTTGTATCAAGGGACCTCTGTGTATATACTTACCTTTTGACTTCTCAGCTTGTCTTTTTGGCATTGTGTGGTGTTCTGACTAGCATCAAGGTTGGTTGGATGCTCATGAGAGTGATTTCAGCTGATTTATATGTGTAAACACGATTGAATTTCTCCTCATACTGTTCTCACTCTTGCGAGTACATGGTATTCAGTGTATGTGTGTTTTATGTAGCTGGTCCTGTGGTCCTTGAAATTTGTTACCTATGCGTGCCTAAGTTAAATCCATGGTCCCCAAAGTTCTCTTACATTCCTATAGAAGAGAAAAATGCACCAGAGAAATATACTAGTTCAGAATGTGTCTGTTAGTCTTTTCCCTGTTTTTCCCCTAGTTTTTCCCTGGTTCCTTCTACTGCATGTGTGTTGTTACACAAACATGTCCCAGTAGGGATTTAGGATTGACAAGAACAATTAGCAGGTCTCTTCTCTTGGAACATAATACAAGCGAATGCTATAGAAAAAATATTGTATTTCTAAAATTTATTTAAAACAGATTTTGAGTAATAATTCATTCAGGGTTCATTAGATGTATTACTGTTTTTAGTTCCTTGACACAGGAGGCACAGACTAAAACGACTTTGGCTGTTATTTTATGAATTATGTATAGGTATTTCATCACCAATTTTGATAAATCTTTTTTCTGATATATTCACTACTGCTGTCTGATCATATAGGTTTAGTGCAAGTTGCCTGGTACCTGTTTCTGTGATCTCTATTTAAATGAACAGCAGGATTGTCATACAAACCTGGAAGATTTATGTAGCTCTTCTGTCTATGGCATGGGGTTGTCAGATTTATAAAACATTTGATTTCTTCACCTGTTTTCCTTCGAGGCAGATACTCATTCATAACATATATGTGTGAATCTCTGTGAAAGTGACTGGATTGAGAAATAAAATTAATAAATATATTATATACATTTTCGAAAAATGAAAAGCTGGGTGAAATTGTGTAAGGAAGCTGTCTCTGACCATTTTGAATCCCCATTTTTTGCTTTTGGGCTTTTTTTGAGTAATGTTCCCTAAAGGATAATCCACTACTGTGAACTTCTGTTAAAAATGGATTTGAGCTGCAACTGTGGGTACCTAGCTTTTAAAATGAGGTCAGCTGCTGTGCACAGCAGGGATAAAGAGCTCTGAACAGGTTGCGCACAGTTTATGTTCACTTCTGTGGGCACAGGTGTAGAGGCTGGGAGAGAGACTGGCTGTTTGATCCAGCCTGAGTTCTGTGTGAGTTGGTATTATCCTCAGTTCCTGAGAACGGTCGGCAGCTGAAGGTACAGGTCTTGGAATCCTGGGAAAGTCAGTCCGAGAACTGGCTGTCTGTGCAAAGAGATAAAGAGAGGATGGCTCCGAAAACAGCCAGATGATTTCGACTGGACATAGATTTATTGAGTAGTATTCACTGTGTGGCCGAGTTCTGAGTTTCCAGCCCAAATCACTTCCATGAGAAAGCCTTCGACTGCTCTGCCTCACCAGCTTCAGAGCCAAGTGTTGAGTGCTAAATGTGGCACCTGGTTCTCATTTTGATGGTTCTCAGAACACCAGAAGTGAAAGATCCTGGTTGTCACAATTGAGGCCCAGTAAAGTCTGATTTCCCTGGACTCTCTGACATGAATTTCGCACATCTTGCACACAAAGATGTTCATAACTGCATGTTGTACATGTACCTCTTTAGCTCATTTTTAAGAGGATTATGTTGAAAAATCCACTGTTTTTCCACAATGTGTTAAAAGGGTTGTTTGGAGAGAGCGAGTCCTAACACACTTAGAAAGGGCAAAGCTTCCCTGTGACAGAATAAGATCATTAGCATAATTAATTCCCTTCTGAACCTCTGCATTTGTAGCCAACTTCTATGAAAACTGTGCTTAAAATTCACCATTTTCCCTTGTGTTTTTTGCACAAATTTCACTGAGGGTGAATCTCCTTACATAAAACATCAAAGTAAGTAGTGTGTGCTTGCTTTACTCATTTTCCAAATACCACTAAATGCTTGCACCTCTTGAATGCTTGTATAGATTTTGTGAGCATAGTATTTAGGATGGCTGGGGGGTTTTGTGGGCATATGAGCATACATAGGCCCTCATTTATGGGGATTTGGCATAGGCCAGTGCATCAAGTCACCTTGCTGTGCTACCCTACATCAAAGCGAAATTGCAGCAATGCACTGTATTTATCCAATATAGTGCATTCCTATTCTTTCCCCCTGCGCTGGCGCCATTTCGGCACCCTTCCACCATGGTGTAAGGGTGCTTGTATTGTCTGCAGGACTGTGTAGGTGCAGGAAGGGGCACCTTCCTGCAGAGAAACAATCCATTGAGGTGTGCTGCAGAATCCTTGTTATGCCTCACCTCGAGAGGCGTAAGGTTTTGGTGCATCCCCAGGTTTACATGATCTTGTAAATCTGAGGAGGCGTCACAATCCATACGTGTTGCGTGGGAACATCCACCACAACTCCCATGGAAAGCCTTCCTAGCATAGAGTAAAGCAACGCAGCAATTTGCGCTGCCTTGCCTTACTGAATATCTATGAGACCATTCAAAGTCAAGTATCTAAAGGGGGTGTGCAGTTCCTGTCTGGACGGGTGGGAAAGACAGGTCTTCTTCGGCTGCTCTTCACACACCTCGAAGTGTCATGCTTCATCATCGGGCGTTGCTCTCGTCAGCCGGGCGCTGCAATGCCTGACGGGCTTCGAAATCCGGGGCTCTTGTCGGGATCTTGAGAAGAAGTCGAAGACGCAGCGGTGTGAGGGATAGGTAGCACAAGGTGATAAGATAGTAAATAGATGGAGCAGTCCTATTGAATCAAATTTTAATAGTCTAGGTAGCTCTAGCCTGATTAAAACTGTGTGTACCTACGTGGAAATAGTGTTCTCAAGGGCAGACTAAGTGCGAGTGGTAAACATGTTTAGCTGACTCGCTCCTAACGGGTCGATCAGCACTCGTCAGGATCGATAGAGAAGAAGGGTGATAAAGTGCACTATCGTCTGGTATTCAGTACAGTAACATAAATTACCAGGACCGGTAGAAATGCCCTAATAGACGTGTACTGAGGAGTACTGTAGACCCCTAGTCACAACGTCTAAGGGACCCGCAGTAAGTGGTAGGACGAGGGCTAGTTGCTTGTCTACGCCTATTACCGGAGCAACGACGTGCTCTGGCTATTCCCGTCAACCTTAGACGTTGTGACTAGGGGTCTACAGTACTCCTCAGTACACGTCTATTAGGGCATTTCTACCGGTCCTGGTAATTTATGTTACTGTACTGAATACCAGACGGTAGTGCACTTTATCACCCTTCTTCTCTCTATCTGTCCTGACGAAGTGCCAATCGACCCGTTAGGGGCGAATCGGGCACGAAACATGTTGACCACTCGCACTTAGTCTGCCCTTGAGGAACACTATTTCCACATGGGTACACACACAGTTTTTAATTAGGCTAGAGCTACCTAGTTTATTAAAATTTGATTCAATAGGACTGCTCCATACCTATTTTAATTATCTTATCACCTTGTGCACTACCTATCCCTCACACCCGCACGCACCCTACGGCTTCTTCTTCAAAAGATCCCCGGCAAAGAGCCCCGGTTTCGGGAGCCCGTCAGGCATTGCAGCGCCGGCCTGACGAAGGGCAAACGCCCGATGATGAAGCATGACACCTTTCGGGGTGTGTGAGGGCAGCACGAAGAAAGACCTGTCTTTCCCACCCGTCCAGACAGGAACTGCACACCCCCTTTAGATACTTAGCTATATCCGGGAGCCCGTGTGCAGGACCTCCTAACTCAGCTCCCTGTCCCTCCTTTTCAAAAATACCATTCAAAGTCACACAAAGTGGCTTTGTGTGGCCTCGTAGATACGATTTCAAGGTTTGTTTAACAAGAGCAAATGGTGCACCACTTTGTAAACAATAACACAACAAGTTATCAGATCTGTGTCCAAGGTGGTTTCTTCAAATCTTCATTTATTTATTCAAAATATTTAAACATATCAAGTTGAGATGAACAGCCGATGCATTTCGTCCAAACAAATGGACTTCTTCAGGGCATATATAAGGCACTCCTAGCATGTGGCGGGAAAGCACCACGGAAGGAGGCAAGACTGGGTTGAGGCTCCACGGGTATCATGGCCTGGAACTCGTGATTGCTCTTGCTTTTTGGTCTACCTCATATTTGAGTGACTGTATGAATTCTGTCACCGGGACATATTTGGCTCCGGTTTTTACATTAACACGTAGCACTTCTGCATTTATATAAAATAAAGTGGACACAGATTTGCCCATTTCCTCTTGCTGGCTTTATCCATTACGGACCCCCTGACGTCACATGTTAGGAGTGCCTTATATATGCCCTGAAGAAGTCCATTTGTTTGGACGAAACGCGTCGGCTGTTCATCTCAACTTGATATGTTTAAATATTTTGAATAAATAAATGAAGATTTGAAGAAACCACCTTGGACACAGATCTGATAACTTGTTGTGTTATTGTTTAGAAAGTGGTGCACCATTTGCTCTTGTTAAACATTGTTAAGTCCAGTATTGGACTGCACCGGGACAGTGGGTGCGCTAACCGTGTGCACACGTAAATCTGGGTACTTCCCGATATTTATAATAAATAGGGATAGCAGGTCAGGTGCTAGTTCTTTGTAGGGTTCCACTGTCCAAGCTTGTATGATTTATGATTTCAAGGTTTGCCTGCCAGAGCATCGCAAAAAGTGACGCTACGGAAGTGCAATGGTCATATAAATATCCCCCATAATTTCTCCCATGCACTCCTTAGGCACTGCTTTGACCCGACATCGTCTCTTGCTGACCACATCAGAATTCAGGTTGTGTATGGTGTGATACAAACTTTTACCTGTTTCAAAAGGTGGTGATGATGTACAGATGTATGTACATGTAGATGTGCATATCTTAGATATTCTACTGTTGCGACACCCGTATACTATCTTCCAATACTTCACAATTTCCAAATGGAATAAGGGATAATGCTTCATGAAAAAGTGCTAAAAATACAACACATTGGATGGAAAAATTAAGTGCATCAACATGATATATACATTCTGAAAAATGAAAGGTTATGTGACCTTCCATAACTAGAGTTTTGCAACATTCTGTGCAATAATTGTGGCTTTTAGCAAAGAGAATGATTCGCAATCCTTTTATCAGTTTGAAACTAGATGTGGGCTGTGACCATGAGGGACAAGTAAGTTAGTCCAGATATTTATTTTAAATTGCCTGCCATGAATCAATATTGAGTTGAACACTAAATTCAACAAAATACAAAATGGCTGAAGTATCTTGCCCTGATTCAGAGAGGTTCATGTCATGTCCTTCGAACTGCAATGGAATTTGTGATAATAAGTTAGTCATTTTGTTATTCCTCTTTTAATTTAACACAATTTTGAGCCAGTATCTCTTCAATCGCAAGTGAAGGAAGACAAGAAAATCGAATTTGTATCCATTGTCAAATTTTTCAGTCTACTATTGACTGATAATTATTTCCATTTCCTACCTATATTGCCTCTTCCACTAGTATTACATAATAAGGTATTTGTGTATATATTTAGATAATCCGAGAGTACAGGCTGTGCAACCCCACCACGGAGCCTCAGATTTATCAAAGGGTGACTGCTTGTAGAGGTCAAAATAATTTATCTACGGATTTTCAGTCATATAGAATGGAGTAACTTTTTTTTCTTTCGACAGACATTGCACACAAATGCTCAACGCATTTAAAGTAATTCATGTTTACGCATTCAAGCATTTGATCTCATTTTGCTTTTTGTGGTTCTCATCTTTCTCCCAACTTTTGTTTGGGGCTGGAAAGCACCGAGTAAAACCAGGTGCTTAAATCAGGAGGACGACGTGCCCAGAAAGGGGTCCAGAATCGAGAAACATGTGGAACTGGCCCTGGACATTTCGGGGCCTTCATGTTATACCCCATTACAGGCCCTGAAAATCTGTAAAGCCCTTGGGCTGCATCTCTCCTGCCAGTCACCAGCCATCAGTGGGTAGAATGCCACTTATAATCCTTTACGCATTGCATTGATTGCTAGCTATCTTACAGCCTCCTTACAAGTGCTGCACGAACTTTCAATTCGGTCACAAATTGTGCTTTGCTCTCAATCTGAAAGCACAGGTTTTGCACAACTACCTATTGCCCCGGCTCTGAGCAAAAAAGTGTGGAAATAGTACTATCATTGGGTAAAATCACTCTGCACATTTTTTCACGTCCCCAGTGGAAATACTTGGATTCGTGAACTGCAGTTTCTCAAGGAAATAAGGTGAGCTTGTAGTTGCTCTTTTTCCCCCTCTCTTGTAATGAGGTCTTTAGAGTAGTTTATAACTAGAGAATTGGACCTGGTAAAAGCAATGGAGTATACACTATATCTTCATCCCATTGCCTATGTCGGCCCTTAGGACCTGTAGGAGGAGGAAATCACGGCCATTTATTAAATTTTTTAATATGAACACTACTTTCATATCAAGCACTCTGCCAGGGGCGGCTGGTGTCCACGGGCGAGATGGGCATTGCCCTGCCACCCTGGGGGACTAAACAAAAATGCCTGATGGAACACTGAGCAGCTAGCAGTAATAAATTGTGCTGGCTGGCTGCTCGTGACAAACATGTGCAAATCTGTGGTTTTCTTTAAGGGAGTGGGGAGGATGGCCCTTGCTCTACGCCTGCTTTTGGCTGGGCAAAGATTTCTTCGACCTGGAGCCAGAAAGCATGGCAGTGACGACACACTGGTGGGTGCAGCCTGTGTCTCACTGCCAGAATAACATTCTGATTTTGGGCGCTATTAGCTTGGCCCAGGGAGGAGTTGGAGGCCCTCCATTAATTCCAATGGCTGTGGGCGGGGCAGTCCGCCAGGTTTAGAGATGTGTGGGGGTGTGGCAGTGGCCTTTGCCTCTCCCACCAGACCCAGCAACAGTTGCAACTTGCTTGTTGTTTTGCAAGTGATTGGTTGCTGGGATCTGGGGGAGGAGTCCAAAGACCAAATCCAGTATTTTCCAGTTTCAGTTTGGCTTGTGGCTGCGTGCTATATCGTTGCTTGCCACGCTGTCTCTGCAACTCTACACTGCAGTCCTGGTCCTGGAGCCCGGCTCGAGAACGTTGAGGAGTGGACAACAGTCACAACACTAAGGTGACAAAGAAAGGTAAGCAAGTGCGAGACTGCGAGTGCAATCCACCCCCACAACAACCTCCTAATTATAGGGACACAGGTTTTGTCACCTGCGACTCGAGTGCGATCGATGAGGCCCTGTCATGGTGGCGTACAGGCCTGGTGGCATACATAACAATCAGGGTTCACATTGTTCATGTTGGTTCAGGTTAGTCTAAGCCTTTGAGGCCCTGCTGTGCCGTGGTGGTAGTTGGGGCCGGCGGGGTGGCTTTCTTTGATCAGCAGCAGTCCAGCAGAGTACTATGCCTGAACTGTCTGACACAGGGCAGTGCCGAGTCACGACTCGTGGGCCCCGTGCCTCCCACTCACACCGCTAGAAGTAGGTTACCTCGGTGCTTGCCGTCCACGCCGGATGTCTTCGTAGATGGCAATGGTTGCCATCTACGAAGACAATCCAGCATGGACGGCAACCATGGTAGTAATGCGGCAGGTGCAGTGGCAGCAGTGTGGCACCAGGGCCTATGGGCTCGAGGGAGGGCCCAAAACAGCATAGTTAATACTTAATATGTGCTTCTTTTTTTTTCACAACTGAGCCAGGATCTGGCTGTTTTACCACGTCCAGAGACTCAGTGGGGTGGTGCGTGCTTGTGGTTAATGAACCTTTAGTACCACTAATGAGCCCTAATAGAGCATCTACGTGTCCCGTGCAACATAAAACGTCGCCCCGTTCCGCTGCATCTGCCAAATTGGGTCCTGGTTCGGGTCCAATTACTGCGAGCTCAGCCAGAAGCCGTATATTTGTGGTAGCAGGTCTGCGAGGGGGGAATATCGGGTGCTGTAATATGGACATTCTATCGAGAAAAGAGAAATGCCTCTGACACCATTAATAACATTTTTCTTATACCACAGTAATATGGACATTCCTCGCAGGTACGCCCTGCAATAGTCTCTGATTGCTTATTTCATTTATCCAAGAGATGGGCAGATTGCCAACGCTGTCTATCAGCCAGTCAGTTAAGCACAACGCACAAGTGAAAGTCAGTCAGCAGTAGTACATTCCAGCCGGAGCGAAGGCTATGTGAATTTCCACACACTGCGCACACATTGTGCCTGTGTGACGCTATCCTGAGTATCCTCCCCTGCAGCGTGTTTCTGTTCCACGGCGGCCCAGCTGAGAGCCAGAGTTCACAATGTTGCTGTCCTGTCACGTGCTTGTGAGCTCTGTCGAGTAATTCGCACGAGCATGTGTAATATGCTGCAGTGCTTTAAATAGTCCGGAGTCCGGACCGTCCCCCCCCAAAAAAAGTGTGCTGACTGCTGAGCCTCCCATAGCACACAGATATTGTTGAAATCTATTGGCGTTGGGTTGCCTGGGGCCCTGTGAAAGTTTTGTAATGCCTGAAGGTTTTGTGGCCCCCTCCACCTCACAGGCCATAGGGGCCTGGGCTACAGCCCTGCATTAGACACATCACGCGGACCGGAATTCCTACGTGCTCATCGTTTCCGCGTTGGCTGTGCATGAGATGGTACAGTCAGGGACAGGCTTTAAGTGAAATGAAAAAACTAGGGGGTCTCTAAAAGGGGTGTGGCCAATGTAATTAGGATATACATTAGCTAAAAATCTGTGCTTAGCATAGTGTGCCGTCCAACTGGTATTTTGATGCTTCTGTCATTGCATACATATTTATAATACTGATACAACAAGTAACATTACACCTACAACAAGCCAGGTCTATTGGCTTTGCCAATGATTGTTGTTTGTGAAAGATAATTCCCTGGATAATTCAGCAACAACTATGGCTTTATTGTAATGAATATTGAAAATGCTTCAGTTCTGAAATTATGAAACTGTGAAAGAACTATTGCCAGTCTCTTTGAAGCTACCTCCAAAGCAGTGAAAAGGGTGGGACTGCTGCAGAGGTAAGATTGTTTTTTTCACATCAAGAGCAAAAATGGAGAGCCCGAAAGAGACCCGGTTCGGCACCTGCTTTTATAGAACTGCCGCTGCTGAGCACCGGCAAGACCCGGCCCACTTAAAGGCCTGGGTACAGTCCATACGCTTGACAGTGTTGTATAAAAGTGCAAACTGCGCGAATAGAGCGAAACTCAAACCAAAAAGCCTCTATGCTCAACTTTGAACCTGAGAGTGTCCGAATTAAAAAACAGAGCGTCGAGTTCAAACGAGAAGTACTTTGGGGCTTGTTTGAAATTATATCATGCAAGCACACATATTCTGCATAACTGTGTCCAGAGCAAGAACGATAAAAGGCAGCGAAGGAACATATTCCACACGATTTGATGCCAAGAGAAAAGGTGTAAACAAGAGATAAAGAGTGGGAAAGATAGATATATAGAGACAGACACTGTCAAAAAATAAATTTCTAGTACATTGGATTAAAAGCGATGAACAAGGCTTGCTGTTAGTATTGTGTCCAGGAATAAACAACTCATTTTCTAACAATAAAACGCATTTTTGCATTTTTATATAGCACGAAGTCGGTCCATGGACACCAGCTGCAGTAGAAGGTGAGATTAGTGTGCGTGTTTCTTTTTTTGGCACGCAGAGATTAAGTGGTTTGCCCCCAATTACATAGTGTTGAGCCGACCCCGGGACTCGAACACCGATCCGCAGTTCCAAAGGCTGTTAAGCCACATCCTGTCCCAAATAGCTCACGGCTCCGGAAATAAACGAACCTGTTTCCAGTAGCAATGGACAGTATTCATTGTTTTTGCCATCCCTCGGCACACCACAACAACACGCGCTCAGGCGCATTTTGGGGCCTGCAGCATCTTACAAAAGCGCTATATAAAAATGAATACATGAGAAATACATTTGTAAGCAAAGCACACCGGCCTTTCAATAACAGCTCGAGCTGCCTCCTGGAGAAACCTGTCGGTTTTAATCGATGCAGGAGAAATTAGACTTCAATGTTGCAGTGTCTGTAAAATGCACAATAATAAACCTTACCGTTTAAAACTAAGTCCCAGTTTCAAAGTAGTACTTAGTTTGCCCTGCATTAAATGTTAAATACTATGAATATTTGTATTGTTACCAAAGAAAGTAGTCAGTTCTCCGGAGCAAGTAGAATACATTAGTAGAGGTGTGAAGCAAAGAATGACAGGGTGGATGGGAGAGTGTCTCCTTCCGATCGAATCAGTCACCTGCAATACTTGGAGGGAATCAGTGTTAGTTGCACATCTGAAGCGCTCACTCTCAGCCCCTGGATGGAGTCGCAGGTGGAGGTGCACAGTGGCCTTGCAAAGTTCAACGCACATCTGGCCGCGCCGGAAGTGACATCAGTGAACAGGGCCAACATCTTCAGAGTACCACGATTACTACAGGTGAGTAGTGGTGATGTAACAAGTAGGAGACTGAATAAAGGGAAAGGACAGGTATGTTGTTTAGATCTTCCATGTTTTATAAAGCCATGCACTAAAGCGCTGCACAGACGTTTACAGAGTGTCCATGTGGCCTGTTGATCAGTAGTAGCGTAGCGTTGCTGAATTAAAAGATCCCACGCATGCACCAGCAGTGCAGTTGTTCCATTTTTCAATTAGAAATTTTAGTGATGAATGTGCCGTGCCAGCCCGTGGTGGTAGTTGGGTGCGTGGCTTGAGGCCCTGCCATGGTGGCGTATGTGGTCGTTGTTACTTGGTCACTGTTTTCCTTTTTCACAAAGCATGGCAAATTAGAAGAAACCTGCAGTGTTCGACTCATCTATTCATTTGATTTTTCTGTATTTACTTTCTTGTACCTGTGTGCATGGCCAAATGTTGCAGCACTGAGATACAAATGCTTTTCATTAACACATGCAGGTAATGTGTTGCTGTGTGTGTGGCACTTCCAAGTAAAGACATTCCATTCAGTCGAATCTTCTGTTTGTTTATTCATCCATGCCGTGAGTCTGTGTCTGGGTTAGGGGTTGGGTTGGTGTGAACCTTGTGATAGTGTTTGGGTATTTCTCAAGGAACATCACAATTCGTATAGCAATGTGCAACACAAAACAATCATGTCATAATCATGAAATGGTCAGAGTCTACCATCAGACAGGTCTAGGCATCAGAATCTGTACCTGAGAATGCCAAATCACTGCTTCTTGAATCCATGTATTTTCATTTGTGCTCTGTTGTAGGCTTTTACTGCAGGGGTCTTAAGACTTGCACCTATTTAATATGAATTATTAATATGACAGGCATGCTGTCTAGAGGACATAGGTTGTGTGGGAATTTGGCAGAAGCATGGAGACGTGTTTATTTCTTGCTGATTGGGACTAGGTATTGGAAATCTCAGGTGATGTGGTGTGATGGACAGGGTTGAATCTAACACACATGGCAGAAATGCAGATAGTGTGCTTTTGACACCCAGGCGCTTCAGCACATTGGATGAAACGTAATGCTAGTAGATGCACTGAAGCAAGTAATTCTACTTAAGCTGGAATTGTATGCCACCCACTGGTTGTGGGCTCAAGGAAGAGTGCAATTTGTTCCGGAAGTCTCCTATTATACCCCTGCTTATTCTATGCCTTTCTTTGATCTCCTCCTCAAGTCTGCCAAACAGTATAACCTTCACTTTGTAGATTTTAGGTTAACACTGACTCCTATGGATTTTTGTATGCATTATCATATTACCCAGTTATTGATCCAACACATTCCAAAGTGTTTGGCTCTGTGCTCAGGTAAGCTTTCAGTGCAAAAAACATTCTGCCCGAAAAAGCTGATTAACTATATAATTTGTGTCACTTGGTGTCATGCGAGAACCTGGGCAAGAGGTGTGTAAACCTTGGCCTTTGGATTCAGAGACATTGGTCCTGATGTATAATTTAAACCCCCCTGGAGGGCTTTTCCGTTGACTTAACTTTTAGGGACAGATTTTCTTTAGAATTCTTTCCAGTGAATTCTTCATCTTCCCCTGCACTTTCAAGAAAATTAGCTAAAATGGCATAAGTGATGTTGGCATTGACCTTTCACTTTAGAAAATCATTTTCGTTTTGCCCAACCAGAATTCGAGGTATTTTATACATACATTTTCATTGTGAATTAACCACCAGTACTGTTAACCACCCTCATAAACTTGTCACATATTTTTATTTAGTAACTTCTGCATGATTTTGGGCCCTCTTCCCTGGGATTGATAAAAAATGCAAACCAAAATACAAATGGCATATTTTAACTTTGAGGTATGTTTAACAGATATCAGTGCCTTGTTTTTCCAATTAAATAATAGAATTTCGGACAAGGACAATGGTAATGATGCCTTTCAAGGAGGCTCGAATTTTTCTTAGAATTTCAATTTTTCTAACCTAAAATCTGCACCGAAATGAGTTCATATTAACTACTTGCTGGCTATCATTTGTATCTAGCACAGATAATATAAGCCTCATGGCAGTGAAAGGGCAGGGCCCATTTGTACTGGATCTTTCTAGAAATGCCAACTGATGAATCTTTTAAGCAGCATGAATGTGTGAAGGGGAGAAAATCAATTGAGTCAACAAACCAATTCAAGGTAACTCACCTCGAAACTTAATAACCCACAGACAACTCGAACAGGTTAGTTAGATTTATTACAATGCCAAAAATAGAAGGACATAGACGCATCTCAGTACAAGGGAATAAAGGTACAGAAGAAAAAATAAAAAAACAAATTATTGTAGGCACCCCTTCCCATAATTCCCTTTGTTCACGTACTCCAATGATGGTCACAGCCAAGGATGGACTTTTCCACAGTGCTCTCCAGGTTCCTCTTCGGCAACATTTTGCCCTTGGTTCCCATGCATTTTTCTGTGTGAAACCGAGTCTCGTCCCTTATCACCTTACGGCAAACAATTGTAACCTCTCCTTTCCTTGCCTAGCTGCTAAAACAAAGACATTACTATTACTACAAGAAAGCTTCTCCACCTGCAATGAAAAGATGAGAAAGCACAAATCCACAGTGCACATGAAATTTAACGTTAATTCAGAAAGAGAACTACCAAGGACTGGTATTTCAGGCCTACAACTTGAGGTAACCGTAACATAAGAACGTATTTCAAGCATTCATGTTACGTAAATTCAGTTTAGCACAACTACATTATAATTCTGCTAAAGCGGATTATCAAACTACAATGAAGCATTAGTATTAAACCACAACTAAAACATGAATGTAACACAGGTTTCTTCACATGAGTAATTCTAGCCGTCACATCTATTGCCTATGTTATTTTGTTCATCGTCTAGATAATTGCTAAAAACATGAAATGTAAATGCATTAATATGGTTTACATTTCTAACACACATGTTTACATGAAACAGGATTATATGTGGGTGCTCGCTACATGTGATTATGATGCACCCCTAGGAATGAATAAACCCCAAAGCGAAAATTCCGCTCGTTCAGCAGTGTAAAGTAAGACCCATGCCTTTTCAAAAACAAGCTCTGTTGATGGGCAGGAGCAGCCAGCATGGATGCATTTGCAAAGCAACAGGCATTTTGCGTGAAAAGGCAAACAGTGATCAATGTCCCGGTCTATAATGTCACCATTTCATCGGGGGTGAGGCAGATGTTGCCAGTGTGATAATCTGATAAATGCTTCTAAGTCAAGCCATCATCGTAAGCCGGTCCTGTTTTTATAGATAAAATGGATTTCAATAACATAACATGCATCTGATATAGGAATGGGCCAACTGTTTAAATTGCACCTTGCAGTATTTCAATAACATGTCTGTAAAGCGCTTTCTGGCATACTTCGGAGACTTTGATAATAAGCCATTGGCATTTAGGACATTCTACCATTTTGCATTGCCTGGTTCATAGAATTTCCATGTTGCACTACTCACTACTGTTTGTTCTGTGCATTGTTATCTTACATCTCATTTTTACTTATGCACTATCTAGTGTCAAAACTTACACCTCATTTTTACTTATTCACAGGGGCCATCGATTGACCCAGTAACTGGCAGCAAGGCCAGCATCACTACAAGACTCAAAGCACTGCCCTACTCCATCACACCACTTTAATCACTAGCTCATTTTCTGTTATATAAAATGAATACAGTTGACCAGCTACTCCTCACACCATTTTTTAGGCTGAAAGAAGAAGAGAAAATGCAGATCAAAAGTTTAGCACCTGATAAGCCTAAAATCAAGCTTGAACAGTCTACAGAAGATCATGGAAAAGATTACACTAGAAAATTGACTTCTACATGGTATACAAAGAAAATGTGACTTACTGCTAGCACTACTAAAGATTTGCTGTTCTGCTTTCCCTGCTTACTGTTTGGTGGTGAAGTACCATGGACAAAAACAGGAGTTACGGATTTAAAGCATCTCTCTGAAAAAATAAAGAAGCACGAGGCATGTAAATCTCACCTAGACAGCTCAATAAAGCGTGCCATGTTTGGAAGAATGAATATTGCTTCACAGCTGGATGACAGCTATCGCATTGGAATAAGAAACCATAAACTAGAAGTTGATAAAAACAGGTACATTTTATCTAAATTGATTGACTCTGTGCTTTTTTGTGGCGCTTTTGAATTGGCATTATGTGGTCATGATGAGCAGGAAGGATCTTCAAATAAAGGAATCTTTAGAGGCCTAGTTGATTTTGTTGCTTGCTTAGACAGTGCAATGGACACTCACTTAAAATCAGCAACAGTTTTTAAAGGCACTTCCAAAACCATCCAGAATGAACTCCTGGACTGTATGTTGGAAGTAACAAGAGACGTCATAATACAGCAGCTACAAAGCTCTGAATTTGTGGCTATTCAGGTGGATGATACTACTGATGTATCCACACAGACTCAGTCTGTGCTGGTTTTCAGCTATGTTGATGCCAGCAATTGTCATGATTATGGCAAAGTGCACAACATGGAGCCACATCCATGCGCAACGATATCCTTGTAAGACCAATTATGGTTTCATAAAAAAACCCACCCCTATCCCGTGCACCAGCACTCCTTAAAGTTTTGTGTAATATGTTTGTTCACTATGTTTAAGTGGTAAGGGTGTTTGTAGGGAGTACAATTTGTATCCATCTATTTGGCTTATGTAACGGATTGAGATGTTGTGACATAATGTTGCAGAAAGTTTTGATATTTTATTGTTTGCCTGGACGTAAGACTTCACAGTACATGCGGCATGCGCTTTCATTTCATGAAAAAAGGAGCGCGTTTGACAAAGACGTTTTAAATGCCAGCATTGTCGCGGTCCCGGCAGAGCAGCTGCTCGCTGCCAGAGCCGAGAAACTTTAACCGCACGCATCTTCACGTTGTAACGTGAATGAGCGTGAGGCGGTTTGGGTGTGGTCTGACTATAAAAGACCACACCTGTGTTCTAGAAGGCACTTAGCCTTCCGTTTGTTTGCTGAGACGGAGCTCGCGCGGACTCTATCCTACTTACCTGGGAACCTGCGCGATTGACTTCGGTTATCCTGCTTCCAATTGCTGAATCTTCTGTTCTCCTCGACGACATCAGGATCTGCAAAACAAACAAAAGCTAAGTAAAGATTTACTTTTGGCACCCTATGCAAGAAAGATACATTTTCCTTCTAAAAGTAAAGACTAATTTTTGGAACCTTTTGAAAAAGCACAGCGACTGCAAGCAACGCTTAATAGAAGGACTTATACCCGTTTTGGACTCTCAATAGTTGATTCCTACAATTATTTGTTTTTGCGCATCAGAGTTTTTGAAAGCATCATTACTAAAGGTTCATGGGGTGCTAAAAAAAAAAGGTTAACTGAATAACATTTGAATGCATGTTGTATAGTTTTCTTATGTCCAAATTTCCATAGGAGCAGGATGCAAGAGATGTACAATAAGAACAACATGTAAGTTTAATTGTTAACCAAAAACAATATGTGTGTTTTTACTGATAATTCATAGGGGTGAAGAGTTACTCATATTGGTATTTTTACCTCCTTCTTAAAGAATTGACGAACACTTATAGAAGAAGCAAAGACACAAGCACATCCTTCTCCTGTTCCGCTAACCAGTTCATCAAGACATACTCGGACGTTAGGCCTTTCAACTTCAGATCACAGGTAGGCTTTGAATAAGTTTACTTGCAAGAGTTTTTTTACACAGGCGTTAGTTAATAGGAAGGCGCAAAAGTTCTCTTTATCATATTTATTGAGACTTGTTCCTTGTTGCTTCGCAGGTCGACAGCAAGAATCCACCAAAAAACGTCCAGTATCCGGCCCTCCTCCCCAGTTTCTATCACATAACTTTAGTGGAATAAACATATCACAAGTTATAGTATAGGGATCAGGGAAGTTGGCCCATTGCGTCTCTGCAAAACACAACCACGCGCCTAAACAGGTAAAAGAGTGTGTGGTTGCCTGACAGAAGGCTAAGCCCACGGTTAACGTTTCGCCCAGACGCAATGGATCAGACTCAACAAGTTACACTGCAGGATATAGCTACTATGTTAAATGACATAAAAATTGAAAACGCGGCATTGCGTAGAGATTTAACAACTCTACAAGGAGCAATCCAGAAACCTCTCCTTAAACCATCTAGTTTTCAACCTACCTTTCAAACAACGTCTCCAAATACATCCTCAGGTGCTTCTACCCAAATTCAAGTCGTAACTCCTGTGTCTGTACCTTTAGCTCAACCAGAACGGTTTTATGGTGATTGTAACAAGTTCACCATTTTTATGAACCAATGTCACCTTCATTTCATTGCAAAACCCACGGCATTCCCTGACGATTCATCAAAAGTAGCCTTTATTTTATCCTATTTAGGAGGTGATGCAGCACTATGGTCAGTTCCTTTAGTAGAAAATGACGACCCTTTATTGTATGATTTTATGCGATTTAAACAGACCATGAAAAAATTATTCGCAAAACACGTCTTTGTACAAACTGCGGATAATGAACTGCTTAATTTGAAACAAGGGTCATCGGATTTGATTAATTATATTTCTGTATTTAATCGTCTAGTTTTAGAAACCAATTGGCCTCACGAAAAGAGGACTGAGGGATGAATTAAAAGACATGGTTACTCAAATTTTAGACCCCCGATGACTGTAGTGAATTTATTGATCTAGTTGTAAAGTTAAACCATCGTTTATTAGAACGTAAAGGGGAACGTGGAAAGACGGATCATAAACTTTTATTATTTAAAGAAAGAAGTCCCTCTACTAAAGAAGTAATTAGTAAACCAGACCTGGGAGAACCAATGCAGATTGGTACAATTCGTGGACCACTAACAAAAGAAGAAATAGAAAAGAGACGTAAATTAAATCAGTGTCTTTATTGTGGCAAGACGGGACATTTCGTTAAAGAGTGCCCAACACGTCCCAATAAAAGTAAAACTAAAGCCTCTGAGGTAACCATAGTACAAGCGCAATCGGAAAACTAATGAACTTGATAAAAGATGAGGTCAGTTTGTCGAGTACCTGTTTCAATTTGGCCTCCACAGACCCTACAGTATCTTTTCGGCATCTTCGTATTCAGGTTAAGCTTACAGCTATTGATAATCCTGCCCGTTCTTGGACGGTGGACGCACTAATTGATTCCGGAGCCACAGGAAATTTTATAGATACGCACTTCGTGTGCAAATTAGGTTTACACATTATGGCTAAGAGCCATCCAGAAATAGTTTGTGCAGTTGATGGTAAAGAACTCACTTCAGGGCCTATTCAAAACCACACTGAAACTTTGCAGATGTTAAGTTCCCCTTCTCATAGTGAACTCATCACATTCGATATAATTGACGCACCACAATTTCGGCTCATTCTGGGAATTCCCTGGCTGATTTGCCATAATCCTAGAATTGATTGGGTAAAGAAAACAGTAATGTTTAATTCACCACACTGCCACACCACATGTTTTCAATCTCCAACAGAAAACGATACTGTTCAGGGATATGATTTTCCTAAAGAAGCACAAAGTATACTACTTCTTGAAGGTGTTCCCACAGATTATGAGGATCTGGTTGATGTTTTTGATCAAAAGAAAGCTAATACCTTGCCACCACATAGAGATTTCGACTGTCGAATACATCTGGTTCCCGGAGCAACACTACCTTGTAGTCGTATTTACGCAGTTACGGAAAAAGAGAATGAATATTTGCGAACCTATTTGGATGAATACTTGGCAAATGGGTTTATTCGACACTCCAAATCCCCAGTCTCATCCCCTTTATTTTTTATACCAAAAAAAGGGGGTGAATTGCGCCCGTGCATCGATTATAGAGCCTTGAACAATGTGACAGTAAAAAATCGATACCCTTTGCCTTTGATTCCTACTTTGTTGGATCAAATCAAACAAGCCACTATTTATACCAAATTGGACTTGCGCAGAGCATATCATCTTGTAAGAGTACGATAGGGCGACGAATGGAAGACGGCATTTCGCACTAAATTCGGCCTATTTGAATATCAAGTTATGCCCTTCAGACTCTGTAATGCTCCTGCCGCTTTCCAATTTTTTATAAATGAAGTGTTACACAAATTTATAGATGTTTGTTGTGTTGTCTATATAGATGACATTCTTATATACTAAAATACCAAGTCTGGACATGTAAAACAAGTACGTGCCATTCTTCAAAAACGACTACAAAATTCATTATATGTTAAATTAGAAAAGAGTATGTTTCACGTCACCAAAGTAGATTTTTTTAGGATACGTAATTAGTCCGTCAGGAATTGAAATGGATCCCAAGAAAATTGAAGCAGTAAGTACCTGGCTTAGTCCAACTTCAGTAAAACAGGTTCAGAGCTTTTTAGGCTTTGCCAATTTTTATAGACGCTTCATTCAGAATTTTTCACAAACCATAACTCCTATTACAAAACTCCTTTGCAAGGGAGTGAGATTTGAGTGGAATGAGGCAGCCGAAAAAGCCTTTCAAGAGTTAAACTGTTTGTTTACATCAGCACCCATTTTGGGACATCCTGACCCATCAAGTCCATTCATAGTAGAGGCAGGCGCCTCACAATTTGCTTTGGGTGGAATTTTATCGCAAAGAGATAAAAATACTGGACAGATGCATCCCATAGCCTACTATTCACGTAAATTATCTGCTGCTGAGCAAAATTATGCTATTGCAGATAAAGAATTATTGGCAATCAAGGCTGTTTTTGAAGAATGGCGCCATTACTTGTTGGGTGCACGTCATCCAATTACAATTTATACCGACCACAGAAATTTACAATCTTTAAGACGGTTAAAGCTTTATCAGCTAGACAACTCCGCTGGACATTATTTTTTAATGATTATAATTTTGTTATCACTTTCCGACCAGGAAAAGAGAATCATAAAGCAGATGCTTTATCTCGCATTGGTGAGAAAGAAAATGAGTGTGAAACCACCAATAATGTACAACCTATTTTACCCCTGTCGTGCTTTCAAGCTGGTCTTATCATTGTTGATGTTTTACATGATATTCAAGAAGAACTGAAGACAAAAAGCAAGGATGAGTGGCAGAAAATATATCCATCCTTACAATGGAAAGAAGATCTTCTATTTATGAATGATCAGATTGTAGTACCATCAGTCTCGATTCAGAAGTCCATTATACAATTACATCATGACACTCTTTTGTCTGCTCATCCTGGTATTATGAAAACCTATCAATCAGTCAAAAGAAAATTTTGGTGGCCTTCCATGTTCAATGATATTAAGGATTTTGTTGAGACATGTATGATATGCACCCAAAATAAATCTCTACATCAAGTCCCTAGTGGTTTCTTACAACCCTTGCCTATACCCCCTCAACCATGGCACACAATCTCTCTTGACTTTATAGTAGAACTTCCACCTACTAAGAAGGGATTTACGACCATTTTAACTGTAGTGGATCAGTTTACTCGCATGGCTCATTTTATACCATTAAAGCGATTACCAACTGCCATGGAGTTAGCAAAAGAGTTAGCAGAAAACATTATACGTTTACACGGAATTCCATCTGTTGTCATTTCCGATAGAGGCCCTCAGTTTATCTCACATGTTTGGCAAAATTTAAGTAAATCATTGAATATGGAAGTGCGTTTGTCATCAAGTTATCACCCACAAACAGATGGATTGATGGAACCTACCAATCAGACCATTGAACAATTCTTGCGATGTATGTTAAGAGATCACCATGAAGAATGGTCGGATCTTTTATGGGCCTTGGAATTCGCTTATAATAATGGAGATCATTCATCTCTCAATATGTCACCATTCTTCTGTACTTATGGTTATCATCCAAAAAGCATTCCTGATAATGTGCTATCACCCAATGTAGTCCCTTTTATTCATGATTATGTCACCAAGTTAAATACTATTCATCAAGATGCTCAGTTTCACTTAGCTAAGGCAAAAGAAAGTCAAAAAATTGCAGCTGATAAACATCGTTCTGCTCAACCTTCTTACTCTATAGGGGACAAAGTATGGCTTGCAACTAAAAACTTACGAATAAAAGGAAATAAGAAGTTTAACCCCAGATTCATTGGACCATTTACTGTGGAAAAAATAATTAATCCTGTAAGCATAAAATTAACACTCCCACTACGCTATCGGATTCATCCAGTCTTTCACGTTTCATTACTTAAACCTTATAATCCTAAGACTCGTATAACAAAACCCCCTTCCCCTATTGATATTGAAGGGGTCCCAGAATTTGAAGTTAAGGCAATCTTAGATGCCAAAAGAATCAGTGGTAAATTATTCTATTTAGTAGATTGGAAAGGCAATGGACCAGAAGAGCGTTCTTGGGAACCTTTAGATCATTTAAAGAATGCTCCTCGTATAATAAAAGCTTTTCATATGCGATATCCAACCAAGTCAAAACCCATTCCAATGGTTTTAGGGGGGATCTTGAGAGGGAAGTACTGTCATGATTATGGCGAAGTGCACAACATGGAGCCACATCCATGCGCAACGATATCCTTGTAAGATCAATTATGGTTTCTGTTAGATTTGGGGGTCTCTAGTTGGCAGAGGTAGGTACCTTTGTCCAAATAGGGACCCTTGAGTCTAGTCAGGGAAAGTAGGTACACTCCTGAAATAACCCCTGCTCACCCTCTTGGTAGCTTGGCACGAGCAGACAGGCTTAGTTCAGAGGCAGTGTGTAAAGCATTTGTGAACACATACAGTAATCAAGTGACAACACTACAAATAGACACCACACAGGTTATATATTTATAAAAATAGGTATACTTTATATAGATTTATCACAAGACCATAAACGACAAAAATAATCCACAATACTGTCAAGAATGCTTAGTTCTTATCAAAAAGGCTTAATTCAAGGTTCTGTGCGAGTCGGTAGCCTTCTCCGGCCACTGCGATGTAAAGAACAAACAGAGTTTATCAAATCCAGCTGACCGCGTCGATACGGGCCAACACAGCGTAGACGGACTCGGTCACAGTACCTTTTACTTGAAGCGGCAGGCACGGGCGTGCGAGCCGGATGGCTGTTCGTCGCGGTTGTGGAAGCGTTGCAGGACGCGTTGTCCCTCAAGGCGGTGCAGGCAGCGGCTCGTTGACGTCGTCGAGACAGAGTCGGTGAGACCAGGGCCGTGCGTTGCAGGGCGAGACGGTGCTTCGATGCAGTGCTGGCAGGTTGCGGTGCGGCGACGGAGCCGGATTCGGGGGCTGGCGTCAATCAGTCCGGACAGCGGTGCGAGTCAGGCGGTGCGTCGCGAAGCGTGCGAGCGTTGCCCAACTCCGGTGCGGTCACAAGACTTGAACTCAGCAGCAGTGTCTGTGTCGGTCGGACCAGTTCGTTTCGGCGTAGCGAAGCGTTGCAGGACGCGTTGTCCCTCGATGCGGTGCAGGCAGCGGCTCGTTGACAGAGTCGGTGAGACCAGGGCCGTGCGTTGCAGGGCGAGACGGTGCTTCGATGCGGTGCTTACAGGACACCGAGCCGGTCGTCAGAGTCGGTCACAGCTCCCTAACCCTGTAGCCACTGAAACAGCGTTTCCAGCAGCAATTCACAAGGCTGGTGAAGTCCACTGGTCCTGGGACTTCAGTCAGGGGGCAAGCCTCTCTCAAGCCCTTGGAGATCCTTCACAAGTTGATGAAAGTCACAGCAAAGCAAAAGTTCCTTTCTCCTTTCTTTGGCAGTCAGGCAAACCACTGCAGGCCAATCCCCCAAGCAGCACTTCAGGCTTAGGGATAGTCTCTCCTCAGTTTCTTCTTGGTTCCGCTCCTCAGCAAAGGTTTCTTCTTGTTCCCAAAAGTGATCTAATTTCATGGGGACTGGGCTCCCTTTTATACACCTTTTCTCTTTGTTCTCTGGAGGCAGAGAGGCCTTTGCCTAGTTAAAACCAGTTCCGTGCAGCTTTGGAGCACTCTGTGTACATGTCTCCTTCTTTTCCTTTCAGAATGTGGGGCAGGGGACTCAGACGCCCGGCAGGAGGTGGAGCCAGCATTGTGGAAGGCAGGCACAGCCCTATTCAGACCCAGGTGCAACTCCTCCCTCCACTCGGGATGCAGATCTCTCTATTCAGCCCTGGGCTGCCTCACCCTGTCTCCTGTGGCCACCCCCAGCCCCTGTCACGCACAAACCAGACACACAATACACAAGCTGGCAGAGGCAGGCTGGATAGTTAGGCAAGAAAATACCCACTTTCTAAAAGTGGTATTTTCAAACACAGAATGTTAAAACCAACTTCACTAAAAGATGTATTTTATCATCCTGAGTTCAGGCATACTAAATTCGTTTTTCTACCATGTTCCCTGGGTCAGTTAGGATTATAAGGTGTAATAATCGAAACCGCCCATTCTGGCCTATGGGGACAGGTAGCCTTGCAATAGTGAAAAACTAAAATGGCTGTAATTCACTATTAGGACATGCCACACACACCAGGGCATGTCCTACCTTATACTTACAATGCACCCTGCCCTAGGGCCTACTTTAGGGGTGACCAACATGCAGTAAAGGGAAGGTTTAGGGACTGGTAAGTGGGTGCACTCGCCAAGTCGACATGGCAGCCCTAGGCTGCACACAGGCTCTGCAATGGCAGGCCTGAGACACACTTTACAAGCTGCTTTTGTGGGTGGCACAACCCGTGCTGCAAGCCCACCAGCAGCATTGGATTTACAAGCCCTGGGCACACTCAGTGCACGGTACTAGGGACTGACAAGTAAACCAATCATCCAATCATGGAGTCACTAATACATACATCAATTTACAATAGGGAGCACTTGCACTTTGGCACTGATTAGCAGCGGCAAAGTGCCCATGAGCATCTAGTCCAGCAAAAACATATCGGCAACAGTGGAGGCATTACGAAAAAATGGAAGGGAGACCCACGCCAAGGACGCCAAGTCTAACAGTTTCATTAAAAAAAACACCCCTATCCCGTGCACCAGCACTCCTTAAAGTTTTGTGTAATATGTTTGTTCACTATGTTTAAGTGGTAAGGGTGTTTGTAGGGAGTACAATTTGTATGCATCTAATTGGCTTATGTAACTGATTGAGATGTTGTGACATAATGTTGCAGAAAGTTTTGATATTTTATTGTTTGCCTGGATGTAAGACTTCACACTACATGCGGCATGCGCTTTCATTTCATGAAGAAAGGAGCGCGTTTGACAAAGACGTTTTAAATGCCAGCATTGTCGAGGTCCCGGCAGAGCAGCTGCTCGCTGCCAGAGCTGAGAAACTTTAACCGCACGCATCTTCATGTTGTAACGTGAATGAGCATGAGGCGGTTTGGGTGTGGTCTGACTATAAAAGACCACACCTGTGTTCTAGAAGGCGCTTAGCCTTCCGTTTGTTTGCTGAGACGGAGCTCGCGCGGACTCGCTCCTACTTACCTGGGAACCTGCGCGATGGACTTCGGTTATCCTGCTTCCAATTGCTGAATCTTCTGTTCTCCTCGACGACATCAGGATCTGCAAAACAAACAAAAGCTAAGTAAAGATTTACTTTTGGCGCCCTACGCAAGAAAGATAAATTTTCCTTCTAAAAAGTAAAGACTAAGGGGCCGATTCCGATTCGGGCCGGAAAACGTACCGACCGACTCGGTACGGGAATTTAGTCTGACCGACACGTACCGGCGCTGCCCGATCCACGTAGTACGATGCAATGCATGTGAATCACGACCGACTCGTACGGAACACAAGCCGAATGACCGAACCGCACGGAAACCAGCTATCCGGCCGGAAAACCACGCGAATCGAACCAACCGACACGCACCAGGAATGAACCCGACAGAAACGTACCCGCAAACTCCGACCCGCGCAGTACGATGCAATGCGTGGAAAACCAGACCGAGTCGCACGGAGCTCAAGCCGTACGACTGACACGCATACAAAACCGAGCCGAAGCAACCCAATACTCCGCGACCGACGCGTACGCCGCACATAAAACACAGCAGAAACAAAGCTTGAAAGACTCGGAGAAGCTTGCACGAGCCAACTGCAGCGTCCTACTCGGTCAGAAGAATGTCTCCTACATGCCCCAAAACTACAAAGGAAAAAATACAAAAAAAAGGGCCAAACAAGCAATGACAAAGTCAATAAATACTGGGGGAAATGGAACAAAGACACACCCACAAGTCCACCCATATAAAGGCCACAAATCCCTACCATGATCCTTTGCAAATTCAACTGACCTGCCAGCACAGAACACCATCAGACAGCAACCACAGACACACCCACAACTCATCCATCACACAAGCCACACACCATTAGCACCTCCCTAATAGCACCCTCACATACACCCAGCAAAACTGACACTCACCTACCCTCACTTGCACACTCACACACACATCAATCCCCACCACCACCCATCACCATGCCCCCAAAGAAGAATCCAAAGTTCCTAGATAGTGAATTGGAAGTGCTGGTAGATGAAATCCTCAGGGTAGAGCCACACTTGTTTGGTACACTGGTCCAACAGACCCCCATGTTGCAGAAAACCAAGATGTGGGAGAGGATCGTCGACAGGGTGAACGCACAATCACCATGTTTGCGCACAAAGGAAGACACCCAGAACAGGTGATATGATGTGCGCAGGAGGGTCAAGGCCCTACTCAAGAAGGATTACACCTTGAGCCATCGCACCGGCAGTGGCCCTCCTGCCAAACCAGTATACCTCAGGCCCTGGGAGGAGAAGGTGCGGCCCATCCTACCACCAGAGAGCGTACATGGACTATCAAACATCCCAGAGCATGGAGTACACAACCAATATACCCAATATCGTGTGACAATACACACACATCACTGTCAAGGGGATAGTGAAACCATGCACCGTTAGCAAAGCCACAGTAACCAAAACATAATCATCCCAAGATGTGTATGTTAGTTAGACAAACACAATACCTGCCATCCCATAGTGATATGTAACTGTGTCATGACATGTACAAACCCAACAACAAATAGAGCAAGGCAGCGGCACAAATCTAACCAACAAACACTGTCAGACATTTTGCCACCACTAGAACACCACCTCACAGGAAGCTCACTGAAAGGAAGGAATTCTGTGTATGCTGGTGAAGTCAGTGTAGCCAATAGCATGATGGGAGTTGTAGTCACAGATATTGCTCACCCTCACAATTGGCCCATCAACACCACTCTGAACCATGCTCACATCACAAGGAGTGGAAAAGAACTGACAAGATGGCTGACACTGGGTACTGCTGTGGGGAGCACAATGCCCTGCTGGGAACTGTGCACCAACCAACAGCAGGACACCACTGACTGACATCTTGAAAGCAAACTTGCACTCCCTGCAATGGAAGCACGTTCCATGGTGGGATATCTGGCTGTGTGGGAAGGAGGACTGACAGCACTGACCATAGTTACCAGCAGCTGTTCTCACACACACCCTGAACACAAAGTCCACACAACTCACCTGGGAGAATGCATTGCCTCACACTCTAATTAAATATCCCACAAAGAACCACCACCCTGGGTTATGCTGTGTGAAGCACAGGGACACTTCTGGGACTTGTAGCCAAACTAACGCCAGGAAAACACTGTCAGCCATCCTGTCAGCACAGGCACACTACCCCACAGGGAAGCAAAGTCAAAAGGAAGAAAGTATGGGCATGCTGGGAAGGGGGGTGTAGGCAATAGCATGATGGGAGTGGTAGTCACAGCTCAACATCCCCCACCCGCATGGCCCAGCAAGCTCACACTGAAGCTTACACACCTCACAGGGAGTGAAAAGCCACTTCAAAGATGTCTGACAATGGTGCTCTGTTTTGGGGAGCACAAGGCCCTGCTGGGAACTGGGCACCAACAAACAACAGGACACCACTGTCAGCCATCTTGCCATTGCTGTCACACTCACACACAGTGAAGCCCACTCAAAAGGAAGGAAGTATGGGCATGCTGGGAAGGGGGGTGTAGGCAATAGCATGATGGGAGTGGTAGTCACAGCTCAACATCCCCCACCCGCATGGCCCAGCAAGCTCACACTGAAGCATGCACACCTCACAGGGAGTGAAAAGCCACTTCAAAGATGTCTGACAATGGTGCTCTGTTGTGGGGAGCACAAGGCCCTGCTGGGAACTGTGCACCAAAAAACAACAGGACCACACTGTCAGCCATCTTGCCATTGCTGTCACACTCACACACAGTGAAGTCGACTCAAAAGGAAGGAAGTATGGGCATGCTGGGAAGGGGTGTGTAGGCAATAGCATGATGGGAGTGGTAGTCACAGCTCAACATCCCCCACCCACATGGCCCGGCAAGCTCACACTGAAGTATGCACACCACACAGGGAGTGAAAAGCCACTTCAAAGATGTCTGAGAATGGTGCTCTGTTGTGGGGAGCACAAGGCCCTGCTGGGAACTGGGCACCAACCAACAGCAGGACACGACTGACTGACATCCTCAAAATCAACCTGCACCCACTGCAAGGGTGGCATGCTTCATGGTGGGATAACTGGGCTGGAGAGAGAAGGAGGTCCGGATGTCAACCAAATACCACCAATGCTGGCCATGCACACACCTCAACATTCACATTGAAATGCTTCATGTTGGCAGGACAATGTGCTACACCAATATCAACCTCTGACTGTGACAACTTAGGACAATGCAATGTACAGGCCCGCATCCAGAGGTAAGTCACAACTGTCAGGTGTTTGAACCATTGATGCCTGTAGAAACATAACATACATTGTGTGTCTCTTCCAAAAACAGGTGATGATGGGGACACAGCAGCAGACGATGAGGAGTCCCTGTCCCAGGCTCCGGGGGACCCTGAGCTCTCTGGTGTGTAACAGCTTCTGCCCTCCTCGGATGGCAAAGACCTACCTGGCCCCTCCGGTGTGAGTCATCATGCAGCACCAGCAGGACCACCATCTGCACCCCCTGCACCCACTCCTCCAACAACTGCCAACACACAGACCACCCCCGCCGACACGGACAGACCAAGGACCACCAATGACAACAGCACAGGGACCCCGGCCCACCGTGAAGCAACGGACAACAACCCCAGTACCAACCCCCAAGGGGGCCTAGGGTCACCTGTGCGTGCCACCGCAGGTCCCGCACGTGTGGCCAGGGGTGGTGGGAGGGGTGGTAGGCAGAGGTCGCTGTTTGCAGAGGGGTCTGGACTGCATGATGACCCACAACTGGTATGCATTGCTGATGCGTACCAGAATAGCACCGGAGAGGTCAGCCAGGTAGTGGGGATCCTCAAGGACATTCAACAGCAGCAGGCTGTCCATCATGCCCATGGACTCCCACATGTCTCGTGTGGAGACACACATGTCCTGTGTGGAGACACACATGTCTGGCATGGAGTCCAAGTGGGACACATTGGAAGAACTGACAGCGGTGCAGAGGGACATATTGACATGCCTCCGCCAGATTAGCACCAACATGGCCACACCTCCCTGTGTGCCCACAACATCTGGTGCCGCAACAACTGCAACTGCCACAGGGAGGGAGGATGACTCTGGTGGAGAGTCCTCTGCACCGCAGCGGCCTGCACGTGAGGGTCCCCCCAGAAAGAAGAGGGGCCGTCCGAGGAAGGACAACTGAGAGGCCGATGGCCATGTACATCCCCCAGGAACCCAACACCTGTTCTGGAAATTCTCCTTTGTGTGCAAACTGTTCACCCTGTCAAATGCAACACAACTGTCCCACATGACATTGGGAGTTTAAGTTGGACTAATGCATCAGATGACTGTGGACTTTACTCAGGACATTTCTGCTACCAACACTTCCAACTCATCTGGGAACTTCGGATTCCAATCCCAATGTACAGCACCCACCATCCTGTGCTCTATCCTCACACATGTATGTAAATAAACTCACTAATACACCATACTTGCCTCTGTTGCGATTCCAACGTTGTTTTTGTCATGGAGATGATGATCTGCTAAATGACACTGTGCATGCTAACTGCTACAGCAAGTTCAACACCGTCATGTGAGTCATGGTGACGTGACACATATGAGGGAGACACACCACTAGGGCAACACAACACATACACACCAGGGCCATCTGACTCATCGCCTACACTGATGTTGCCAGGAAATACAGTGGAATGCACAGACACCACACCTATTCACAGTCTGTGTTAACTAGCCCACAGGTGCAGTAAGCAAATGTCAGTCAGATGTGTGACCACAGACAACGCACATCCCAAAGTGAAGCACAGGTTTATTACACATTTGCAACATGTTGTTTCCACTACAGATGCAAGGTAATCCCACGTGGCAGTGGCCACACAGTCAACAATTGTAGAAGAAATAAAGTCCAGGGGTGTGGGGCACATCACCTGTAGGGAAACGACTGCTTCCACCCTGGAAGTTGAATCATGGTGTCGGGGGATCCGAGTTGACCAAACAACTCTGAAAGCACCCTGTGAAGGACAGACATGACACACAGTCAAAAGCACTGAAGAACAGGACAGAACTGCAATACTCATGCCCAATACATGTCACAAGATACCTACACAAAACCAAGCTAGCATGTCAACACTGTTGGGGAGTACAGACTACCTGTAAGGACACATCGCTGCATGCATACAGTCAAGTAGCACATGGCCACACTCAAACAGCAACAGAGCACCACCAACACATATCATGCAAACTCAAATCATTGACATGACATCTTTGGATACTCACATTCAGCTGAAGAAGTTGGTGATGAGCTGTGTGCGGACATCACCATCATCATCATCATCATCACTGGCATCGTGGCCCAGGCCAGGATCCTCCACAGGTGGCGGATGTTGGTCATCATCATCCAGGATGAGAGGCAACTCCTTCCGCACTGCCAGGTTGTGTAGCATGCAGCAGACGATGACAATCTTGCACACCTTTGCTGGGGCATATGGGAGGGCCCCTCCTGTCTTGTCCAGGCAGCGAAAGCGGCTCTTCAGGAGACCAAATGTCCGCTCGATCACTCTCCTGGTCTGACCATGTGCCTCATTGTAGCGCATCTGGGCTGGTGTCACAGGGTTCCTGAGGGGTGTCAGCAACCACGGCATGTTGGGGTATCCGGAGTCACCTACATACAGATAATTGCACATTAGCTGAGTTGGGTAAAGAGGGTGGAATACAACATTGCCGAACACACACAATGGTGAAAAGTCAGTACACACCGACAAGCCAGGCACGCTGGTTCTGCATCTGTGACATCATCCTCGGGATGCGACTACTCCTCATCACGTAGGCATCGTGTGCAGAACCGGGGAAACGTGCACACACATGTGAGATGCTCATATCTGCAAGACATACCACCAGAGCATTGATAGAATGGTAATGTTTCCTGTTCCTGTATGCCTGCTCATGTGCCTGTGGTGGTACCAAAGCCACATGTGTCCCATCAATGGAGCCAATGACATGTGGCATCCTCCCCAGGGCATAGAAGTCACTCTTGACGTCAGTGAGTTGTTGACGTTTAGGGAAATAGATGTACTGGTTCAGGTATCTCAACATTGCCTCCAAAACATCGCGTAGCACACGGCTGAACATGGTCTGTGACATCCCACCAGCAGACGCCACAGTGTGTTGAAAGGTTCCGGTGGCAAAGAAGTGTAGGGCTGCCATCACCTTCACCTTGGGGGTCAGCGCTGTAGGGTATGTCCGGCCAGGTTGCAAATGTGGGGCCAACCGCACCGTCAATTCCTCAATCAGCGGCCTGTTGAAGCGGTACCGTCGGATGCAGTCACGTTCAACCATGGTTGCAAGGTCAGGGAATGGTCTATGGACAGCTGGTGCCCTGCAGTGCATAGGTGAACAAAGAAAGATTGTCAGTCACCCCACATATGTGGCATTGACCATACTCAGTATCACATGATACATCATTACAAGACACAAGTACTTGATGTGTGTGCCGTTCTGTATGGACATATATGGCACCTACATGGCCAACATCTAACATCACAGTTCAACATGTGTTGACAACAAGTTCCAGGTCGTGCTATGGGAAATCATTAGGCTGTGTCACAGTACCCATGTACTGCTGTCACGTTCCAAACACACACCACAGTGACAAGTGAGGACAGATGTGCCACAGGCATCACAGCTCATTGACAGGTAGATTCCCAGGGACCCTGTATTGCCACATGGACAGTGGCATGACATGGCGTATCATGTACACGTCAGCAAAACAACCATGACTCCCACAGGTAGTGGCCCCTGTTGCCTCTGCAGGACAGACATGGACGTCTGTGACACACACACGCACAACATCAAAGTAGATGCACAAACAACGTGGATGTGGAGACTGTCTCCCATTGTGCACATTGAATCAGAGACATCTGAAACACAACATGCACACAGACTGTGGAGGGCCATCACTATTGTGGCAATGGGTCGCCCTGTGACGTACATACCTTCCCACATGGGACTCAGGGTGTATGTGACATGACATACACATACACAACCTGGAAATGTGACCATGCCACATGCCCTGAACTGAACAGTTGCACATCACAGTGGTCATGTGCACAACACACAAAGGATTCTGTCCCCATGAACACGTGCACAGCCTGGGAGTGGCTGCCCCCAAGTGCCACCAAAAAAACACATGTTGACCCCCATACACACACAGGTAATGCAGCCTTACATGCCTTAGGATACAGTGTGGACAGGCTGTGGTGTTGTAGGTGTGCCCCTGAGTCCCTGGCAAGTAATTGTGGCTGGCATACGTTCACCAGTGACAACCATGGTGACATATGCGAGTGATTTGTACAGGGACGCGTTGTACAGCAATGGACCGATCGGTGCGCACGCATTGGCCATTGCATATGATGTGGACCGATGCGTGTTGTCATCCGATGTACGCTTTGTACAGCAATGGACCGATCGGTGCGCACGCATTGGCCATTGCATATGATGTGGACGGAAATACGCGTTGTACCGCAATGGACCGATCGGTGCGCACGCATTGGCCATTGCATATGATGTGAACGGATGCGTATTGTCATCCCATATACGCGTTGTACAGCAATGGACCGATCGGTGCGCACGCATTGGCCATTGCATATGATGTGGACGGAAATACGCGTTGTACAGCAATGGACCGATCGGTGCACACGCATTGGCCATTGCATATGATGTGGACGGAAATACGCGTTGTACAGCAATGGACCGATCGGTGCGCACGCATTGGCCATTGCATATGATGTGGACGGATGCGTGTTGTCATCCGATGTACGTGTTGTACATCAATGGACCGATCGGTGCGCACGCATTGGCCATTGCATTTGATGTGGACGGATGCGTGTTGTTTTCGAAATACGCGTTGTACAGCAATGGACCGATTGGAGCGCACGCATTGGCTATGGCCTGACATGGTAACGGACGCGTTTTCGAAGCTTTAACGAGTCTGATGCAGTGAATTCAGTTGGCCACCCACAACAATGTTGCAAATTCATGGGTGTCATGAAGTTGAACTTTTGAAGGATGCTGTGGGCGTGTATAAGTGGTGCAATTCCATGGATTGGCCAGATTCAGAAGATGCAAATGACTTGGACCTAGCACTTTGGACACATGGGACAGTATCTGCCTCTGCAGCACACATATAATGCTGGCTGTTCCCCTGAGAGCTCACTTGCCTGCACTACATGCTCCAGGACGACACCTGCCACCACCGCTGCTGCTGTGTCTGCATCCTCTGGCTACTGCAATGGCACGTACTGTGGAGAGAGCCCCAGCCTTCAGCACTGAGGAGAACCAGGCCCTGCTGGACAGCCTCCTTCCACAGTACAGCAAGCTGTATGGGAAACCAGGGGAGCAGGTGAGTGTGCTGTCCACTGCCTTACTAATTGTGCATGTTGTCTGACTAGCAAGACTTACAGTGTGCACACCACTGGCTAGCATGCTCACTGAGTAGTTGTCAGCCCCCAAAGTGTGTAGTTACATGCACTGAACAGGTATAGTGCAGTAACAGTGCATTCCAACAAGGTTTGACTTCCCAGGCAATGATACCATGTGGTAACTGCTGGCAAACTGTCCATAGCCATAGTTGCACTGCCAGAGTACATCATATGCCCCTGTGATTGAGACATGTATATCCAACTGTGTGATGCACGGAAATGTTGCATGTGTAGTAATGGCCTTTTCACTTTGTCATCCTCACAGGTTGATGCCCACCAGAAGCAGGACATCTGGCTGACCATCGTCCGGGCAGTACGATCGGTGGGGGTCTACAGGCGCAGGATCTGCAACTGCCAGAAGAGGTGGCAGGACCTTCGGGGCTGGACCCGGAGGATAGCAAGGGTCCAGCTGAAGCTGTCGCCTCCTCGCAGGAGGGGCGGACACCAGACCCTGACCCCCCACATGCTCCGGATCCTGGCGGTGGTCTTCCCTGACCTGGATGGGCAGCTGAAGGCCAGACAGCAGCAAGGAGGGGGTAAGTGCTAGCCTCAACTGTGTACTTTGACTGACATGCTCTATGCACTCCTTTAGCCTGGTTCCACTTCCACAGTACAACTGTCATGTCGTCCTGGACTCATGTCCCCCACTTGTGTCATGCCCCCTCCTTATCTGATACACAGGTGTGGCCCTTACAGTCTGTGACTTAGGTCACTTGGGTACTGTGTACTTGCAGTTACCTGTGGTTCAAGTTGGGGACAGCATCAGTTACAGGAACTTTGTGGTGGGCTGCATGGGTGGTACAATTGCTCACAATGCCTGTGATCTGACATGTACTCTGGGTATGGCTTTAACATGTGTTCCAATTGCTGCTCTGACTCACCACATGTCTGGGGTATGTGCCACACACCCATGCTGCTGCAGAGACCAAGGTAGGAGCCTCAGTAGTATGTACATCATGTGTGTGACACATGCATAGCCACCTGCCTAGTGTTCAGGGTAATACCATGTTGCACGTGGACCAGGACTGTAATGCCTACTCCGGACATCGAAGGCACTCTGTTCTCCCACTCCCGTGTGTCAGCATACATATTGGGCATTGTGAAGAGGGCACTCAGGTGTATGCCTCTGTGTCACCGTGGTGTGGCCTTGCTATTTAGACTCCTGGAGTGTTTAACAATTTGGAGTGGCCAGCCATCTGAGTTATGACTATGGGATCTGCACATAGGTCAATGCATAGGTCTCTGATCCCTTGACTGTGCACAATTTTGTATGAAACATTGGGGTGCAGGCAGCTTTGGTTCATTCTCATCAAACGTTGAAGTGCTCATGTGTATGGATTTGTGTTTGCTGTCACTCAAATGTCTCATTTGATTGAAGTGGGATCATCTCAGTCCTCATGATGTGGCTGGCCAGGGGTGCACATGTGCACCTGTCAGCTACAGGGTTTACTTTTCAGGAACTTCCATGATTGTGACACAGTGCAGACTGGTGTTGTGTGTATGCACTGCCCCTGTGACAGGAGACAGTTATGACTGACTTGCCAGACAGGCCTGTGCCATGACATTCCAATTGCAAAGGGTGATCCAGCAGTGGTGTGACATGTCCTGATAGACAATGCAACAATGGTGTGCATGCAGGACATGTCACACCACTGCTGGATCACCCTTTGCAATTGGAATGTCATGGCACAGGCCTGATGTGTCTGGTGATGGAACCAAAAGCCGCATATCAACAGAGACTTTGTCCATCACTTCTCCTGACACATGTACTGAGTCAGTGGCAGGAGATGGCATGTGTTTGGAGTGACACATTTCCATATGTTCTCTTGGATGTCCAACAACTGTGTATGTGGTGCATGTGTGCACATATGATTGGTCGCATACAACAGGCAGCAGACAGATGGGTGCATGGACAGGTAGGATATGTGTGGCATGACTGACTGTCAGGCAGACAATGGGCTTCTTCAAATCAGTGTCAGCACTTATTGCAATGTCTAGCAAATGATGGCAGGGCTTGCTCTGTGATGTGCTGTACTTACTGTGGTGTGTGTGGTCAGTACAGGTGACTAATGTTGCTCTGTTTATCCTGATTGTTTGCAGATACATCCACGGCCACAGGAGGAGACAGCTCCACGGACCAAGAGGAGCGGCAGAGCCAGACTGGGTCCACTGCATGGGAGACCGAGGGACCCAGTGGCACGGAGGGTGAGGGGAGCCACACTGAGGAGACCTCAGCTACGACCACCTCGGCTGGGGAAAACAGCACTTCCAGTGAGGACTCCCTTGTGGAGGCGGGTGTCAGCAGACCAGAGGCGACGTCAAGCAAGTCTGTCCCCGCCACCACCACCATCTCCACCCTCCCATCTGCTCCCATCCCACATGTCCGTGGAGGCTCCCGTGTAGGGGAGCGTGTCTCCTTCATGCCAGGCACCGCACCCCCTGCCTCTGTCCCCCTGCTGCCCTGAGTGTGGAGTCTGTGGACTTGCTTAAACAGATCCATGTAGGGCAGACATCAATGCTGAGTGTCCTCCATGCACACACGGGTCTTTTGACACAACTGGTATCATTCATGGAGGGCATGTCATCTGGCATGTCTGCCCTACATCAGACCAATCAGTCCATGGCCTCCTCACTGACGGCAGCAGTGTCCCTCCTGCAACAGTCCCTCACCCCTCCTACCTCTGCCCCATCCACAATCCCCAGCACCCTACCTGTCACAAGCACACACACACCGGCACCGGCACGCACCAGCACAGACACAAGCAGCACACAAACACACACGCCAAAATCCAGATGCACACGCACGCACAGTCAGGGGACTGATATCTCACCCACAGGGGATGGGGCCGAGACACACACACACGCATCCACGAGCACTGCGCAGTCCTCAGATGCCTCTCCCTCCAAAACCCCTTCCCTTGCCTCACCTGCGACCCCCCTCCCAGAAGCTCTTCCTCTGTGAGCTTGGCCTCTTCCCCACAGATACACCTGACACGAAGTCCAGGCGGAAGAGGCGACCACCACACACAGAGGGGAGTGCCCCTCACACCCGGACACCCTCCCCCAGGCACAGGCAGGCTGAGGACCCCATTAGAAAGTCCCCCGGACCAGGAAGGGCAAGACCCCACCACCACCACCATGCAGCTCCACCACACAGTCTCTCTCCTCCATCCCCCAGCCCACCACTCCACAGGTTCTACCGCCACACCCTGCCCCAGGTTCCCCCACACACCGATACCGCATCCCCAAACTGTTTAGGCCCTCCCCCCTGCCACTTGCTCTTCCACCCCCAAACCAGACGCTCTGCCTGTTTGTGCCACTGGTGTGGAGACCGGGTCCCCCCCTCTGTCCTGCCCACCTCATATGCCCCCCCTTCCACTCCCTTGGAGTCATGCACTGCAGTGGAGTCCACAACCACCCCGTCTGACTCTGGCACTGCAGTGGGGACCCAGTCCACTCCATCTGACTGGCCCACTGCAGTGGTTGCAGCACCCACACCATCTGACTTGTGCCCTACAGTGGTGCCGGCCCCCACTGAGTCAGACACCTCCACTGCAGTTGCCAGTGACACTCCTGCTCCCACCACCCCTTCACTGCCTCCTTCTAGCATCCCCTGATCCTGTCCCTGCGGTGCCTGGCTTGCCCCTTGTATGCCCCTCCGAGGGGGATGTCCCCTGTCCGTACCAGTGCAGGCAAGCAATGGGTGACAAGTTGTCACATATCACGCTGTTGGGACTGTGTATTTGGACTGGCCATTGGCATTAGTTTCTTTTGGACTTGAATTTTTAGTTTGACATTTGCTGAATAAAGCCTCTTTTTGTTTACTTGTTGTTTTTCTTTGGATGTACATGATGTAGATGAGTATCATCATGCATTTGCAGTTGTAATAGTGTTCAGATCATGTAAATGAAGTGTTGCTGTGATGGACTCCATGTGGTCCATGGGATATGTGTCCTAATGTAGTCTGGATCTATTGCATCCTTTGCTGCAGTCTGAGGGTGTAATGTTCTGCATTTGACACAGGGATGTAGGTTTTGCATTTGTAAATTAACATCTTTGGCTTACACTGATGCACATCTGGTGGGCTTACCACTGTTCAATGTTTCTGTTTCCCTGACTGTGTGCCCATCTCCACTGGACATGCAGTTTAGCACATCAATGTTGAAGGACTCATCTGTGTATACAGTGCAACTTGCTTGACACGTGTGTTGGGTGTATGCAGATGACTGACGTGACACTCCCGTACCCAGGCTGATGTGAGCAGAGCCTTCAGTGTGTTGTAGTCGTTGACTCACTGACCGAGTGTTCTGCTGACATGTTTGAGTGGTGCACAGACAAGGTTTGGCACAGCGGACCTTCCACAGGAGTGGAGTGCCCTCATGGCAGTATGTAATCCCGTGACATTGGCTGGGCCCGTGTTGTGTGTTGTGTGAGCATGTCTGTGTGTGTTCCCTTCCCTTTTCCTACACAGGCTGTGTCCCTAGGGATGTTCCTGTTTGTGATGCTTGCTGAGTTGTCCTGTGTTCATCCAGCATCTTGGACCTGGTTTCTCCGGGATGTGGGTGCATGGCAAACTAATGTTCATCAGGTTGTCATCCCTAGTTGTCTTTGTTGTCAGGTCTGGGGTTGTGGGCAAACGCAGATGGGACACAGTCAGGATTCCCCTTGGCACTTGTTGGTTACACAAGTCATGTAATTTACAGTTTGTGGTAGCTTTCAGTGATTGTGACACGTTGTGTGTGTGACTGCTGCCACTCCTCAGGGTCAGAGCTGCAATGTTGGGAGTTGTCTATGTGTGTTCTTTGTGGGTGACCTTGGCTTCTTCATTGGTGTGTGACTGTGGCCGGGATCCCATTGACTGGGGTGGGTTTGACGTCATGCCCATGTACGGCGTACTGTGCAGTGTGTCAGACATTCACGAGTCTTGTTGACTGGCCATGTGTGATGGGTGTCTGCACCTTAGTTCCCACCACCACCCCTGGGATTGTCATGGGTGCATGTGCAATGTCACCAGTCCATGTGAGCTTCACTGCTGCACATTGGTGGAGATCAAGGTGTGTGGTGTTGAGTGTGTGCAAATGAGAGTTAGACCCCTACCTCCATATTGGCCTTGGCTGACAGGCCGTGCTGATTGATTTGTGCATGTGTAGGTGTGATGGTAGTTTGCTGCTCAGGACACATGACTGTGGTTCACAGTGTGAACGACATCTAGCTTTGTCATCACAGTGGGATTATCATGCAGGCCAGTGTCACCACAATGTGGGGTCCCTGGGGGTAGTGCTGTGGTGGGTCTGTCTCTTGCTGTGTTAGTTGCTGTTCCTACAAGCTTGTGTGACATGTGTAATTTGGGCTCCCTCTCATCTAACAATGCCTGATTGCCCACATAGGGGAATCCGATCCATGAGTTACTTTTGTGTGGCACTGTATACACTTCTGTGTAATTGGGATTCAGACCTCCTCATGTGTTGTGTGGTTGCCTGGGGACACTGGCACACCCCCCCATCACCTGTTGTGTTTGATATGCAGTGTGAGGCTGCCTGTTTGTGTTTGTGCATCTGCACCACTGCATTGGCATATCTTTAGTGTGCCATTGGCTGTATGTTGTTTGGTGGGTTTCCCCTGCTGTCCCTGGGACTCCTAGGTCATCAGTCAGCACAATGATCATGGTTTGTATGTCCCATTGCTGCCATGGTATGGTATTTGTTCACCTCACATCTACAGTCTCCACAGGATATCTACATTTGTGTGTCCATTGGTGCAGATATGTGGGTCTGCATTATGATGGTCACTTCTGTCATTGTGTAATTGATGAATGTTGACAATGTCAGCCCCCATGGGTGATGTTTGTCTGCACATGGCCAAAGGTAGGTCTTATTTGCACTGCACTGTTTGCCTCACCCAATCTATGTTGCTATGGGACACAAGCACTACTTTGCCACTGATGTGTTTGTTGTTCTGTGACCAGGAATCATCCATGCTGTTTGGCATTTGCAGCTTTTTCCATGACAACACTTACATTTTGGTCACTGTGATGATGGTGGTTTAGACCCCATTGCCACATTGTTCAAAATGTGCTTCAGCTATGGACCCCACACTTACCTTTTGGTCACTGTGATGATGGGGGTTTAGACCCCATTGCCACAATGTTCAAAATGTGCTTCAGCTATGGACCCCACACTTACATTTTGGTAACTGTGATGATGGGGGTTTGGACCCCATTGCCACAATGTTCAAAATGTGCTTCAGCTGTGGACCCCACACTTACATTTTGGTCACTGTGATGATGGGGGTTTGGACCCCATTGCCACAATGTTCAAAATGTGCTTCAGCTATGGACCCCACACTTACATTTTGGTCACTGTGATGATGGGGGTTTGGACCCCATTGCCACAATGTTCAAAATGTGCTTCAGCTATGGACCCCACACTTACATTTTGGTCACTGTGATGATGGGGGTTTGGACCCCATTGCCACAATGTTCAAAATGTGCTTCAGCTATGGACCCCACACTTACATTTTGGTCACTGTGATGATGGGGGTTTAGACCCCATTGCCACAATGTTCAAAATGTGCTTCAGCTATGGACCCCACACTTACCTTTTGGTCACTGTGATGATGGGGGTTTAGACCCCATTGCCACAATGTTCAAAATGTGCTTCAGCTATGGACCCCACACTTACCTTTTGGTCACTGTGATGATGGGGGTTTAGACCCCATTGCCACAATGTTCAAAATGTGCTTCAGCTATGGACCCCACACTTACCTTTTGGTCACTGTGATGATGGGGGTTAGACCCCATTGCCACAGTGGTCATGGTCTGCTTGCATTGTGGAGGCCACACACATTTATGTGTGACACATGTGATAGGGGGTCACATTGTATGTTCAATGTCATGTTCAGTGTTGTAGGCATTTGACACAGACTACACACGCTTGTCATGGTGTTGGGGGATGTCTTTTTCTGACATTCCTTATGTTGGAGTATGCTGGTTGTGTCATGCATTACCCGTCCTATGAGTAGGGGTGGTGGTAGTGGTAGGCATCCAGCCCCCCCTGAGTAGGGGTGGTGGTAGTGGTAGGCATCCAGCACCCATGAGTAGGGGTGGTGGTAGTGGTAGGCATCCAGCCCCCCCTGAGTAGGGGTGGTGGTAGTGGTAGGCATCCAGCCCCCCCTGAGTAGGGGTGGTGGTAGTGGTAGGCATCCAGCCCCCCATGAGTAGGGGTGGTGGTAGTGGTAGGCATCCAGCCCCCCAAGAGTAGGGGTGGTGGTAGTGGTAGGCATCCAGCACCCATGAGTAGGGGTGGTGGTAGTGGTAGGCATCCAGCCCCCCCTGAGTAGGGGTGGTGGTAGTGGTAGGCATCCAGACCCCCATGAGTAGGGGTGGTGTTGGTGGTAGGCATCCATCCCCCTATGAGTGGGGATGGTAGTAGGGACAGGCATCCAGCCCCCCATGAGTAGGGGTGGTGGTAGTGGTAGGCATCCAGGCCCCTATGGGTGTGTATGGCATTGGTGATAGCCATCCCGCCCCTATGGTTCTGCTGTTGCTAGTGTATGTCATTTCTGCATCCCTATGTGTGTGTGACATATGTCGGGTACGTGTCGTTTGTTTGTGTAGTGGGTGTTTGACTTAACGTCTGCGCCGTACGCGTCTGTTCCGGTAATAGATGTAGAGTATTGGTAGGACCTGCACGATGGGATTCATGGTTGGTTCGTCTCGTTCGGGTTTCTCGTTGCTTCGACTCGTACTCGTCGCTGGCTTGTTCGTCTCGTAGCCGTGGATCATCTTGTGGCGCGAATCGGAGCTTATGTGCGGCTCTCCCGGATGCTCTGACGTGCCGGACGTAGCGACGGGTTCGGCGCGTACGGAGTGTGCATCGTACTGGTCCGGCCGGAAGGTGCTGTATATTTGCTTTCGTGCGACTCGATTCGGCGTTTACGGATCCGGCTCGGGCGGGGAACAGGAGCTGGAATGGGTACGTACGGCTGGGTCGGGATCTGGGCAGTTATGCGCATCGTACTTGCTCATTCGAACGAATGTTCGAATCGGTCGGGAAACACGCGTTCGGCTTGGTTTTTTTCCGGACGAATAGTGTTAGGTGCGCTTCCGGCCAAGATCGGAATCGACCCCTAAGTTTTGGAACCTTTTGAAAAAGCACAGCGACTGCAAGCAACGCTTAATAGAAGGACTTATACCCGTTTTGGACTCTCAATAGTTGATTCCTACAATTATTTGTTTTTGCGCATCAGAGTTTTTGAAAACATCATTACTAAAGGTTCATGGGGTGCTAAAAAAAGAGGTTAACTGAATAACATTTGAACGCATGTTGTATAGTTTTCTTATTTCCAATTTCAGGAGCAGGATGCAAGAGATGTACAGTAAGAACAACATGTAAGTTTAATTGTTAACCAAAAAACGATATGTGTGTTTTTACTGATAATTCATAGGGGTGAAGAGTTACTCATATTGGTATTTTTACCTCCTTCTTAAAGAATTGACGAACACTTATAGAAGAAGCAAAGACACAAGCACATCCTTCTCCTGTTCCGCTAACCAGTTCATCAAGACATACTCGGATGTTAGGCCTCTCAACTTCAGATCGCAGGTAGGCTTTGAATAAGTTTACTTGCAAGAGTTTTTTTACACAGGCGTTAGTTAATAGAAAGGTGCAAAAGTTCTCTTTATCATATTTTTTGAGACTTGTTCCTTGTTGCTTCGCAGGTCGACAGCAAGAATCCACCAAAAAACGTCCAGTATCCGGCCCTCCTCCCCAGTTTCTATCACATAACTTTAGTGGAATAAACATATTACAAGTTATAGAATAGGGATCAGGGAAGTTGGCCCATTGCGTCTCTGCGAAAACACAACCACGCGCCTAAACAGGTAAGAGAGTGTGTGGTTGCCTGACAGCAATAAAGTTGTTGAGAGATTCTATTGTTTTAATTAACTAAAAGATTCATCTGCTCATACAATTGCCACAACTTTGCTTCAGGAACTTAATAATGTTTTGCCAGAGACCAGTGACAAAAAAAGTCATTGCTCAAAGCTATGATGGAGCTAGTGTGATGAGTGGCAGCTCTGGGGGAGTCCAGAAAAAGTTAGAGATGTTTACCCCAATGCACATTATGTGCATTACTATGCTCATCAACTTAATTTGATTATGGAGCAAGCAGTATCAAGGATCTCAAAAGTAAAACATTTTTTGCTATTGTGGGTGGCTTTCATGCTTTTTTCTCACGATCTCCAAAAATAACTGAAGTTCTCCAGGACATAGTTTCTAGAAGACTCCCAAAAGTGGCTCCAACTCGCTGGAATTTCCACATACGCACTATCAATATGATCTATGAGTACAGAGAAGACTTGAAAAAATGCTTTAGGGCCATTGAAAGTAGCGGTCATTTTGAATCAGTTGCTGTACGCTAGGCCCATGGATTCATCAGAACATTGGAAGACAGGGAGTTTATTTTCTTTCTTTTTTTATTTCATGACATAATGCCCCATGTGGGCATTTTGTATCAGCAACTACAAAAGCGGGACATAGATGCCTTATATGTACAAAGAACAACAACAGATTTTGTCACCCACATCACCCATGTAAGGGCAACTGTTGACAATCTAGATGCTAGACTGCGAGTGGAATCTAAGTTTTCAAGCCACAGAACTGATTTAAAGGTATTGGTCCAAGTTGGCAAAGAAGTTTGTGATACTATCATTGTCACGCCAAAGAACGCTTTGAATTTACCAAACATCTTGTAAGTGCTACTTTACTTCAAAGTAACCACTTTGACAGACATGACAGATCATTTCCAAATCAAATACTCAACTAACTATAAAGGCATATCCCATGCTAAACAAAGAAAAATTGAACTCTGAACTATCGATCATATATGGGAGGCATGAATTTCGAAGAGCTACTGGTGCCATTCCTTTATTCGGTTTATTTGTTGAAAACAATCTACAAGAACCATTTTCAGAGACTATGAATCTGTTGAAGATTCTGATCAGCACACCCATAACCACAGCAGAGTCCGAGTGGTGTTTTTCAACTCTGAAGAGAATAAAAACATTCTTAAGGAACACTATGATAGAGACTCGTCTGAATGCATTGGCCATGTTGTCTATAGAAAAGGAACTTATCATAGAAAAGTGAACATGATTGACACCCAATAACGGGGGGCGTGGCCAGCGAGCCAACATGGCGGACGCAACTTGCTGAAGCTCCGCTACGAATCCCTCAGTTATCCTGACTTCTACCCTTCATCCGACCCATCCACACTGATGAGTGGCGAGCATTTGCTGGCACCTACCTGTGGTCAATGCTGTGGCCATTAAACTGTCTCGAGCGCGGATACGGATCCTGATTCCGGCGCTCACTGTTTTGCGGCCTACCCAGTGCAGAGACCGCGGCACCAGTTACCGACGGCCCACGGGAGCCGTGGCGGCCTCCGGACGACTGGACAAGGTATAGCAGCACTCACCGTACTCTCCGCACCTCTGCACCGCAGCCGGTGCTGAGGACATACAGGCTCCCGTTCTGCGGCGGCCGCCCTGGCCTACACCGGAGTCCATACCCTGAGGGTCTCTGCGGTGCTGGCGTGGAGGGCCTGGGCCACGAGGTGCCGCTGCGGAGGGCTGCGACCTGCTCGGCCGACTGGCAGCCGTGTGACCACCGTGCCTGCTGAGCAACCATCCAGCCAGCACTGCGGAGGTAAATTTCATTACAAGACCAGAGGCTACCATTATGCAATATACTTTTATTGCTGCCCCAAACTGCAGCCCTTTAAAGAACACATTACATCATGAATGCATTACATCATGAATAACAAAGTTTCAAACAATAGTATATAGCGCCATAGCAACATGTCAACATCCTCTTTTATTCGCTGCTCCTGGACAGTTAAGTATACTTCTCTTTACTCTCTCATTTGATAACACTTCATGAGCCTTTTTTTGAGACTCCTAACTATTATTTTTCATTTAGATTGCTTACAAGTAAGTAACCTTACTGTTCATTACTGCTTACAACCTTTTTATACTTGTAGTTATTATTATTATCACTTTTCAGGTAAGTTCCTTCGTAAGACCTTCCCTTCCAATTTATGGTCGGGCTACCCTCCCTCCTTTCACTTTATATAATCATATTTAATCAGCGAATTGATATTTAATCAAGTAAGAGAACTAGCGAATTGGTCTTAATCTGACCGTTTATATTTGCGCTGCTCGCACATCCTTCCTCGCGCTGAACTGAGCCGCCTTGGATACTGACACTGCTGTGTCCTGCCCGGGGCCCCACACTGTTGGGACAGCGGTCCTTTCACCCGACTCTCCCCGGTCCCTCAAACTTTCTCAGGGGCATACGGCCGTTGTAGAGGCCGGAGAGCGGTTTCTTTCACCCGACTCTCCCCAATCCCACGAGCATTACAGACCCAATGGCGCAATAGAGACCCGGAGCGGGCTCCGATAATGACGGGTTGGCGGAGGTCACGTTACAACGTGACCCCGCCCAACTAACTTTTAACATCAATTTCCGGTCAAAGAAAGTCGGAAAGGGGCCATCAAATTATAACGACGACAAAAGCGTTTGAGACCAGATCCGCGTGAGCTTCTAATGGTCTCAAAACACACGGAGGAAAGCGGTAAGAGCTCTTTGGCTCCGCTATTATGGAGATATCATTTTTTGCCCATTAAAAAAAAAAAGGGGAGAAAAAATGGAGAATGGATCAGAATCCCATGAGGAAGATGATAATGCCTCCCCCAATGAGACCAGCCTAATGATTTGCTTAGAAAATCACCTTAAAACCTCCCTAAAAGAGGCTGTTGACTCCATTATGAATAAAAGAAAAAGGGATTTTGTGACTGAAGAGGACTCAGTGACCCTCTCTGAAGAATGCGAACCCTCACCCAAAAAGGGAGGCAAAGTCTCTAAAAAAACGAAACATATAGAACCCCATGGTAGCCTATGTGCTACAAAGGACCAAGCCTTTTCACTAGGTAGCCTAAGCGCTACAAAAGACCGTATTCTATCACAAGCTGGCCTACGCGCTACAAAAGATAAATTTACCCTCAGTCCAGTTGCCCAAAGCAACACAACTAGAAAGAGCGGCCTTATTGGTGCAACAAGTAGAGGTGTCCCTAGCGACACAAGAAGACATAGTGACCATTCTGGCACAAATGACCTCAGTCTGCATACTGATAACTTTGATTTTCCCTCTACTAATAGTTTTGATGGGGACGAAGACGAATACATTTTTGACCCCTTTGAGACCTTAGACATTGACCTCCTTGACGAGGATTTAGTCGAGTCATCTAAGAGCAATACAATTAAAGAACCCTCAGGAGTAGAGATGTTTAACCCTCTTCTTATTTCTCACCCAAGGGGATCTGAATGGTGGCCAATGGACCAAGTATCCAATTTCATCAAATTCTGGATCCGTAAACCCCTTGAAAGTGAAACCAGAAACCTCATGAGGGCTGAATGCCTAGACCTTTTCTAGAAAATAAATGTGCCTTAACCCCTAGCCTGGATCCTGAACTCCTAACCTTTCTCTTCAAAGCAGGCCGAGACCCTAGAAAAGGTCTCGAACGTTGTGTCAAACAGTGCCAAGATAAGGTACTCGACATTCTTGGTCCTTTAGCCAAAATATTGGATCTGGCAGAAGAAGCATCCCTAAATGACACCCCAGTAGATGTAGATCTTTTAAGGGGTTGGAGCCAATGCGCACTATGCTTACTTGGTAATGCTAACGCAGGCCTAACTTCGGAACGTAGAAAAGCAATTGTTATGAGAATCAATCCCAAGTTGGGGGACCTCGCATCTAAAGAAGTCCAAGGTGAGCCCAAGGGCCTACTATTTGGCGAAAATTTTGTTAAAATCCTAGGGAAATATGTTGCCACCTTTTCGGCCTTTAGTAAGGCACAATTCAATATGAGAAGGATGTTCGGAGGCAATAGAGTTTTTGGACGGGCTGGCAGGAGGGGACTGGCTGCCAGCCGCGGGCAATACAAGTCCCTGTATTACCAAAACCAACGTGGATATGGAAGACCCTTCAGAGGTCATAATCCCTCCTTCTTTCCACAAAGAGGCAGAAACTCCCGTACCCGTGGTGGTGGCAGAAACCGATCTCAAAGCTTTGGAGAACAAGGTAAGACCTCAAAATCCTCGTGTTTTTTCCCATATAAAGGTTGGGGGAAGACTCCGACTTTTTTATCACAATTGGTTTGCAATAACGAACGATCCTTGGGTACTAGAAACCGTAAAAGGGTTCAAAATAGATTTTACTTCAACCCCCTTCCAGTCACACCAACCCAGAGAGTTAATTTTGGATCAGGAACAATCCACCCTAGTAGATACGGAAGTGAGTCAGATGTTGTTAAAGAATGCTATCTGCAGGGTGTCAGACTCAGAACAGGGTTTCATGAGCACGATTTTCTTAGTAAAAAAGAAAGACAAGGGTTGGCGACCAGTTATAAACTTAAAAGACCTGAATTCTTTTCTGGTTTACAGACACTTCAAAATGGAGGGTATTCACCTCCTAAGAGGCATCCTTCAAAAGAAGGACTGGCTTGTGAAACTGGACCTAAAGGACGCCTATTTCACAATTCCAATGCACAAAGACTCTCAGAGGTTTCTAAGATTCTACTGGAAAAATATAATGTACCAATTCCAAAGCCTTCCTTTCGGACTCTCCTCAGCACCTTGGTGTTTCACCAAGATGTTAAGACCAGTAGTCGCAGCCTTAAGAAGAAAGGGTGTCCGTTTACTTATCTATCTAGACGATATCCTCTTGATGTCACAAAACCAGGAAGATTTACTGATGCACATGAAATGGACAGTAGATCTCTTGGAGAGTTTGGGCTTCATCATCAATATAGAAAAATCTATTCTGACACCTTCTCAGAATTTGGAATTCTTGGGTTTCCAGGTAGATACAACTACAAGCCAATTGCAACTCCCTTCCAAGAAACTCTCCAAGATAAAGAAAGAGGTTTCTTACGTGATGTCCAAGAAGATAGTCAGCTTATGCGTCTTAGCCAGAGTAGTTGGACTCCTTTCCTCTTCTATTCAAGCAGTTTCACCAGGCCCATTACATTACAGAGCCCTACAAAGACTGAAATCCTTAGGGTTAAGGAAGGGCCTATGGTATTCAGATACACTCCCTCTTTCGGAGGAAGCTCGAGAAGATCTTCTTTGGTGGTGGAACAACCTAGACAGCTGGAATGGGAAGGCAATTTTCGGGAACACCCCCGAGCACACAGTGGAATCAGACGCGAGCAATCTAGGATGGGGTGCCAGGATGGGTTCGTTAGAAACAGGGGGGAAGTGGTCCCGAGAAGAACTCCCTCTCCACATAAACTGTTTGGAGATGTTAGCTTGCCTAAACGCTCTTATGAGTTTCAAAACCACCCTGAGGAACAGCGTTGTTCTGATCAAATTAGACAATTTCACAGCAGTTTCTTATATCAATCACTTGGGGGGTGCAAGATCAAAGATCCTTGCGGATCTAGCCAAAGGGATGTGGTATTTCTGTTGGAACCAGAAAATTATTTTAAAAGCAGATGTTATCCCTGGTCATCAGAATACAAGAGCCGACTGGAACTCAAGGTTCCTGAAAGACTCGAGCGATTGGAAATTGAATCCATTTGTCTTCAGAAAGATCCAGAACCTGTGGGGTCCTTTTCAGTTAGACCTTTTTGCCAGCAGACTTACCTTTCAGATCGAAACTTATTACAGTTGGAGACCAGATCCCAATGCACAAGCAGTGGATGCCCTAGCCCAATCTTGGAACAATCTGAATTGTTATGCCTTTCCCCCTTTTACCCTAATTCAGAGAGTTCTCCTGAAACTCATAACAGAACAGTGCACGATAGTCCTAATTACTCCCTTTTGGAATACACAAGTTTGGTTCCCGGGAGCGATGGAACTAGCAATAGATGTTCCACGTTTTATCCCCGGGAACAGTGGTCTTCTTCAGGGACAAGACGGAGAAGAACATCCTCTTCTCCTAGAAGGCAACATGAACCTTCTTGCCTGGAAGATTTCAGGAGATCCAAAAGATACTCAGGCCTTTCAGGAGAGGCTAAAGACCTTCTGGATGAGTCATGGGCACCAGGCACAAGGAGAAGATACATCGGAGTTTGGAAAAAATGGTGTAGTTGGTGCCTGGAACGGGATCTGGATCCTGTGGAAGCTCCTATAGTGGATTTGGCAAACTTCAATCAATCAATCACAGAATTTGTAGAGCGCACTACTTACCCGCGAGGGTCTCAAGGTGCTGGGGAGAGAAATGGGGGGGGGGGTGCTGCTACTGGTCGAACAGCCAGGTCTTGAGTAGCCTCCTGAAGGTCAGCAGGTCTTGGGTCTGTCGTAGGCTTAGTGGAAGGGTGTTCCAGGTCTTGGCGGCGAGGTGTGAGAAGGATCTGCCGCCGGTGGTTGTTCTTCGAATGCGAGGGACGGTGGCGAGGGAGAGGTCGGCGGAGCGGAGCTGGCGGTTGGGGACGTAGAAGAAGAGTCGTCTGTTGAGGTAGGCTGGGCCAGTCTTGTGGAGTGCCTTGTGTGCGTGGATGAGGAGTTTGAAGGAGATCCTCCTGTCGACGGGGAGCCAGTGCAGGTTCCTCAGGTGGGGGTGATGTGGCTGTGGCATGGTACATCGAGGATCAGGCGTGCGGAGGCGTTTTGTATGCGTTGCAGTCGCTTGATGAGCTTGGCCGGGGCTACCGCGTAGAGGGCGTTCCCATAGTCAAATCTGCTACTGACGAGGGCCTGGGTGACTGTTCTTCTTGTGTCTGTCGGGATCCACCTGTAGATCTTGCGAAGCATGCGGAGGGTGTTGAAGCAGGAGGAGGAGACTGCGTTGACTTGCTTGGCCATGGAGAGCGTTGAGTCGAGGATGACTCCCAGGTTGCGTGCGTGGTCGGTGGGTGTCGGGGCTGCTCCCAGCGTCGTTGGCCACCAGGAGTCGTCCCAGGCTGAGGGGTTGGAGCCGAGGATGAGGACCTCAGTCTTGTCCGTGTTCAGCTTTAGTCGGCTGATCTTCATCCAATCGGCGACGGCCTTCATTCCTTCATGGAGATTGGATTTGGCGGCGAGGGGGTCCTTGGTGAGGGAGAGGATCAGTTGAGTGTCGTCGGCGTTCCTTGCTGGTTTATTTAATTCAGGTCTATGCTATAGAACAATCAACTGTTATAGATCGGGCATATCTGCAGGACATTCCTTAATTAATGACTGTTCAATTGGATCAGACCCTCTGATCCGTAGAGTAATGAAAGGAATTAGACTCAAACGTCCCCCCAAGACAAGATATGATTCCTTATGGAATGTTAAGCTCGTTTTTAAACTTTTCTCTACATGGCCAGATAATCATTCCCTTTCAAGAAAACAACTGACGGCTAAACTAGCAACCTTACTCTGTTTGATATCATTTAAAAGGGTTTCAGATGTTAAGGCTTTAGATATATCTAGTAGATTTTATTCCCCAGACGGAGTACATTTTGAAATTTGGAAAAGAACTAAAACTATGACGGAAAACATCTTTTATCCCTGTTTCCCGGATTGCAAGAAGTTATGTGTAGTTGACTGCATGAAATCTTATGATACTTTAATGCAAACACTTAGACCTATTGATGAAAAACAACTCTTAATTTCTTTTGTAAAACCTTTCAAAGCAGTTTCCACAGCTACCATTGCTAGATGGGTCAAGTTTATAATGTCAAAGCAGGAATAGATTTATCTAAGTTTGGGGCTCATTCTTCACGTGGAGCTATGGCCAGTAAAGTGTTCTGGGCTGGAGGTTCACTTACTGATATCTTAAAAACTGCTGATTGGTCAAGTGTTTCCACTTTTTCACAATTTTACCTTAGACCTGTGGAACATGTGAGCAGTTCAGCGTTAAAAGCTTTAAACATGCATAATGGTAGCCTCCGGTCTTTTAATGAAATGACGATTCTCCAATTATCATACAGAGAGAATCTTGATTTCATTAAAGACAACGGAGGCTAACATTATCCCACCCACCACACCCTGGTGGAAGTCTAACTATTTGGTTTTTTTCGAAATGTTATCAATTTGCATTTATTCTTGTGATCTAACCTTCTCTATAGGTTTTTTCAGATTAAGAAATGTTATGTATTTTATATTGAACTTTAACTCCTCACCTTTTCTTTCCGTGATTACAGGCTTTTTTATCCGTTTGAAACGGAACTACCAATTTGATTTTTTCTTTTCTTTCAGATTCTTCATCTTTGTGAAATACGTTTCATTTTCTATACATTTAAGATTGTCCGTCGCAGCTCTAAGAGGATGTTGACTTGTTGCCATGGCGCTATATACTATTGTTTGGAATTTTTGTTATTCATGATGTAATGCATTCATGATGTAATGTGTTCTTTAAAGGGCTGCATGTTGGGGCAGCAATAAAAAAAACAACATAGCAACAACGTAACTATGCATCATCCTCTTAAGGCTGCAACGAAAAGTTAATCCCATCAGTGTTATCATGTAGTATTGGTGATACTGTTTGATGAGAATAGAAACATCTCAGTGATGAATTCTCTGGAAAAAAGTAGAGAAAAACGGGTGATACCAACTTATAAGGAAAAGTAATTAAGTTATCAGAGAAAGAGTTATACAAGAAAAAATAAAGCTATAAATTTCAGCAAATGCAAGAAGACATGCATAGATAACATTGTGATATAACAAAAAGTATATATAACTCTAAAGATGTTTATCTTCTTACTCCACATGGGTGTGGAGGGTGGGATAATGTTAGCCTCCGTTGTCCTTAATGAAATCAAGATTCTCTCTGTATGTTAATTGGAAAATCGCCATTTCATTACAAGACAAGAGGCTACCATTCTGCAAGTTTAAAGCTATTTAACGCCACACTGCTCACATGCTCCACCGGTCTAATGTAGAAACTTGCAAAGGTAGAAGCACTGGACCAGTCTGCCGCTTTAAGTATATCTGAAAGTGTATCTCCAGCCCAAAACACTTTGCTGGCCATCGCACCTCGCAAAGAATGTGCTCCGAATTTTGTTAAATCCACTCCTGCTTCTAACATAATTGTTCTTACCCATCTAGAGATAGTAGCTGTAGATATTGCTTTATATGGTTTCACAAAGGATATCAACTACTGATTTTCACCAACTGGTCTAACATCAGACATGCTACTTTCATAAGCTTTCAAACAACTTACAACACATCGTTTTTTACAATCATTAAAATAAGGGTAAACAATACTCTCTGACATTGTTTTGGCTCTTTTGCAAATCTCGAAATGGACTCCATCTGGAGAGTAGTATCTATTGCAGATTTCTAATGCTCTAACATCTGATACTCTTCTAAAAGATATAAGGCAGAGTAGAGTAGCTAGTTTCATAGACAACTGTTTTTTTGAGAGGTAAGGGTTGTCAGGCCAAGACATAAATAAGTCAACGATAAGGTTAACGTTCCATAGAGACTGATATTTAGCCCTGGGAGGACGTCTGTCTTATTCCTTTCATTAGTCTGCGGATTAAACGGTCGCTACCAACAGAGAACTTGTTTATTAGTGAGTGTTCTGCCGAAATCCCTGATCTATAGCAGTTAACAGTTCTATAACATAAGCCTGATCTAAATAATTCTGCCAAGAAATTGGCTATATCGATTATAGGAGCATCCACGGGATCCAAATCCCGTTCCAGGCACCAACTAGACCATTTTCTCCATACACCAGTGTATCTGTTCCTTGTTCCTGGTGCCCATGACTCATCCAGTAGGCTTTTAGCCTCTCCTGAAAGACCGGAGTATCTGCTTGATCTCCTGAAATCCTCCAAACAAGAAGGTTCATGTTTTCTTCTTGTAAGAGAGGATGTTGCTCCCCTTCTTGTCCTAGGAGAAGGTCTAAATTCCCTGGAATTAAACGTGGGATGTCTACTGCTAGTTCCAAGACCCCCGGGAACCATACTTGTGTATCCCAAAATGGAGCTACCAGTATGATGTTGTATCTCTCTCTCCGTACTTTCAGTAATACTCTCTGGATTAGAGTGAATGGGGGAAAGGCATAGCAGCTCTTCTTGTCCCAAGATTGGAGTAGGGCATCCACTCCCATAGCTTTGGGATCTGGTCTCCAGCTGCAATATTGCTTCACTTGATAAGTTAATCTGCTGGCAAACAGATCCACCTGAAAGGGCCCACAAAGATTCTGAATTTTTTGGAAGGTTTTTGGGTTTAGTTTCCAATCGCTTGAGTCCCTTAGAAACCTCGAGTTCCAATCTGCCCTTATGTTCCGCGGCGGCCTCCGGACGACTGGACAAGGTACGGCAGCACTCACCGTACTCTCCGCACCTCTGCACCGCAGCCGGTGCTGAGGACATACAGGCTCCCGTTCTGCGGCGGCCGCCCTGGCCTACACCGGAGTCCATACCCTGAGGGTCTCTGCGGTGCTGGTGTGGAGGGCCTGGGCCATGAGGTGCCGCTGCAGGGGGCTGCGACCTGCTCAGCCGACTGGCAGCCGTGTGACCACCGTGCCTGCTGAGGAACCATCCAGCGACAGCACTGCAGAGGTAAATTCCCGGACATTTGGCTGTGGAGCGCATAATCAGCGTAGCCGCCCTCGCGCGGGAGGTGCCGATCCAGACTTTGCCTGCGGCCTACACCCGTACCTAACGGGCCCGATTGCTGCACCCGTTGGCGTCTGCACCATGAAAGCAGGTGAGGGGTACTGAGTTGGCAGGACCCGCAGCTGTCCAAACCGAAGACAATCTCTGGCGGGCCCCGACAGCCTCCTACCGGCACACCGGCCGCAGCGCGACATTTGGGGCACGGCGCTGAATGCAGGTACGGGCCCTGATTCTGACGCCCATCGCTTGGTGGCATACTCAGCATCGAGCTGACTGCGGGGCTGCTACAACAACCACTACCAACCCGTGAGAGCTGCGGCGACTCGACGGGACACGAACACACCTGCCTACCACACTATCTGCACCTCTGAGCCGTGGCTGATGCCGGGTGCGTGCGGGATCCCTAACTGCAACGGCTGCTTTGGACTGCGCCGATACCTGCGCCCTGAGGGCTCTTGAGGTACTGACACGGGGGGCCTAAGCGGCACGACATAGATGGCGGAAGACTGCGGTCTGCTCGGTCTGAAGGCAACCGCGCACTCATAGTGCCTACTGCAGAGGTATCCTGAGACAATTTTGAAGCAGTGGGCTCCCGGGCCATTGATAGTGAAATATACGACTGGCGCGACCGTCCTCCCACGGGGGACCCCGGACCGGACTCCACCTGCGGCCTGCACCTGTACTTGCACCCGTACCTGCAGGGCCTTACTGTTAGGCTTTCCGATGGCTGCACTGCGTCATCACAAGTGAGGGAGAGCTTCCTAACTGAAACGGCTGCTCTGGACTGCACCGATATCCGCGCCCTGGGGGCTCTTGAGATGCTGACGTGGGGGGCCTAAGCCGCGCGACATAGATGGTGGAAGATTGCGGCCTGCTCGGTCTGACGGCAACCGCACACTCATAGTGCCTGCTGTGGAGGTATCCTGAGACAATTTTGAAGCAGTGGGCTCCCGGGCCATTGATAGTGAGATATACAACTGGCGCAACCGCCCTTCCACGGACCGGACTCCACCTGCGCCCATACCTACACCCGTACCTGCAGGGCCTTGCTGTTACGCTCTCCGACGGCTGCACTGTATCATCACTAGTGAGGGAGAAGTATACTGAGCAGGTATGACTCGGGGCCCCTCAGGCAGGGGCTAACTTTCGGTAGACCCCTGACAGCCCCCTACCACTGCGCCGGCTGCTGTAAGACATTCAGGACACGGCGATGTTCCAGATGCTGGTGACTGCGTCGCAAATCACAGATGCTGAGGTGAGACGCCACACTACACTGCAGCGTTGCATTCTACCCACACTGTGACACGCACAGCTTGCAGGAGCAACTGTACACCCTCAACCTACCTAGATACCTATTGCTTCACAATCGCCCAGCACCCAGGGTCAATGCTCTCAGCACAAAAACTAGCAACGGGCCGCCTTTGCACCACTACACAGCAAAATGCAATGCGCACCGCTACCCTGGAACTACCGAACGCGAAAGACGGAGCGACTAAGGACACCCCAAATGCGACACTGGCGGCAAAATTGGATTCGGTGCTGGCAGCAGTCGAGAAGAATGGAGCCACGTTGTATTAAACACGAACGTCACTTGAAGCCAGGATCGACAAAGTGGCGTCTGATTTTACTCTTTTAAAGGCGGACCATCATAACCTGGCAGAGAAGGTGCAATCGCAAGCCCAGTCACTATCTGAGCTGAAGCCTGTTACTTGCAGCCATGCCGCGGCCCTACAAGATGTTCTCGATCGTGTGCACGCCTTGGAAGATAGAGTTGACAATGCGGAGGGGCGCTCTCGCCGCAATAATGTCCGCGTGGTGGGCCTTTCGGACGGTGAGGAGGGTCGAGCCCCGGAACAATATATAGAGCACTGGCTACAGGACATTCTGCCACCAGGAACATTGTCGCCGCACTTTGTGGTGGAACGGGCACACCGGGTACCGGCCCAGAGGCCCCCTCCAGGGGCTCGTCCAAGACTGTTCCTCTTCAAGCTCCTGAACTATAGAGACAGGGACACAATTTTGCGGGAAACTCGCAAGCTCTCCGATCTTAGAGTTGGTGGCAATCCAATCATGGTGTCACACATCACAGGTGCAGAGGCAGCGAAGCACTTTCACTGCCGTGAAACGCCAGTTACGCAAACTGGAACTCCCCTACTCCCTGCTGTTCCCTGCCAGGCTGCAGGTGATAGCCAAGGGCACTACCCGTTTCTTTGATTCGCCTGATGCGACGTGGGACTGGCTGGAGGAGGTAGGCCTGTGGACGGGGACCCGCCCCACAAACGAGGAAATGGCCCGGCCAATCAATAGGAGGTCCCATCGTCGTGGGAAACAAAGAAGATTAGGAGACACGACTTCAAAGGCAGCGGCACCACGACCAGAACAGAGCGAAGTAGAGCGCCGCAACGCCCTGGAAGCAGTGGCGACGTTGGGAACCCAGACGTATCGGGAAGCACAAGAAATTAGTTCCTCTGAATCAGCAACTGTCAGTGGTTCGTCCACACCTGGACCTGAAGACTTGGATGGGGAGAGACCGCCTCATGTTACCCCGCAGACTGCTGATGATATTATGTGAGAGACTTCCATCGCTAAGTGTAATGAAAGGGGATCTACACGCAAGTATAGTCTAATGTTGTATTGCTTGCTACTGTTATTGATCTTACATGGTACAAGACCGCTATATACAGGCCTAGTGCCTCTCCTCTGTAACTTATCTGTACTATTCACCGCCTCATGCAATTATGCTATCACTGCTAATGTCGCATTTCGACACACACACACTGGCCATAATATAATTCACGCCTAATGTCGCGCATGCATAGCACACGCGTTCGCTCATGCGAAGACTGGGGACGCGGATGACAACTTTGCATCACAGAGGGAAAACCAACACGCCCAGCTAGGCACACGCTACCCACCCCCATACCAATACCTCCATTGGTGTAGTTATTGCCGCTGTTGGGCAACATACTAGTTTGGACGGGTTGCACCATGGCGCTCGCCCTTAGTGTTAACATGGTTCAAGTTCACGTTTTAAGTTTAAGTTTCTTAGGATCGACCCATAATCCCCACGGGCATTATACCTCTACAACTGCATGGTCCACCTCACAGTGTTCGGTCCAACTTACTAACCAGACATGACACAGATTCCAATAGTCACGTGGAATATACGCGGCATGCACACGCCCACACGCCACTACTCCATATTCTCATACTTACAACGCCATAAAGTGGGAATAGCCCTACTCCAGGAAACGCATATGTCCAGAGTAGAATTAGAGCGCTTACATAAAAGGTGGAGGGGACAGATTTTCGGCACCACGTATTCGGCACATACGAGAGGCACACTGGTATGGGTCAGGGCGGGAGCCCCGTTTGTTTGCGAAGAAGACTTCAATGACGCAGACGGCAGGTATACCCTTGTGAAAGAGCGCTTGAATGGCCAGGAGATGTTATTGGGCTCTCTCTATGCCCCAAATTCGGATCAGGCCTCTTTCCTTGCGCGCGTATCTGAGGTGGATCCCCTGGCTCCTGGGGGGAGACTTTAACTCCGTTTTGGATGTGGACCTAGACAGGTCGTTCCCACCCCTCAACAGGACCCTCTCTACATCCAATGCACAGGCACTATCCGGCTGGCTGACACACTGGGCCCTGCATGATGTGTGGTGAATTCTTAACCCTACCGCCCGCGTATACTCTCATTACTCGGCCGTCCATGGGCTACATTTACGCCTAGATAGACTGGTGGCCTCACAGGCTTTACTCCCACTTGTTCGGGGTGCTGACTACTCCGATCATAATCCTCTATTGCTGCACCTCAGATGGGATACCAAAGGCGGATGATGGACGGAGCGCTTGAGCAAATCAAACACTCAGCCCCAGTCAACTGATCTGGGTTTAATCCATCATCATTCTTTAGCTCACTCCACCACCCCAGTTCAGACATGGCCATATGCAAATCAGTCTGACCCTGTGCCTCATGGGAACAGTCCAGCCCGAACTGCCAAGCCATGTCTTCCCTGGACCGGAAACAAGCATCCTGGGACCGGTTTCTGGCTATTCAGCCGTCATCAGCCAGGCTAGCTTGAATCCAGTGGCAAAGTGAGCAAGGGACCCACGTCTGGGCATACCCTGCCAACTTAGGGCGAACAAAGCGATACCAAAGGGGATGATGGACGGAGCGCTTGAGCAAATCAAACACTCACCCCCAGTCAACTGATCTGGGTTTAATCCATCATCATTCTTTAGCTCACTCCACCACCCCAGTTCAGACATGGCCATATGCAAATCAGTCTGACCCTGTGCCTCATGGGAACAGTCCAGCCCGAACTGCCAAGCCATGTCTTCCCTGGACCGGAAACAAGCATCATGGGACCGGTTTCTGGCTATTCAGCCGTCATCAGCCAGGCTAGCTTGAATCCATTGGCAAAGTGAGCAAGGGACCCACGTCTGGGCATACCCTGCCAACTTAGGGCGAACAAAGCGATACCAAAGGGGATGATGGACGGAGCGCTTGAGCAAATCAAACACTCACCCCCAGTCAACTGATCTGGGTTTAATCCATCATCATTCTTTAGCTCACTCCACCACCCCAGTTCAGACATGGCCATATGCAAGTCAGTCTGACCCTGTGCCTCATGGGAACAGTCCAGCCCGAACTGCCAAGCCATGTCTTCCCTGGACCGGAAACAAGCATCCTGGGACCGGTTTCTGGCTATTCAGCCGTCATCAGCCAGGCTAGCTTGAATCCAGTGGCAAAGTGAGCAAGGGACCCACGTCTGGGCATACCCTGCCAACTTAGGGCGAACAAAGCGATACTAAAGGGGATGATGGACGGAGCACTTGAGCAAATCAAACACTCACCCCCAGTCAACTGATCTGGGTTTAATCCATCATCATTCTTTAGCTCACTCCACCACCCCAGTTCAGACATGGCCATATGCAAATCAGTCTGACCCTGTGCCTCATGGGAACAGTCCAGCCTGAACTGCCAAGCCATGTCTTCCTGGATCGGATACAAGCATCCTGGGACCGGTTTCTGGCTATTCAGCCATCATCAGCCAGGCTAGCTTGAATCCAGTGGCAAAGTGAGCAAGGGACCCACGTCTGGGCATACCCTGCCAACTTAGGGCAAACAAAGCGATACCAAAGGGGATGATGGACGGAGCGCTTGAGCAAATCAAACACTCACCCCCAGTCAACTGATCTGGGTTTAATCCATCATCATTCTTTAGCTCACTCCACCACCCCAGTTCAGACATGGCCATATTCAAATCAGTCTGACCCTGTGCCTCATGGGAACAGTCCAGCCCGAACTGCCAAGCCATGTCTTCCCTGGACCGGAAACAAGCATCCTGGGACCGGTTTCTGGCTATTCAGCCGTCATCAGCCAGGCTAGCTTGAATCCAGTGGCAAAGTGAGCAAGGGACCCACGTCTGGGCATACCCTGCCAACTTAGGGCGAACAAAGCAATACCAAAGGGGATGATGGACGGAGCGCTTGAGCAAATCAAACACTCACCCCCAGTCAACTGATCTGGGTTTAATCCATCATCATTCTTTAGCTCACTCCACCACCCCAGTTCAGACATGGCCATATGCAAATCAGTCTGACCCTGTGCCTCATGGGAACAGTCCAGCCCGAACTGCCAAGCCATGTCTTCCCTGGACCGGAAACAAGCATCCTGGAACCAGTTTCTGGTTATTCAGCCGTCATCAGCCAGGCTAGCTTGAATCCAGTGGCAAAGTGAGCAAGGGACCCACGTCTGGGCATACCCTGCCAACTTAGGGCGAACAAAGCGATACCAAAGGGGATGATGGACGGAGCGCTTGAGCAAATCAAACACTCACCCCCAGTCAACTGATCTGGGTTTAATCCATCATCATTCTTTAGCTCACTCCACCACCCCAATTCAGACATGGCCATATGCAAATCAGTCTGACCCTGTGCCTCATGGGAACAGTCCAGCCCGAACTGCCAAGCCATGTCTTCCCTGGATCGGAAACAAGCATCCTGGGACCGGTTTCTGGCTATTCAGCCATCATCAGCCAGGCTAGCTTGAATCCAGTGGCAAAGTGAGCAAGGGACCCACGTCTGGGCATACCCTGCCAACTTAGGGCGAACAAAGCGATACCAAAGGGGATGATGGACGGAGCGCTTGAGCAAATCAAACACTCATCCCCCAGTCAACTGATCTGGGTTTAATCCATCATCATTCTTTAGCTCACTCCACCACCCCAGTTCAGACATGGCCATATGCAAATCAGTCTGACCCTGTGCCTCATGGGAACAGTCCAGCCCGAACTGCCAAGCCATGTCTTCCCTGGACCGGAAACAAGCATCCTGGGACCGGTTTCTGGCTATTCAGCCGTCATCAGCCAGGCTAGCTTGAATCCAGTGGCAAAGTGAGCAAGGGACCCACGTCTGGGCATACCCTGCCAACTTAGGGCGAACAAAGCGATACCAAAGGAGATGATGGACGGAGCGCTTGAGCAAATCAAACACTCACCCCCAGTCAACTGATCTGGGTTTAATCCATCCTCATTCTTTAGCTCACTCCACCACCCCAGTTCAGACATGACCATATGCAAATCAGTCTGACCCTGTGCCTCATGGGAACAGTCCAGCCCAAACTGCCAAGCCATGTCTTCCCTGGACCGGAAACAAGCATCCTGGGACCGGTTTCTGGCTATTCAGCCGTCATCAGCCAGGCTAGCTTGAATCTAGTGGCAAAGTGAGCAAGGAACCCACGTCTGGGCATACCCTGCCAACTTAGGGCGAACAAAGCGATACCAAAGGGGATGATGGACGGAGCGCTTGAGCAAATCAAACACTCACCCCCAGTCAACTGATCTGGGTTTAATCCATCATCATTCTTTAGCTCACTCCACCACCCCAGTTCAGACATGGCCATATGCAAATCAGTGACCCTGTGCCTCATGGGAACAGTCCTGCCCGAACTGCCAAGCCATGTCTTCCCTGGACTGGAAACAAGCATCCTGGGACCGGTTTCTGGCTATTCAGCCGTCATCAGCCAGGCTAGCTTGAATCCAGTGGCAAAGTGAGCAAGGGACCCACGTCTGGGCATACCCTGCCAACTTAGGGCGAACAAAGCGATACCATATCGTCCTCCAGTTCCCTCTTGGCGACTACAGCCCAGTGCCCTTGAAGATCCGGCGTTTCGGTCATCACTAGGGACAGCGATTTTAGCATATTTTGAGATAAATGAGGACACGGCCAGCGATGCGCTCATCGAATGGGAAGCCTTTAAAGTATCCATCAGGGGCCACTGTCTGGGGGCCACGTGGAACGTTCGTAAGCAGCTCTCCGATTCCCTAACACGGATCGAAGCCCAACTTCTGCGTTTCGAACGCGAAGGGGAGGGGGCAGGCAGAGACTCACGACGCCTGACAGCATTGCGCTCTGAGCATGCAGAATATATGGAGCGTCTCCGTTGCCACAATTATGCCACGCACACAGCTCGCACCCAATCTGCGTCAGATAGAGCTGGCAGATTGCTAGCTTGGCTGATCCGACAAGACCACGCCCGCATCCTGATTGGAGCGCTACGTGCACACACGGGACAACTCTTTGTCACACAACGAGAAATACACGCAGCTTTGACGCAACACTACACACTTCTATATCAGTCCCGCTATAGCTGCAGTGAACAAGAACTGGGGAGGTTTTTAGATGGTCTGCAGCTGCCCCAAGTGACTAGTGAGCACAGAGAGGTGCTGAATGAGCAGATCTTGCTGGAGGAAGTTGGCGAAGCTTCACAATCCCTAGCATCCGGGAGGACCCCAGGGCCGGATGGGCTACCGGCAGAGTATTATAAAGCGTACCGCGTCTCATTGGTCCAGCGGCTTGACACTGTCTTCACTACTGCATTGGACTCCCAGCGGCTCCCCTCCTCTATGCGCGAGGCTCACCTAATATCGTTGCTGAAACCAGGCAAAGACCCGGTGGAGATGGGCTCCTATAGACCCCTAGCCCTGCTTAACACCAACTATAAAATACTGGCGCAGGTGTTGGCGGACCGACTGGCACAGGCGGTTCCGGGATTGGTCCACACAGACCAGAATGGTTTTGTACCCGGCCACAGCACCTCCCTCAATCTGTGACGTTTCTACAGGGTGGCCACATATGCGGTGGTGGAATGGCCGAGAGCGGGGTGTCTTGTACTGGACCTAGAGAAGGCCTTCGACTCTTTAGAATGGCCTTACCTATTTGCATTGCTGGAGAAATTCGATCTTGGTCCAACCTTTATGCAGCTAACGCGCCTTCTTTACACTGACCCAACTGTCAGAGTTAAAGTGGGCCCTTACATTTCCGACTCCTTCCCCATACAGAGAGGCACGCGTCAAGGGTGCCCTTTGTCCCCACTTCTGTTTGCGCTCGCCATGGAGCCCTTGGCGGAGTCACTGTGCACCCAGTTGGAAGATGGAATACCCTTGGGAGATGCTACCCATCAAGTTTCGCTGTATGCAGACGATCATCTCATCTATGTCAGGGATGTTACTCGCATTCCTGCCCAACTACTGGAGGGATTTGCCGTACTATCCGGATTGAAAGTGAATGTAGATAAATCCTGCCTTTACCCATTCAAAGATGGACTTACTGACCCGGTATTCACCATGGGTGGCAAACTAGTACAATGGAAGCCTGACACGTTCCGCTATCTAGGGATCCAGATCTATCGCCAGCCGAACGATCTTTTTGACGGAAACTTAGGGAGGGCGGTGACATCCATTAAGTCACACATGCGATTCTGGAGCACGCTGCCATTGGCTGTAGCGGGTAGAATAGCGCTCACCAAAATGGTGATCCTCCCGCGGCTCTTATATTACTTTACGAATTTGCCACTCTACTTGCCGGCCTCCTTTTTCAGCACCCTTGAGAAACAGCTCAGAGACTTCATTTGGGGCAATGCCAGACATAGGATGGCACTTAGAAAACTATATCTGCCGACAGACCAAGGCGGGCTGGCGGCTCCCTGTTTTGAACACTACTATTTAGCCTCACAACTACAATGGATTGCGCGGTGGCTATCTAACCGTCACTGTGCAGACACTGCAACTACACAGGCGCCCTACCTTCAGGAGCGCATCGTCGCGCTGTTCCATCCGGGAGCACGCCTACGTCCGCCAGAACCTTTGCTACTTGCTGTTGCCTACAAATGCTTCCGTAGGAGCCTGTATATAACGTGCAGCGTGAACCCCTATGCACCGGCGATACCACTGGAGGCAACTCCCGCAGGGCAGTTGGTCCTGACAACACTCACACTCAGGGAGTGGCAGGAAAAGGGCATACACACTCTTGGAGATCTGTATCATGAAGGGACGCTTACACCATACATGACGCTTGTAGAAGAAGAGGGATTACCGCCGGGGCAGTTTCTCACTCACCGAACACTTGTGGCTTCGCTCACAGCAAAATGGGGAGATATCATTACAGAACCGCGGACACACCTCACTGTGCAATACCTACACGTCATGGGGCAAGGTAGACATCTGACACACTGGTTTGCAGCTTCGCTCAGGGTCCAAGCAGCGTTCAGCCTTGATACACTTCGCCGTAAATGGGAACAAAATCTGGGTCGCCAGTTTACTGATAAAGAGTGGGTCCAAGTGCTTGAGAGCCCGACACGCATTCCTAGGAACATGCGCTTCTGACAGATACAATTGTATATCATACATAGGGCATATCTCACGCCTGGGAAAATTAACCAATACTTCAATCGTGGTGATGCTATATGCCCAAGATGCGAGGAACTGGGAGCTGACTTACTTCACATGTTCTGGAGCTGCCAAAGTGAACACATATTGGAGGGAGGTGGCTGCATTGCTACATGCTTGCACCGGTCGGGAGTTGCCGTTCGAATGGCCTACATACATACTACATAAGTTCCGCAGGACACCTACCACGAAAGTGACATCCAGATTTTTAGATCTGGGATTAATAGTGGCTAAGAGGCTGATTAGCAAAAGGTGGAAAGTATCGGACCCCCATCATATATGCGCTTGGCGTAATTTCATGCTTGCATGGGCCAAAGCGGAAAGTTTCGCTATTAAGCGCGAGGAAACCCTGGGGCTACGTAAGATCCCTATCGCCACATACTGGGATGCCATATACACTGAGCCGCAATATAACACAGACACACTGCCGGTAGATCCATCCGTCGCCCAAGCCGCAGACCACTAATACAGGTACCAATCGGTGCAGCGTATACGCCACTTTCTTTATAACAAGCACATACTGGTTAATACAATACACGTATACACATCTTGGACACAGGGAGGCAGTTGATATCTGTGAATCGTAGGGACCACTTGTAACACTGTCCATGCATCTGGGTGGGGGTTGCGGGTCATATGTTTTGCAAGTTTTGTATATGTTTTGTTCCACAGGTTCTTCTTTTTTGCATAATTACCTGTGAATCTTTTGCTGATGCCTAATTGTATACGAGCGCCAGTGCAAACAAAGACTCTGCACAGTCATGCGAGCGCACGCATGTGGAGGCTAACATAAACTACTATCCAAGATTCATTGGACACTTAAGACTGCGAGATATGCATGGACCACCATTTCCTTATGTTCCCTCTCCCCTTCCCTTTCTCCTTCCCTTGCTTGCGCAGTGGAGATGTACTGGGAATGCACATGTTGACTTTGTCCTCTCAAGCTTCTTGTATTACACTGAGACATGTACTAATACTGTATAAACACCTGCATGCTGCGCGATTTGGCTGCAACGCCCAACAGTGCATGTATATGTAATCGTCATAATGCGCTTATATGAAAAACTCAATAAAAACATATTCACAAAAAAAAAATGATTGACACCCAATAACCTTTTGGGGGGGATTTGACTTATACAGCTAAATCACAATGACACATTTTCAGCATTTTCCTAGTGCTTTACAAATCACAATCAGTTGCTGTTATAAGCTTTTTGTATTCATCAAAAAGATTTGAGCACTTTTCATTTTTCCGTCTTTTGGGTTTGCATAGTTATTTTTCTGTGTGTGTGGTCTTTATTTGCTGATGCTGCTTAAAAGATTAAAGTTTTTAAATTACCGTTCCTCGTTTAATATTATTGTTCAAATATAAAGAGTGGAAACCAAGCTTTGTCACTTTAACATATTTGTGTTTATTTAACAATATTTTCTAACCATATTATCTACTGGGTGTGTTTTTAATTATTTGTTAATGCCAAATTAAAGTTTACATTTTATACTTTGTTTTTCTTTTGTACATTAAGGGCTTCATTTATGAGGCCCCTTGTGCTGCCGGAATGTCACTTTTTGTGACGTTACGTGGCACAGGAGCCTGCTCCATATTTAAGAGGCAGCACTAAGCCACTTTATTTGGCTTAAGGCTGCCTCGTAAATATGGTCCCCTTTAATGCAGTTTTCTGCGTGCAATGGATGTTGCTGGGGGCGTTCCCAGCAACATCCATGGCTTTTTGACGCTGACCCAGATTTACGAGAAATCAGTAATCTGAGGCAGTGCCAAAAACGTACGCCTCCCAGGGGAGGCATAAGGGAGGCACAAGCACAACGCGGATAAATATCTTTAATTCTCCTCGTTTATCCTTTTTCTATGTGTGTTGCCTTCTGCAGCACACAGAGAAAGAGGAAAAAGCCTCTTGTGATTGCCCGCAATGCAGGCACCCCTGCACCATGGTGCAACGGTGCCTGCATTGGCGCACGGCAGCTCATTGTGTGCCAGTGCAGGGGAAAAGGACAGGAATGCACCGTATCTGGTAGATACGGTGCATTCATGCCCTTTTCTTTTGCCGTAGGGCAGCGCAGCAGGAAGGTCTGCTGTGCTGCCCTACAGCAAAACCTCATTAATGAGGCCCTAAATGCAAACTACTTTCTTCACTGATTTTGATTTTATTTATTGTTATGCTCTATATTTATATATGTTTTATTATTTATGTTTCAATTTAAAAATGTAACTTATTTTGTTAACTCCATTTTCTCTATTGTCATTTTTGAAACACTTTATAAACCATATCTGTCACTTTCACTATATCTCTGCTTTCCACCCAAAATCTTGTCGTCAGGTTTGTATGTTTTGCACCTCAATTTCTGTTATGTGGACCATCTGTCTGTGTACATTTATAGTATATAAATGTTATATTTTACAAACTAAACACAGTTTGCTTAAATATAATTTCTGTTTGTCCGGCTAATCTTAAAAAAATCAAGGATGAACTGCAATCCTGGGATGGATCTCTTTCGCCATCTAATTTTTAAAGTATTTGCAATGTACGGTGTTACCAATGGTGTGAGCCTTGATGACTTCATCAACCAATACAGTAAAGAGGCAGAGATGTGTTACAGGTAGAAAACATTTAGAGGGCCTGTTTCCATTGGTTGTGTGTGCTTGGGTTGGGGGTCATTTTGCAAGCAGACCAGTTAGAGGATTGGGCACATTTTTGATATGTTTCTAATTTTTTCTTCTCACTTGTGCTTTAAAATGCTATATTTGGACCCCGTGTTTGCAACAATTTGCTGGAAATATGTGGTGTAAAAGCCACCATTTGAAACCATTTTTTGAAAAATGTTCTTGCAGGGGGAAAAGTCCCCCGCACCCTCCTTTTGTAGTTCGGGCTCGCTCGCTTCGCTCGCTTGTTATACTAGGATACAAATTTTCACCTCACCACTTTCAAAATCCACCAGCCGCCACTGCTCTCGGCTATTTTTGTAGTCATAGTTGATGCAAAAATTATCAAATAAGGATTACTCACACACTCTTGGGGATCCAGCCAAGGGGAAGGGTTAGTAGCCAATCAACACAATGCGCCTGATTTACCAAAAAACAAAATATATATATATATGAACTAGTGGGTTCGGTAGTCAGTAGTACCGCGGGACCCAGAAGGTAAAAAGAAAGTTTAGTTTACTATGAAGTGTTTTTTAAGCTTGAGCCTAGGGGTTTCCTCGCAGCACGAACTAACTAAGAAATATTGTGCTTCTGTATTAAAATTTCTGCATTTTTAGGTGTCATAGTACCGCAGTAGCTAAAAATGGATCAGGGGTACCAATGACTCCCAGTAAAATCACATCTGATTGACTGGTGTGTTTGTTTACATCCAATTGGAAGTGTGTACAGCCTCATTTCCGGCACTGGAGATTGGGATATCATTTGGCCACACCTTGTGAACTCTGTCCTTCTTTTTTTGGGACTTTCTCTGTTTTAGGGAGTATTCAAAAAATACTTGGAGAATGGTGTGAGGAGGAGACCACCCCGAACCTGAACAGCCTGAAGATCAGCTGTAAGAAGGCAGAGGTCCACTTGAATCCATTGTGTGGGACTCCTTCTCAATTCCACCCAGCGAGAAGAAGATCTTTGCAAAGGAAGTCTAATGTAAGATATATGGCAAGAAGTTCAGCTGAGGAACGAGGAAGAAGTATTCCTTTGGTACTTCAGGAAGGCATAAGCACCTGAACGCATGGTATGCCTGGCATTTGAGCACTGTCAGAAGAGGAAGTCAGGAAGAGCAGGGGGCGACTGCATCTGTACTGTCCTCCAGCATGTTTCGGATCCTTGAGATACACTTCCGCCGGATCTCTTAGTGGCCCAACAGGAGGACTGCAATCAGTGCTTTGCCAGAGCTGGAACCTTTTGTCTGTACTGTGGCAAAGCTATCTCTGTTGGTGGGCAGAGTGCCGCTGCTAGGAAGAACCAGATGGTAGCTCACACTTGTAAATAATGTTTTTTTTAAATTTTGCTTCTCAGGTTCAGAAACCCTGTTTTTCAGTTATTTTTAGTTTAATCTCCAGAAAAAGAAGCTATAAACAAATATGAATGGTGTAAAAAAAAATACAAAAACAGTTCTTTTTAGAACCACCCTTAATGGAACAAAAATAGATACAAATGCTATATTGTTCGTCATGTTTGTTCCTAAATCTTGGCTGTGTGTTGCATGAAGTGGCAGCAGGGCCTAGTGTGCGGCCATGTCCTGCGCCCAATCCCCCATGGAGTGGCCAACCTCCACTACTTACAGCCTTCAACAGTGCGGAGTTGGGGTTACAGCCACGCCCTGCTCCCAACCGCACCTCTCCTAGAACAGCCTACCCCTTCTGCATATGGCCTTTGGCCAGGACTTGTCCTCAAACTACATGGACCGGGCAACCCCCTGCTGTGCCTTCAGCCACGTACAGAGGGTATTGCAGAAGGGCTTTGCCTGTTGCAGACCCTGCACCCTACCCAGTGCTGGGAGGCCTACCCAACTGTGCATACTCTGTGAGCAAACCACAGGTTGGTTTCTCTTCTATTTTTTGTAATTTTCTTTTGTACCACAATACTCCTGTAGTACCAGGAATGCAAGTCCAATTGTGGGGTCCCTCTACACCCCGCTTGGGCCTGGGTATCAGGGTGTGTACACCATGCCCCCCTATAGGCCCTTTATTTTTTTTTTCAGGACTCGGCGACTGATTCCCTTAGTAGTCTAATGGTGTACAATGTGCAATGTTGTGGCCATGTTAGCACATCGTTTTGGTATCACAGGACAGAAACTGGGCCTGATGTACGGAAATTGCCTATTGGAGAAAAAGCTCCAACAACCAGTCAGGTTCCATTATTTTTTTAATTTTGGTACTGTGGGAGTATTGCGGTATAGTACTGTTGGAGTACAGAGGTACCATACCATAGGACTATCGCATTGTCGTACAGTGTGAGTACCGCAGAATCAACCGTCTAGATAGCTACAACTTTTTTCTAAGGGTCAACTCCTTCATGCCCAAACTGGGACTATCTATAAATACTCATTTCTTTAAAATTTCTGAACATCTGAACAGATATACACCAAATCACAAAAAGCAAGCTTTCTGAGTAAAGGTCTATCTTTTTGCCAAGTTTAGTGTCCTTTCGTTCTACCATTTTTTCTGTGTCAAAGGGCGAAGTTCCCTTTGGCATTAACATGAGAAATGGCACTTTTGGGACTCCCCTTTATTTTGGCCCCCGCTTGATTGATCGGTGTAAATCTTTCCATGAAGGAGACAAGTGAATTAACTTTTTTTTAAACGTTTTGTGCAGATATGTCAAGCAGTGCCAAATATATTAGCAAAACAAAATAATTCTAATGAAACTCTGACCTAACTATAACTATAGACTGGTGCCTGCCAGTTTGTAATACAAACACAGACATATTTAGCAGAGGTTAAATGCAACAGAGCATGCAAATCAACTAGAGTGATCTGCCTACAAATAAACCCACAAATCTTATTTAACAGAAATAAATAAACATGATCCTGAGGTGCATGGAGATTTCTCCCTGCACATGGAACAATTTTCCTGCCTGGAACCACCATGCCTGCAATGGTGGCCACAAACAAGGAAATCTTGTGATGATTACTGTGACCTAAATAGGGCAACTATAACCTGATGGCAGATAAAACTCCGGTGTCAGAAATTCAGCAATTCTTTGAACTCTTAATAGAGTAAGGCAACCGAATGTTTGCTTGTTGGGTGCACCACAGATTTATGGTGGTGCTCCATCTAAAACATTTTCTAAGTGTCCACCTTATTCTTAACATTTGCAAATGCAGTTCATTAAAGGAGCCCCAAATTCACTCATGCAGTTCTTTTTATTATTCCATACAAGCATAATTTGCTTAAATGCACATAAACAAACCAGTCTACAATTCAATCAACAAAGTTAACTGCTAAGGTGCTGTTTAATTTTTCAAAATTGCTTTAACACTTGTTGGATATGGACATCTTTTGCATGGCATTCCCCCAGATTTTTGCCTTCACTAACCTATTTTTGCTGAACCTATTTGTTGGCTTCAGGGCTCAGCACACTTTACTCATGCTAACCAGTTAAAAAGTGTTTGAGTTTTACCATCCAAACACGGTAACACTGGCATACACTTAATTGGCACCTTGAATTTACTTATAAATCTCTTGCATTTGGTACTACATGTACCCAGAACTTGTAAATTGAATGTCACTAGTGGGCTGCAGCACTCATTGTGCCAACCACTAAAGTAGCCTTGTATTCATGTTGCCAGGCCTGTCCCTGCAGCTTGTGGGTGCAACTTTAAAACTGCTGTTTCGTTCTGGCAAAATAAACCTTTTGCAAGGCCTAAACCTTCCTTTTGAATACTTATAAGTCACTCCTAAGGTAGGCCCTAAAGGCTCATAAGGCCGGATGGATGGTGTTTAAAAAGAAGGACGTTTCGTAAGTTTTACTTGTCCTAGCAGGGAATAACCTCAAAAATAGTTTTCACTGTGGCAAAGATAGCCTTGTATAGACTAACACTGGATTACATTATTACATTTAATAAATTATAACTTCAGTTTGGGAACAGCTAGAGAAATATTTATTCCACTCATTTGAATTACAATTTAAAATCCTCTTTAACAGTAAAGTCAGATTTTAACTTACTATTTTGTATATGCCACTTTTAGTAAGTTGGCATTTTCCAGCCTAACCTAAATGTGCCTTTTCTGCCTGTGCCCAGGGGCACTTGACTGTTAATGACTCTCCTGTGGTGTGATGTGTTTTCCTCTCAGACAGTTGATAAAGGGCCCAGTGCGGGGAAAGGTGTTCCTTTCCAGAGCAGGATGACCTGGGGTGTTGTACCTTGGACCTTCCTGAACTTCAAAGGGTAGCCTGAGGGCTGAATGCAGCCCCTTTCTGACTTCAGAGAATGGCCACCCGCTCAAACCTGAAAACGCATGCCTTTTGATTCACTGGACAAACTGGAGCGAAACGCAGGGGTAAGCAAAGAATTTACTAGAACCTGTTTTATGGCATCCCCCACGCATGGGCTGGCACTGGGTATAAAAGTAGCATCCCAACAACCTCTCATCTGAACACTCCTGGACCTGAGAAAATTCAGAAGAATGACTGACCTGCTGTCTGAAGAAGGAAGATTGGAGCTGTTTCACTTCAATCAATCAATCAATCAATTAGGGAATTGTAAGCGCGCTACTCACCCGTGAGGGTTTCAAGGCGCTGGGCGGGTGGGGGAGTCCGCGGTGCTATTCAGCCGAAGAGCCAGGTCTTGAGTGCCTTCGTGAAGGTGTTCAGGGAGGGGGCTCGTCTGATGTCTGTCGGGAGCTTGTTCCAGGTCTTGGCCATGATGTAGGAGAAGGCTCTACCTCCTGCTTTGGCTCTGTGGATGCGAGGGGTTTTGGCTAGGGTTAGGTAGGCTGATCAGAGGTTTCTTTTGGGTACGTGGAAGGTGACTCTGTCGTTGAGGTACTTGGGTCCGGTGTTGTGTAGGCACTTGTAGGTGTGGGTGAGGATCTTGAAGGTGACTTTCTTCTCCACGGGAAGCCAGTGGAGCTTTCGTAAGTGTTAGCTGATGTGCTCGTGTCGAGGGATGCCGAGGACGAGTCTGGCGGTGGTGTTCTGTATCATCTGGAGTCTGTGGGGTAGGGACTTGTTTATGCCGGCGTAAAGTGCGTTTCCATAGTCCAACCTGCTGGTGATGAGTGCGTGGGTGACTGTCTTCCTTGACTCGGGGGGCATCCATTTGAACGTCTTACGGAGGATGTGGAGGGTGTTGAAGCAGCAGGAGGCGACGGCGTTGACCTGTTGGTTCATGGAGAGGGATGAGTCGAGTATGATGCCGAGGTTTCTGGCATGGTCCGTAGGGGGCGGTGGGCTGCCGAGGGTGGTGGGCCACCAGGTGTTGTCCCATGCTGAAAGGGTGGTTCTGAGGACGAGGACTTCTGTCTTCTCGGAGTTGAGCTTTAGGCAGCTGTTGGTCATCCAGGGTGCGACGTCCTGCATTCCTTTCTGGAAATTGAGTCTGGCAGTGGTGGGGTCCTTGGTGAGGGAGAGGATGAGCTGGGTGTCGTGCATAGGATACAATGCTAAGGGCCGTGTTGTCGGACGATGGTGGCGAGGGCGGCCATGTAGATGTTGAAGAGGGTCGGGCTGAGAGATGACCCCTGTGGGACTCCGCAGGTGATTTCCGTGGGATCAGAGAGAATGGGTGGCAGTCTGATCCTTTGGCTTCTGCCGGTGAGGAATGATCGGATCCAGTCAAGGGAGGTTCCTGTATGCCGGCGTTGTGTAGTCTGGCTGTGAGTGTGCAACGGGAAACGGTGTCGAAAGCTGATGATAGGTCGAGTAGAATCAGGGCTGTGGTTTGGCCTTGGTCGAGGAGGGTGCGGATGTCATTTGTGGCGGCGAGTAGGGCGGTCTCGATGCTGTGATTGCTTCGGAATCCGGATTGGGACGGGTCGAGGATGTTGTTGTCTTCGATGAATGTCGTTAGTTCCGTGTTGACTGTTTTCTCCGTGACTTTAGCAGCAAAGGGGAGAAGCGAGATGGGCCGGTAGTTCTTGAGGTCTGTGGGGTCGGCTGAGGGCTTCTTGAGCAGGGGCCTGACTTCTGCGCGTTTCCAGTCGTCTGGGAAGGTGCCGGTTTCAAAGGTGTTGTTGATGGTGCGTTGTAGTTCGGGTGCGATGGCGGCTCTGTGGTAGATGTGTGGTGTGCAGGGGTCAGTGGGGGCCCCTGAGTAGATGCTGTTCATGGTTGAGGTGGTCTCTTCGGCCATGATGGGTGCTCAGGAGGACATGGTGGGCAGGCTGGTGTGGATGGAGGGCGGGCCGGTTGCGGAGTCGGGCGTCTGGTCGATGAAGTTCTCATAGAGGTTTTTGATCTTCAGGTGGAAGTAGGACCCAAGCTTGTCGCAGAGGTCTTGGGATGGGGTGATGTCCGTGGTTTCGCTGCGGAGATTGGTGAGTTTCTGGATGATACTGAAAAGTTCCTTGGAGTTGCTGGAGTTGGCGAGGATTTTGTTGTGGATGAAGGTCCTTCACTTGGGCCCAGGATCCCAGAAGTGACTCCAGGGGCAGTTGGCTGGCCTCCTGTTTAAGCTACTGGGACACAACAAGCATCCAGAGGCCTTTCCTGCTTTCAAGCTGACCAGTCCTAACTGGACCAGACCTGGTCCCCACTGGCGGCCTTGGTGGGAGTTAGTCTTGTACCCTAAGGGCTGTCCTCAAGGTCCTGGACGCTTGGTTGGAGTCAGAATGGAATTTTCCCTGCTCAACTAAAGGTTTCACCGGATCTGATGCAGAATGGTGTAGGACGATAAAAGGGCCTCACATTGCAGCACCTCACAGCTCCAGATTGGCAGCTTCACCGAATCCGACGCAGAACGGCAGAGGGCGACACAGGGCCTTGCATCGCACCACCACGCAGCTCCTGATCGGTGGCTCAGCAGACTATACGCAGCGCGATCCAGAGCCTCAAATCAAAGCACATCGTAGCTTCTAACTGGAGGCTTGACGGACTTGATGCAGCGCAACACAGAGTCTCACTTTGCAGCACTGCACAGCCAACTCCATGCGGGCCAAACATGTTCCTGTACCTGACCAATGCTCCATCCTGATCATCATGAGCATTTGACTTTGTCCGAGTCCGCCATGACCAGATACCAGCAATTGAAGCTTCGACCCTTTTTGCGCTATTTTCACCTTAAACTTTAAAAGTCATAACTCCGGTTCTACTGATTGTATTTTTGTCGTTTTTATGTCATTTGATTTATTTAAATATTCTCTATCTTTCTAATTTAGTTTAGGATTCCTCCTGTGTTGTGATTTCACTTTATAACTGTTTGAGTACTGCATCAATACTTTACACATTGCCTCTACATTAAGTTTAACTGCTTTGTGTCAAGCTACCAGGCTTATTTAGTGACTTTCGTGGTTCACCCTGATAAGGATTGTGATTATTCTTTGAAGTGGGTTCTCACCTCCTTCAACAAATATGCCAATTTCTTACAATGCTTATCACCAAAGCTCTCAGTAATCATTTTCTTTCAAGGAGAAGCACAACTAAATGCACCTGGAACACCTGAGGTATCGCTAGTAAAGAAAATCATTGAACACTTCATGAGCAGATCAATTCTGCCAGATGCTTCAGACCAGAGTGACAAAGCTTTAGGGCAGTACCAGAGTTGTGGCCCAAAATACTAATTGTTGATTCACATGATTCATCATCTATCAGAGGCAAGTAAGTTTAATCTATTTACCTGCCTCCAATAAGGCCTAAAATCATTGTTAGTGGTGCAGAGTCGAAATATCGCCGCAAAAATATCGCGGGACAGAAATATCGCCGCAAAAATATCGTGGAGAAGAAATATCGAGAACAAAAATATAGCTGACAAGAATATCGACTGACAGGTAAGTAATATCGATTACATAAATATCTTTGTAATAAATATCGTTTACAAAAATATCGATTTATTAATAATTTTATGTATTTTAGTGTTTTTAATGAGAATTGTTTGTTATTTTATTATATGTTTTAGAGTTTTACTAGTTAATAATTTAGTTTAAGTTTAATTCTGCGTTTTTAGTTCCGTAGCGGTTTGTGGGTTTATAGGGGATAAGGGTGGGAAGTAATTTAATTTTATAAGATTTATTGAATAATTAATGTGTTCATTGATTAATTAATAATAGTTTAATAATTAGTTGTTAATTATTTCAATTAGTCAATTAATAAATAATTAGGTTAATTGCTTAATTAATTTTAGGTGTGTGTTGTGGTTATATGTGTAAATTGTGTGAAGGGTGGTAAGTAACTAATTTTTTTATTGATTAATTATTAAATACTTTTAAGTTAATTACCATCAATTAATTAGTGATTATTAATTGTAATTGTGTAATTAATTTTAGGTGTGTGTTTTGGTGTTAATATGTGTAAATGGTGTGAAAGGTGGTAAGTAATTAATTTTTTATTTATTAACTAATAAATAATAAATTAATTTTCATTAATTAATTAGTAATTATTACATTTAATTGTGTAATTAATTGTAGGTGTGTGTTGTGGATTTAATAGTGTTAAATAATGGGTAATTAATTTTTTTATTATCTTTGTTAATAATAATATATTTAAATTTATATATTAATTATGTTAATATTGGAAATTAAATTTAATAAAAATGTTGATGGTTTTATTTTTTATTGTTCTGGGATCCAGCGCTTTCCCTACTGTTGCACTCACTGTAGTGGGAATAGTACATTTTACCCCTCCGCTATCCAGCGCTTTCCCTACTGTTGCACTCATTGGAGTGGGAATAGTAATTTTTACCCCTACGCTATCCAGCGCTTTCCCTACTGTTGCACTCACTGGAGTGGGCATAGTAATTTTTACCCCTCCACTATCCAGCGCTTTCCCTACTGTTGCACTCATTGGAGTGGGAATAGTAATTTTTACCCCTACGCTATCCAGCGCTTTCCCTACTGTTGCATTCACTGGAGTGGGAATAGTAATTTTTACCCCTCCGCTATCCAGCGCTTTCCCTACTGTTGCACTCACTGGAGTGGGAATAGTAATTTTTACCCCTCCGCTATCCAGTGCTTTCCCTACTGTTGCACTCACTGGAGTGGGAATAGTAATTTTTACCCCTACGCTATCCTGCGCTTTCCCTACTGTTGCACTCACTGGAGTGGGAATAGTAATTTTTACCCCTACGCTATCCAGCGCTTTCCCTACTGTTGCACTCACTGGAGTGGGAATAGTAAATTTTACCCCTCTGCTATCCAGCGCTTTCCCTACTGTTGCACTCATTGGAGTGGGAATAGTAATTTTACCCCTTCGCTATCCAGCGCTTTTTCTACTAATGTTTTTATTTTGTTATTAAATGTATGTATTATTTTTTTTAAATAGTTTAATATGTTAATTAAATATAGAATATTTTATTTTAAATTATTTATATATGTGTTTATTTTATTTTTATATAATTAAAAAAGTTTATAAATTAAATAAAGATAGTTAATAAAATGTATTTAAGTAAATATATGTATATGTAAATATTTTTTTGTGTTTATATTTAATAAATTAAGTTTATTTGTTATAATTAGTTTAAATATATATTAAATTTAATTTATTTTGTTAATAATTTTAATATTTTTTAATTAATTTATTTTAATTTATGTTATTTTTTAAAATCGATATTTTTTACATCTATATTTTTTACATCTATATTTTTGAGTCGATATTATTGTACTTACCTGTTTAAGTATAGCAATTCGATATTTTTGTAATCGATATTTTTACATCGATATTTTTGTTATCTATATTTTTTACATCGATATTTAATCAGGGAACCATTGTTTGTATGTCATTAAGGAGGTTTTGGCCCAATGTCATCTTGAATTAGAAAACTTTACTGAAAGCTTAGTCAGCCACATGTCTCCAGTCTTATTCATAAAGACTGCATCACCATAGTTGTGATAATCTGGGAAAAAACAAGTACAGCATTAATAGTAACAAACAGTTTTTAATACAGTGACACAATTTTGTTAATACTGGCATTTTCCCAGACAACATTGATATCTTAGACCTTAACGAAGTTCTTAAGAGTTTATAGTAGGAGTAATCATTTACAATCAGTTTATGTTTATAGTTTAGAAAACTAAAATTCTAATTGTATTCCAAATCTGTCAGACCCTGTTCAGGGGCCCACAGGGCAGACAGGCCCCAACTGTGGTAGGGAAGGTTGTTTGCCATTGGTGTCCTGGAGTCTGTCCTATCATGGCTATGCAAACTGGGTAACAAAGTACACCCTTTCAACTCTTGACTCTCTGCGTAGCAGGGGCGAGCAGTCAAAGGCTTTTCAAGGAGGTAGAATGAGGGGCAAGAGCTCAGAACTCAACAGTCAGTCAATAGAATGTATTGTCTAAGCTGGTGCTTATCTTTTGGCCAAAAAGAATGTACTTTAAGCACACAGTATAATGTAATACCACACAGTGCAATTAGAGGAGTCAGACACTGGGTTGTAATCCTATTTCCGATCTTCAGTGAGGCACTACAACCTTTCGCTATCTTATACCCACTAATAAAGTTTCTCAGTGTCTATAATACCAGGTGTGTAACATAAGATAAGGCACTGATAAAGCACAGGTGCAGTTCACTGAAAATACCCCCAAAGCATAGATGCACACAACAGTTCAGTGTACTTACACCAATTCAAATTCACCCAGTAAAAGTCTCAGGTTTGTATAGTAGACCTCTGTTTGCATCCTTGTGTTTCATGCACAGTTTAGGCCTTGTGGATACCTGCTTCTGTTGGTGCAGTTTGGCTGGTACCGGATGGGTGCAGGCAGTGTTTCTGCTCCTGTGACTGTAGCTGTTGGACTGCAGAGCCCATGGCTGCGCCTTCACTAAGAACTTGGCAGCTGGGAAAAACCAGCGCAGTGACACACATAGTGGTACCTTTCTTCAGCAGCTGTTGCCTCTCTAGGCGTGGTGCAGACAGTGCACCTGTGTGGCTTCAGTGGCCTCCAGGCCGATCATGGTCAAATGAATGTCTTTGGAGTTGTGACCTCCAGGCCATTCAGGACTCCCACGTAGGGGGCAACAAAGGACTCTGACATAGGCAGCTGCACCAGTCTCTTGGTCATACAGCTGGCTGCTTATCACACACAATGTTTGTCAATTGCTTGGTGCAGTTCACTAAGAACCACTAGAGGGGAGACTGGGAAACTCCTCCACACAAGGGCCACTCCTGCCTTTGTTCGTTCATAGATATTTGCCTTCTCTTGCTGCCTCCCATTGTGAAAGCCCAGGGACACTCATTCACTCTCTCAGCAGACAAACAGGCTCATAGGGTCTAGACAGCTCCTTAGTTCTTCTAGCAAAAAATGCAGACTTCAAGTGATGTCTTTTCACCTCTGGGGGATGGGCTGTGATGAACACCCACGCTCTGATCACCCAGCAGTCCTTTGAGTACTCTACAGATCATTCCCTGCCTTGGTTATGAAGAACTTCGAACTGGAAAAAAGTGGTGTTGTTTGAATCCCACCTTTATGCACATTTTAAAGACAGAGGTGGTGGATCAACTTTCCAAGATTTTAAACCAGTTTGGGTTGGTTCTCCTGCAAATGTAATTTTCTTTCTGTTCCTCAGACATAGCTTAAGTGCAAGGTAATAACTCATGAAGCAGGTAGCCATGGTACTTACACCACAGAGGAGTAACCAAGGCAAGGGCACAATGGACTGACACATTTCTGCACCTATCTGCCATCAGCCTTCCTGAAGAAATAATCAGGGACAGACATAAGGGTAGGCCCTGCCTTGAATAACAGAAACTGCAATGGGATCTCTCACGCCTACCATCTACCAAATGGCAGTTCTCAGGAAGAAATAATCATCAACCTCCTGCTGACAAGGACCTCATTGAATTTCTAAGGGTAGTCCTGTCTCCATCCTCCTTCACTTCAGTCTCTTGGTAGGCTGCCAACTCTGCTTTATGTGACGTTCCCAGGGCATGCACAGCAGTCCTATGCCCACTATAATGTGATGCTGGATGTGCCCTTCCAGACCAAAGAACATGGTCTGGACTTTACATTATCATCGGCAGGCCTTGGCCTATGTGCACACGCAGGATTAGTATGCTGCTAGGGCCAACTAAAAGTCAGGATACCATTTTTACATGCCGTCAGGGCAGGGTATGTGTCCATTTGCCATACAGTGCACATTCCCATGCCAACAACGCCCAAGTTTCTATAATGCCCCAAAACCCAAAATTTCCCATTACTCCAAGCACACTTTCCCTGCAAAGCCTATAAAAAAAAAAAAAAATTATTTATAAAACATTTAAAATAATATGTGCCTTTGTCCTCTACAGGAGTAGATTCCATAGACAGGCATCCAATCTTGTAGCATTTTTCCACCACAGCACTTCCCTGAAATTTAGTTATGGTCGCAGCTGTATCATACTTGATCGAAGTTCTTGGGAGGCGGGGAATTAAATCTAAAGAATTAACACTTTCGGTGATCCTAGCACTCTTGCTCCGAGGTTCCATAAAACATTGATAACCCTCTAAATTCAATTAATCAAGTGATAGGTAGCCAGTGGAGTTTTTGGAGAATAAGAGCACATGCATAATGGGGAACACCAGCCACTGCTCTTGCAGTATGATTTTGAATTTTCTTCAGTCTAGACTGCATCTATTTAAGTGCCCCTAAAAACAACACATTACAGTAATCTAAGCAGAAGACAATATTGACACTTGCGTTGACAGCTCTGTATGTGTCTTCCAAAAATGTTTTCGTTTGCATAAAAAAGGCAAATAAAAGGCACAGTTCTTGATAGGATAGTTGGTGTGGTCTTCCAAATGTAGGTGTGTGTCAAAGAAAACCACAACTGAAACCATTCATCATTTGGGGCAAATACACTTAATGTTGCCAATAACACTGATTTGGATCACTCAAAATGAGAGTATCATAATGAATATATAAGCGCCTTGCCTTTCTTTTCATAATTGATTGCAAATAAGGGACAAAAAAATCTTAGTGGGAGGTACTCTTTTGTCATTCAAGTGTTTAATTAAAGCAGTAACAGAGGACCGTATTAATGGCTTCACTATGAAACCTTTAAAGGTATGACACTCAATATCATCTCGCTATCTTGAAACCAATAGAATGAAGTACCCAAGTAATATCAATCAAAGAATAGCAGAACAATCCCACTTTTGGATACAGCTGTATGAACAATAAAGGGAAAAGAGGGTTGTTAGACCTGTCAGTCTTAGGGTGGTCTTCCCTCAAACGTTTTGTCTGCTTACCTCATCTTTTTGCTTATTCTTTTTGTTGGCCTTAGGACTCTGAGCACTTTACCACTGCTGACCAGTGCTAAAGTGCACGTGCATCTCCCCTAAACATGGTAACATTGGTTTAGCCCCAATTGGGATATTTAGTTTATCTGTAAGCCCCCAGTAGAGTGCACCACCTGTGCCCAGGGCCTGTAAATTAAATGCTACTAGTGGGCCTGCAGCACTGATTGTGCGACCCACACAAGTAGCCCTATAAACATGTCTCAGGCCTGCAATTGCAGAGCCTGTATGTGCAGTTTTACTGCCAGGACGACATTTCAGTTAAAACCCCTTGCCAAGCCTTAAACTCCCCTTTTATTACACATACGTCACCCCTAAGGTAAGCCTTAGGAAGCCCATAGGGCAGGGTGATCTAAGTAAAAGGTAGGAGATGCACTTTTAAGTTTTGCATGTCCTGGTAGAAAACAAACACCCCAATTCATGTTTCACTACTATGAGGCCTACTCCTCTCATAGGTTGAAATTGGGAATTCCTTATTACATGTTTAAGCTGTAATTTCTGATTGAGAAGGAGTAGCTCTTTCATGTTCATTTCATTGGAATGTTAACGATAAATCCTCTTTAATAGTAAAGTTGGATTTAACATTACTATTTAAGAAATACCACTTTAAGAAAGTTGGTATTTCTCTGCTCTTAAAGCACTGTGTGCCTACAGCCTGTCTCCAATACACGTCTGGGGTGGGTGACAGCTTGACTTTGTGCATTCCCTCTAGACAGTCACACACAAAGGAATGTTAGGGGCATCTGAGTGCCCATCTGCATCATGATGGCTCATCCTGGGCAGGATGGGAGGGAGGAGATGACACTTATACCGGAATAGGCAGTGTTTTCTCCCCACACAAAGGGTTGATTCCCCCCTGCAGTGAGTCTGAAGCCAGGGCTAGAAAGAACGGACCTCTGTGCACTTCAAAGACCCTTCTTTGAAGTCACCCCCACTTCAAAGGCACAACTGATTATAAATATTGGGTTTCTGACCCCACCAGTCAGACACTTCTGGACCTGTAAAGAAACTCTGTTAGAAAGGACTGCTGTGCTGCTACAAGGACTGTCACTCTGCTGGGCTGTTGCTGTGGAAGAACTGCTTTTCTGCTGTGCTGCCCTACTGCCTGCTTCCCTCAGACCCTGCTGAGGAAGAACTCGACTCTGCTTGAACCCAGAGTGATCTCAAATGCCTTCTTGGTTTGCCTCCTGTTTTTGGGACTCAGGGATATCAAAGTCTCACCACCAGCTCCTGTGCCTGGTCCATTGTAAGTGGACTCAGGTGCTTGCTCCAGTTGAACTGATGCATCTCCTGTCTGTCTGTATCAGAATTGATGCATTGTCGCTGTTGCTGAAGCAGAATCAGCGCATCTCACTCGGAACTAGTGCATCACCTTAAGGAACCGACGCATCGGAACCAATGCATCTCTGCCTCTCCAGTGTGTGAAGATCGACGCATCCCCTCGTCTGCATGGGCAAACCCGGCACAGCATCTATGGAACCAATGCTTCTCAGCTCAGTTTCCTCGGAACCGGTGCATCGCCACCACTGCATGAAGAAAATCAACGCATCACTTCGACTGCAGGATCGACACTGACGCATCACACGGCTGCATCTAGCACCTCGCTGTTGCAACCAGGATCAACGTACTTTGCTCAGCAGACCTTGCATGGCTGCTGTATCTGACCTGCGCTCTATCGCGGACGGCCTGAACTCTTAACTTTGCCCCGGTCCAGGACGACCCGATAACCCCTATTGACGCTTATTGCTTCTAAGTGCTATTTTTACATTTAGACTTTAAAACTTGATATCTCAACTTCTACTTATTGAATTTTTTGTTGTTTTGGTCTTGTTTGATTTCTAAAACTATAATCTATTTTTCTAAACTGGTGTGGAGTATTTTTGTTGTGTTTTCACTATGTTACTGTTTGAAGTGTTGCATAAATACTTTACACATTGTCTTTTAAGTTAAGCCTGCCTGCTCTGTGCCATGCTACCAGAGGGGAGCACAGGTTATTTTATGGTGTGTATCTGACTTAGCAAACACAAGATGATGGACGGAGTGCTGAAACTTTACAACCACTTACCCCCAGTCACAGATCTGGGTTTAATCCATTGTTCTTTTGCTCACTCTGCCACCCCAGTTTGGACCCAGCCATATGCAAATCAGCCTTGGCCCTGTTCCTCATGGGAACAGTCCAGCCCGAACTGCCAAGCCAGGTCCTCCCTGGACTGGAAACAAACATCCTGGGACCGGTTTTGGGGTATTACCCCTCATCAGCCAGGCTAGCTTGAATCCAGTGGCACAGCGAGCAAGGGACCCATGTCTGGACATACCCTAGGCCACTTAGGGCGAGCATAGCAAACACAACAAAATGATGGACGGAGTGCTGAAACTTTTCAAACACACACTCCCAGTCACAGATCTGACTTTAATCCATAGTTCTTTTTCTCACTATGCCACCCCAGTTTGGACCCAGCCATATGGCATATGGCAGTTCAGGCTGGACTGTTCCTATGGGGAACAGGATCAAGGCTGATTTGCATATGGCGGGGTCCAAACTGGAATGGCGTGGCGAGCAAAATAACAATGAATTAAACCCAGATCTGTGACTGAGGGTGAATGTTTGACAATGTTCAACATTCCGTCCATCATCTTTTTGTGTATCTGACTTACCCTGACTAGGATTGTGGTTCCTACTTGGATACAGCACATACCTCTGCCAACCAGACACCCAATTTATAATGAGGGTAATTTAATGCTAAGCAGGCTATTCATTCTTCCATGGCAGCTGATTAATTTGTAAAATCCTGATTTATCTCTTGAGGCAATTTTTCTACTTTCTTCACCTACTTGCCATAATAAAGTAATTACATATATTCAATTAATTAATAACAAATTGTTTTTGAGAGCAAACCGTTTTTTCTCTGTAACATTTGCAAGATGAAATTAATGCTCTTATTTAGATCCTGTGGATACTGTCACTCTGTCAGTAATAGGGACGTCAAATGTGTGCACCCTACATTTGCCTTCATAAATCACTCATATTTGGAAATCAACAAACACCTATCTCAATAGGGTGAAACATATAAAAAAAAACATTAAAAAGTCACTCTTTCCTATTGGAACACACATTTCAACTCTACTTTGATAGCCATCACTTACTTAGTCTTGCTTTTATCTTTATTATTCAATTACAGTAATGATCATTTAGATAGGAAACAATCTTAATTGACAGGTCAAAACTTAGTGCTTCCTGTTAGCCAAATTGAAACTCTCATTCAGGGTTGAATGAAGAAGATAATCAGATGAACTATCTTCCAAGCCACTCTTTAAGAATACAATTTCTAGTTCAATTTAGTTGAGGAAAGTTACTACTTGCCCCAATGAAAAATGTATGGAATCAGCAGATTTCATTTAGCTGTATGAAAAGGTGGTAACACATTTGGACAAAGGGGCTGAACCCTCGCAGGGCCCCGGAGACAGGTGCGGGCCGGTATGGACCGGTTGGTGGCGGTGGCCCATCGGTGGCCGCCTGGTTCAAATTTTCGCAGGTAAGTTTCCTGCAGGTGGCAACGATTGGTTGCCTGAGGGGGCAGCTGGGCTACCTGGGCAGCTCGCAGGGGCAAAAGGACAGCTTAAGAGGCTGTAGATCAGCCTGGTAGGCACCTTGCTGCCTGCCTGCCTGCCCCTGGGGATTGCCGGTGCACGCTGCCCTCGATCACGGTATCTGACTTTTCCTGCACCTCTTCCGGAGTCGCCTGCATCTCGGCACGGTTCTGACTCCTGCCTGGGGCCACCCTTGCCTGCTGTCTCGACCTCTCCCCGGGCCTCGGGCAGCAGTGGCGAGTGGTAGCCTCAGAGAGGTTACACACAAGGTGTTTTTCCATCCCAGGCCGGCCCCTGCCTGCCTGCTGTTGTCCGGGACCGGGATTGGGAGTCCTAAAGTAAGGCGGGGGCGGTAATCTTGCAGGGGGCCTGTTTACTAAAACCTTTGTGCTGGGGCAGGCGCAGTCTGGGTGGAGGGGGGAGAGGTTAGCGTTTTTCCTTTGAGGGGCAGCTAAGCAGCATTCTTTATGGTCGAAGCTTTGCCGGTCTTTTTGGTTAATTACTGTATTTTATATTGTTGTCTCTCCAGTAGGTGGCACTGTTTGAGCAGATTTAAACACTCAGGGGATTATTTACAAGGCCCTTGCGCCACTTTCGCATCATTTTTAACATGGGAAAAGTGACGCAAAAGTGGCGCAAGGGGCTTGTAAATCTACCCCTCAGCCTTTACTGTCCTCTTCAGGCAATTTTCTCATTTTGGCACAGATTCGATCGGGGTTTTTTTCAGTAAATAATTGCAGTCAGTTGATGGCACACACGTTGAGGGGCACTGTCATTCCCCCTTTTTCCACTGGTTCACAACTCAGCCTTTATTGTGTTCCTCTTTAGGCGTTTTTCTCAATTTTGGCACAGATACGATCAGGTTTTTTGTAAATAATTGCAGGCATTTAGTAGCTCACACATTGAGGGGCACTGTTTTTTCACCTTTTTTCCTTGTTCTCAGGGTGTGGGAATGCCTCCAAAACAAGTGAAAAGGAAAGCGAGCATGGAGGTGGTCATGGGGTGGTTAGATGCCATAGACCAGGTACTAGCCCTAATTCAACCGGCATTGGCTTCCCTGGCTCAAAAAGAGGATGCACAACCAGGGTCTGCTACAGAGGCTCCCACTGTTACTGAACTGGGGGTGATGAGCGCCCTAGGCGGGTGGGGGTCCCCCCAAAGGCAGTATTCCCTCCAATCAAAAAACAGGCAAGGAAGGGACTGGCAAAGGGGGGAGAGACTGCAGGAGGGGACCAGACAGATGCAGGGGGTCCCACATCCACTACTCAGTCTTCAAGCAAGGTCATAGTACTAGAGGAGGAGAGAGTGAGGGACAAGGGGTTGGCGGGGACGAGTTCAGGCAACCCTGGAACCAACCTGGTAAATAGTCTTGCTAGGGTGTTACCCTGGCTGTTGCACTTAGACAACCAGGGCGCCTCAATCATGGCAGGAGAGGGGACGGCTTTGGCAGCCCCAAACAACCAATTAGAGGGACACCCATAGGTTCCACTTCGGGGTGGAACAGGTACCCAGAGTCTCCCCTGTGCTTCTACTCAGCAACTTGTGCCAGTGGATGCCCAATCTACACCAGCCAGGATGATTCCCCCTACACTACCACAGCCCGGGGTATCCACCGCAGTTGTTGGGTCTGCAGTAGCGACAAAAGGTGAGGGGACAAATACTTCCAGTAGTGCCCATGATCAGGTACTTTCTCCCAGGGATCAGTTAGGTTTGCATTTATCTGAGGATATGAGGGCAAAAATTTTAAAAAAAGTTGCATATGTTGATGTTTTTGAACTTACTGTGGTCAAACCTCCTGATGAGGACAACAAGGAGTCCAAAGACTGTTCACATAAATTGAAAAGCCATAATTTGAGGAAACAATTATGAACTGGATTTACTGGTTTTACTATTTATCAGTCAGTTCCTCTTGAAAAATATCCAGAGTGGGGCCCTCAGACTTCCTACTATATGATCAAAATAGTGGGTGCTTATGAGGAATTCGGAGGGGTCCTGCTGGAAAGAATATGATAAGGCATTCAGGTTGAAGAAAGCCACGAACCCGAGGATGTTTTGGGATCAGACTGATGTGAATGCTTGCTTGCAGTGTAGGAGGGTCCCGTTTTACCATCTAACAGACACCCACACCCCATTCTGCAATACCCTTCAAACCTGGCATCCCTAGATAAGCCCCACCACTGAGGCCTAGATAAAGGGTCTTTAAGTTGTCCACGGTCCTTCACTTTCTTACAAATCCACACATAGGCCCAAGTTCACCTTCTCACAGACCTACATACAAGACCAACCATACCTTTGTAAGAGATATGTATAGGCCCAATAAATTAAGAACTGGTCTCATAGACTTCACTAACCTGACAGCAGAGGCTTGCGCCATCCTCCGCGACAAACTTTCCCCCCTTGTAAATTTCCACAGTTACGAGAATTAGATTAGCACACACACGTAGGACATTTTTGGTACATCTGGCGGTTTCACAAGTACATTGGCAATATTTTTTAGTTATGAAACTTTCCGCGCTTGCTTAATCGAAGCTGTGAAAGACGGGCTACGTGACAAAGAATTAATGTATTAAAATGTTAACTCTGAGCTTTCTTATGGTAAAAATTATCCTTTGTTTACTTTTTGCGGTCAAGAGCACTGACCACCTGTCAAAAGCCCCTAATTTCACCATGATACCACTTCACAGTTCTAAGTGTGGAATTTTCCATAGTTACTGTAAGAGGGCGGTCAAGGGCTGCGTCAGGACCTACGTCAGAGATGATAAAACTTCTGCATTCAAACATATAAAACAGCTGCACCCAGGGTGTGGCTTCGAATTCTCTTCAAACCAGCACCCAGGTGCCGTGTGAGGGTTCCCGACTGATCAATCGCTCCTGACTGGGCCCAGAGCTCCTATTGCCAAGGTGATAATGCTCCTACTTAATGATTTTGCCTATTGACTTTGTCAGTCTATCTGACTTAATAATTTTGCCTATTGGCTTTGTCAGATTTTGCCTATTGACTTTGTCAGTCTATCTGACTTAATAATTTTGCCTATTGGCTTTGTCAGATTTTGCCTATTGACTTTGTCAGTCTATCTGACTTAATAATTTTGCCTATTGCCTTTGTCAGATTCTGCCCATTGACTTTGTCAGACTATCTGACTCAATAATTCTGCCTTTTGGCTTTGTCAGATTATTTACTTCAGGTAATCTGTACCCAAGCAATTGCATTTATTTCAGGTTAAATGTGTAGTCTTGAATATTGTTATTTTATCTCAATAAGAAGTTTGTCCTCTGAATGCTATCATTTGTATCACTCTTGAATTCAGGGCTGCCCCTTGATCGGCTGCTCATGGATTAATTTATAGATATACATTTCTGTTTGAATTGAACCAATTGATCTTTAACATTGTTGATGCAGTTATTTCTGATCTTACCCATATGTTGATGGGCAACACTTAAATTGAAGTATTTTCTTTTATGCTTTTGAATTGTTTAATAAACTATGATATTTTAACACATGGTTCTTTCTTGCCAAGTGACCGAGAAAAGTGTGAAAGAGACTCTGAGAGGGGAGAGGTACGCAGAAGAGTGTGACCAACCATAACGTACCCTCTAACAAAGTGGCGACCACGAACGAGGGTCTCGGTCGGCGAGTCATCCACCGTGTGGTCTTGAGGCACACGCACGGGTTTCCCCTCCAGGCTGCACCTCGGACGCTCCGCTGCCCCCGCCCGCCTGGGTAAGTCAGGGATGGTTTTGTTTTTCTTCCTTGAATTTACCTCAGGTTGTGGCTTGTGGGGTGGTCCGTCCCGGCTGTCGTGTCCTCTGGGGTTTCCCCTGTGTCTGCTCTCTTGTTCCCCTGTGGCTGACTGTCTTGCCACGACGTCCTCTGTGGCTGGTCATATTTTGTGAGGCATCTTTTTGGTCCTTCCCTCTCTGCTGTCCTATACTTCGTTTTGCTTTCTTTCTGCGTGGGGTCTCTTCACCTTTCTTATTATTCTGTTGCCATATGAGTCGTGTATTTGCCTTTTTTCCTGTATATTATTTGAGGTATTTGCCGCATAATTTGTGTGTTTATTTTTTATTGTGTTTCTTTTTCATTGTATGGCTTGGGGTTTGAGTCCTGTGCCGAGACTCTCCTATGTGACTGGCCGAATTCTGGCATGTATTTGCTGCTTGATGCATGCATTTGAGATGTTTACCGCATAATTTGTATGTTTGGTTTTTCTTTCGGTTTTGCCATTTGTGGTTGCTATTTGGGGTTTGAGTCCTGTGCCGAGTCTCTCCTATGTGACTGGCCGAATTCTGGCATGTATTTGCTGCTTGATACATGCATTTGAGATATTTACCGCATAATTTGTATGTTTGGTTTTTCTTTCGGTTTTGCCATTTGTGGTTGCTGTTTGATGTTTGGGTCCTGTGCCAGCTCTCTTATGTGACTGGCCGCATTTTGGCGTGTGTTTGCTGCCTGATACATGCATTTGAGGTCTTTACCGCATAATTTGTGTGTTTGTTTTTTTTCGATTTTGCTTTCAGTCGTGGCTGATATTTGGGGTTTGCGTCGTGTGTTTGTTCTCACTTGGTGAGTTTCTCCGAGGCTGGCTGCCCACCTTCTGGTATGCGGTGGTCATGCATTTGTGGTTCTGAGGTTCTTTGGTTTCAGTGACTGTTGTCCTGCCCTCGGGTCCTCTTGGGGTGTGGTCTGCCCACCATTGTGAGTGGTGTTCATGGGTGTCTTCACACATTCATTCTTCACCCTCTCTGATTGGTCCCTTTCTGACTCTCTCCTGCACTGCTTGGGTACTTTTCTCTTTCTGTCTCTTAAGTTTTTTTCGGTCTCTGGTAGGCGCTTTTCTCGTTTGTTAGCTGCGCCACTCCGGATTGAGGAACTTCCTGTGTCAGATCGTTTGTCACTTTCTGTCGTGCCTTCAGCCTTCTTCGGCTCTCTGCCAACGCGGAAAGAGGAAGTCTCTGTCGAACGATCGCAGCTGCCCTGCAGCTCCCCCTAGCCCCGCCTTTTCTCTTTGTTTCCTCGCACTCTGTTCTTCCTCACATTGATGGTTTTCGTTTTTCTTCAGAAATGCATTTCATTTATTTAATATTTGTTTATTTTTTGTTCATTGTGTCTGTTTTTTGTGTCTCATCTTTTTGATGATGGTTCTGCCTGTTGTTCCACGCTGGCCCCCCCCCCAGTTGTTGCCGTTCTGCCAGCTCTACCAACCCTAGCTGAGTGGCGGACTGCCAGTTACTTTGGTGCTCAGTTGCCCACACACACCTTCTTCGGTCCGGTTTAGCGGCGACTGCGCTAGGTAGCTGTTGTCTGGATTGCTTTGCCTTTTAATTTTAGCTGCGATCCCACTAAGTAGTTGCATTATTTTTCGGCCCTCATTGCACGCACTTTGCGCCTCTTTTCTGTCTCTCACACATTTTGTCTGCCTCTTGCCTTGCGTCAAGTGGTAGCCAAGAGGAGGGGTGGAGGTGTATCCCCACTCCTCTTGTATTGGCCCCTTTTTATTACCCCGTTATGTCCCTTGACCCCCCACAGATCATAAGTCTTCTCATTCATTCAGTCCGTGGTACGGCCACTGCTGTCTATCACACCTCCCTGGACCGCTTTACCCCTCTTACACGCCATCAAAGTGACATTCTTGCAGCCGCCTGGAATACTTTAGGGGTCACCTTTACCCCCACCACTGAGCTACGCCTTGCCCTTCTGTCTCTCGTAGACTATCCGCCCTCATTTAACGTCTCCACCCAGCCACTGCCTTCACCAGATACCACCCGCCCGGATCTGCTGTGGCCTGGCCATTCCTCTAATTCCTCTTCATCCTCCCCACCCTCATTAAGTTCTTCTGGTTATTTTGTTAATTCTCCCCCCGTCATTTACACAGACGACGAGTCTAACTCCGCACATTCTACGGCACTTTCTGAAGAAGCAACACTCCCTCGTCTTTCCGCTCCTGCATCTCCCACAGCATCAGCATCCAGTAGTGCTCACCCTCAACCATTGTCTTCAGCTGATGAGTCCCCACTCCTTGTGGCACTCCTGCAGGACTACTCAGTAGACCTACAGGTCCCTGCACCTGACGTTCCCACTGCGCAACCCCCGACTTGTCCATCTCCGCACTTCCACTCATTATAGGGAATGAATGACCCATCCCCTGATACTACAGCCTCTCCCATCATCGTGTATTTAGTGAACAACAACGTGGTAGGTCTCTCCACTGGTCACCCATCGTCCTTTTGTTACGTCACACCTTTAGCAAACACTGTCCTTCTCACTATATTTCAAGCCCTAGGGATCGATTATACTCAAGCACAGCAAATAACGCTTTCGCTTGCACCAGCTTTTCCACACCCCATTGGCACTAAAGTCAAAGAACAAAAACATTGCAAGCACTGACACTTTAGGAAACACTCTAAGTCTCTTCAATTATTATTAGTCCCCATGAACAGGATCCTGAGTACCTCTGTTCGCAAAACACCAGATTATATTTACATACGTATTCGCTTAATAGCACCAGGCTTAGAGATACCTACTACCTTAACATCATCCTACCCCCGCAACCCACTGCAGAGCAAGATCATTGCATCTCTCTCTGACAACCAACTCCAATTTCCTGATTTCTCCCCCAACGGGATATACACCGGACCAGACGAACAGGACTTGAGGAAAGCACTGTGTCACTTTATTATTAGCGCCATAGGAGAGGAGCTAGTAGAAGACGTCCCTACCCCTACCCTTGACACTCACTCTCCTACCGCTGAATACTCGCCTGACATCTAAGTGCATCCCTTTCCAACCAAAAATTGACTTTCACCCTCAAAAACATTGTATTTTTAAAACAACATTCATGAATGGCATTTTGAGCTCTACTGTGTATAAAACTTCTACCCACTTTCACATCTTCTTCATTATACGTCCCCATGGATCGCTACTGACTGCCATATTATCTAGCACATGGCCAAGGCACCCACTCCAGAGTTATATTGCTGAAGCCTGCTTCGACGGCCAGCTTCGCTTCCCCCTTTATACTTCAGCACAAGAGAGGGACCTACAGGACGGGGTATATGACATTGTCATTCAGGCAGTACAGCAAGAACTCATCAGAGACATTGTCCCTAGCACCTGAGAAAAAGCGCTCCTGTAATTTAGGCCTTGCCTGAAGCGCCTACGATTACGCATACCCAAATGGCGACTCCACTCCAACATGTCTTAAGAACATTTGGAGGTCAAGAACACCATATCTCAAAGCACTGCCGTGAGCTTCATAAGCATACGACAAAGATGACTCATCCTTGGCCGTCAGAGGGAAGCTTTGACCCTATAATATTGGAGCATGCCACCACCTTTCTTGACACAAAGTACTCCGGTACTAAACTACAGAAGAGAAAGGCTACTTTAGACCTTTGGCGCATTTTTAAAGATAAGGTTCAAACACACTCTGACCCCACATCACTGGTTGTACCCAATGCTCCGCCCCCACCACCTTATCACGTTAGCGGTATGTATACTGAGATGACTAATAAGGAGCAACTGGAACTACCAGTCACCACTAATGAGTCCCCGGCTGCAGGTTTTCAGCCATTACCCACCGGGGCATCTTCCTCACCGCACCTCGGCCCAGAATTACACGTCACACAGGTTGAGGAATTTCAGGCTTCCCACAAGTCACCTAGTCATCCGTACCACCACATTAATAGACCACTGACCCCACCCATGCCCCCCGGGGATGTATACCCTCACCTCACAGAACTGCGCAGCATGCACTTGCCTCTCCCTAACGACACAGTAAGGGACACAGCAGTATCTGGTATCCCAGGTCTTGTAGATGCACAACTGTCACTAAAATTTACACCAACAGTCAATACTGCACACCCCCGCCCAGGTGGAGACGATGAGGAAGGCTCTGACTCTGTCTCTCAGACATCATCTCGTCACTCGCATGACTCCGTCTTTCAAGCCCTGCCCTGTCCCTCGCGCTCACCTGTTATTGTCACCTATGATCTCAGCACTAAACAAACCTCTAAATCAAACCCCTTCCGTGACACGGACACTAAACAACAACATGACCCCAACCCATTCCACGACACCGATACACACCTGGGTTCAAATTCGCACCCCCAATTGCAAAATAACATGCCCTTCATGGCTGCTGCCCCCCATGCTGAGGTACCAGGATCTGGCCTTAGGATAGAGCAGCGACAGTTCATTGAGTTCCCCGACCCGCCACCACTGGACATAACAGACAGACAGTGTGTTCCTCTCACTGGTCTTCCATCCGCGTATGGCAATTATAGACAAAATGCAGACTTGAGCAAAAGCACCAGCCTGGAAAGTATTTCATCACAGCACCTTGAAGAAGAACAGTCACACATGCATCAATCACCTAGTCACGCAGATCAGGTGAACTCCATAAGACGCTTGTCATTTAAATTAGAGAACATGAACAAAAGCGTTGTGGACATGCTCCATAAGGTCAACACCCCAACATCACCCTCACCCACGCTGCACCGCCTCGTGAAACACCACCCAAAGACAAATATCAGTAGGAATGGGGAAGGGAGCAGACAATATCGCTTTAATGAGCACCCCTCCCACCGTGACGTTGCCGCCTCTGGAATGACACAAACATTCACTAACACACACCAAGACCACCACTTCCCAACAGCATTAGGGCGGGAAAAGACACCTCCACGGGTGCTAGAAGGCCACAATCCACTGTTTGGTGACATCCCAATATATTGTGAACACCCGCAGGAACATGACCCAGTGGTAAGAAGAAAGGAAAGGACCACTGAGGCACAGAGACTTAAAGTCTTGGGGACACATGGACGCCCCGACGACATACTATATGACGTCTCGGGCTCTGCTTCCTTACGCACCATTAGGATGAAGAATAGACGTAACATGATGTATCTCAGTAGACCCCTTCCACCAAAAGCTAGTAATGACCTCACTCCCAATGAGATAGTGACATTGGGGGAAGGTTCAGATTATGCAGTTAACCCTTTTACAGATGATTTGGCAGGTTGGTCAGAGCCCTTGGCGCCACAAATGCGCCCTTGGCTAAGGGAAGGCTCTTTTGAACCTCAGTACATGGCGACAGCAGTTGAATGCATCCTCAAAGGATTAGGAGATCAGGATTGGGACTATGACTACATGAGGGAGAGCCTCAAAGTCTGGCAGAGATATGCTCGCCAGTATGATTCTACAGGACCCACAGCGCAACGCCCTGGGGTAACACGCCAGATGCCACTGCTCTATAAAAACATCATTGATCCCCCCATCTATATCCCCTGGTCTACATTAGACAAAGAAAATGTCAAAAAGGCGCTCCCACCCCTCACAGAGGGTGCGGGAAAATGGATTGCAGCTTTTGAAAATTGCACCACGGCCAACAACATAGCAATCGGAGATGTAAAATGCCTGCTGATCTCCCTCATTGGAGAAGATGCAGAAGATCTTTTCATACGTATTCATAAAAATCTTACCAAGACAAACACCAAACATGATGGGGTTTCCTTCAACGAGATTAGAACAGTAGCATGGGCTGAGTTGCGCAGGAAATTCCCTGATGTTCCTGACATTGGGGCTCTGTTGTCACAGACTATGCAACCAAATGAGGACCCTGCCAACTATCTTTCTAGAATGAAAGAAAAGTGGCACCAGGAGTTAGGGCAACGATGGGACGCAAATGGAGGATATGGGAGACTATTTTACCACACAGTAAAGAAAGGTTTGCCAACTGAAGTGCAGGAGAAATTAGATGGCATTGTAGCAATGGAATGCAAGCCATGGGCAGAGATACAAGATCACATTGTACATTACTGCAAAAAGAGACAGGAACAGGAGAAAAATAGACAGCTAGCAATAGAGAATGCCGCTGCCAAACTAGTACAGCAGAAACTCAATAAGAAAAAAGACAATGTTGACACAGTCATGCTCGCGGCACCCGTCACTCAAATGACAGCAGTAACATCCTTCCCTCAGGCTGCCATGAATGCTCTTGCAGGCAATGCCCAACTTACACCTCAGCAGGTACAAGCACCACCTGCAGTACAGTACATACAAGCTCAACCCCAAAAAGCCATACAGTATGTCCAGCAGCCACAACAGGCAATGACACAATACATGCCAGCACCACCTGAGTACAGCACCAACATACCGCCCTATTACAATAACAGACCGAATATGAACTGGAACACGGGCGGACAAGGAAGGAGGCGAGGGATGGGACAGCAAAGGTTTCCACAACAGCCAGGACAAGGGGCACCACCAATAATCTGTTACTATTGCCAGAAACAAGGCCATATCCAGAGAGACTGTAACAGTAAAAAGCGCGATATGGGTCAGCAATATATGCGTCCTGGTTACCAAGCACAGGTACCATTCCAACAACAACAGCGCACACAGCCACCCCCCCAGCAGCCCCAAGTACTATACTCATATGTGCAACCAACACAGCAACAGCAAGTGCAGCTCCAAGCGCCCCCAATGCTTCAGGTTCAGCCAGCGGTCCAACAAATGCAGATTCCAATGCAACAATCACAGCAACAGCCTACTTACCAGATGGTCCCCCAAACACAAAACAATGTGCCTCTAGGAGGAACAATTGTTGCCTCCAGCAACCCCTTTACTCAGGGCACCATCCAGCAATATCAGCATGGAGGATACACTGGCTAGGACAGCCCACAGATAACTCTTGTGTGCCCAATTTTGTCATGCACAAGCAATACTGAAGAGGACCCTATTGCAAGTGTTATGATAAATAACAAAATATACAGTTTTCTTGTTGACACAGGTGCCACATACTCCTGCATTACAGGTGGCCCTCTGCCCATTTCAACCAAAACAGCGGACACACAGGGATTTTCTGGGGCAATAGCAAGGGTCCCCTTCACCAAGCCAGTCTCAATGGAGATAGGAGGCCATACAGTGGAGCAGCCTCTGCTCTATTCACCCAGCTCCCCAGTCAATCTTTTAGGACGCGACCTCATGGCCAAACTAAACATGACCATCCACTTTGATGACAATGGAACAATGATTTGCTCCATTCCAGGTACTCCACTAACTAGGATGATGGCAGTCACTGCACAGTCTTCCTTAGATAGCCAAGTCAGAGCACGCCCAGTCAATGAGCAGGCCTTCTCTGCAGCTGTCCACACAATTGTCGCCACCTCTCCCGAATTACGAGGTCGCACAGTTCAGCTACCAAAAGAATTTCTCTTTAGACCCCAAGTACCAGACTCACCGGCATTAGATAAAAACTTGATTTTTGACATCTGCGCCCTTGAAATAACACCCACCTATGGTGCTTTCCTGGCATGCGATGACAATGCCCACACATGGGCTTGTGTCATCTTCCTTGAACAGGAAGGATTGGTCAGACACATTTCAGATGCTCAGCTATTTGGATCCCCTGAGGAATATTCTAAAACGGAGATTATCTATGATAACAATGTGCCCGTCTCAGTGATAATGGAAATTAGAACACCAACGATCACCCCCGACTATGATTCTGTGCGAGAAGCCGATTTGGCTCAGGTACCAGCACATCTTTGGACAACAGGCCCAAATGATGTGGGCCTTATTAGATCTGCCAGGCCATTTAAGATAACACTCAAACAAGGTGCTATCCTGCCCAGAATAAAACAGTACCCCTTGTCTAAAGCAGCAGAGGAGGGCATAGCCCCCACTATACAGGCATTACTAGAACAGGGAGTAATTTATCCTTGTATCTCTCCGTGTAACACAGCCCTTTTTCCTGTGAGGAAGGGGAAGACAAATCAATGGCGTTTGATACACGATCTTCGCGCAATTAACAGCATAGTAGTACCAGAATTCCCTATTGTCCCAGACCCCTCTGTCATTCTCACCAATGTCCCCCCGGATGCACAGTACTTTTCTGTCATGGACCTGAAAAATGCCTTTTTCAGCATTCCTTTGCACCCAGACAGTCAATACCTCCTGGCGTTCTCATTCAGAAATGTGCAATTTTCAGTACACAAGGTTAGCTCAAGGGTACTGTGAGTCCCCTAGTGTTTTTAACAGGGTCGTCAAAGAAGACTTGTCCAATTTCCAATGTAACAGCACCTTACTGCAATATGTCGATGACATACTGCTTTGCAGCCCCACCGAACAGCAATGCAGGAAAGACACCATCCTCTTACTCACCACGCTGGCACAAAGAGGATATAAAGTTGACAAACAAAAATTACAGTATTGTCAGGAGGAGGTACACTACCTAGGACAGCTACTGTCTGCATCAGGCAGGCGAGTGACTCCAGGTCGAGTTGAGGCAATAAAAGGCACTCCTGAACCCCAGACAGTTAAGGACATGCAAAAATTCCTCGGCTTGGTTAATTATGTCCGCCAATGGGTTTTTGATTTCGCAACAATAACTGCCCCATTGCTGAAAGCTGTGAAAATGGGCAAAGACAGACATAATAAAATTGAATGGACACCTGAAATGAGAACAGCCTACACCCAGCTCAAAGATGAGATAACACATGCACCAGTGTTGGGATCACCTGATTACACAAAAGAATTCTACCTCTTCACTCACTGTGATGGGTTAGTCATGACAGCAGTACTCACTCAAAAAAATACCCCATGGGCCATAAGCCAATTGCTTATTTCAGCGGAATGCTGGACTCTGTCATGAAAGGCCATTACCCTTGCGAACAGGCCCTTGCCGCCGCAGCATTTGCTGTTGAAAAAAGTACCCCCATTGTAATGGGTTCCCCACTAACAATGTACACTGAACATGCTGTTTTTGCAATAATACAGAAAGCTAAAACAACACTGACAACGCAAAGAGTGTCAGGCTACGAAGTCATACTGTCATTACCTTCACTGAAAATTGTCACCGTAACCCCCGCCACATTTTTTGCCCATCCAATTGCCACCTCAGATGATGACAACCATGATTGTGCCACTTATTCACCAGATGAGTCAGGAGCAGCCAAAGAAGATCCCTTACCAAATAGTACTGTATACTTTGTTGATGGCTCCTCTACCATTGATCAAGAAACAGGCATAAGATACACAGGAGCAGCAGTAGTTAAAGCACAGCAAAATGACTCCTCCGATTCCTTAGACATCGTACAGCAGCTTACGCTCCCACCACATTACTCTGCCCAGGCAGCTGAACTAGTAGCACTCATAGCTGCCCTAAACATTGGAGCTGAGGACCGCATTACAATTTATTCAGATTCTGCGTATGTCACCACAACAACTCACTCCAGCATCCTCCGCTGGAGAAGGCGCGGCTTCCTTAAATCAGATGGTACACCTGTCATTCACAAAATGTTACTTGAAGAACTTATTGAGGCCCTTACACTACCAGCTGAAGTAGCCGTAGTGAAATGCACAGCGCACACTAATGGCCAAGATTTTGTCTCCAGAGGTAACGCTCTGGCTGATTGGGCAGCTAAAGCTGCAGCCAGAGGCCCCACAGTAACAGGCCCCTCAATCCAAACAGCACCGGAAGTCCAACTTGCCCCTATTCTCTTATCGCAAACAGTACCTCCAACAGAGCACGACACCAGCAGTGAACACAGTTCAAACACATCACCCCAATTACCAACACCACTTGATATTGACAAAACGCGACAATACGATCATATTGCACAACTACACCTCAGAGAAATGCAAGAAAGTGCACCAGATCAAGAGAAAGAGTTATGGAAGAAGAGGGGAGTACAGCAGGACTCCGCCGACTTCGTATACAGACAAACAGTAACAGGGAAACCTGTGATGCCACAGGCTTTGTTACAAGTGGCATTAGATCAACTCCACCTTCCCACACATGTCACCCGAGACAATATGTCCATCACCTTGCACACAGACTGGTTCATCCCCAATGCCTATGAGCAGATACAATTGTATGTTAATAAATGTCTCATTTGCCAACAATACTCCCCAGCCCCTACGCTCAAAACCGTTGCCTCTACAATTCCTAGACCATCAGGCCCCTTTAAAGAATTGCACATTGACTATGTCGATATGATCGATCGCTGCCAAAATTATCGCTATCTCATTGTGGTAGTATGTCCATTCTCACGCTGGATCGAAAGTGGACCTTGCGTCCACTGCGATGCCAAAGCAGCTGCCACATTTCTATTACGTGATGTCATTACTCGCTGGGGCATCCCAGACTCCATCCGGACCGATAACGGAAGTCATTTTTCAAACGCCATCTTTTCCTTCCTGACCACAATGCTAGGAATCAAACACAAGCTGACCTCAGCTTACCACCCACAAAGCAACGGCATTTGTGAGCGCCTTAACGGCCTGCTCAAAAACAAAATAAGTAAGATAAGTGCCACAATAGGAAAGAAATGGCTTTATTGCCTGCCCATAGCACTGTTTGCACTAAGAAACTCCCCAAGTTCGGATCATCACCTCACACCCCATCAGCTTGTCACTGGACGATCCATAAATGTAACAGTTCCATCCACACGCCCCAAATTAGATAGTGAGTCATCATCTGAGATAGTTAAGGCAGAACTCTACCACTATCTGTGCCAACTAACCAGCGCAGTTCCTTTCTATCCAGATATCCAAGAGAAAGGGGAAGGGCCCCACCGATCCTGAGCTCCCACCAATCTGTCCCGGGACGCAGATCTTCATCCGGAAAAACGTCAGACGCTGGAAGGACCCTAAATTCGAGGGCCCATTCAAGGTGATCGACTCATCACCAACTGCAGTACGAATAGCTGAAAGAAAAGCATGGATCCATCGCAGTCACGTCCGCTTGGACCCCGCACCACCTCCGCCAATTGACTAGAGGAGGGACAGGACATACCCTTGGTACAGCTCCACCAAGACAGCGGGTTTCCATCCTCCTTTGATGATGAAGATAATGACCGCCATGAGCATAATATCGAGGACCTTAATGGAAATGCAAAGTTATGTATTTTATTTGTTTTAACATTTTGCCTTTTTTCCACTATAACGTTGGCCGCACTAAATTGGTATCTGTTTTATATTGTAACTTTTAAGCCACATCTCTCTGCTAATGTTACTGCACCATTCTCAAAACAACCAGTTGTGCCAGAAATTACAGAAATTACAGAAATTACAGAAATTACAACTGCACAAGAACACTCCCCGCACCACACTGAAGATCCATCACTTCCACAGTATACCACTGGTAGCGCACACACTAGTACACACCCCACACGCATAGCTACTGCTTCAGACCCAAGTATTACTACTACTCCGTGGGATAGGCTCCTAGAGATTACAGTAGGTCCCCCAGTGAACCGCAGTCCCAACTCCCGCAACATTCGCAGATTTAGAAGAGGTAGACCAAGGTTCTGGAGGAGTCATAGACCAACAAGAGATAATGACAAACAAGATTTGGCCACCGCTCTCCAGGACACGATGGTCCACATTGCACGCCAACATCCCAGACCTGATTTCCACTCCATACGTCCTGACACACTTAATAAAGACCATGAAGCCCATAGTGCCCTGCTAGATAACATGTGGTACCGGCACATGTCTCAAATAGGGAAAAAGGTAACAAAAGAAGCATGCTTTGTGTGCTCACACATCCCGCATGCAGTTGGCGCAGACAAAATGGTGTTCCCACAAGAAATACCACCCCCGACGGCCAAATGCCTCCTCCATTTGTTTCTTTGCCGTATCTACGGCCAAATACAGCTTTTCTCAGCAGAGATAGACACTGTGTTTGTAAACACCACCGCGTGGGATTCTAACTATCTAACACACATGGTTGTCACTGATGCATTGCAATTCGAGACAGAAAATAAGAATTTGTATAGATGGGAATCACCTAGATGGGAGACACCGCTCACAACTCATGAGCATGAATTCAAAGCATCAGGGTTTTTTATGTTCACATCCCCCCGGCACTATGTAAGGAGACAATAAACAAACAACTCCATAACAAACCCCCGATACACGAAAATAACAGTTCACACGTTGCCAACTGTCCATGTCAATATAGGTCTGTGCTGCTCTTGCAGGCCCATGTGTATTTTGATAACAAATGGCACGGCCCAGACGCCCTGGTATGTAAGGCAGCTTCCTTGGGAGAACCCTTTGCAAAAACAGAATATCAACAGAATATTGATTGGGATGTTGAGACTCAGTGTGAGGAGGTGTGGGCAGAGGAAACTAGACGGTACACCTTTGGGAAGGGAACAGCTTACAAATGGAAGAGAGCATATAAACTAAAACATCCTCTTCTTTGCTTCCTAGGTAACGGTACTCGCCCTGTGGGCAGCAACACAAACTGTAACACAACAATTTTTAATTTGGACCTCCAAGACGGCACCGCCAGCCTCATGGACATCTTTTGGGCATGTGGAGAACGCATCTACCCCCAGTTGCCTCCTCGATGGAAGGGCCTATGCACCATGGTTACCATGCACGAGCTGTATCTCGTTGTCCCGGCATCCAACATCTCTCAAGTATTTGAGCACCACATGACAAATGACGTCACCCTGCTTCACCGGCACCGACGGAAGGCTCAATACTTCGCTAACGATGCCTTCGCCGAAATTCCTGAAGAATTTCGCCTGTTCAATGGTGCCCAGGAATTCTTTGGAGGCCTGTGGCCCCTTTGGCAAACATCAGCTAATGCCCGGTGGCTACAGGTCACACGATACGAACTAATGACTCTGATAAATAACACCCAAGATGGGTTCAACGCCATACAGGAAGAGTTAAGGCCTTTAAGGCTTATGGTTCTAGAGCATAGATATGTTCTAGATCAACTCACAGCTATGCAGGGTGGTGTATGCAGTGCCATCGGAAAGAGCTGCTGCACTTTCATACCGGCTAATGATGCCGCAAACGGGTCGCTCACTAAGGCCATTGAGGACTTGGGCAATCTGGGAAAAAAGATGCGTGACGAAAGCGGTGCCGCTGCAGATCCTATCACGGACTGGTTCAACTTGAACTGGATGCCTTCATGGCTATCTGCTATCTTGAAAATTGTGCTACCTATTTGTTGTGTTGTCCTGTTAATGTGTTGCGGTGCACAGCTAGTAATTAAATGTGTCAACAGATGCAGCACCAAAGCAGTAGGAATGAATTACGTTCACACTGGAATTAATAACAATGCACAGTATCAGGACATGGACCGTGCTCCCGGGGATGGGAATGGGCAGATCCATGTGCAACTCTTAGAACAACCTGCCCCTCATGCCTCTTCAAACACACCTACAGCTCCACCGGTTCCACCACCTAGATACGCCTTAAGGGAGGAGCATGACATTAACGGGTATGAGGAGTTAGCTCCCGAGGATGGGGGAGAATACGTTACTATAACACCAGAATTGCCACCACAGACAGCATGCATGTATATTAGTGACCCACTCGGTATGCACCAAGCCCCTGAGGGTCCAGCAAAGTACTGTGTCACAGACGTGTTCAATAATGAACAAGAGAAGGGATGTGTAGGAGGGTCCCGTTTTACCATCTAACAGACACCCACACCCCATTCTGCAATACCCTTCAAACCTGGCATCCCTAGATAAGCCCCACCACTGAGGCCTAGATAAAGGGTCTTTAAGTTGTCCACGGTCCTTCACTTTCTTACAAATCCACACATAGGCCCAAGTTCACCTTCTCACAGACCTACATACAAGACCAACCATACCTTTGTAAGAGATATGTATAGGCCCAATAAATTAAGAACTGGTCTCATAGACTTCACTAACCTGACAGCAGAGGCTTGCGCCATCCTCCGCGACAAACTTTCCCCCCCCCCTTGTAAATTTCCACAGTTACGAGAATTAGATTAGCACACACACGTAGGACATTTTTGGTACATCTGGCGGTTTCACAAGTACATTGGCAATATTTTTTAGTTATGAAACTTTCCGCGCTTGCTTAATCGAAGCTGTGAAAGACGGGCTACGTGACAAAGAATTAATGTATTAAAATGTTAACTCTGAGCTTTCTTATGGTAAAAATTATCCTTTGTTTACTTTTTGCGGTCAAGAGCACTGACCACCTGTCAAAAGCCCCTAATTTCACCATGATACCACTTCACAGTTCTAAGTGTGGAATTTTCCATAGTTACTGTAAGAGGGCGGTCAAGGGCTGCGTCAGGACCTACGTCAGAGATGATAAAACTTCTGCATTCAAACATATAAAACAGCTGCACCCAGGGTGTGGCTTCGAATTCTCTTCAAACCAGCACCCAGGTGCCGTGTGAGGGTTCCCGACTGATCAATCGCTCCTGACTGGGCCCAGAGCTCCTATTGCCAAGGTGATAATGCTCCTACTTAATGATTTTGCCTATTGACTTTGTCAGTCTATCTGACTTAATAATTTTGCCTATTGGCTTTGTCAGATTTTGCCTATTGACTTTGTCAGTCTATCTGACTTAATAATTTTGCCTATTGGCTTTGTCAGATTTTGCCTATTGACTTTGTCAGTCTATCTGACTTAATAATTTTGCCTATTGCCTTTGTCAGATTCTGCCCATTGACTTTGTCAGACTATCTGACTCAATAATTCTGCCTTTTGACTTTGTCAGATTATTTACTTCAGGTAATCTGTACCCAAGCAATTGCATTTATTTCAGGTTAAATGTGTAGTCTTGAATATTGTTATTTTATCTCAATAAGAAGTTTGTCCTCTGAATGCTATCATTTGTATCACTCTTGAATTCAGGGCTGCCCCTTGATCGGCTGCTCATGGATTAATTTATAGATATACATTTCTGTTTGAATTGAACCAATTGATCTTTAACATTGTTGATGCAGTTATTTCTGATCTTACCCATATGTTGATGGGCAACACTTAAATTGAAGTATTTTCTTTTATGCTTTTGAATTGTTTAATAAACTATGATATTTTAACACATGGTTCTTTCTTGCCAAGTGACCGAGAAAAGTGTGAAAGAGACTCTGAGAGGGGAGAGGTACGCAGAAGAGTGTGACCAACCATAACGTACCCTCTAACAGCAGTGTATGATGTTGAAAAAACCAGAAGGCAGTGGCCTGACGCCCTTTCGTCTGGGTCCAGGAGGGGGAGAGCGAAAAGGGGTGTATTGGGCATATAATAAGAAAGCATTTTCAAAGCCACAAAGCTCTTGTAAGTTTAAGAACAACTGTTCCTTTTGTGGGACAACAGGGCACCCAGAGTTCAAATGCTTTAAGAAATCCAAGGAAAAAACTGGACTGAAATGAAGGGGCCCTCTCCCTTGGCCTTGCTAATCCCTCACCGGTCTCCCTACTGGCTATGAACCCTTGGCTAAATAGGTACCCACACCAGGAACAGGCTTACCAATTGTACTCTAGTTTTCGATTTGGTTTCAGGAATCCCACAGTACGACTGCAGGACCCAACATGTTGCAGAAACCAAAAGTCTTTAGTTCAGGGAATGGAGGTGGCCAAGAAGAAGATTGTCAAAGAATCGAGATTGGGAAGGGTGGCTGAGCCATTCGATAGGCCTCCATTTGCTGATTTTGTTTGCACTCCCCTCAGTTTGGTCCCCAAAAAAGATCCAGGGGAATTTAGGTTGATCCACAATCTGTCAGCCCCTAAAGGGGCGTCTGTTAATGACCCTGCCTTGTCTTCAGTCAAGTACGCATCCCTTGATGGTGCCCTTGAACTGTTAAGGCAGTTAGGTCCAGGAGCCCTCTTAGCTAAAGCAGATATAGTCGGCATTCTGTCTGTTACCATTCCACACAGACGACTACCATTTGCTGGGTTTTCAGTTTCAAGGGAAGTTCTATTACGACAGGTGCATGCCCATAGGCTGCTCAGTCTCGTGAGCTTATCTTGAACAATTCAGCACATTTCTGGAATGGGTCTTTACTCAGGTATCTGGCTCTACCTATGTCATTCATTACTTAGATGACTACCTATTTTTGGGGCCAGGGGATTCTGACCACTGTGCCAAGTCCTTAGCAACCTTTTAGTTTTGATGTCTAACTTTGGTGTACCACTGGCTCATGAGAAAACTGCGAGGCCAGCATCAACATTGACTTTCCTAGGGATAGAGATCGATTCCCTTAAAGGGGAATGTAGACTGCCAGCAGAAAAGGTGCAGGTCTTCAGAGCCTCACTAGAATCCTGTCTGGGTGCACAGAAGGTCTCCTTTCATCAGTTGCAGGTACTTGTTGGACAGCTCAATTTTGCCTTGCGTATAATACCAATGGGCCGTCCCTTCTAGCGTTCCATAGCCCAGGCTATGTCTGGCTTGAGGGGGAAACACCATAGGAAACATCTTTCTGCAGATCAAAAACAGGATTTAAGCATTATTTCTCTCACGTTTTAATGGTTCTAGGGTATGGCCAGCTCCTTTGCAGTCCAGTCATGATTTTAGGTTCTCACAGATGCAGCAGGCAGCATTGGTTTCGGGGCTATATTGGGCAACAAGTGGTGTGCACAGGCCTGGCCCCAGGCTTGGTTTGAGTCAAGTTTGGTAAGGAAATCACCTTTTTAGAACCTTTCCTAATCTTAGTAGCATTACATATCTAAACTGACCAGGTTCGCAATCAATCTGTCACATTTTGGTCCGATAACATGGTGGTAGTGGAAAGTATTAACTGTCAGCATGCGAAATGCAAGAAAGTGCTGATGTTAAAAGAGTTGGTCTTGATTTGTTTAAAGAATAACATCTTGTTTAAAGCAAGGCATGTGACTGGAGTTTTGAACCACGCTGCAGATGCATTATCTCGTCTCAAGCTGCAGGAATTTCGGTGCTTCCACCCACAGACAGATGCGGAACCCTTACACTTCCCAGCACATCTCTGGAACCGTGGAATGCAACTATTCCTGGTCTAATCGCAGCCAGCCTTGCTCCTAAGACCCTGGGAGCCTACAAAATGGCTTTGTGTTGTTATGTTGCTTACAGTGCATGCAATCCTGAAGCATAGCTTTTTTCTTTAGATAACTGGCTGGGTTTTGTTGTACACATGAGGACTCAGGGTAGTTCGGCATCCTCAGCTAGGCGCGCTTAGCAGCAGTCGCCTTCTTTGCCAAACTGGGGGGAGACATGGATCATTCACAATCCTTTTTGATTAAGCAGGCCCTGAAGGGATGGGAAAGGTTAGAATGGTACACCCCGGACAAAAAGGTGCCCTATAGATGTTGATAAGCTGGAAAGGATTTTAGGGGTTTTGGACAGGGTATGTGAGCCTGCATATGAGGTGACTTTGTTTACAGCAGCATTCTCGCTGGCATTTTACAGAGCCTTCAGGGTTTCTGAACTTGTGGCGAGATCCAAACAAGACATCCCAAGCGGTATTTTGCTCAGAAATATTTCAGGGGACACTCTGGTAGTCACCATTCCGTGCTCAAAAACAGACCAATGTGGAAAAGGGGATCAGATGATTCTGAGGAGAGCTGGCAGTTTTTTAGGGTGTCCAGTTGAGGCAACTTATGCATACTTGCAGAAGCATCCTAGGGTGGTATCAGTTTCACTATTGGTTCATGCTACAGGCCTTCCCATGACAAAATACCAGTTTTCGCATGTTATGCGGAAAACTCTTGTGGCAGCGGACATCCAGGGTACCCTCAGCACACATTTATTTAGGATAGGTGCAACAACATCTGCAGTAGGAGCAGGGCTTAACACAGAAGCAGTAAAGAGGATTGGCAGGTGGAAGTCGTATTTCTACAAATGCTATGTGCGGCTCAATCTGTTATAGGTGCAGGGACTCTCACTGGCCGTTGAAGTAACGATAATTTTTTCTTTTCTGCGTATTTGCATTAGGGCACATGGCTACCGCCAGTGTGTGGGTCATTGGTCATTCCTTCGTGCATCGCGCAAGGTCAACTTTCAGCCGGAGTCGTTTGGGCAAACGGGCAGCGGATGCAGGTCTTCAATTTCACTGGGCCGCTAGGGGCAGTCTTCGTTTGGAAGGTCTATGCGGGGACGTCGAGGAAGTTGCAACCTGGGGGCTACCGCCACTGGCACTCATCATTCTTCATATCGGAGGCAACAATTTGGCAGCAAGGGGCAGAAGGGCCCTGTTTGAGGACCTGCTGATGGAAATCGCCTGGTTGGCTAAGAGATTCCCAAATGCAATCATAGCTTGGTCACATTTAATTCCGAGGAGCGTATTGAAATGCGGGCGGTCTTTGAAGGGCCTGAACGAATCTTTCAGGCGTTTGAACAGCAGATTAAAACAATTGCTCAACACAGCACAGCTAAAGACAATTCCACATGGTTGCCTGTGGGGGGAGGAATTTTTTCACAGGGATGGGGTCCATTTGTCTGCCCCGGGTAACGAGCTGTTTGTTGAAAATTAGGTTGCCTTCGCAATGCAGCATTTCTCACATTGCTAGGTGGTCATCTTTGGGGGGAATCATGGTTGGTCGGGGAACCAATCATTCCTGTGGCGGTTAAGGAGTCATATTTTGACCACAAAATGGGTTGCCAACGTGGGGCATCACAGATCTAAGCGCAGGCGGATTCAGATGTTGTTGGTTTTTGAATAACCCGGGGCAGGGGTGGCACGGTCAATGGTGAAGGGCTGGGGGCATCCGCTACCACAATTGTCCCTGGCCCTAGAAGGTACCCCGTGATACGCCCTGTGGGAGTACGGGGGGATGGTGGCTGCTCCAGGGGACCAAAGTATGGCCCGGTTGCCCAGGCTCATCCCCACGATTGGGTGACAGGGGGTGCTTCTTTACTGGGTTGCTCTGGAATGGTTCTTTTGGGGGGCCAGCTGCCTTGCTGACCCTAGCTCCCTCCATCTTTAGAAAGTGGAAAGTTCACCTTGTAAACGATGCCACTAGGAACCGAGGGGTGGTCAATCATGACTCCTAATGAAGTGTGAGAATATGTGAGCAGGAGATTAGTTGAATTAGTAAAAGTCTTTGTATTAATTTTGTATTCATTTTATTGATATATGGAAATGTTATGCAACATGAAGACAACAGTTGATTTTAATGTCGTGTTTATGAAGTTTAATAAATACGGCCAGATAATGGTTACATTCGCTAACGCTAACCCTGGGCGAAGTTCGAGTAGTCGCGCTACGCGGAATTCCGCGAAGACGCAGAAAACCTCAGCGAGCTACGAGAATTTGCGCAAGCACGCAGAGTTGCTTGTTCCGCCCGTTCGCAATGCGTTTTCCTATTCAGGAACGCGTATTACATGTTTGGGGACGCTTTTTGCGTTCTCGGGGGAAATATCACGCAAACTTCACCACGCGGTCCCCTATGGGCGCGGCCATCTTGTTTTTCACTTTTTACTATGGTTCTGGGCCTGTTTTTCTATCCTCCCTATATCTTTTCAATCCTTTGCTTCTAGAAACTTTTTTTTAATCGTTTTTATTTATTATCTATCCCTCTCTATTCCTGTTTGTATATTTTGCGTTTTTTCCTACTTTTTCAATGTTTTTACTGCGTTTTTCACTCTTTTTCTATTACTTGCTTTTTTCATTTCTTTTACTTACTTTCTTAGTTCCTACCTTTTCTTTTCTGCCCCCCGCCTACCCAGAACCATGGCAAAGGGCCAGGGGAAGAAGAGTCAGAAGACTAGGCGGCACCCACTTGGGGTGCAGGCACGGGCCTTATTTAGTGAGGCAGAGGTGGCCGCCCTGGTTTTTTTTATCCAGCGCCACCTCACCTTTTTGTAGTTCTTATAATGAATGAATAATAGCAACCAACTAATTTGGTGTATGCTGCAATTATGCATGCGTCCATCTATGCATTAAGAAGAATAAATGCAGACTTAGTAATTGGCCCGTCAAAGGGGGTTGTTGGAGTTGAGACTGAGACTGTCTGAGAGATGATTGGGAATGAGATCTGAGCTTAGAAGCAAAATGCAAATATAATTTTTTTGCAATTCATTCATTCCAAAGTCAGGAATAGGCGGGCTAGGTATGTTTAGGATTCAGGAATCGGAATTGAACTGTGGAATAATAATGATCGGATGGTACTCGACTGCGATACACACTAGTCGACTACTACTAGTCTAATAAGTCAATCTGATTGATTTAGCATAGGTCAATGTTATTGCAATTGCCGTTTCCTGTCTAAAAATATTTTTAGAGCAATTATATTTATAAATTTAACACAAATCATTTTTTGTCTCTTTACATGATCAGCATCCAGGGGCAAGAAGAAGACTGGGGCAGCTGGCAGTGCGGCGGGTGCGGGAGCTGGAGGGGCCTCCCAGGAACAGCAGGAAGCGGCCTCAGGCGCAGCCGCAGATGGCTCTGCTGCTGGCCCCAGTAAGTCCTCCTGGTGTTTATATTAATATTTCCCTAACTTTTACCGCTCTATTATTTCCATTTCCATATTTTAATTTTTCCAAAATCCTCTTCAATCTATCTGCTTCTAAATTCTTGTTTTTGCTCCACCGTTATCTACTACTAACTAAGTACTACTACTAACATTGTTTCTTCTAGTGTCTGTTTTTATTTTTACACCAAATCAAACTGCATCTGACTAACCTCTGCTCTGACTCTATTAGACAGTCTGTCTGTAGCTTGCTTTCTTCTGGGTTTCACTGAGCTTTCTCTCTCCCCTTATGTGGATTGCTTAGTAGTGGTACTATAAGACTCAGAGAACCCATTGGTCCTAGCCTAGGCTACTACTATTACTAGTAAGGACTCCTTACTACTACTAGTAGCACTAATGTGTTGTGCAGACTGCAGATTGCATGCCCAAGACAAGTAAGGTATATCCGCAGGTTTGTGAATTGTGAGATGAGAAGGCTTTAGTTTCTTTTACTGTCTCATCATGCTCAATCAGTAATGGTGGTCACTCACGTTGGACAGGAGCAGGACCCCCCCCAAAGTGGTGTATTTTACTTTTTCTAATCCAGGCCTAGTACTTTTTTTAGTAGCAGCAATTGATGGTGAACACTGAACAACTGTTACTGTGCACCATGGCTGGAAGGAAGTATATGAGAGGAGTAGGAGGACGGCACCATTTTCCAACTAAGAGAGACCTCATGTCTGCCCAGTTGGCCACTCTTTCTTCTTTTCAAAAAATGAGATGCATCATAGCTCTAGTCACTGAGTCCAGTCCTATGGGTTGTCCTCTTCTTGAGAGGCTTTTCAAAAATTGTCACCAACAAAATGCCCAACCGGATATTATTTAGTTATTTTGATAGGACATACTGTCTACTGTACTGGTATCCGAATTGTAGATAGTGATGTGTGTGGTGTATATGTATTATTAATTATGTATTTTCAATCTTGCTAATTAAAAAAATAAATAGGGGAGGCGTTTATGGCATCTAAAAAAATGGGAATTTTTATTTACAGGCGTACCGACCACCAGCGGTGAGGGCCACCATGCCACTCCGGAGGGAGTGGATGCGGCAGCCACTGGGGGTGAGCCAGCAGCAGTGGCGGGCGGTGGTAAGTCATATTCCTTACTTATTGAGTATGATGAATACACTTGCTGCAAGGGTGTACACTCAGTACTAGTAGTACACTGTACTTCTGCTGAGGCTAAGTTGTTGCTTGTGAGAACACTGAACAGTTGAAGAAGACACCCTGGCCTTTACTTAAACATTAGCCTTAGCTGCGGGGGTTGAGTAACTAATGGCATATTCTATCTTCAACTCAGCAAAGACAGTTTTATGACGAAGACAAACAGTCAGACGACATGTATGACTGGCAGAGAAGGATGCGTGGGTGAAGGAAGGGGCCCCGGGATGCATAGGTGGCAGATGAAGATGATAGGGATAGGATGCATGGGTAGTTGAAGGATGGGTGAAAAGGTGAAAGAGAAAGCAGAAAGGATGCCTGTCTGGGTGGGTGAAACTGTATGGGTGAAAGGAATCCTCCGGGGGGTTTGAGGGGTCAAACTCTAAGGCAAACAAGGACGCATGGCATGGGTGGTGGTTGGTTATATATCGAAAATGTATGTTGTTGTCGGTGAAAGCTGGTTTATGATGATAGCCATGTTTGGATGGATGGATGCCTGGATGGTATCATAGTAGGTGAAAACAGAGTCAGACTGGATGAAGAGAATGTAAAAGAAAATTAAACTGTGCCAGAGTACCAAAGCCAAGGGTGAAGAATATTACGAATAAAATAATAATAATGCTAGAAGAGCAATGCACTGAATGAAAATGAAAAAACGAGCCCTGGGAAGAACTAGGACAGTTTTTTTGCAAGGTTTTTGATTCAAAGGTTTGAGGTTGTACTTGTATTTCAGAATGGAATACTCCCTTGACTCACAGTAGTTTACAAGCACAACATATATATTGTGCATGACTAAATATTTACCCTACCCATAATCGCCTCCCTCCGACTCCGAGGCCCACTTCCGCTCCAGTCCCCTCCCTGTGTCAGCCATGGGTGGCCTATCGGCTGCATGGTAATTGGTAACTACTAGTACTTACAAATCACTCAGTGTGTCATCATCATCACGTAACATGAGTGACATGATGTCATGCTGCCGTTTCTCATCATCCATAAGCATTTGATGATCATTAACCATCATCATGTGCCTTATTGCAGTAGTGCAGTCAGGGTGAAAGTGAAATTGTCTGAGCATTTGCCATTGATTTAACAGAGTATGGCCATAATGGAAATATATAATTGTGTAGTACAGCTGCCCCACATGCAGACCGTAGTAAAGTACATGAGTCTGTGAGACTGTGACATGAGTATGTCTGTCTAGGGCACAAGCTGACTGAGCTGGAATGCCTACAAGATTAATTGTGCTAAACAAGAGAGAGAAAAAGAATACTTCTTCTCTACTCCATACTTCGTGCCTGAAAGTATAATCATCACATCCAAATCTTAGGGGCAGAGGAAGGGAAGTGAGGAGGAGAGGAGAATACGACAGCTGCTAGTGCTACTGCTACTACTGTGCCACTATAATTTTTATGTGTTGACTGTAATTTAATTTTGTATTACTGTTTTGCTAACAGCAACTCTGGCAAAATAGGACCGGCTGGGAACCTTCCATTTTGGGCAGATGGCTGTCACAAATTCAAGAAAACCCACCCCTTCCACAAAAGAAAAAGGGAGAAGGTTCAACGCTAACATTTTAGCCAGCTTCGCATTGTACAAACGTGCCGTTGGGTGGTTGCGTTCATACTGCCCCTCTGACCTAAACATGCTGAGAATGTTAGGCTGGATTTTTTTCCTTTCTGGTGCCACTGATGCAGGTGACTTCTTGACGTGAGATGTTGTTAGGCTCAACGCCGCACTTTTTTTCGTTGCAGTACTCTGTTGCCTTGGTGTCTCACTCTCAGCCTGACTCTTACTCTTGTGCCACTGAGATGTTGCTGAGGATGTGGGCGGTACCACTGCACTGCTGGGGACAGGGCTACTTTGTGTTCCAGAGAAAATGTCTCCCTCTTGTTCACCTTCCACTGCGATCGTATCTTCTACTTCTTCATCACCACCAACAGCAATGGGTGCAGTTTTAATTTTTTGGCCTTTAAGGTGTTCCTCCCACTGTATCAAGTGGTGTGTTTTCAGATGGGTTGTTTGGCCTCCGGTACCATAGTTTGTACTAAGCTTCCCCCGACTAACACCTTGTTTACAAATGGAGCATATAGCAACGTTCTCCTCCTTACTGCTACCTGAAAAGAAGTCCCAAACTGGGGAGGTGAACTTTCTGGAGCTGCTGGAGGTGCCACTTGCAATGCCGAATGAACTGGAGGGTGGGCGTGGAATTTGACTCTGTGCACTACCACTACCTACTTCTATTGAGATGGTTGTGCTGGATGTAAGTCGCTGCCGGGCCTTTGCAAATGCAAATATGGAAGCTGGAGGTGGTGTTGGTGTTACCTGTGTTGGTGGTATCCGTGCCACATCCCTCACAGCAATTTGGGATGGGGTAATGTTGGTCTCCACTGGGGCGGGACTGATGTCCATGATGATGACTGGCTCGTCATCATCCTCCTCTTCTACATCTACCTCCATAACTCTGAGGCTTTCTGGAACCTTCCTTTTCCCTAGCCTTGTCTCGTGGCGTCTCTCACTCTCAGACTGAGGTGGTGGCTTCCAAGTGGCATCTAGATCATCAGAAGGGGGGCTTGCAGAAGAACTCAATGGACTAACCCCCCTTTTCCTTGCTGGGGATCTGGAAGACAATGGATCTTCTGAAAGAGTGGCTTGCTCTTCTTCCTCTGCAGGAAGCTCGATTTCCTGAACAGCCCCTACTTCGGTAGGAACAACTACTATTGTGGGCGGTGGTTGCGGCTGTTGTTGTCCACTTGTCTGAGTTTCTTGCGTTGATTGGGTACTACTTTGCAATAACGATAAGTCAATTTCAACATCGCTGCTCGTTGGCGTTGTCGTGATGAGACTGACTGCCTCTGCGACAGACATGGGCTTGGGCCTAGGTTGGTGAGGTGGGTCCACTGATGCGGGGGTGCTGCTCCCAGCTTGATCCCCAGACAACGCTGCTGCAGGCGCAATTTTTGGTTTCCCAAAAAAGATCTTGGTCGGCACACCAGAAGTGGTGGTAAGTTGCACTTCCTTCTTCTTCTCACTGGCAACTTTCTTGGTACTGGAGGACCTGGTACCTTTCTTTGGGGCCATCTTCTTCAGATGTCAGCAGCATGCAGTGGCACAAGTTGAAAAGATATCTGTGGTCACACGTCACGTGACGTCGTGCGCAGCAGGACTTCTGTCTGGCAGTACAATGGGTGATGACGCCTCCTCCTCTTTTGTGCACCTAAATGCAAGAAAGCAAGAAGAACATCAGTGAAACGTGGCATTTATTGTTGTGGTTCAATTTACTACTGTACAAACAAACAAATATAATATATAACTTAGTGTGTGGTCACACTTGTTAGTGTTATTATTAATATTAATAAATTGTATTAACTCAGTTATTAAAAAAACATAACAACAGTGTAGCCATTTGTGAGACTTTGACAACAAGGGCTTTCATGGTGCACTGTGTACACTCAGGAAGGATAGAAAAGAAGAAGAACAAAAACAAAAATACAAATGTAATGGAACCTGTTTGGCATTGTGATTTGTGAATGTGATTGTGCATCACGTGGGATGCAGCATCATTCAGGAAGCTGCAGCTGGCAATGGGGATGGAAGCAGTAAGCCAAGAGGAACAAAGGAAAGACATGCAGGCCTATGGCAAAAGCAGCACACTAACTAACTACCACCATAAAATGGCCATCAGCCACATGGTCACTCACACAACAACAAGCAGGAAGCCTGTAAAACAATGAACTCAAGCAGGCCTATATGGCCAGACAAAGGAGGCATGCTAAACAACACAGCTTTAATGCAACAATGCAAAAATGAAAAACCACAGGGCTAAAAAAGGTTTGCAAGTTACACAACAACCACACCACACACATCCAACAAAGGCATTTATTTAACACACACGAAAAAAGTGAAATACCCCAAAATAAAATACATATTGCAATTCAATCCAATGCCATCCATGCCCTAAATGATGTTTAAATTCAACAGACACCACATAAACAGTTGTTTCATGCACACATGAGTAGCTCTGGGCTTACTGGCTAAAAAAGGCCTATTGGTAGACTAGGCCACATAGTGAATCAATTCAAATCAATAATATTGCAAATGTTTTAGAAAATGTAGTGAACTGTCCTGCATTTGTTTGCTGGGTAAAAAAGAAAAAAATGCATGCAAAACAACAGCAAGGCATGGCCACCACAAAGAAAGCTTGCAGGCCTATGGCAAAAGCACACTGGCTGCCTGTACAAAATGGCCACCAGCCACATGGCCAGGCCACCACCACAACAACAAGAAAGGGAAGACAGACAATGCTAGACAATGCAGGCCTATGGCAAAGCACACTGGCTGGCTTCACAAAATGGCCGCCAACCACATGGCCAGGCCACCACAACAAGAAAGGGAAGACAGACAATGCTAGACAATGCAGGCCTATGGCAAAGCACACTGGCTGGCTTCACAGAATGGCCGCCAGCCACATGGCTAGGCCACCACAACAACAAGAACGGGAAGACAGACAATGCTAGACAATACAGGCCTATGGCAAAGCACACTGGCTGGCTTCACAAAATGGCCACCAGCCACATGGCCAGGCCACCACAACAACAAGAAAGGGAAGACAGACAATGCAGGCCTTTGGCAAAAGCACACTGGCTGGCTTCACAAAATGGCCGCCAGCCACATGGCCAGGCCACAACAACAAGAAGCAGTAAGCCAAGAGGAACAAAGTTAAGACATGCAGGCCTATGGCAAAAGCAGCACACTAACTAACTACCACCACAAAATGGCCACCAGCCACATGGTCACTCACACAACAACAAGCAGGAGACCTGTAAAACAATGAACTCAAGCAGGCCTATATGGCCAGACAAAGGAGGCATGCTAAACAACACAACTTTAATGCAACAATGCAAAAACGAAAAACCACAGGGCTAAAAAAGGTTTGCAAGTTACACAACAACCACACCACACCACACACATCCAACAAAGGCATTTATTTAACACACACGAAAAAAGTGAAATACCCCCAAAAAAACACATTTTGCAATTCAATCCAATGCCATCCATGCCCTAAATGATGTTTAAATTCAACATACACCACAGAAACAGTTGTTTCATGCACACATGAGGAGCTCTGGGCCTACTGGTTGAAAAAGGCCTATTGGCAGACTACTGGGCTAGTGAATTAAATAAATGTTGCAAATTGATTGCAAAAGTTGGAGAAAATGTAGTGAACTTTGCAACATGTTTCCTTTATAAAAGAAAACTAGAAGAAAAATTACATACAAAGAAACAACTTGGCCCCTACTGAAACTACAGGCCTCCCACCACAATACATTGAAAAAACCAATGAAAAGTACAAAAAAATGTAGGTGCAATGCCCCAATCAAACAAACAACACCAATTTTCCAACTTACTTGTGAAATCTCAAATCCAAAAGTCCTCAAATCCAATGATATATGATGCAGCAGACAAAAAAAGGGATCCTTCCAGCTCCAAATCCAAATGAAAAGTGAACAGGAGATGGACAAAGCACTGGGAGGAGCCTGCTGGACAGGACCAGGAAGTTGGAGACACTGGGGCACTTCCTTCCTCTTCACAAAATAAGTAAAAAAGAAAAAGGACTCCTTGCACAAAAGAGTACAGCCAAATGTCAATTTGAGGAGTTTTTTTCATCCAAATCATCATTTCGAGAAGGTTTTATGCTGCTCGAGAGATATTCTTCTCCAGCTTGCAAATTCTGCGTGTTCGGCATCGCGATCTTCACAAAACTTCCGCCGGAAGTCCGATGGCGCGTCCGAATGACGTGTTCGCGATCGCAGACTCTCACGGGACCGTGCGGCCGGCTACCAAATCTCGTGGCGCACGCGAACGGATAGGAAATCTCGTCGGCGAACACAAGCATCCCGGTAAGTCGCTCCCGCGCGCGCGAAAACGCATTTTGAACGCGCGAACATAAAAAACCTCCGCTCCGTTGCGGAGCGCGGAGTTTTCGGTAACTACGCGTTCTACGCGGAATGCAGAGTTACCAAAAATTTGCAAACTCCGCGAGCGGAGCGGATTTGGGTTAGCTAACGCAAGTATGGTTGTCTGTTGTGGTTTCTTATGAGGGGTACAGCTGTAATTTTGTTCTGGTCTGGGGAGGGCAATCTCGGTCTTCCTTTTTCAGCACTCCGGTCTCGTGACAGTCCCTCACCTGTTCAAATTTACTGTTCAGTTATTTAATTTTCTTTCTGATCAGATAAAGTAATTCCCAGATACCAATTAGCTTTAGAGATTCTATGAATAATTGCATTCACAGATTCAGGGTCTGTAGGTATTTACTTACAACTGGGAAAATCTACCATCTCTACCGTTGCTGCTTTGGGTTCACCACGTGGAAATGTGCGCATTCCTGTGGGAGAATCATGGGAGCAGTGATGCAAATGAGGTCAACTCACTCTGAATCAGAACTTAAATAGCATTCTCCAACATGTGCAATGTATTTACCACCCTCACTTCACTCCTAAAGCTACACATAAAAAGGTAGATGTAATTGTTGAAGTTAATATGGGAAGGTATACCAGACACCCACATAATTTGTGTGAGTGTAGAGTAAGAGATTTCTTTGCATGGAAAAATAATTACATGTTGCAAAAAATTAGGGAAAATGTGCACATTTTGTCTATCCCATGCTTCTGTATTGTTTGCTATACCCTGTGGACTGTAGCCAAACGTAGGGTGGAGACAGACAAGTCCAGACATGGGACTTAATTCACAAATTTAAACTTACACTTTTGTGTAATTTTACATTTTTATGGTATTCACAAAGTATGAGTTTAATTTTACTAATAGTAATTTTATGACTGTGGAGACTCCGCCCTCATGGCACAGACTCTGCACATAAATAGATAGGCCTGTCCTATCATTTTATGTGCAGAGTATTCTACTAGTAAATCTAAATGTGTAGTTTGGGAATACAAAAAAAATAGCAAACTTACACTAAAGTGTACATTTACCTTTGTGAATCAGGCCCGTGGAAACTATGACAGTCGTAGTGGGGCATATTCACAAGGACCGACGATACCTATCGCAAACGCCAGTTAGCGGCAGTTTTTTTATCGCCGCCTAACCCTGAAAACTATCGCCATGTTAGCGGCGTATTAACAAGCCGTCGCTACATGGCGATAGTATCAGGAAATGGTGGTGAAAACTGCCGCTAACATCAGCGCGATGGCGATAGGAAATCCGGCGTTAACGGTCGATACCTAGCGATAGGCCCAATAGCGGCAGAAAGGTCCCTTTTCCCCTCCTCTACGGGTCTTTGACAAACAGATGCCTGTCATACAAGAGTCTGAAGGGTAGAAAGGATCAGTCATCCTTCTTCATCTTCAATCATCAGAAGTTGTGCATCGCTGAGCTTTTCAGACCCGAGTCCTTGGTTCAGTGGCAAGAGTTCGCTTTTTCGTGCAGTTGTCTGGATTGCATCTAAAAGCTGTGACCCTCCTCTGGTCCAGTTACTAAGGTTGGTGTCATGCCAGCAGAGTCTCGTCGTTTGGCTGTTTTCTTTATCAGCGTCATTGTATTGCTCAGAATAACCTGCTGCGCTAAGTGGCTATGGACTGGTTGAACGGTGCGGAAGTAGTGAAGATATTTGTTGTCATTTCTCAAACATAGCAATTCATGGTCACTCACTGCTTTGTCTGACTTTCATTTTCTGTGACATTTATTTGCAACTGGTTAATGCTTTCAGCCCAAGAGGCCACATCTATTTCCTGTTACAAAATTGCACTCAGCATATTTTGGTGAACTCACCTAGTCCAGCCTTGCAGTTTACTTGTCCTTCGTAGACAATTTATCATTGTATTGTTTTGAAATAGAAATATGACAGTTATTTAATTGCACATCATAGAAGAACACACAGTGGGGTTAACTCAAAATCCTGGACTCCCTTTCCCCCCACAAAATAAGATGAGGAGCCCCTGAGTTCCCCAAATCCCTTAGACATTCATAGCCTTAGGCTGCATGGGAACCGCTTGAAGCTTGTCTTCCGTCCCTGTATACAGAGCCTGATGCACAAAGGTACTTCCCACTGGCAAAGGCGACATAGCTACCTGTCTAAACGTACAGATCTGCAGCTCACAGAACTGCACTGCCTGGCAATACACTGCACACCCTCACCAACCCCCTGGGGAAGGTACAGGAAAGCCTTTGCTACTCAAAGGGGTATGAACAAATGCCTTGTATCTGTTCCTGCAGCCACAAAATATGGTGTCACCAGATGCCAAGGCCACAGGTTAACCTTTCGCAAAGGGTAAGCTGTCACTTTCTTACAGCTTACGCTCTTGTCGAAGCTACATGGAATTGGGAGGAGGAGACAGCAGTCTCACACATCCCTGAATGCTCTTCCCGATGTCGAAGTCTTAATGGACAAGTTTTGGTTGCATTGTGACCCCAGTTCCTTTGAGAGGGCGAGCTTCAAGGATTTGGCCCATTGTGAATTTTAAATAGACGACTGCTTCCAATTTATTTTAATGAGGTCAGCGATTTGCACTGCAATGTCCAGAGTCCGCGTGCACAGCCCACGATTACTGAACGTTTTGCTTTGCAAATGATAGGTTGCTGGCAGCCCAATCCAAGGCCTCGTGTTGTCCCTCAGTTGTTTCAGAGAAGGCTATTCTCATGCATTTTATTGTTTCATTGGTTCGTCCATTGTTTGGTGCTAGTTGTAGCACAGCATGGTTTAAATTATTAAAAAAAGGAAATTTGAGAAGGTTGCAATCTCTGCATCTGACACAATGACCCCCAGTTATTTTGTGGGCAACTCCTGCCAAAAACATCACTTGTACAGAGGTCCTAATTATTGCATATCAATGCAATTCTAAGCGCTTGGTGGATGTTGAGAGTCACTGACAGACAGGTGTCTGGATGATTGCTCAGATTTTATTCCAAGGAGCGCAGAAAGTGAACGCAGCTCAGCATATGCTTGGCCTGCCTTACTATGCATTGTAGTATATATGAGGGCTGTTCAATGTACAATACTGCCAGTGCTAATGCCTCTCGGCTCAGCATGCTGGTCTGATTCTTAGACATATCAGAACATTTTACTGTGGTCCCATTTGAAGTTTGTGACAAGGCTGAGAAGGTATCCAGCAGAATATTGTGTGGTGTGAGGCAAAGAGGCTCCATCTTGATTTCATGTAAGATTCATGTCTCTGAACTAATCAGAGGCTCCATTTGTCTCCTCATATTTACTCCCCTTGGTCAAGATTGTCCCCAAATCAACCCAGTTGTTGAACGCTGTTAACAGTTCACCAGTACCAAAACATCAGCATCACCTCTGATTGGTATCAAAGTAAGTGACAGTGACAACTGTATACCAAGCTTCTGCCATTTTAATCACATGCCTTTAGAATCCATTGTTGGTTGATGAGAATGGTGCCTGGGCTGGGAGCCAATCACGACTGCAGGAATCATAGACACTCAAGCAGCCTTGCTCAATCTCACACCCAAAAATCTAATTTTACCCCAAAACACACCCCAAATTCCAAATCTTACCCCAAAACACACCCCATTTTTCATATTTTACCCCAAAACACACCCTATTTTTCATATTTTACCCCAAAACACACCCCCGTTTCCTGATCAGACATCCGAAACCCATACCCACCCGAATAACTTTTAATTACCCCATTACTGACCTCACAATGCATTGTAATCAAATGCGATGTAAAGGCACCTGCGTTGTCGGAGTTGCGTTGTTAACGATGTACTGCCTGTGTTGTAATGGTCGTCTCCCATGCCAAAGGCAACCCATCGGCTACGCCGTTTGCCTCCTTCTGACCCTGGACCGCGCTCAGCACCAAGGAGTCTTCCTTTTGGACACTCCACCGCTACGACGCCAGCATCCTCCTCGCCATCAAACCTGGATGCCACCTCACCTGCCAGGACCAATCTCTGCTCCGGTCCGGACATCGTCATCACCATCACTGATGGCTGCAGTATCACCCGCAAGGAGCACCCTGACCGTCAAGGAGGAGGCTTTGCCATCACCTACAGAAGCACACTCCGACTGACCACGCACTCTAATGACCCAAGGGTGAGCATGGACCACCTCAACTCCAAGATCCGGACCAAGCCCAAGTACATCCTCTGCGGCACCCTCATGTGCAGGCCCCCCGGTCCATGGCCCCCCATTCTCCAATACCATTGTAGACCTCATTGCACCCCAGGGTCTCCCATCCACCGACGGCATCCTACTCGGTGAACTCAAGTTCCACCAGGACAACCCCAGTGACCAGAACACCACCCCCTCCTGCGGAAGGTCCCCTACATCAGACGCAAGCAGCAAGTCACCTCAACAAGCCACATAGCAGGACACACGGTCGAGCACGTCACCTCCGCCAGCGGGAACTTCAACTACAGCCAAAACACCGGACTCTCCTGGACCGACCATCATTGGTAACATCACGTCTTCACCTTGCCCACCGGATGCCACCGCCATCATTGCACCCCCTCACAGCTGGATCAAGGCCACCGAAGAACGTCTCGTCAACTCCCTCCGTACCAACACTCCACCAATGCTTCCAAACGATGACACCGCAGCGCGCAACCACCACCGTTGGATCTCCAACAGCGCCGACATTCGGGCACCCCTCATGAATGGCACTGCGTCAGTACCTTCCACCTGCCTGATGGCAGGCGTGAGGGTGACACAGTGCCACAGGGATAGGCTGGCCCCATGCATTGATGGAGTTGTGTCATGGTTGTGACACGACTGCAGCAATGCGTGACTTTAGCACAGACAGATACGTCAGGATTCCTGACGTATCTGTCATTACTTGTGTCATGGAGTGCTGTCCAGTGTATACAGCGCATCCATGCTGTCGCCAGAAGGGCGTAGTGAGAAGTGTTGCAACGCTGTCTTGACGCAGCGCTGCAACACTTTTCATGACTGGGGCCCAGGAATGCGCACTATCTTATTGATGGTGCGCATTCCTGCACTGTAGTTTTGTCGCAGGGCAGCGCTGCAACATTGCTTGCATACGCTGTCTAGCACCAAAACCTGCTGAGATGAGGCCCCAAGTGTTATCCCCATTTTTAAGACCAGCTTTTTTCTGGTCTTAAGTAACTGGCTCTAACTGCAGTTAGAGACAGTTTTTTGGGTCTTCAGAACTTCAAGGATCCCCTTGTGAATATTGAGAAGTGGGGTTTGCGGCCGTTTTTGCACGGCAATGCCTCTCCTGCATATTATTAACGCTAACAGAAGTGGCGATCTTTACAACGGACGTTTTCGCCTGAAAGCTGTCGCTAACGGCTGTTAGCGTCAGCTTGGTAATAGGGCGATAAACTTATCGCCGCATTAGCGGCAGAAAGCTGCCGCTAACGCGGCGATAACTACTTGTGAATATGCCCCGTAGCATTCCCTGGAGTTTGCCTGAGGTCTTATTGAACAGGGACAAACGTGAGAATATATGCAAGCTGTAGACATCTGGCTATAATGTATGGATTTACACTACACATCTATACTATTTAATAGAAAGTGATCTGCAAAGATGTACAGTACAAATGTAAGTTACTACGGCTGCCAGTTCGAACTTCAGAAAAGCGTGACTGACATTTTGGAATACTGTTATACATCAGTGAAGGGTTGGCAATTTCTACAACTATTCATCCCTGCACTGGAGACATATTGAGCCCAATGAAACAGAGCATCCGAATCATATATCATTAAATGGAAAATGGGAAGGAGTTTTGTGATTTCCCAATTGCTTGAGCAAGAATCGAAAAGAAGACACCTCCTTTGAAACAAGCTTCTCTTTCTCTGTAATACCATAAATTGTGTGTCTTAAAGAAAAAAAAGTGCAGCACCAGTGACAAGAAAACTGGTAATAAAGGATTTTGGTAAAAAAATAAAGCCATATTAGTCAGTCACAACTTTCTGTAAATAAATGCAAATCGCTGCTGTTCCCCAGTGCAGCTCAGAGCAATAATTTCCTAAATACAGAGAAAGAAATGATTAGCACATAGTAAGCAATATTTTAAATTGCTTATTCAATCTTTATCGATCAAAGACTGCACAATGGCAGCTATAATTGCTTTAGTATAAGTAGTAAAGTTTGTACTTTGCCTTGAGACTATTGAATAAAACGTAGCAGAGAGAAACAGAGGGGCATATTTACAAGGAAATGTCTGAGCACGGAGCTGCGCCAAATTTGGCAGCGCCGCACTCCGACATTTCCAGAACACAGGGATGCGCCACATTTACAACAATTTGGCGCACCCCTGGGTTTTCCCTAGCACTAGTGCTAAAATTACCTGCCTAGCGCCAACACAAACACCCCTGCACCATAGGGCAAGGGTGTCTGCGTTGCTGGGAATAATTGTTTATGTGCAGGAAGGTCTCTCTTCCTGCACATAAACAATCAATAATGGCAATTTGTTACTTTTATGTGTGCTACAGAATGCAGCAAACAAAGAAAAGCAAAAACGAGGAGAAATAAAAGTATTTCTCCTCGTATCGCCATTCTAACTCCTGCCATTGCATTGCATTAGTTTTACAGATCCTTGTAAATCTTGGGCAGCTTCAAAAAGCAGTAAGTGTTGTGGTGGAATGCCCTCAGCAACACCCATTGCATGTCCCTTTCACGCAAAGTGATGTGTGTAAAGGGGCTGTATTTATAAGGCAGAGTTAAGCAACAAAAAGTGGCTTAACATCGCTTTGTAAAAAATGAGAAGGGTATAGCACCACCAGAACATCGCTTATAGTGACGTTCTGGCGGTGCTATCCCCTTGTAAATATACCCCAGAATGTCTGCAAGATTTGCTTGGAAATTGATTAAGATGTTCAACGATCTCTTTCTCAAAGCTCTCCTGCACCATAAACAAATCAAAGGTGATACGCAAATTTGGCAGGTTCATAAGGACAAGACGGATTCGAAGTAAATGGGGATAATTTTCCTTCTGAAAAGAAATGTAACATCCAAATACACTGATAAAATCTCTGTCTAAATGTTTGTTCAATTTTCCAAAGATATAAAATCACGTGAAAGATGCACTTCCCGGGACACTCATTCATTGCTCACCTTCCAGAGAAGGGTTGTATACGTACATACCAGGACTTGGAAGTGAGCTGTAAACAAACTTGAAAATGTTTACGGCTTTCCTGATACTACCCTCAGCGTCCACAGAGCGTTTGAAATTCTCCAGGGATGTTTCACGGTGGTGGTTTCTCTCATCAAGAAATCTTATTTTTTTAATGGGCCAAATGGTTTCTTTAAGTCTTAGGGGCAGATATATCAAGCAAAATTGCGTTGCAAACGCCTGAAATTCGCAGAATTTCGGCGTTTGCTAACCAATTTTGCTTAGTGTATGTATTAAGGCAAAATTGCCTTGCAAAATAAGGAATCGCAAAATTTGCGATTCCCTATTTTGCGATTGCATTTAAGGAATCGCAAATTGCGATTCCTTAAATCCAATGTAAGAAGCACCAGAAAAGTGCAATTTGGCCTTGAGGAATCGCACATTACCACCAACTTCAAATTGGTGGTAATATGCGATTTCTTTGAAAATGCACTTTTTAGCATTTTTCAAAGTGCCATGTGGCGCACATACATGCCCTTAGGGCATGTATGTGCACCACATGTGCACACATACATATTTCAGGGGTGCAACAGGGTGTCAAAAGGACACCCTGGCACCTTGTAATGCATTCTCAATTTGCGATTCGCAAATTGAGAATGTCTTCCCATTCATTCCTATGGGCCTCTACGCCCATAGGAATGAATGGGATACGCCCATAGGAATGAATGGGAAGGTATTCCTTAATTGCGAATCGCAATTAAGGAATATTAATTAAGGAATCGCAATTATTATTGCGATTCCTACATACATAGCATTTTGCGATTCCTTAATAGCAATTCGCTAAAATTCGCTATTAAGGAATCGCAAATGCAATCCTTGATACATCTGCCCCTTAGTTTTTCAAGTCGTTGCAAAGACATCCTTGTGCCCTGGGCACCCCCATTTTTTGCTGATTGGTACTGGTGGTAACTGACTCTGACTGTCCCTGGGCTCTGCCTAACCAGGACCAGGGCCAGTGCTATGCTGAAAACACACTTAGAAAACAGAGAAAACACCTAAATACTATAAAGTACACTATGGGTTAGGGTACCCCTATGATTGCTATGACCTCCCCTGTAAGGCTCTAGTGCATTATGAGGGAGATCAAAACTACTTTTAAGTCCCTAGTATATAATAGGGCATGGCAGTTTAGAGGCCCACAGCCCTTTCTGTACTTGCATGTGTGAACTGCTGAGGCCTAAGGTCAGTTTAAAAGCAGCCCTGTTGCAGAACTGCTTTTAACATGTAAATTGCGCCCAAACTCGACTTTGGTGTTTGGGGAGCTTAAAAATTAATAAACTACAATATTTTGGTATATTAGGTACCCCTATGGTCTCCCCTAGGTTTCTCAGTGGTGGGAGGTCAGGTACTTATCTGGAGGACCCTTATAAAATAGGTTTTATATGCCTTGGGTTTAGTGAAATTGCACATTTCACTTCCCCCATTGTAGTAAAGTGCTTCCCAAAATCGACTTTTGTGCTGGGTGCACTGTGGAGTGAGGATCTACAATATTTGTACATATTCAGAACCGCTAAAGTCTCCCCTAGGTGTTCCAGGGATGAGGAGTCCTGTGGATGTAAGCAGGGTCCTTATAAAAGATGCTTTATAAGCTCTGGTGTTGGAGAAATCGCCCAGTGCATTTTCCCCATTGCAGATCCCCAGCCACGTAGGTTACCATGGCAAGAAGTTATTATTAATTACTCCGCCCAGGAGAAACTGAAAAATATAATTAAAGGACTTACTAGAACGGTATTGAGAAATCCAAAAATATGCTATTGTTGAATTCATCCTAAAATGTACAGACAAGAAGTTTTAAGACTGTCTTGTCTGTAAGCCAAAATTCAGCCTTCCAGTGATCTGCCCTGATTGGTCAGAGTTAAGTGGATTAGCCAGGCTGCTTTGATGAGGTGAGAAATAGCCCCTGGGGCAAAAGAGTCATTCTGGGAGGAGAGGGTTCTGGTGCATAGGAATGCCAGAGCAAGGGGGAGGGGTGGTAAACAATAATCTTCAAAAGAAGGATGAGATGGGCAGGAGAAGCCAGTATCATTTACACCACAAATCTTTGAACACTGCCAGATGGCAGGCTTAAGGAAGGAATGTGCAATTGCCAGGGGGAGGGAGAATATGGAGATGAGCAATCCCAGAGTCTTTTCTGGAACTTTCTGGTCAAACGAGTGTATGTCAAATCACATTGAATCAGTAACAATTTTCCTACCCGAATGTAAGGGGTATTGTGAATTGTCTATATTTCCCAATCATTCCTTCTTTCATTTAGTCTTTCTGACTAGGTCTTCAACGTCTTGACATCCTCTTATTTCTTCTCTCTAAAGTCTATTTGTGCTTCTCTTTTCTCCCTTTTCCTAATACGAACTCCCTCTCATTAAGTGCTAAATTTGTAAGTTGAGGTGGCCAAAGGTTTCCTTAGGAGCCTACTGCTAGCACTGCTGAATGCCAAGTTACCAATTACCAAGGCTGCCTGGTCCTAATTCCATCTCATGCCTCACTCTTACTCCACCCTACACGTCATGTCTCACTCTTTTTCACCCCAGATTTCCTGTTTCTCACCCCTTAGTCACTGTTTTTCCGTCCTTCTCTTCTTCCTTCTATCTCCCTCTTCTGCCTTTCTCTCTTTAGATCTAAGTCAAAGTCTGATGTGGAAAAGTAAATACCGGTCTCTGAAAACAATTGTCTGTGACCCACACCTACAAGTACCGACGTAAATTTATGAATGCTCTCCTGCCTTTGGTGCTTGATTTTACATCCTAGCCGCACAGCAATCTTGAGGAAAGCATTCTCATGACACAATCAGGAACAACCCTGCCTTCCGTAAAAAATGGCATTGCAGAACTTGACTCTGCAGAGCGATGCGAGGCACCTAGCAGCCTCGGAGGATGGGGGATAAGGATGAAATGCCTGCACTTTTTAAGTAGCCCTGTCTGTCAGACCCTCTGACAGTTATAATTAGAGCAGAGCATACTAAGCCCAGAAGAGGAGCACAACCACAAGAGCTCGAGTAATACCTGCAAGAGGAAGGGACCTGTTCCTCTATTTCACAAATGCATGATGTAGACAGTCCTCTGTAATGGGACAGTCCTCCAAAGTACAGGATAAATGGCTACCTCACCCACGGTCATCACCCTTACTGGTTCCATGTGTCCCCTAATGCCATTTCAGAGCAGATATATACAGTGCTGTTAAATGCAATTTGCAGCACTATAAATGCAGCTAAAAACATTATTTAACATTTGTAGCGTTTTCCCTATTTGGTATTTTTCAAATCATGTTCTCTGAAGGACACAAGTTATACTAATGGTAAGTTATCTATTGCACTTCCACCATAGCAATTTATATACAACATGCAATTATTATCATTTTATGTGTGGAGACACGGCTGTCGTAAAGATACAACTAGTAAAATATCTTTTTGAATAGCAAACAATCGTAAACTCACACAAAAGTGTAAGTTTACCTTTGTAAATCAGACCCTTAATTTTTAGCCTCCAATTTCAAATTCCTTCACATTTCCCGAATATTTTAACATTTTCAATTTTACTTTTAAACACTTTATTTATAGACATTTTATTAATTTGTTAATAGTATTTAATTTTCTAAGCAGTTGCTGTCACCTTGAGTAGGCGTCGTGAACCAGGGGCCCTCGGACCACAGGTTAAGAACTACGGTCCTAGAGAATACATGCCTATAGAACAAGTGATCAGAAATTTGTAATGTATGCAAGAGTGCATTACACATGCACGCTGCTATGAGCACATTAAATTGCATTATGCACATGTAACTTCCCCATGGGAGTTCAGAAAGGTGGTGAAATTTAGGGGTAGGCACAACGTTTGAGAAATGCACTTCTCATGCTTGATTGGGTACCCAAAGTGCATGGTTCTGGCACAATTTCTGCTAAAAGTGCGCCGATCTGTTTCGTCTATAAAGCGCTACCATATGTAAAAAAAATATTTCAGTGCATCTAAAAATGAAACATTAAAATTTAAAAAGACAGTTCAACATTTTTCCTAGCCTTAAGCTTGTGCACTGTCAACATCGGTGCCTATTCACAAAGACATTTTGAAGTATACTAACCTGTACTCCTGTATTATTCTTTTACTCAGTCTTACATGCCTTTGTGACTTCCTCCCAAAATATCTTAAATTAGAATGAAATTGGAATATTCAGGGGATATCCATGTACAATCAGTGCATATAGAAAGGACTGTGTACTCTTTGCACTTTTAGAAATAGGGAGTTCGGTGTTTCAGACCGTTTCAAAAAGGCATGTAAGAGTACATAAAAGACTACTCCTATAGAACTAATGTCTCTACTCATAAATGTTTTGAGATATGGCCTGATAATAGACGGCATGGAATGGAGGGTGAGGAAAGGGGTGTAAACCTCAAATTCACATGAATATCATCCACTGTAACACATTGTAACAAGAACACTTCTATGCAGCATAGGTGACAAGGCACTGTATGAAAATATTCACAAAGCAGAAAAGTGTGCAATAAAAGTTCACGTCTACCGTATATCTTCGGGAATTTGGCCAATATTGATTAAAATGTAGCGCCACTTGTCTGTCTCAATGGAATTAAGTGGATAATACATACTGCTTTTTGTGTAGTCTGTAGTCTCACAAGTATTTCCTTGTTGATTTTGATGATCTCATTTGAATCTTTGGCTCCAGATCAAGCAGGCGAAGACAGGGTGTTATTCTTGCTGTAAGACACTTAAAAGAACCTGCAGTGAAAACTTGTCACCACAAGATAAGTTTGAGAGAGACACATCTCATGACATCATGGATGACATTTCATTCAGACATTGTAAACAGATTGAAAGAAGAATGATTCAGTACCACTTGGTGCAACTGATTTCTCAATCAACTCTCTGAACAATTGGCTTCATTTTGAAAATGTCTCCCTAAAACTTCAAAGATAGTTTATCTTACTTTAGTGGTCTGTTTGGCGCTGCACTGTCACTGTGACTCTTCAAGGACACGTATGAAGTATGCGACGGAGATCAGAAAAAACAATCAAAGGGAACCTTTTGATCCAAATAATCCATCATGTGAAATGTTCTCTTCTTGGGTGGCTACACATTGTAAGGTGCACGTCTAGTAAAGACAGGGACGTCCTTGTGTCTCCTTGTGCTCGAAATTCAGTGTAGCTCCAATATTATAGCCAGTCAACATTTATTAAAAGTTTATATTATACTATATTATATTATAGTTTTCTATGTAGGTTTCATACATTTTTAAGGCTAGACGCTAATGTACATAGGTTTTACATACTTTCTTAAATATTTAACTCTTGAAAGAGCTATCCCAAAAAGTCCAAATTGGAAGTACTCTACTGGCAGCTAATACATTTCTCCTAGCTACCAGAAGATGGCAACCCTTGATATCAACAATATTTTGTTACATTGAAATTATACTACACTGAGCAGCAGTGTTGTCACTCAAATTAAAAGGCCTACCTGGTCATCGTTCTTAGTGGCAAGAAATCGCCAAGAACTTGATCATGAACATTTCAGAAGTTCATACAATATACCATTTTGGAAACAAGGAAGAAGCAGAAAGTGAAGTGTGAACTCTGCCTACTTTTTTTTCTTTTCCAGGCGCTTCAAGGTGACATGTAAAAAAGATAAATCATATGTGGTGCACGTAAAAAAAACCCTGTTATATGTTTCTAACTTTAAACAAAAAGAAAACCAGGGCCTTTTATATACAGGTTTATTGGTTAATTCAACTATTTGTTCGTATTAAAGTTTACTAGCACGTTATTTGATAAAGTCATTTTTGATCACAAATCATGAATAACATTTGTTATTGACCTAGAAGGCGGTTTGAGTTTCTAAATCATTCATCAGTGTGTCTTAGATGGGCTCTTTTTAGAATAAGATCAAAAAGATGCAGAATCAAAGGGATTGCCTGAGGGGATATAAGAGCAGCTTGGGGTCTTTAGAACTGTCATCATTGATGCGCATGGAAATTACTCATACTGAAAATAGAGATACAAAATAAATTGAGAGTGCCGCACAGCTATTCAAGGACCAGCTCTGGAGTTCATCCAAGGATGAAGGAGAACAGCAAAAAAGGCAAACCGTGTCACTGACAAATGAAGCCAAAATTGGCTCGTGAAAGGTGTCAGGCAGTTTTTTCACCGGCGGTACGGTCGGATGAAAAAGTAGTACACTGCCCACATGGTAAATATTGTCATAAACATACCTGTTACAACGACTGCTATGAGATCTTCGCTATGCCGGGAGGATGGCTCAGCAAGTTAAACATCCCCTGCTGAGGTGTGCAGCAATATCGAACTCATAAGTTCAAATCGTGACAAAATGCACTGAGAATTCCATCTTTCTGATGCCAATAATTTGGGTACCGTTTGATTGGTAATAATAGCAGCTTTCACATGCAGTTCTTAGAAAAGGCAGAAATGTAATATGCAATGCTATTTTTAAAAAGTCATTATTATGTGGATCTGTGCATGCTGATTGGACAGTCCAGCTAATGGATAACAGGATTGCAGAGCGATTTTGCTCTGACCACTGCTACTTCCGTAAGAAGAATGTCAATAACCATTAAGGTCATGTGTGTTTCACAAAAGAATGTTCTTTTAAACAGGGGAGTTGAGTATGTTTTTGTGTAGACTGTACAAAAATGGTCTTCAAACATCTTAAGGCCGCATCCTCGCCCCCTCGCACGAAATAATGTACCCACTCCAAAGTGCAAACATACTTGGTTACATTCATTGCATAAAACGTAATATACTGTAATTCGTCTGAAGGATTTCAACAGGGCCTGAGAACAACCATGCAACTAATATAGACTAAATTACACGGTTAGTGCATTTTTAAACAATAGTCCAAAAGTAATGCTCTGTGTATTTTTTTCTTACTATAAATCTCAAATGTGAACTTCAGCATATAATTATAAGCAAATGAACTAAAGTGTGTGGGGGGCTTCAGAGTCAACCATAACATTTTGACAAATCTTAGTGGCCTATTACGATGGCGGTCGGATGACTGCCGCCCGGCCGGCGGTGCAACCGCCGGACCTGCGGCGGACATCCGCCGCGTTCGCAAGCCAGAAAACCGCTGCTCAGATTAGGATGGCGGTGGTGACCGCGGCGGTGGGAAATTCCGACCGCCGCTTTTCCGCCGGTTGCCATCCGCACTCCTGCCCTGCGTACGGAGAAGGACCGGGATAATGGTGGCGGTGCAGAGCAGGCTCCGCCGGCGGTAGCCAGCCTTTCCTCAGCGGTAAGACCGCCATGGAAAGGCATGCAGTGATTGTCTTCCGGGGGCCCGTTGTGGGCCCCCAATGTTTTGGAGGGGTGTGGGTGCACTGGGGGGGTACCCATGGCCCCCCCTACATGTCCCTGTACCAGGTGGCAGGCACTGTGCAGTGCCTGCCACACAGTGCAGGGAAATGCAGGACATGCTCATTTGGACATCGCTGCGGTGCTGCGGGCAGCAGCATCCGCCGCAATGTCAAGGCCCGCGATCCGACCGCCGCGGTCGGATTTCGAGCAAGGAACATCCTAATGCGACTATTCCAGCACTAAGCCGGCAGTAGTCAAACTGAATCTATTCAAACCCACGGTGTGATTAAAGCCAGTATGGAATGAGCGAATATGACCATGCTGCAATTACTGGTGTGTCTGAAGCACAGCAGCGGCAACGAATATTCATTCCAATTATTCTGAAAGCCAAATGGGATACAATGTTTGGCATACCGCAAGTGACAATAACTATGCTGTGCTGTTTACCAGGCCTCACTTGCACCGGAGTTAGAGGATGGAGATGAGTTCCTTGTTTCCTTGACGGACGACCAATTGCAGTCTTTAGTCCACTCAAGGTACTATCTCATTCAAGGGCCTGGTAGCATGGGGCTTGTATTAAGCGCAGCTATACTGCTTTAGTGAATCTCCTGGAAGAATGTTTACGTATGCCATTGTCGGGAGTAATTCTCAAACATTTCTCCGTATGGGAAAAGATTAGAGAAGAGTTGTTGTAGGCCCTTACGGCCTGCAAGATAGTGGGTTTGCACGGACTTAAACAGGGGCATTCTAACCCTGGAACTATTGCTTCCCACTTCTTTTGACCCCAGTATGTAGATCTGCGGAAACGCAGCCACAGAAGGGGATCGCACGTATTGAAATCTACTAAAGTATGAGCCCTAGCCTAATCAGAAAGGCTATAATGGGGGCCTTGTGTACTGAGGTTGCTGCCCTAATCTGTCGCCGCCCTGCACGGCCCCAGTGGGACAAGTGGGTTTTGCTATAGGCACCTGCACTGGGCTAGATTTGCCTTTCCTGTTTACATCATTAGGCTAAGCATTCCTCGGTTTGTTAGCCAGCTTCACCGGTGGGAGCCTGGTAACCGAGCCCCAGAGTCTATACATCGGGTTATTACGTTACCCACTCCCTACCTATAGTCCCTGGGGGTATTGTTACCCTAGAATGTCACCTTGTAGTGGTGTGATGTTGGTAGCAATGTGGTGCTGTATTTGACCGTGCTGGCATTGTCCATTGGTGGTGCCAGGTGCGCTGTTACTGTGTGTAACATAACCTTTTTAATGATGCCGCTCCGGGACAGTTAGGGATGGGTTCTCTCTGGAACAGCTGCCTATTTAATGAGCTGTGATTCTATCACTGGCAATTTCCATTTGTTGCTTAGCATTTCGCGTCGCCAGTGGCAACTTAAGGGGCGGTTATCAGCGGTCCCGCTAGCTACAAGAACATGACCTTTGAACAGCAAATGGACATATCTGTAATACCTCATGTCTGGCAGCTGAAGCAGCCTTTTTTCCCACTGCTTCTGCGTCCCTTGCTGTACAAGCACTTTGAACAACAATGCATGTCAGACTAGTTCACCCCAGAAATGCCTTTTTCACTGGTATTCCTTTACTGAGATGGGACATTCTACTCCAGAGATCTCTGTTGGTAGTGGGCAAAAGTGAAGTCATTCACATGCTTCTGTCAATTGAAAGTAACCAACCAGGTTCATCGTCCCTGGCCGACATGGGGAGCCATCATACGTCAGACTCTCCCCTTCACACGACTATAGGGTGCCCGTGCACCTTACACCATATTACACCGAAAAACAATCGCTCATCCGTGTTTAACTCGGATATAGGTAATGTTAGATGAGTAAGGAGACTCCAAGGTGTTATAGTCGCCAGCCATCCATGCTGCTTGCCAGTATAGTTACCGGGTGCTCGGTCTACCTAAGCCATATCTCAGAATTAAATTGTATCCCCGTGGTTGGGGTGTCTTATCAATGGAGTGAAACCTTTTTGCTATCCCCCGCTCGCTGGCTGGGGCCTTAAAACACTCCACCAAATACTTTGCGGTTGCCTGTAGGAATAGTAGGCAATTAGAGAACCTTTTCCTTAACCAAACCGTCTGAACAGAGACTTGAACCCTGGGCCCTCAGATCAAAATTCTGAGGCTCTAACTTTTGAGCTATCAGGCTCTCTGACAAGTAAGCCCACTGCCTTGTTACTCCTGCAAACTGCTTGTTACACGCCCTGAAACCGTTCGTGCTACTTGCGATGAGCTAGGATAACTAGCAAAGAAAAACCGCAGAAGTAGACTCCCTTATTGCTTTACAGTAGTACAAAAGGAACAACACAGTGTTGCTAAGGCAGAGCAGGTTCTGCACACCTGGAATGACGGCACCCCAACAGCTTACAATCTTTTACCTGCTAAGAGACCGATCGTCAGGAAAAGAGTTTAGGATGCTTGATTTACTGCATACAGATCCCACTAGCAGAAGGATTCTCTTGATCACTAGCTTAATCAGTCGTGTGCTTCCGGTTTAAAAAGAAAAGGCATCCTGTCTTCCTAGGACAGTCTCACATAGGCAGCCTTGAGATTCATGAGGTCAGGGTTCGAGAGGCGCACTCCTAATGGCCGAGAGGTCATAGTGGGTGTTATCACTGATAATCCTATGTGTCACCCTTGTATTACTGCTGTATTTTGTTGCCAAGCAGGTGTCACTCATAGTGGTTGAACGTCGTTCCTCATTACACTGATTTTATGGACAATGCCCCACATAGCATTCTGCAACCTTGGCAGCTATGACTGGCAAGCTACGACCCGAAAGTGATCCCTTCAGTCGGGAGGTGAATCATTAGCCTCCTTGATCCTATATCCTATGTGACCTTGCCAATCTCCAGCTGTGTCTAATTGGTAGTGCCTGTCCCAATCCGATCTGTTTCATAGACCGTATGGTCGAAAGTGCTAGCCATCAAATGTGTGCTTCCATTTTTATAACCAAACAATCTGAGTCCACCGAGGGATCTCTGTGTTTTTGCTGCCCGGGAACTTTTTAAAGGAATGCGTGACCCCCGTGTGTGTCTATTTGGAAAACCAACTCCACTCATCTATCAAATGTACAACCATTTACATTTGCCGTGCCTATAAGATAATCGATAAAAACAGGAACTCGCATACAATAACTGGGAGGAAGTCACAGAGGTTATTGGCAGAACTATTAGTGAGCTGCTGCTGTGTTACAAATATTGCAAACACACTGTCACTATCCTTGAATATTAGCTATAAACACATTTAGAGTTTGGACGAGTGTCCTGTGCACTGTCAGTGACCTGGCCAAACAGAGCACGAAAGGCCTGAAATTGGATCATAAATTCCAAACTGTTCTGGTCAGGGGCCCCAAAATACATTTGGCCCAGGGCCCCAAAAAACCTTAAGCTGTTCCTGCCCCGAGGCTCATGAACCTGATTTACGATGACCTCCCCCTCCAAGGCTAATAAATTACTGGATCAGACCACTGTGGTCACATTTCTCTAAGCTTCTAGTGCTATTTCTGAATGTTCCAGTGTGCCTACAGACTACCCTTTCTTTCCTAATCTTTCACCGAACTCCATTTCCGAACGGTGCGGAAAAACTGTCTTTAGTGCAACAGGATTGTATGTGAACTGGTGGCACCTAGCTCCATCACCTTGTAATTGCGTTTAAATAGTGCTTCCTACCCTTAGCAAGGTGTTGAACCGCTTTACGCACAGCATCCCGCTGCTCCGGCATCAGCGGGGGGAGGGGGGCTGCACCATTTTTAAAATTTCGTTGGCATAGCGCCGCATGACACCTGCGTGAACAGCGCGCGCTTTCTTCCCCTGGCAGCCAGCCGGCGTGACCTGCTCTCAGCAGCATCTGATTCCTATCATACTCCGGCGTGAACATTAAGGTTGTTTCGTGAAGAGTTGTGGGCATCCATATGACCTAACAGTTAGTGGCGTGCACACTATTTCTAGAAAGACGAGCAGTTCCAGATGAAGCCACGTGCACTGACTCCATCTTTAGGATGTGCAGCTGCAACCACGCCTGCCCTGAAGGGCGAATCCGCGCTGTGCCTGTGCACACTATTTACTGTGCCCGTTTTTTCCTCTGTTCCCTCACTGCCCCCACCTCCCTTGTGTCCATTTTGCCTTCTGTGCCCCTCGCTGCCCCCACTGTACTGTGCCCGTTTTTTCCTCTGTTCCCTCGCTGCCCCCACCTCCCTTGTGTCCATTTTGCCTTCTGTGCCCCTCGCTGCCCCCACTGTACTGTGCCCGTTTTTTCCTCTATTCCCTCGCTGCCCCCACCTCCCTTGTGTCCATTTTGCCTTCTGTGCCCCTCGCTGCCCCCACTGTACTGTGCCCGTTTTTCCTCTGTTCCCTCGCTGCCCCCACCTCCCTTGTGTCCATTTTGCCTTCTGTGCCCTCGCTGCCCCCACTGTACTGTGCCCGTTTTTTCCTCTGTTCCCTCGCTGCCCCCACCTCCCTTGTGTCCATTTTGCCTTCTGTGCCCCTCGCTGCCCCCACTGTACTGTGCCCGTTTTTCCTCTGTTCCCTCGCTGCCCCCACCTCCCTTGTGTCCATTTTGCCTTCTGTGCCCCTCGCTGCCCCCACTGTACTGTGCCCGTTTTTCCTCTGTTCCCTCGCTGTCCCCACCTCCCTTGTGTCCATTTTGCCTTCTGTGCCCCTCGCTGCCTCTCTCCATTCCCGCCGCTGCGTCCCCTGCGGCCCCGCCCCCCTGACTGCCCATTCGCTGACCCTGCCTCCCGCCTCCCAGCTGCTCCTCCCTCCCACCTCCCCATATATGGCGGCCGCTGGGCGGCCGTACCGCTGGCGCGCCGAAGCCGCGCCTAAGACAAGCCCGTCTGCGCCCGTCCGTGCCTGGACCGCGCCCAGCGCCAGAACCCCTGGGCCGCGCGCCCCCCGCTCCAGCCTCGAGGACCGACGCCGATACGATGCCACCACACTCCACGCTCTCAACCCCGGACAGACGCACAACTGCTTCAAGGCCGCCCGAAACGCACCCATGGTCCCTTCACCTGCCGGAACTGCAGCTACACCAGCCTCAGAGCCACCGAGGCGCCCGCCAAGAAGGACCTCAACCACCTCCGGTGCATCCTACTGAACACCCGCTCCGCACGCAAACACGCCGTCGAGCTCTGGGACCTGCTCGACACATCATCACCAGACGTCGCCTTCCTGACAGAGACCTGGATGAACGACTCCTCCGCCCCGACATCGCCATAGCCATCCCAGACGGCTATAAGATCACCCGCAGAGACCACGTCAACGCAGTAGGAGGAGGAATCGCCATCGTCCACAAGAACACCATCAGGGTCTCGACCAGCACCGACGACACTCTCAGCACCGCCGAACACATGCACTTCCAGATCCACACGGACCCCAACACCACCCTTAGAGGCACCCTTGTCTACAGACCCCCTGGGCCCCGACCCCAGTTCAGCGACTCCATCGCCGACTTCATCAGCACGCACGCCCTGACCTCTACCGACTACATCCTCCTCGGAGACCTGAACTTTCACCTGGAGAACAACAACGACAGCAACTCCACCACCCTGATCGACAACCTCGCCAACCTCGGGATGAGCCAGCTCGTCACAACACCGACCCATTCCGCCGGCCACACGCTTGACCCCATCTTCTCCTCAAGCTCCCACGTCTCCTTCAGCCACACCACGGGTACTCCTCTGGACCGACCACCGCTGTATCCATTTCACCTTCCAGAAACACACCACACACCACCGCACCCAACAGATCCCACGCCGCTGCTGGAGCAAAGTCACCGAAGACCAACTTCGGGCAACCCTCGCTCTCAGCCCTCCCTCCGACCCATCCAACACCGACGACGCTGCCTGCAACCTCAGACAATGGATGGACAACTGTGCCAACACCCTCGCCCCGCTGAAAAAACTCACCTACAGTGACACCACCAAAAGAGCCAGCTGGTTCACCTCGGAACTCCTAGCTTCCAAGCGTACCTGCCGGAAACTAGAGAAGAAATGGCACAGTGATAAGACACCGGACAGCCACGCAGCCCACAAAGACGCCATCCGTAACCACCACCACCTCATCAAGTCCGCCAAGAGAATCTCCTTCAAAGACCGCCTCGACAACAACGCACACAACAGCAAGGAGCTTTTCAACATCGTGAAGGAACTCTCCAACCCCAGCTCCAACACCAACGACATCCCGCCGTCGAAACCCTGTGCGATTCCCTCGCCACCTTCTTCCACCGCAAGATCGCCGACATCCACGACAGCTTCAACACCCAGACAGCCCCAACTAAGATCGATGCACCAGACCCGCCGCACACCATCGACCACGACCCCCTGCCAGCCTGGGCCAGCGTGAACATCGAGGACACCATCAAGACCATGAGCACAATACACTCCGGCTCCCCGTCAGACCCTTTCCCGCACCACATCTTCAACAAAGCCAGCAGCTCCATCGCACCCCACCTGTGCAACGTCATCAATCTCTCCTTCGAGACCGCGACCTTCCCAGAGAGCTGGAAACACGCAGAGATCAACACCCTACTCAAAAACCCAAGGCGGACCCGAGAGACCTCAAGAACTTCCGGCCCATCTCCCTGCTTCCGTTCCCACCCAAGGTCATCGAGAAGATCGTCAACAAACAGCTAACCCGATACCTCGAAGAAAACAGCATCCTGGACCCATCCCAATCGGGGTTCCGCAGCAACCACAGCACTGAGACTGCCCTCATCGCCGCCACCGACGACATCAGGATCCTGCTGGACAACGGTGAGACCGCAGCCCTCATCCTGCTGGACCTCTCCGCCGCCTTCGACACTGTCTGCCACCGCACTCTACGCGCACACCTCCACGACGCAGGGATCCGAGACAAGGCCCTGGAATGGGCCACCTCCTTCCTCGCTGGCAGAACCCAGAGAGTCCGCCTCCCACCATTCCGATCCGAAGCCTCAGAGATCATCTGCGGCGTACCCCGAGGATCGTCCCTCAGCCCAACACTGTTCAACATCTACATGGCCCCGCTCGTACGCATCGCCAGACAGCACGACCTCAACATAATCTCCTACGCCGACGACACTCAACTGATCCTCTCCCTCACCAAGGACCCCCTCGCCGCCAAATCCAACCTCCATGAAGGAATGAAGGCCGTCGCCGATTGGATGAAGATCAGCCAACTAAAACTGAACACGGAGAAGACAGAGGTCCTCATCCTCGGCTCCAACCCCTCAGCCTGGGACGACTCCTGGTGGCCAACGACGCTGGGAGCAGCCCCGACACCCACCGACCCCGCACGCAACCTGGGAGTCATCCTCGACTCAACGCTCTCCATGGCCAAGCAAGTCAACGCAGTCTCATCCTCCTGCTTCAACACCCTCCGCATGCTTTGCAAGATCTACAGGTGGATCCCGACAGACACAAGAAGAACAGTCACCCAGGCCCTCGTCAGTAGCAGACTTGACTATGGAAACGCCCTCTCGCGGGAGCCCCGGCCAAGCTCATCAAGCGACTGCAACGCATACAAAACGCCTCCGCACGCCTGATCCTCGATGTACCACGCCACAGCCACATCACCCCCACCTGAGGAACCTGCACTGGCTCCCCGTAGACAGGAGAATCTCCTTCAAACTCCTCATCCACGCACAGAAGGCACTCCACAAGACTGGCCCAGCCTACCTCAACAGACGACTCCTCTTCTACGTCCCCAACCGCCAACTCCGCTCCGCCGACCTCTCCCTCGCCACCGTCCCTCGCATTCGAAGAACTACCACCGGTGGCAGATCCTTCTCCCACCTCGCCGCCAAGACCTGGAACACCCTTCCACTAAGCCTACGACAGACCCAAGACCTGCTGACCTTCAGGAGGCTACTCAAGACCTGGTTGTTCGACCAGTAGCAGCACCCCCCCCTTTTTTTTCCCTAGCGCCTTGAGACCCTCGCGGGTAAGTAGTGCGCTTTACAAATTCTGTGATTGATTGATTGATTGATTGATTGATTAGGCTCTGGGGTGCAGGCGGCATTTTAAGCGCGTACGGAAGATCAATCAGTGATGCGCACATTGATAAATCTTTAAGTGTGATCCTGAAAAGAGCACACGCTGATCAAGGGACAGACCAGGCCAGAGTTTCTGGTTATACAAGTACCGTGAGGTGCGCCATATCCCCGTGATGTACGCACTAAATACAGGTGCATAGCGAGACTTTGATTTATAACATTCCGGCATGATTTGCCCAGAAACACGGTGTTATCCTCAAACTACGCGGATGCGATGTGCTCTATTTAAGCTTTGTTTAACTAGCTTAGGATGCGATCTGCCCAGCCTCCTAGTTTGTTGAGCGCCGACGAGACTCGAACCTGCTTCTCCCGCATTACCGTTGGGAGTCTCTGGCGCCTCCTCCCCCCTTGTTGCGCTACCTGCCCATTCTTGCTACCGGAGGTCCCAGTTTCGCGCCATTGCTCACCTCGCTCTATGCTGCCAACGAGGCTTCGGGGGCATCATCGCCCACTCCGACCCCTCCGTGGTGCGAGACCTGCCCGGTCACATTTGTCCTGCGTGATGGCTGGGCTGCTTCCTCTACTCCTTCGTCCAAGGCACCGCCGTTCAGGCTGCAGGTGCCGGACATGCGTGTACTCTTTTGGGGGCGAACGGCCCTTCCACTCTGCCGCTAGGTCCTCCGCCCATGGCTGGTCAATGGTCCTCGGCTTCCCCACCCCGGTTCCACCGATTGTGGCCCGGATCTCGTTGCCGCCGCCTCGGTATTCCGGCATACCGCCGCATACCGTCTTGGTTACGCCGCCTGTCCCTGGTCCCGCATCTCGTCCCGGCGGCAATTCTTCTGTCTTCCTGCGAGGGGGGAAATGTGTTTACTTCGGGCCGTTGCCCCTTCTTATCCTCCCCCTCGCACCTCCTCCCTCACCCCCTGACTGGGGGGGATTGCTTTGTTTAAGGGGGCCAATCAAATCCTGCCACCCCACCGTCCTAGGCCGGCATGCTAATGGGTGGGGGGGCGGGGGAGGGCTCCCGCCTCCGGATGGCGTTCTACCCGGGCCCCCATTGGTCCGGCTTCGCCTTCCCGGCCCGGGTCCAGAGTCATCCATGACATTTTGACAAATCTTAGGGGCCTAATACGATGGCGGTCGGATGACTGCCGCCCGGCAGGCGGTGGCAACCGCCGGACCTGCGGCGGACATCCGCCGCGATCGCAAGCCAGAAAACCGCCGGTCAGATTAGGATGGCGGTGGTGACCACGGCGGTAGGAAATTCCGACCGCCTGCATTTCCGCCGGTTGCCATCCACACTCCTGCCCTGCGTACGGAGAAGGACCGGGATAATGGTGGCGGTGCAGAGCAGGCTCCGCCAGCAGTAGCCAGCCTTTCCTCAGCGGTCAGACCGCCATGGAAAGGCATGCAGTGATTGTCTTCCGGGGGCCCGTTGCGGGCCCCCAATGTTTTGGGGGTGTGTGGGTGCACTGGGGGGGTACCCATGGTCCCCCCCTACATGTCCCTGTACCAGGTGGCAGGCACTGTGCAGTGCCTGCCACGCAGTGCAGGGAAATGCAGGACATGCTCATTTGGACATCGCTGCGGTGCTGCGGGCAGCAGCAACCGCCGCAATGTTAAGGCCCGCGATCCGACCGCCGTGGGCGGATTTCGAGCAAGGAACATCCTAATGCGACCGGCGGTTATGTCGCGGGCCTTGCGGGCGGTCTTTTCCCGTTACCATGGCGGTCAGGGAGGTTTTCCGACTGCCATCGTAATAGGCCCCTTAATGTCTATTTTTTTTTTTTTCATTTTTTCAAATTATGAAGCCCTGCCTTGTATGACATCTTAGGGAAGTTCCTTCTTTTTGGCCGTGTGCTGGTTATTATTGAGCCCAGACTTAAAATGATGAATGCGAAACTATAATTGCAAATGCACTACAATGCAATGTTGGCTGAAATACTTGAACCAGTTGAAGGTGTTGAACAAGTCAAAGGTCCAATTAGGATCAATGAAAAAATTTAAAAAATTTAACTTTGTGGTTCTACGTCCCGTTATCCCTTTTAAGTGTTCGTTCCAATGCACTATTTTCAATATGCAGTTGGCAGTCATTGAAGCCTAATATGTCCACGGGTTCATCCTTTATCAGCATTCAGTAGGTTAGGCCTTAGGGTTAATTTGGTGGACATCTTTGAACAACTACTCTTTTCCATGAAATTCATGACATGAGATGTTACTGATTGCCCATTACAGGGCAGCTCAGAAACACAGGGCCTGATTCACACTGTAAACATACACTTTTGTGTAAGTATACACTTACACCAGTGGCTTTTTTGCTTTTTGGTATTCACAAATTGCAAATGTGTATTTTTACTGCTAGTAAAATTACTCGTAGGTTGTGAATACTACTTTTTGGCATTCAAAATTACTAGTGTAATTTTACTACTAGTAAAATTACTCGTATTTTGTAAATGCCAAAAAGTAGTGAAATTACTACCGCAAGTGAAAACTTACACAGAAGTGTAAGTTTTCCTCTGTGAATCAGACCCACAGCATTTTTCTTTCACTGTATAGGAACGTTGCTTTTTTCAGCATTATATTTGTCTACATTCGTCCATGCCAGGCTAAGTGCTCCTCTTTGCCAGAGCCTAGCATCCTCCTTACACCCAATCACGTCCTCACAGAGAGGTTTACTCCTCCCCCCTCTAGTTTGTAGGCACTGTGCATTTCCAGGTATAGTGGCAAGCAGGTGCTCCCCCCTGTGCTCACTCCCATCCCACTATCCCCTACCTACAGCCACTTAAAAAGAATATCTCTAGCCTTGGTTAAGAGGCCCCTAAATAAATAAACCCTTAAACGAATCACCATAAATCCACAAATTCATAGTTGAGGGTTACTTCTTAGCTGATCATTGGTTTAGGGCATTGCAGGCATTGAGAATTTAATATATTTCAAATGTGATTATTTCCTATTTTTCACATAAAAAGTATCGATATTTAGTCTTTGCATTACAGACAAATTTTTATAGAAAGAGAAAACCTTTAATTAGTTATTGAAGAAAGGTGGTTCCAGAGCACCAAATTTATTTTTAGGTATCTAGTCTTCCAAAATGTACCATTTTAAGCCAATGCAAGTAAACTCTATAGCATCACATAAAAAAAACATTGCATATTGAATACCTCCTATATAAGGCCTCTGTTCCCTCCAGCAATCCTTATGTATTATTTAACTTGATGAGCATTGTGGATATAAATACTACATTCTGGTATTTTGTTTTGGGTCTGCATGCTTGGAGCCTAATACATGTAGGCACGTCCCTTTACTCACACGATGTAGCACATTGAGGGGGATATTCTCAAGAACGTGCGATAAACATCGCCAAAATAGGCTAACGCAATTTGTCATATCGCCGTCTATCGCGGGAAAATAACTCCGTCTCAGCGTCGTATTCCCAACATGGCGGTAACATGCGATAGTTTCCCAATAACGCCTCAAATGTCCGCGATAAAATTACCTGGACGGCGATAAAAATCTAAACCCGAACGTGAAAAAAGTTGCGATGTGCCCAACTGCAATAAAAAATTCCGCGATAAGCCGCGCCAGGCCTGCAAGTCACACAAGTCAGGTGGGAAAAACCACTATAAAAGCGGCAAACAAAAACACAACCAAGACACAAACAACCGCAAAGCACCATGGAGGTAGCCGGAGCAAGTACAGAGGACAATCAGAACCCCACAAGCCCCACGGAGGACCAGCCTGGGACCATCATTGGGGAGACGGTGGCAGGATTTGGGGGATCGGACACTGCACAACATGACCTGACCCAACAGCAACAGGGTGAGTAACGACCAGGGACTGGGGGGACGGGGGGGGATGGGCACAGTGGCACACATGCACAATTAAGTATAGCACATCTGCGGACAAACCATGCCCAAGAGTCACAGCTCCGAACAAGAGACCAATTTACCCAAGTCCGCAACATCTCAGCACTGTATAAGCACAGAAGTGAAAGGCACACTGCCTGAAAGGGATAAGGGCCAGCCAAATCAGAGCTGAAGGGGAAACTCACCCACAATGCAGCACACACACACATAAGAATCAGAGCACCTCAACATTGACAACAATGTGGTACAAACTGCAACATTCACACAACAGAACAGAGGACACAACTGCTGCCGCTTGTGTGTAGAAAATGGCCATTCGCATGTAGCATAGCAGGAAACTGTGAGATGATAATGTACAAGTACACCCTCACATCCCTGATGGTGCAGAAATGTCAACTGTCCCGCATCAAATTGGCATCTCCTCACAAACAGTTACAATGTACATTGTCATGCAGTCTGTATGTAAACTTGTACAATGCGTGAACATACATGTGAACACAATGTCAATCTGCATCTCCCCTTCACATTGCAGAGGGAGATTCAACACCTCCTGCAGAGCAGACCCAACAACACAGCACTGATGATGAAGAGGACCACACCAACATCTACACCGACGCCCTCCAACAGCTCATGGACAGCTCCGGAACCCCACCTCCAGCAGCAGGGCAGCCCAGCTGCATCGATGAGACCCCACCCCCTGCACAGACCACACAGCAGGAAGCACCCACCACCACGGCTGTCTCCCAGGACCCCCACGACTAACACATGGCATTCCAACGCCGTGTGTACGGATGCCAGGAGAAGATGGCTGACCAGCTGCGGGTGGGGTCCGAACTCATGTCAGCCAAATTAGATGCCATACGTGGGTGTCTAAGTCCCATCAGGGATGACTTACAGTCCCTAACCGACACCCACTGTCCGCTCCATGCTCTCCAACAATCCATGGCTGACATCGCTGGAGTCATGACTCTGAGCCAAGAACAACTGTCTAGTCAGAGTGGCTCCAGCGATGTCAGCCGGGAGTTGGGACACATAAGGAGAATTATGGAGAGCTTGGAGCGGATGCAGGCGGAAAGAATGTTTGCCACGGCTGCACACCAGTCAGATGTAGCTGTGATCCTCCATGCCCTGCAGATCCTCGTCATGGCATTGCCACCACAAGGCCTGGCACGGATGAATGCTGCTGCTACTACTCCATCCACATCTCCGCCCCCTGAAGTGTCAGTGCCACACACTGCGGCAGACATTCCACCTCCGGCCCCTGATGTGTCAGTGCCACACAGTGATGCAGACAAAACACCACCACCCGCATGTGAGGCACCGGACACATCAGAGGACGGAGATGATGATGAATCGGGCTTTGTGGTAAGAATGAAGTGGTAGCATTCATCTCCGCCATATGGCCTGTTTCAGCTTGGTTCTGCCCTCTGCATCATGCCCTGGAATAACACCTTCCACTGTCCCCCGATACACTCAGCGACACTCACCTTGGACCTCGACATGGACTGCCATATTTGGTTTGGTTACCAATGACACAGCAAGCACACTGCGGACTGAAGTCTTCCACTCCTGATGAACTTGTCAATCCCTAAAGGACTCCGCCTGGCCCTCCACGGGGCAACATTGCAAAGTGGGGTTTGCATGGCCCTGTACTGGTCCAGCTTCAACACTCCACTGAATGTGAATAAAACATTCTAATTCACACAGATGTGTCATGGCTATGCTCAATCAAGTATGAAAGTATGGATGAATGTAGAGACAGTGATTCCACAAAAAGGTACTCCCTGGGTAATGCTATCAGTGCGCATGTATGGCCGTGACCCAGATAGGCAGTGAGACACACATTGTCATTCAAACCAACACTCATCACAGTTGAATACAAGTGAAGGTGCGTAGACTTTATTAGCATTTGCGTGTCAGTACGGGCAAGATTAGTGCCACAACATGCAGACCAATGCAGCAGTATGTCAGAATGAGGAACGTTGCCAAGCGCCGCTGACCACTCCAGGGGAGTGCCTCACCTTTCACAGGTGTGTGTTGTTCGGCGTTGTTGTCCGCTCATGTATTCGGAGTCCAGGCGAATCTGCCTTACAAATATTTAAAGGTGGATGTCTGGAAACATTCAGAAATTTAAAATTAACATAATTCAAGACTTAAACCTGACTGATTTTCACCTACACTTTCCAAAGACGTTAGATCTCTTAGTTTTCAGGTAGATTCAAATCTTTCCAAGAAAACATATACAGATTTAACAATGAAAATAGCTAGTGCAGCAGTGTTTGCTTTGTAAGGCTTTAAACTCCTTCTAACTCAATCAGACTTCCGTACTGTCATACAATATTTTGTCATTTCTAAGTCTGATTATAGAAATGCACCCCTCTTAATAGCATCTTAAAACTCCTTGGCTCCTATAGAAGCACTATTGCATTCACCTGCAAGCTGACTACGGGCTCAAGCTAATTTAGTCACATAACACCGATCGTGAGGAGCCTGCACTGGTTACTGCTGGAGGCAAGAATTAAATTCAAACTTGCATGCCTTACTTTCAAAGCACTAAAACTACAACAACCAATTTACCTGTGGTGGATGATGACTTTTGAAAGTGGTGGGTCGTAGAATACCTAAATTCCAGCAAGCAATAATGAGAGGTCGTAGAGCTTGATACCAAACTTTACTTCCTTTAGGGCAATGAAAGATCCCCCTCTGTGCATTCCCTTTGTCAAAGTAATCTGACTCTTCCTCCTTTTTCCTCTGATTACTGCTTTTTTTTGTTCTGATCTCAGGCACAGTGTGATGCTAAAAAATAATTACCAGCACAATTTCCTGTTCCACCACCAGTTCCTTTGGGACATTTCGCTTACTCCCAGTTCTTCGCATGTGAGAACGCTCTGAGCCGTTCCTTCCAATTCGATTCTGGTCAATAGACTTTTTTGAATCACTGTCAAAATATCGACTATCACAATATCGAGGTACAGAAATATCGTGACAAAAATATCGAAGTCAAGAATATCGACATCCTATCTACATCATGGTAAGTACAAAAATATTGAAAAAAAATATCGTTGTCAAAAAATTGTTGTTAAAAATATCGTTTTTTTAATGTTAAAAAATAATGTAAAATAAAGTAAATAATACATATAATTAAAAGAAACATAGTTACAAATATTTTAAAATGTTTAAAAATGATAACTAATACATATAATGTAAAAATAAATTAAACATATACATATAAAATATAATATATATACTTAATAATATTCATAAATAATTACTTTAATAACTTATAAATTGTTAAAAACATTTTATAAATTATAAATACATATATACACATACAACAATAATATAAATAAAATATAAAAAATACATATAACAAATTAAAAAATTACAATATTTTTAATCTTTTTTAAAATAAAGTATACTCTACATTAACTAAAACAGTAGAGAAAATATTGGATAGCGGAGGGATTAAAATTACTATTCCAACTCCAGAGAGTGCAACAGTAGGGAAAGTGTTGCATAGCGTAGGGGTAAAATTACTATTCCCACTCCAGAGAGTGCAACAGTAGGGAAAATGTTGGATAGCACAGGGGTAAAAATTACTATTCCCACTCCAGAGAGTGTAACAGTAGGGAAAGTGTTGGTTAGAGAAGGGGTAAAATTACTATTCCCACTCCAGTGAGTGCAACAGTAGGAAAAGTGTTGGATAGCGTAAGGATTAAAATTACTATTCCCACTCCAGAGAGTGCAACAGTAGGGAAAGTGTTGGATAGCGTAGGGGTTAAAATTAAGATTCCAACTCCAGAGAGTGCAACAGTAGGGAAAGCGTTGGATAGCGAAGGGGTAAAAATTACTATTCCCACTCCAGTGAATGCAACAGTAGGGAAAGTGTTGGATAGCATAGGGGTTAAAATTACTATTCCAACTCCAGAGAGTGCAACAGTAGGGAAAGTGTTGGATAGCGTAGGGGTTAAAATTACTATTCCAACTCCAGAGAGTGCAACAGTAGGGAAAGTGTTGGATAGCGAAGTGGTAAAAATTACTATTCCCACTCCAGAGAGTGCAAAAGTAGGGAAAGTGTTGGATAGCGTAGGGGTAAAAATTACTATTCCCACTACAGAGAGTGCAACAGTAGGGAAAGTGTTGAATAGCGTAGGTGTAAAAATTACTATTCCAACTCCAGAGAGTGCAACAGTAGGGAAAGTGTTGGATACCGTAGGGGTAAAAATTACTATTCCCACTACAGAGAGTATAACTATAGGGAAAGTGTTGGATAGCAGAGGGTTAAAATGAACATGCTTATCAATTAAATATTTTTTTAATTAAATAACGAATTAATAATTAATTAACAATAAATTAATTATGAATACCAATAAATTAAAATTAATAATTACTTTAATAACATTAACTTACTTCCCACCCTATTCCCCTATAAACCCACAACCCGCTCCTAAAATAAATTAACACAATTAATATAATAAACAATTAATCAATTAATAAAAATTAATTACCAGTTATTAATTAATTAACAATAAATTAATTATCAATACCAATAAATAAAAATTAATAATTACTTAATTATAATAAATTACTTCACACCCTATTCCCCTATAAACACACAACCCGCACCTAAACTAAATTAACACAATTAATATATTTATCAATTAATCAATTACTAAAAATTAGTTACCAATTAATAATGAATAAACAATAAGTTAATTACAATACCAAAAAATAAAAATTAATAATTCATTTATTATAATTAATTTACTTCCCATCCCATTCCCCTATAAACCCACAACCCGCTCTGAAAAAAAATTAACACAATTAATATAATTATCAATTAATCAATTAATAAAAATGAATTACCAATTAATAATTAATTAACAATAAATTAATTATCAATACTAATAAATAAAAATTAAAAATTACTTAATTATAATAAATTACTTCCCACCCTATTCCCCTATAAACCCACAACCCTCTCCTAAACTAAATTAACACAATTAATATATTTATCAATTAATCAATTAATAAAAATTAATTACCAATTTACAATAAATTAATTATCAATACCAAAAAATAAAAATTAATAATTACTTTATTATAATTAAATTACTTCCCACCCTATTCCCCTATAAACCCACAACCCGCTGCAGAACTAAAACGCAAAATTTTATTAAAAATAATTAATAATTTCTAGAAATTATTATTTAATTTACTATAATTAAATTACTTCCCACCCTATTCCCCTATAAACCCACAACCCGCTACGGAACTAAAACGCAAAATTTACTTTAAAAAAAATTACTAACTTCTAAAAATTTAATACATATATTTAAAAAAAATACAAAACATAACAAAAAATGTGGAGCACATACATATAAAATACATACTAAAATACGTAACACTAATATAAACATCGATATTATTAACAACGATATTTTTGCAAACGATATTACTAACTTCGATATTAACAAAAACAATATTTCTTACCTTCAGGTCGATATTCTGGTTACCGATATTCTTGATGTCGATATTCTGTCCCTCCGATATTTACAACTCGATATTTCTGTAGGTCGAAAAAAAAACCTCAATATTATGTCTGTGCACCGACTTTTTTAGTACCCTGAGAGGAAAAGGGGTAAACAACAACAATAAGGCCCATTACGATACCGGGCGTGGAAAAATCCGCCAGGCATGAAAGCGGCAAAAATCCGCCCGCACACACCGTCTGAACACCGACCACGCCATTACGAATACACAAACCGAAAACCGCCATCGGCGGAAAAACCACACAAGATACCGCCCGCCCTCGTCCGAGTCGGAGTCAAACCGCCCGCCACGGACGGAAACACGCACGACAACACAAAACCGCCCGCCCTCACGGCCGATACACCGCACGTGAAATTACGATCGCACCGCCATGAGCGCGGGTAAACCACAAATATACCGCCCGCCAGCGCAAACAACGCCGATGAGAATTGACACGGCAGAAGCCATGGCGCCCACGTCCCTGCACAGAAACCATCCGCTGACAAAAACAATCGCACACAACATGGCCAACAAGTCCACACAGCAAGGCACGCACAAATACACAAGCACAGTACACATCCCGAAAACACCCCCCTGGACAAACAAAAAATACAAAGGCCAGAACACCAGACACAACACACCTGAAAACAACAGACCATGAAGACACACCCAAATAGGTAAGTACAAAAGCAGCACTCCCACAGACCACAACCCCTTGCAACATTGCAAACTAGAGAGGAGAGGAGAGGACACAGTGACACAGCAAGGACAGCAGCACACCACAGAAACGCACACATCACAACCACCACCACCACCACCACCAAACACCGGCACCACAAACCCCCTGCACATTACACAACACACACCGCACCAGCACCACAAACACCATGGCACCACAAAGAATGCCCAAGTTCACGCCCATTGAGCTGACGGTCATGGTCGACGAGATCATCAAGGTGCACCCACAAATCTATGGGAACCTGGTCCAGCACACACCACTAGCCACCAGAAACAGAATGTGGAACCGGATCGTAGACCAGGTCAATGCAGTCCGGACCCTGCCCAGGAACAGAGTTGAAATAAACAAACGGTGGAATGACGTCAAGAGCCTGGTCAAGAAGAAGGAGAGCAAGAACAGAGAGCTGGCTGCCGTCACTGGCGGAGGGAATCCCGCGCTCTTCAAGACCTTCAAAGCGTGGGAGGAGAAGGTGCGAGTCATTATACATCCGGAGATCCTCGCCGGATTAGCAGGGGAGTGGAGGCTGGTAAGTACAAACTAATGTATACCAGCACACCGCTATGTACTCACATGCACTACCACCATGCCACAGCTCCCAGGGACAAACACCCCCATGTCCAGCACACAATACACAACACATCACACACACATGCAACAGACACCACCACACACAGCCCAAACCTAACAACTGTAAGATACGTGGGGGCATGTGTACACTCAGCCAGCCACGTAACCACCAACAGGTCCCCAAGTATGCCAGAAGCGCCACAACGAGCACCCACCACACCCATGTGTCCGCCATAGCTGCACTAACCGACAAGTAACAGGTAAGTGGCAGGAACACAAAGTGCAGTGGGTGGGAGGGTGGACAGCTCAAGTACAACACACACCAGGCCCCTAGTCCCACAGCACAGCAAGGAGGAGCATCCCCCACACCCCACACCCACGTGTCAGCCACCGCAGTGCACACCGACAGCCGAAAGGTAGACATCACGGTCCACAACAATCGGTGTCAGTGGGTGTCCAGCCATCACCACGACCCACAACACCTCCCCCACCCCCACAGACCTGCAACATGGAGCACCCCCCGCTTAGAACCATGTGGCATCCAGTACAGTGCACGCACGAACAACCTGCTGGTGGGAAACTGGACAGGGCTGGATTACTGGAGGCATGAGGACCGTAACACGACCAACACATGGGACATGTCACGTAGCAGACGAACACGCAGCACCGCCCACCGTCACGAACAAGTGAACAATGTGCACACGGACATGAACCACAGACTCACACCCCACATGACCCATCACAGACACAGCAACACCCAAGGAGCCACGTCTGCATGCACAAGCCACACTAAATATAGTACCACACGGCAGCCACTGTGCAACCCATCACACACAACCAAAACACCATTGAAGTCCTGTCCATGTAGCCCCTACTGCCTGTCAACTACACACCCCACAACTACGCCTATGTAAGACAAACAACACTAGACGCAACAGAGCGGAACAACATAAATGCACACGAACACCACTGAACCCATCAAACACACAGACACACCATGCACATACAACATACCATCCATCCCATCCGTCAGCCCCAGTCTCATGAAAGGCATGTCATCCGAACAGCTGCCACACATACAGCAGTCACGCTAAGATACATGCCCATGACCAACCATGTGCCAGAAGTCAATGAAGCGCACGCCACACTGTGAGCAACAACACACAACATGGGCCACACCCCCCGAGCACTGCAGTGATGCACATGGCACAGGGCAGCACGCACACCAAGGAGATGGGACAACTGCAATACGTCGGGTGGCACACAACCATCACACACTCATAACGATGCGCCCAATGCCATGTCCAGTAATCACAACAGACAGCAAATATGCAGGGTATGTCAGGCATGCACACACCTCAGACCATGCACTGTCATGCTGCCACAACACATGTCACGTTCGGCACCCATGGCTCACAGCATGTAGCCCAAAAGCATATTCCATCCCAAATGCGTTCCTGGGGCATGACCCCCATGTTGCCATATGCGTTCCTAAGCATCCCATTTGAACCCCAAAAGCAAAGTACAAACCAGACCCAGGATGGGCCAGGAGCCCGCATACACCAGAGTCACAATAAGTAGGGGCACAGCAACACACCCATCGGCATGGCCAATCCGTCCCATGCCACATGTGCACAGCACACAGTCCCATTGCCAAGCACACACAACAACAGATTGTACAGCCACACACCCGCCTCCGGGACACACGTGCACGAGAGTGCACGAACGGAGAATGTCAGACAACCAATACAGACTTCGCCAGGTGCAACACAATAACAAATCTCATTCTCTCCACAGGTGACGAACTGCTGGATGCTGGGGATGGAGACAGCAGCCAGCACAGCCAGCCTACAAGCCCCCAACGAGGACACACGGATGTGGAGGATCTGTCCTCCTCTTCGGACACGGACCACCAAGCAGGCCCATCTAGTGTGGCAGGGCCCAGCCGCTCCCCAGGACCCCTCCTACCCACCAACCCATCATCCAGGGCTGCTGAACATTCCCAGCCCCCTGCTGCCACTGTCGTTGCGGCAACACCCACGGTCATTGCGGCCACACCCACGGGCATTGCGGCCACACCCACGGTCATTGCGGCCACACCCACGGTCATTGCGGCCACTACCACTGCCGCAACCGCCACCACGTCTTCGCTGGCCCCAGCCCCAGTGCAGGTGGTGGCCCGGACGACTGGATCCACCCTGGGAGCCAGGGTGAGGACCGTGGTGAGCAATGTGGCTAGTGGGCAGGCCGGTGGCAGCAGGACTGGTAGGAGGAGCAGGGTCAGGGAAACGCCAGCCTCCCCTGGGAGCCATGCCCTGCCTCAAATGGCCAGAGTCCTTGGGGCCTATGAAGAGGCCCAAGGACAATGGGCCAGGTCAGCTACAGACATGCGTGAGGTGCTGGGGGTGCTGAGGTCCATGGACGCCGTATGGGCCAACTCGTGGACCTCATGGGCCAGCTGGTGGTGGCGGTGAGGTCACAGCCAGGGACAGCCGCTCCCCCTCCGCCACCACCTGCCGGGGCACAGGGTCGAGCAGCAGTGTCCAGTTCCCCTGCGTCCACAGCCAGTGAGCACACCTCAACCACCAGCAGGTCGCAAGCAGGCACCCCCCCTCGCAAACGTGGAAGGGGCCGTCCGAAGTGGAAACAGATCTCCCGGGAGGACTTCGCACGCTCCAGACGCAAGTGAGGCAGCCAGCCTTCCTTGACCACCCACTGCATTGACTTGGACTACGATCCCACTCCACACAGCCATCTGGATGGCATGTGTGTGTTGGACTATGGACATAGAACCAGTGGGTACACCCTGAGCATCACGCAGCCATGACCGACAGCTCATTGTCACTGCACGCACCACTTCTGTCATCACCTTACACACAATCACATGTCACAGTTTGAAATAAATGCACCTCTTCCACTAACTGCTGTCTGTGCCCTGTGTTTTAATTGTACGGAATACAACGGCCACCTTGAGCGGAACGGCACCTGATGCGTGGCATGGCAATGGAACCGGAGGGCCTGTAGGGACCTAGGGGTGGGAGACAGAACAGGAGCACATTCAATGAGTGTGTCACACACCCATCACACAGTACATGTCAACAACTACAAGCAATGTACACACATCGCACAGACAATAGGGCACAATGCCACAGCCACCATCAGTGGCATACTAACCTGGGCATGGAGCGTTGACACACAGCACGCAGTGAACAAAAGGCCACCCTGACACAGCACACACACCTGCACAAATACAGACACATCAGCCGTTGTACATGGACACTCACAGTTAAGTGAAGTAGCGGGCGATGAGCTGCTGGCGCACATTCCCAGCTTCCTCCTCTCCGCTGTCCTCCTCACTCGAGCTGTCCTGGTCTGCGGGCTGGGGCCCTGGTTGATCTCCGTCATCCACAATGAGGGGGATCTGCTTCCGAATGGCCAGATTGTGCAGCATGCAGCACGCCACCACTATCTGGCACACCTTCTGTGGGGAGTACGCCAGCGCACCCCGGTGCGGTCCAGGCACCTGAACCTGGACTTGAGGAGGCCAAAGGTACGCTCGACCACACGTCTGGTCCTCCCATGTGCCTCATTGTAGCGATCGTCTGCTGGGGTGCGAGGATTCCTCAATGGACTGAGCAGCCATGCCCCATTCGGGTACGCAGAGTCACCTGGGTGTGAGGGACACAGAGAACCGTTGCTATTCCAACTGGACAGGGGACAGCATCGCACAACCAGCACGCTACACCACTCCACATACTCACCGACAATACAGCCACGATCCTGTTGCAGATTGGACATCAGTCGTGGCAAGATGCTGTTGCGCATTACGTGTGCGTCATGGGCCGAGCCTGGGAACTTTGCACACACGTGGGTTATCACCATGTCCGCAAGGCACACCACTTGCACATTCAGGGAGCGCGTGTGCTTCCTGTTGCGGTACAGGTGCTCAGTGGCCTGTGGTGGAACAAGGCCAACATGTGTGCAATCAATGGCACCAACAACGTGTGGGATCCTGCCAAGGGCATAGAATGCACCCTTCACTGCCGCCAATTCACGAGCCCTGGGGAATCTGATGTACCTGTTTCGGTACAGCATCATGGCTGCCAGTACATCCCTCAGCACCTTGCTGAACATGGGCTGGGACATCCCTCCTCCACTGCCCACTGTGTGCTGGAATGACCCAGTGGCGAAGAAATGCATGGCGGCCATCACCTTAGCCGTGGGGGTGAATGCTGTCAGATACACCCTGCGGGGACGGAGATGGGGTTCCAACATGGCACACAGTCGATGCAGGGTTGGCCTGTCCAGCCGAAACTTCCTTATGACCTCAGTATCCTCCATGTCCGCCAGCAATTGGTATGGGCGGTCAATGTTCGGTCTCCGCCTAGGGAAGATGGCAGTGGACACATGTCAGAGCAACACAACACATAGCAATTTCGCATTCACATCACTGACATGACTGAGCAAGCACATGAGTCACAGCCCAGCTGTCAAGCAGGGACGGCACGGCCACAATACACTTACACAGGTCTCCCACCAATGGCAATGGCTAGTGATGCAAACCACTGCCATGGTCATGCACATGGGGATCTAGGCCCCAATGACTTGCGGGCGTGCTGATGGGGACTGACTGCATATTTGTCAAGCGGCAACGCCACGGCAACATGAATGTCTGCTGAGCATGGCACTGCTTCCGAGGCTGGATGAGTATGGCACACGACGACGACGATGTGGGCACAGGCTGAGCGGCCAAAACAAGTGGGACCTGTGGCACGAGGGGATATGAGACAGTAGTAGGTGTCAGCACTGCACCCTATGTACAGCACTGTAAGGATCACACCTCCTGAAACATTGACAGGTGTCCACATTGACAGCCCCATGCCAAGACGGCTGTGTGCTTGCAGTCACACGTCACAGTTGAGAGGTTACATTGCACGTGCCAGGTGGCAGACGTACATAGTGGGAGCTATCATGTGTGTGCAAGTGTCTCTTGTTCAGGATCCACCAGATGGGCGCTGACTCTGTACTGACCATTGGACACAGCATGTTCCGTGGAAGGCTTGTGTGTGTGGGATGGAGGCACTGGATGTGCCTCCGTTGGGTGGGGGGCCATGCACAGGGCGGGTACGTCAATGATTGCGCATTGTTGGTCACGGTGGGTGCACCCACTAAGATGTGTTGCCCTGTGTACAATTCCTATGTCCGCATGGTGATGGACTGTAGATGTGGGCAGACTACACATTGGTCGATGTGCTGTGCATGTGCCTTCACACCGGGCACAGCTGCCCCTGCACATGTGACCCCTGCTGGACTCGCTGCTGGGTCTGTGGAGCTGATGCACCTTCTGTGCGTGGGGCGGACAGCTCACCTCACTTCCCTCATTGCGCATGTCATGACTTTGCCGCAGGTGACATGGATCATGGAGGGCCCACATGTACGCGTGGGTAGGCTACACATGTTTGTTCACTGGTCGCCACCCCCAGTCAGTGTTTCGAATGGGAAGGTTGTTGTGCTGGTGGTATATTCGATGTGGCGGATGGGCGGGCCTAGGTGCGGGCTTACATTCCGGACATGGGGGGTAGTTGGATTGGCGACTAGTTGCAGTACACACGGGACACGTCTCTTCCTTTCCACATCTGGGTCATCCCTTGTACTCACTGACAGTGATACAGTCATCTTCGCCCCAGCCCTCATGTCCTCCCCTCGCTCCCCCAATATGCATGTGCATCTGCGAGGCTAGCGCTTGCACAGGCAGCCCCAAGCTCGCACCAGAGAGGGCAAGGAGTGTATGTGTGGGTCCAGTTGCCCGAGTGGGCTGTCTCAGGGTATGATGTGTGGCGGGACGCCGTCCACCTGCGTGGTGCCCCAAATGGAGACCCGGCCTGCATGGACTATGCATCACAGTCTTCGCCTTCCGGATCCGCCACCTGCGACACCCAGTGGCAGTGGCTGCCCTTGCGGCCAGGCCGCGTCCGTCTGTGACTGATGGCCCACACATTCACTCTTTGGCCTCTCTGGGGAGGGCTCGGGGGTGGTGGCGCACGCGCTTGCACTTAGTCGCAATGGCATGTGGCGTGGTTGGTATAATGGGCAATGGATGGGATGGTGCGAGCCACCTCCTGTGACGTCAGTGCTGCTCGTGCTGAGGTGCGTCCCCCTACACTTCCATTTGACTTGTGCCATGCTACACGTTGAGGTTCTATTGCCTGCGTGATATGACCAGGAGGAGCGCGAGGAGACCTCTCACACACCATGCTCCACTGCCATCCCGTGCCCTGTATCGCCTGTGCGGATTGATTATGTTGGGGTTACACCTGGTCGACTGGGGCTGTGTGTGCCTTGTCAAGGGGCATGGCGGGCGCACAACAGGATCCAGCTAGTCCACGGAGGGTGGGCTGACGTGTGCGCCTGGTTCCGCATTGTTCGTGTGCCCGGCTGCTGTGCACACACGTGTTCACTTCCCCCCCCGACAGGTGTCCTCTCACAATGCCCAGGGAAGCGGTGGTGTACTGTTCATGACCCCTCCCAACACGGCGTGCTCCAACTTGGCATGTGCGCATCTACCCGTCGCACCCACCCACCTGAGCACTGCGTCCATACGACTTCACACGACACATGTGTGTCTTCCACAGTAGTGCTACTCATTTGCGTTGACATCCAATACCAGTGGACTACATGGTCATGTCACGACTGCCGTGTACTTCACATACTCTCATCCTCTCTCATTCGTACTTGTGAAATGAGTCAGCGGAGACAGTTTTGGTTTCAAACATTATATTGAGTCTTCTGTCCTCTGTGATGCAGTATAGTGGACACTACTGGCAGCGGAATACATGTTGAGGATATACTGAGCATGATTACAAATGGGATAGGGTGTGGGGTTACATGTGATTGGCTGTTTCATGTGGGATGTGGGCTTCAGAGTTACGTCTGCTTGGCCAAGGCTGTGCTAATGTACATTTACGTATAGCTGCGGAGCTGCGGACTTTGACACAGACGGTATACAAGTAGCCTACCAGACCGCTTGGCATCATGGGCACAGTCCATCTCAGTTCCATGTGACAGGTTTGCTGCGGTTGTTCCTCATGCACGCGTGCATGTGAGATGACATCAGGGCATGTGCATGCAGCGGCGTGCCACTTGTTGTTGCAATGTGGTGGTTACTGGACATGTCACAGTCACTGGGGTCGTGTTGTTGTTGTTTGCACTTGTCGTCCGTGCAAAGGTCCTGGTATGGGATTTCCGGGGCGGGGGTGGGAGGGGTGCAGCACCCACAGACTCCAGGCGACCTATTCATGTCCACTGAGCGGTGTGTGTGTCCATGGGCGCTGGATCCATGTCGTGTCCTGGTTGTTCGTGCAGTTCCGTCCATGTGGGTGCGATACACAGACCCCATGCCACTGCCTCCCACGATGCATGCGGTGTTCCTGGATGTGATGGGGAACAGTGTGCATGTCCCGGTCATATCCGATGTCATGGCGATGTCGTTGATGGTGTGGTAATTGTTGCCGGTCGTTTGGTATGGCTGTTGTGGTGGTGACTGGCCAGTCCGTGCGGAAGCTAAGCATGGGTGCGGGGTTGGACATCATAGGTCAATCGGGGAACCTGCGTTGGGGTCCGACGAATTTACAGGTTGTCAGGTATGCGATGCCGTCCAGCAGGGCTTCCATGTCATTGGTGGTGTTTATGTTTGCCAGCCAATGTAGCGGATGGTGGCTGTCAAGGTGTTGTTCGTAAGTTGTCCCTTGGAGGACCATGATGGGGCATGCTGGGTGACATTCGATGTAGCTGTGCTCGATGATCCGTCGTGTGGAGGCACAGTGGTCCCATTTCAGTGCGGGTGCGATGTTGGCCACATACGCCATGCCCCCATAGGCAGAGCAGGCCCTGTCGTGTGTGTCCAGAGGGAGGAATAGTGCTAGCAGGTCCGCCTTTAGACATGCCGGGTTGGAGAGACACATCTCCACGGGATGCTGGTAGGGACACCTCCGGCAGTAGAAGACGGGTATGACGCAGCTGAACAATGTGATGCGGTAAGTCAGTCGGTAACTGACGTTCAGCAGGGACAGGAGTTCGCATCCCAATATATGTATCAGGTTAGTTTTGTACAGCTTGACCTGTCCGGCGTAGTTGGGTAGGTGTGTTGCGGTTGCCATTTTGCAGCGGTGCGTTGTGGTGGCGTGCTCCGGCTGTGTGTGCAGTCTGCAATGTGCACGCTCCGAGGTTGCTGTGAGCTCTGTGTAGTCGTAGGGAGACAGGACTTGTGTTCTGTTGGCTTGTGCGGAGGACACGGGCCCTCATCCCACATGCTTCTCAGACAGTTCAAGGTCAGTGATGTGTGACTCCTTCCAATTAACTTGCATGGGGCCGACATGGGGGAGTGTTTTCTTTATTCTTTCCCGTCCGTTGTGTTCTTCTGTGATATGCGCTATCTGCCCTGTGGTCGGTCTCCTCTGCATGCCTGTGTTGGTCTTTTATTGGACAATGGCTGTATTCACCGGCTTCTTTCGTAGGGCTGTGGTTTCGGAGTTGGAATGGAAGGTCATTCAGTGCTGTCTGCTCTCCCTTGTGTGGGCGGCAGGCTGCCTTTCCGCTCTGCGTTGGGCCTTGTGTGTGAGTGTTATTCTTGGGCCACCTGTTGTCGGTCCCGGGCTCTTTGGTGTTCCGTTTTGTATGTCTTGTTCATATGTGCAGGGTGGTATGGGTGTTTCAGTGTGGTACTGGCGTTCCTCTTCCCGAAGGGGCCCTGCTTCTCCTAGTTGGTGTTGCCGCCGCTGTGTGCTTCGCCATGTTTGTTGCACTGGGGTGTGTCCTGCTGTTGCGTGACTTCACTGACATGTGTGCGTCGGTTGTGTGACGTTGGGTGTTGTCCGTGAATTGGGCGTTGGGGACATGTCTGTGGCAGGCCTGTCACGTGTCATGTGCGTTCGGGGTGGGGCTGGTGTGTGTGCTGCTTGGTTGTGTCCCTGTGTCTGTGTGCGACGCATGCATGGCGCTGCGGTTGGCCTCTGCGTTGTGCGCATGTGTGGCAGCGTCATCGCCGCCACACAACCGTGACGGGGTGGTTGGTTCCTAGTCCCAGGTGGTGTGTACACATGTGTTACGAGATGTTACAATTTGGCCTGTGTGTCATATGTGGGTGCTATGGTAGATGTGTCGTGAACACGCGGGGTGGGGGGTTGTCCGCTTTTTCCGCCCTTGCACTGTGTGCGCTGTTTGCGTGCACTTGTTGTATGTGTGCCTACCTGCGTCTTCGCGGTACGTTGCGTCCTTGGTGGTGCATCAGATAGAGCATAGGGAGGGCCTGCAGTGCTGGATTCATGCTCGGGGTGCCGCTTCTTCGGTGTCCGTGCTCGGCGTTCGTGTTACCGCTTCGGTTTGACGTACGGTGTCTCTTAGCCGTGGGTTCAGTTTGTGTGCGGCATCGTAATTTGTACGCCGGGCGGTACGTGTTTCGTCGGACGGTGTGTGTCAATTGTGCTGCGACGCTACGTGTACGGGCGCACTTTGATGGCGGACGGTGTCGCTGGCTTGCCGGCGGTGTTTGGCTGACTTTTCGCATCGTAATCGGGCGGGCGTGTGGACTGCTGCGTGCAGGCGGTGACTGGTGGTTTTTGCATCCGCCAGCACGGCGGTAGTGCTTCCGCCCGACATCCTAATGGGCCCCTTAAATCTTAAAGTACAGTGTGATCAGTAGGACCACACAATCAAAGTCTGAGTCAGTAATCTTGATGTTAAAAGGTTTATTACAAACTCAAAGCCAGACTGATATAAATCACTCTTAGGAACATACTGTAAAAGAATAAAATTATCAAATGAAGACCAAAGTGTCTTACAATATTGGTCCTCAACCTCAAAGAGCATATAAGGATCTCAGTAGCAGTGATACAAAAAATAAGGAAAATATTTTGATGACTTCAAATGGTTTTGATCCTTCTCCCCATACATGGAAAAGATTTGAAGCATCTACTAAACCCTACACTAACCTAAGGATAGGGGAAGCCCGATTGAATCAAGCTAGCAAGAAAGGTGTCAGCATCAGAAGCTCTGTAGAAGTTCTATAAGCAAAGAGTCATGTATAGCATGAAGCCACACAATCAGAGATGTCAAAAGAGGTCTGTATCCCTCTAAGTCTAAATGGAATCTGCCTAAACCCAATGTGGGTTCACTCATTAAAATGCACAAAGAACATCTGAGAAAACATGACCTCATACACATAATGATATGTTTTCCTGTTCCCAGAAAAGAACTTGCTGCCTTGAACACACTACTCCCATATTCCACTCCATTCTCTTCCGGAAGAGCTTTCTGGTCAGGCGTCACACTCTCTCTTCCGGAAAGCATTGAAGACCTGGCTCTTCACACAGAGCTTATCGTGAGCATCTCTACCCGGTCTACACCCGTTTGTCTCGCTCCGTAACAGCGCCTTGACGCCCTTGGGCTAATTTAGCGCTATATAAGTCCACTTTCATTTCATTTCATTTCAGTTTCCGAAGTGTCCTTGCTTACTCCCTTCGTCTAATAGTACCAACTGGTAACACTCCAGCTATTCTTCATTAAAATCTTTTGACCTTGCCAGCTCTTCCTCACCTCTCTATCTCTGAAATACAATGTGGTTTTCACTAACTAACAAATGCCTTTCGTCTGCACCGGCAGAAGAAAAACATGCAGAAAAATAACTTTGACATTAGTATTAACTGTTTCGACTTGTAAGCTTAAGGCCCACAATCATGCTAACTTAACTTTTCTCTTTCAAAAACATATTAGCTCTATAGCCTACATATAATCCAATAAATGAAATCTTTAATAATGAATCAAGCTATATTGTGCTCTTATATGTGGCACAATAACTAATACATGTAATTTTAAGCAAAAACGACAACTGGTCACAATTTATAAAGAAAACATTAAACACACATATGATTAATTCTCACTATCCCTAGTGAATGCACTGCATTAGATGCATTTCAGCGCACTACCTTACAATCTAAGCCTATAAAAGATTAATATCAGAAATCAAGATATTTCTGAAAAGGAAACACGTTAGTATGGACACACACATATATGTTTCAAACACACAATAAATGCACCTTCTATACCTTTAGTGGACTATACCTCATTAGTATAATTGAGCCACATGAGTACATAAGGCTAAATATAAATATTTATTTGGCCTAGCAAAACGTAAAAGGATGAACCCAAACTACATTGCTCCACATGTGCCAGCAATTTTTATACCAGTGTGCGGATCTTTGTGCCAGCAGCGATGCCATTGAAGTACAGAAACGTGCAAGGGGAGGCAGCTGCTGTGCAGAGAACTCCTGCAAAGAACTCTGCTTTCACTTTTACACCCTTTGTAGCGTGGGCCTGTAGACAAACTGCAGCCATCTAACCTAACTAATCTAGATGCTGCTCTCATGTTGTTTGTAATAATCAACCGCATGAGAGCAGTGCCTGGATTGCTTTGGGCAGGCAATCCCAGTGCTTATTAGGAGACTGGGGGCTTGCATCTGAGTTTCCCACAGCTTCTTAACACAGCACCGGTAGAAAAGGCCACAAGTCCGCATGTCGGCTGGCCATCACAAGACAGCCATCCAATCTGACATGCGCACTTCGAACCTTCCAACATTACCTCTCCCTGCTGTCAATCACCAGCCAAGGACCCGCCCAGCCCTCCAAGACACTCAAGCAAGGTAGCAAGGAATTTTTTTTTTTTTTAAGGTAAACGTTATTGTATGTGGCAGATCGCAGGAGGGGGGGGCAACACTCTTTTGCCCCAAAGGAGGAACTGCCCCTGCATTTCACCTAATTCCCAATTTGTGTGTCTGGAAAAGCAGAAAGTTCTCGGATGCAACAAGAACTTCCGTCTTGCGATATAGAAATTCAGTAAAGACATTCTCTGGGACTGCCAGTTAGTTATAGAACTTTCTTCATGAGGATTTAGGATGTCAAGAGAATATTTATTCTTTCTGCTAAAAATCAAAATATAGCAATTTAAAACACACCTAAATGTGGGAAAGCTAATTAGCAAATTAGAAATGCATGTAACATCATTTTGTAGTTGCTAACACAGTAGGCCTTAAAATTGGATGGCAAATCCACTTATGTTTCTTTCCCTGTAAAATAGAAAAAATATCATAAATTAGTTAAAATTGCCTAGCTTGATTGCCTCTTATGTCTTTCCATAGCTAATAGATTTAACATTACAAGGAGGAAGTCAACGCTGGTGTTTTGATAGCAGTGCAAATGTTCTCATATTGTTATATTTTATGTGGACCTTCATTCCAGCCTGATCTACATGCATATAAATGCTGTGCAAATGATTAATTAATGAAATCTATCTCAGAGGGTATTTAATGAATGCCTGCACAGAAAATCGCAGAGTTTTGTATTTGTATTTTGAAAGTACAAATGTCTGGACTGAAAGCAATGGATAATGTTTTTATTTTCATGTAACATTTAAGTTTCTGTTCCTGTTACCCACAGAATGTTGTGTTTTATTATGTGTAGTTCTGTATATATGAATTATTTGTATTGTTCAAAACCCAATAAGAAGATTGAAATTTATTGGCAAGCAGCTCACTTAGCGCTTTGGTTTTGCCGTGCAGAGAACTCTGTTGTTCAGGTTAATGATTTGACTGTTTGATTATGCTATTTTGACTTGGTTTCTATACTGTTTCTTTAGGCAATTTATGTGCAATGGGCATACTATTTTACTTGTGACTGGTACTAATTTGGGTAGTTACATTACTACTGTAATGTTAATTATATTTACTGAATAAATGTAAAACTTTGAAATGACAAAGTAAGTCCCTTTGGTGGAATTCTTTGGAACAGATTTTCTGAATTCACTTTGCCTCCCACTGATCCTGAGTATTGACACCTAGGTAGAACAGAAGCATCAACAAAGGTGTGATTCTCTACGTGATCTCCAGCTGAAGAAGGACAGGCACACAGGTTCAAATGTTATTCTCCTCTTTTTTCCTTCTCATTATTGCCTGTCTCTCCCCCTCTGTTGTCACATACACTTCTCCTGTGATACTGACCTGCATTCCCAGGGATTCTGCAGGAGCAATGTGATTCCATCAGCACCACTCAAAAACAACTCTTAGTCTTAAGAATGCTACTGTGAACTGGCAGATGTTCCTGAGGGGAAGGGGGTTGAAATGAGAAGTGATGAGAACACTGGATATGAAGTCAATCACTCACATGACTGTCTTCGTGAACTCGCCCTGGAGAATTCTAAGGGGCGCTTTAAACTTCAAATGAGCCCTGCATTGGTCAACTTGCTTCCAATCTCTTCTTGGAGTAATCTAGAAAATAGTAATGAATAACATATTACTATGGACATCACTGATATCCTTAATTGCCCTAAACCATTTCTTATTTATATGCATACCTTACACCTTCTGCCAATATTCAACTCTTGATGACCAATGTCTCAAGGCTAGAATTCTCTTTCTCTTGATTTTTTCCCCTCGAGGATAAATCCCAGCCATGTCCAAGATTCTGTTGATTTTTATGAAAACACAAATATTACTCAGTTTCTTCGAAGTCTGCCTGCTACGCTACCAAATCCAGAGTTACCCTTTGCAAATCCTAGAGATTTTCCAGCAGGTTCTCCAACTGAAAATCCTTTAAATCAGCTTCTTCATCATTTAATGCATTGAATAAACAAACAGGATTAGTGCACTAACTTTATGTTTATTTTTAAAGGACTAATGAGGTTTCTATGGGGCGCTTTAAACTTTAAATGACCCCTAAGTTGGTCAACTTGCTTCCAATCTCTTTTTGGAGTAATCTAGAAAATTGTAATGAATAACATATTACTAGGGACATCACTGAATTCCTTAATTGCACTAAGTCATTTCTTACAATGAGAACATATGCATACCTTAGACCTTATGCAAACATTCAACTCTTGATGACCAATGTCTCTAAGCTAGAATTCTCTTCCCCTTGATTGTTTACCCTGACATACAATGTGGTTTTCACTAACTTTCAAACGCCTTTGGTCTGCACCTGCAGAAGAGAAACATTCAGAAAAATAACTTTGACATTAGTATTAACTGTTTCGACTTGTAAGCTTAAGGCTCACAATCATGCTAACTTAACATTTCTCTTTTAAAAACATATTAGCTCTATAGCCTACATATAATCCAATAAATGAAATCTTTAATAATGAATCAAGCTATATTGTGCTCTTATATGTGGCACAATAACTAATACATGTAATTTTAAGCAAAAACGACAACTGGTCACAATTTATAAAGAAAGCATTAAACACACATATGATTAATTCTCACTATCCCTAGCGAATGCACTGCATTAGATGCATTTTAGCTCACTATCTTACAGTCTAAGCCTATAAAAGATTAATATCAGAAATCAAGATATTTCTGAAAAGGAAACATGTTAGTATGCACACACACATACATGTTTCAAACACACAATAAATGCACCTTCTATACCTTTAGTGGACTATACTTCATTAGTATAATTGAGCCACATGAGTACATAAGGCTAATTGTAAATATTTATATGGCCTAGCAAAACGTAAAAGGATGAAGCCAAACTACATTGCTCCACATGTGCCAGCAATTTTTATACCAGTGTGCAGATCTTTGTGGCAGCAGCGATACCATTAATGTACAGAAACATGCAAGGGGAGCCAGCTACTGCGGAGAGAACTCCTGCAAAGAAATCTGCTTTCCTTTTACACCCTTTGTAGCGTGGGCCCGTAGACAAACTGCAGAAATCAAACCTAACCAATCTAGATGCTGCTCTCATGTTGTTTGTAATAATCAACAGCATGAGAGCAGTGCTTGGATTGCTTTGGGCAGGCAATCCCAGTGCTTATTAGGAGACTGGCGGCTTGCATCTGCGTTTCCCACAGTTTCTTAACACAGCACCAGTTGAAAAGGCCACAAGTCCGCATGTCGGCTGGCCATCACAAGACAGCCATTCAATGTGACATGCGCACTTCGAACCTTCCGACATTACCCGTCCCTGCTGTCAATCACCAGCCAAGGACCCTACCAGCCCTCCAAGACACTCAAGCAAGGTAGCAAGGATTTTTTTTTTAAGGTAAACATTATTGTATGTGGCAGATCGCAGGGGGGGGCAAAACTCTTTTGCCCCAAAGGAGGAACTGCCCCTGTATTTCACCTAATTCCCAATTTGTGTGTCTGGAGAAGCAGAAAGTTCTCGGATGCAACAAGAACTTCCGTCTTGGGATATAGAAATTCAGTACAGACATTCTCTGGGACTGCCAGTAAGTTATAGAACTTTCTTCATGAGGATTTAGGATGTCAAGAGAATATTTATTCTTTCTGCTAAAAAATCAAACTATAGCAATTTAAAACACACCTAAATGTGGGAAAGCTAATTAGCAAACTAGAATTGCATGTAACATCATTTTGTAGTTGCTAACACAGTAGGCCTTAAAATTGGATGGCAAATCCACTTATGTTTCTTTCCCTGTAAAATAGAAAAAATATCATAAATTAGTTAAAATTGCCTAGCTTGATTGCCTCTTATATCTTTCCATAGCTAATAGATGTAACATTACAAGGAGGAAGTCAACGCTGGTGTTTTGATAGCAGTGCAAATGTTCTCATATTGTTATATTTTATGTGGAGCTTCATTCCAGCCTGATCTACATGCATACAAATGCTGTACAAAGAAATTAATTAATTAAATCTATCTCAGAGGGTATTTAATGAATGCCTGCACAGAAAATCACAGAGTTTTGCATTTGTATTTTGAAAGTACAAATGTCTGGACTGAAAGCAATGGATAATGTTTTTATTTTCTTGTAACATTTAAGTTTCTGGTCCTGTTACCCACAGAATGTTATGCTTTATTATGTGTAGTTCTGTATACATGAATTATTTGTATTGTTCAAAACCCAATAAGAAGATTGAAATTTATTGGCAAGCTGCTCACTTAGCGCTTTGGTTTTGCCGTGCAGAGAACTCTGTTGTTCAGGCTAATGATTTGACTGTTTGATTATGCTATATTGACTTGGTTTCTATACTGTTTCTTTAGGCAATTTATGTGCAATGGCCATACTATTTTACTTGGGACTGGTGCTAATTTGGGTAGTTACATTACTACTGTAATGTTAATTATATTTACTGAATAAATGTAAAACTTTGAAATGACAAAGTAAGTCCCTTTGGTGGAATTCTTTGGAGCAGATTTTCTGAATTCACTTTGCCTCCCACTGATCCTGAGTAGAACAGAAGCATCAACAAAGGTGTAATTCTCTACGTGATCTCCAGCTGAAGAAGGACTGGCACATTGGTTCAAATGTTATTCTCCTCTTTTTTCCTTCTCATTATTTCCTGTCCCTCCCCCTCCGTTATCACATACACTTCTCCTGTGATACTGACCTGCATTCCCAGGGATTCTGCAGGAGCAATGTGATTCCATCAGCACCACTCAAAAACAACTCTTAGTCTGAAGAATGCTACTGTGAACTGGCAGATGTTCCTGAGGGGAAGGGGGTTGAAATGAGAAGAGATGAGAACACTGGATATGTAGTCAATCACTCACATGACTGTCTTCGTGAACTCATCCAGGAGAATTCTAAGGGGCGCTTTAAACTTCAAATGAGCCCTGCATTGGTCAACTTGCTTCCAATCTCTTCTTGGAGTAATCTAGAAAATAGTAATGAATAACATATTACTATGGCAAAACCAAAGGGGATGATGGACGGAGTGTTGAACATTGCAAGCACTCACCCCCAGTCAACTGATCTGGGTTTAATCCATCATCATTCTTTAGCTCACTCCACCACCCCAGTTCAGACATGGCCATATGCAAATCAGTCTGACCCTGTGCCTCATGGGAACAGTCCAGCCTGAACTGCCAAGCCATGTCTTCCTTGGACCGGAAACAAGCATCCTGGGACCGGTTTCTGGCTTACAGCCGTCATCAGCCAGGCTATCTTGAATCCAGAGGCAAAGTGAGCAAGGGACCCACGTCTGGGCATACCCTGACAACTTAGGGTGAACATAGCAAAACCAAAGGGGGTGATGGACGCAGTGTTGAACATTGCAAGCACTCACCCCCAGTTCGGGCTGGACTGTTCCCATGAGGCACAGGGTCAGACTGATTTGCATATTCTCCCGGCTGCTGCGTCTAATTAAACTAACTTGTTCCTGTTTTGCCGAACACCTCTTGTCTTTTTATTCATTTAAGTTAAATTCATATTGTGAGCCAGATAGGATAGATTGGGTTCTCGAACCCGACTGCTGTAGAAGAAGGACCCCAGCCTGAACAGATTCACATCTGCGCAACGAGATCAGTGAGGACATCATTGATTAGAAGTTCTGCTGAATCCACGGGCAGAAGTCTGTCTGTAGATAGGCGTCACGGTGTAAGAGATTACATCTGATCCTTAGTCCCAGTATGTGGCGTGTGGCAAACTAGGACAAGCGCTTAGATCACTTTTGCTCTTTCCCTAGTCAGCACGCTAGAGAAGGTGAAGGTAGATACCATTTTTTTTCTGCTTGAACCGTTGAGCGTGATACAACAGGTACACACCTGGCCCATGGTGTGTTTTATAGAGTCACCACCTGAATCTTAGTTTTTAGTTAAAGGGTGTTATCTTAGGGACTGTCGGTTTCTTAACACTGACAGTCCTTAAAAGAAGTGAAGAGTGGACCTTTTCGCTTGCACCGCTGGGTGTCAGGCATCAGGCATTCGGTACGCACAACCCCTCGGTGTGGCATTGGGTGTAATTCAGACGATAGTGAAAAAATTCAGACCTTGTTTAAGGTATGGCCTGTGTCTGGCCACAGAGGGCCAATAGTCGTCAGCTGTCCCTTTTTTCTCTGCACAAATCGTTGCTAGTTTTGTCCGCCGAGCCGCTTTTGACAGACTATTGAGCTCCCTTAGCTGTGTGTGCTACACGAAGCATCCCTCTCCTCAGGCTGTAGGCACTGGGAAGGGACTAAGATTTTTGGGATTAAGTAACCATTTTTTCTGTCAAATCTTTTCTTTTCTAGTCTCTTGTAGATTCTTCCATTTTATGCATTATTGATGTTTTGGTGCTGTTGAAATTTTGCCAATTGTGCTTCATGTTACATGTTGTGTCATGTTGGTAAGTTCATGCGTTTCATGAAGTAATAACTATTTTTTCCATAAATCAGAATTCCATATTTGCTATTTCACTGCTAAAAGTCACCTCTTATTGCTCTGAGCTAACCATTACACTTTGTTGCAGGTTGTTATTATTTTATTGCCTTTGTCATTGTAAGATTGTTAAACGTCTGTTGATGCATCAGTTTTTTAGAGCTTGTAACCAGTAGATTGTTTCTGGTACAACCCTGTGTACACAGTTTTCCCCACAATTAGAATGGAATTTTTTTATCAAAAGTTTTTAAATTCCTTAAAACGAGTTCCCTAATCCATCATGGAGACTCCACTCAACCATATGCAAGCTAGGTCCCCCACACAGGCCCGGATATTAGGAAAACATTGCAAAGACTGGCATGCCCATACCAAAGCATACGCATTCCCCTGGCCTGAGGGGGGACATTCGATACCAACATCATAGAGCACACAAAGACACACATACAGACTTGATATACAGGTCAGAGGAGGGCTAAATGAGAGGCCTTACTTGAACTATGGGCCATCTTCAAAGGTGGCCCCAGCCTATAAGACTATCCCCAAGCCTGTAAGCGAAGCATCTACACCTACCCCCACCATATACCGGCAGGGATGTGCTCTCACTGATGCCGGCTATCCCAGTCACCTCTGCACTGGGTTACACCAATCCACCGGTCGAGGAGGCTGGTGGACCCCCCCGGGGCAGCAAGCCATCAGGGAGGGGAAATAACTCCCCTTTCCCCTTCCCGTCAGCCGGGACTAGGCTCCATTCCCCACTTGGGGATGAGCCTAGGGAAGAGTTAGAAGGAAGGCCCCTAACAGAAGCATACAAACCACCTGCCCGTCGGCACAGGAAAGGGGCCGACCAGGAAATAAGTAGTTAGGATAGTCTTACTGGAACACGACTGAGACACAGAAGGACAGCATGGCATCTTTATGCCTGCCATGAGGAGAGCAATGTCAAGGCCATCCGCTGCTCCCCCTGAATGCGCCAGTCAGACAGATCAACCCCTAGAGATATAGTGTCCAAAGAAGAGGGAGAGGCCTTCACGTGGACTTTCTGCCATCTACCATCCGACTGGACCGAAAGGAAGGACCAGTATGATCGTCCCTGACCAGAGGAGGGATCTTTCAAACCCGAGGACATGGCCATTGCAGAGGACTGCATTCGGCATGGAGGGGGGATCAGAGATGGAACTACCCCTACAGGCAGGAATGCCTGAGACAATGGGAGCGCTATGTTGTGGAGGACCCAATGGAGTCGCCCCACACCAGAATATGTCCTGTACTGCAGAAAGGTGTCTCAGGGCCATCTACGTGCTTTGGGCACAGATGGACAAAGAAGGACTCAGAAACAAACTGCCCCCACTGATGGACGGGGCAAGTAAGTGGATCTCTTGTTTTGAGAAAAAACACAGCAGGAATAAACTTAGCACTGGGTGACATCAAAAGTCTGCCCAGCAGTCTCATCAGGGAGCAGACAGGCACAGTGCTTTCTCAAGTCCGCATTCCCACAGTCACGCTGATCAATACAGAGAATGACGGTGCCGCATTTAACTCAAGACACCAAATATGGATGGCCCTGAGAGAGATATTCCCTGACTGCCCAGACGTAGGAGGATTGATAGCAGAAAGCATGAAGCCTGGGGAGACAATGATTTCCTAGATAGAATTAAAGAATTATGGGGACAAGAGACAGGACAGCACTGGACCGACACAGGTACCCAGGTTGCATTTCTTTACAACATCCTCAAAAAGGGACTACCCACTGAGATCCAAACTGGAATAGATGGCATAGTGGGGTTAGAAACCAAACCCTGGTGGGTGATACAGGCCCACATACTGCATTATTATCAGAAGAAACAGGAGAAGGACAGGGAAAAACAGAAGCAAACTCAAAGAGACACTGCAGAATTTGTCCAACTCAAATTGAAGAAGACCATTCTAGAGGGAGCCGCTTGGGCCACTAGCGTGCAGATGGCACTAGTCTTAAATGGAGCTCTGCACCCGGACACTATGGGATATCCACCCAACACTAGCGGCAGACACCAGGGAGGCTGGCCACAGCCAAGCCTCGTGGAATGCCACTATTGTCACCGACCAACGACTGAAATCATACCACGAACAAAAAGGCATAATCCCGGGACAGTTCACACAAAATACCCATCAACAAAATCAAGTAAAGTCAACTGGAGATCCGGGGTGGGGAGCAAGAGGACTGAGAGTTAGTAGGTCCCGGCAGGATCCATGGGGTCCCCGAGATCAGGGCAAGGTATGGTCAATCTGATCAAACATGGTCCAATTCGCTGAAATTCTTCAAAGGAGCTGGCACCGTGAACGCGTATGCGCTCAACCTGAGGGCCGGGATGATTCGGGCGGGGGAGGAGGCAATCCTCTGGTTCGAGATGGGGCCGGGACGAATGAAGCGGACGTGCCGTATCTCCAGTTGACTTTACTTGACTCACGCTTCACCAAACCCGATTTATTCTCTCAGTGATCTGGTGACTACCTTGATTTTTCATCTTCGGTTGGACCCTTGGCCGCCCTACATACTTAGTTGCTTGCATTCTTCAGCACTATTGTTGAAACTAAGTGACCATTGTCCTGATGATGACCTTAAATCAATCAGGTTGAAACGCCGTTGACTACCCAGCACAGAACCTTGGCGCTGTTGTGGTCAATTTATTTACCCCAAATCTAAAAACACAGACTGTATATAATTGTATTGTATTATTGACCACATTTGTTACTTGTTTCCAATTTTTCGCCGTTCACGCTGTTATCTTCTCACTCCTGTGTCACTGCACCGTCACTTGTCACCAGCACGCCCAGTGCTCACTTGTGTGTTATGGTCACCATACATTTCATTGTAATGTAGTGATGTTATAACTACCTACAATAATATTTGGTTGACTTTACCCTTCCCGTTGTGGTCTCCCCTTTTTCTTCTCCCCGGTCCTTATGATGTATACTACTAATTTAATTGCCCTTGTTAAATGATTTCCAGTTGAGACATTATTGCATTGTTACAAAATTCACCCGGTCTCACCTGAGTTAACGGGTCTACTCCTGTATTTGTTTCTTCGCTGCATAGAAGCAGGCACCCAGGACCACTCATCCAAGTCCAACTTTGGGCATGCTATGTAAATCTTGCCCACTTCAGAGTTTACCACCAAATGGAGGCCGTGCTTTAGTTCAAAACAAGTCAAATTCTCTGGTATCAGGATCCAGGTTCCACACATGCGTAGGGCAGAGGTGTCTACAAAACTCCAAAGAAACGCAATAATATGACCCCAGTCTGTAGTAGATAATTCATTGAGTCCATTAACAACACCCACATGGGGCCGAGCACGACGAGTCTCAGCAGCACACACAACCCTCGTCGGAAAACACAGCAAATAAAACCGATCCCAGTCATTTCCCTGCAGGGCCCTACGGAGGTTCACAAATGACCCTCCGACCACCTCCAGTATTCCTTATTAAAAGCAGCAATGCCCAGACTACAGGTAAACGCCCACCAGAACGCGCACGAGGTAGCCTAAAAACAGCCCAAAATTCCCAAACCTTCCAGAAAGAAGGCGTAACCAAATAACCCAACCCCGTTTAGGGGAGAGCCTCACTGCACGCCAGACAGACTACCAAATAATTAAGACTCCTCTGCTTCTCAAAATTGCATGCAGCCCATGCAAGTCAAAAGAATGCACCTGCACCGAGTGAAATAACACACCTTTTTACGGCGCAACCCACAGAGGAAAATACTGTCCCCACCGTAGCAAGCAGAGGGGGGAGCAAAAGTACAAATAAAACTAAAACAAACTTAAAATTCACCGCTCCCTAAAAATGCTACCACCATTCTTCAACACCCTGCTAGTTGGCTTCACACTCCAGTAGAACCACAGAATATACTAATTTAGAGAAACACAGGAATTGTTATAAAAACTGTCTAACAATGTGCTTTTTCCAAGCTAACAAACAACCCACAGCTCTTATTCTACAGGTCGGCAATCTAGCCACATGTGCACCATCATTACAGCAGCTGCCACTTCTTCAGCCGAAGCCTCCAAAAGAAATTTCGATCACAGCCTCCAAAAGGACTTCCACAAGTCAACCGCTCAAGAGCACAGGCAACAAATTGACTTTACAGCCATGTCTTGATAATGAAATCTCTTTTTTGCTCTTCACCAAGACAAGACACCTCTGGGCACCTAGATGACAGACATCTCCCCGAAGACCATTCTACAGCCTACGGATATTTTTGTAAGTGATGTATCCCTGCATTTTTGTACACACTCTGCTTAGTAGGGGTGCTCGCGTGCCCCGTCGATCCCTGAAATGTGCCTTGCTCTATGAAACCCGCTTTTACATTCTTGCAACGCATGAGCATAGACCTCTTGCACCTTACCTATATGTACACTGAATCTAACACTAGCATCCCACATGCACTACACAGCTCACTCCTACCCAACACATGATATCAACACATGACCACCGTGGGCACTCAAACCACGAAAAGGTCATGTTACATTTGCTCACTGATACCCCACACCGTAGGTGCAGACAGACTTTCCTTACCCCAAGACATAGCCCCTGAGAAAGCCAAATGTCTCATCCACCTGTATCTCTGTAGGATTAGGGCAAAGATACAACCCAGTTGGGTAGAACCACATAAAGCAGTAGTGAACATCTCCCGATACGAGGCCGATCCCACAGCACTGTACCTTTTACTGAACCTAGTGACATTCAAACAGAGTTAAACAGAATGCACAGACAAGGCACTTTTGGCCCCAAAACGTCATAGAAAAGAGGTTCTTAGAGGTAGCAAAACCACAGCTCCAGTATGTAAATGAGTCCACCCCCTGCTTCTGTCTGTGGTCCCCAGATGGCCCTTAACGTATTTGGGGCTGCCTTTTTTAATCACAAATGGATCCCCGGTATGGAGTTTCAGTGTAGGCCATCCATCTTGACAACGCCAGGGGAAATTAGTGCTATGGGATGGGTTCAAACTCCAGCACAGACACCCCATGTCTGGAAATCTGGGATACTGAGATGAATAGGTACACATGGTTGGAGGGGAAGGGGCAACTCTTAATTGTATGGAAACGTACTCAGTATTCTTTGTGTTTCAGAGGCAAAGGGATAATACCGCTCGGGACCAATGTCAACTGTGAAGAAGTGTTGCACATACCGGACCTGCAATAGGGCACCTCCACGCTCATGGATTTTTACTGGCATTGTGGCGGCCTTGCCTATACCCAACTCATTCCTGGATGGCGTGGCCTCTGTGCCCTCGTAAGTCGTAACCATACATACCCCGATCCAGGTCATCCCTGGAGAATATCTGTCTGAGTTGTTCCAACATCCGCTACAGAAGAAAACAACTCTGTTGCATCAGGCTCGAAGAAGAAGAACTGCTGAATATTTTGGTTGGGGTCAATACAGGGACATTCTGGAAGAATTCAGAATGTTCACGGGCACTGATCACTGCAGGAGGGTCCATACCTTTCTTCACCATTCAAACAAAAGCAAATTCCCGCTGGTTACAAATTACCAGGTGGGAACTGTTGAAAATGATCAATGACACTAAGCTCGGCCCTAATGCAATCAGGGAAGAATTGAGAGCCCTACGCCTCATGGTGATGCAACTTCAGTATGTGTAGGACTTGATGACCATGATGGAGGTAGAGGTGTGTGCAAGATCGGTGCTTCCTGTTGTACTATTATCCCTGAAAATGACATGGACAATGGCACACTGGCTCTTGTCATCCAAGCACTGCATCATCTACAAACGGACATGAAGGAGGAAGGGGGTTGCCCTTGAGCAGGACTGGTTTCATAGTCTTTTCGTCTGGCTGCATCCCCTTGTCATGGTTGTACTATTACTGTGTGATTTCCTACAGGTTGGGGTTTTCTGCTGTAAAAATGCAGTCCGCAAACTAGGTAATATGCAAATAGCTAGGGAAGGGATAACAGACACCACAGCAACACACATCATTTCATATAACGTGACTGTTAGGACATATGAGGAAAATGACGAAGTTGAAAATTCAACTAGAGAGGAGAGTGTTGAGAACGATAAATACGATAGTAATGTATACCCTGATGTATGCAAGCATAGCAGCAGCAGTACCAATAAATGCCATATTGATGTATGCTGTAACCTATGCACACACAGTGATATCAATACCAGTAAATCCAATGTCATTGTACACTGCAACTTAAGCATGCATAATGAAGTCAATATCAGTGAATGCAATATTGATGTACGATGTGACAACTGTATGCATAATAATGAGAATATGGGTAAATATAATATCAATGACCACCATGTTACATGAGCCCGCACTCACAAACTCGTATCATTGCTGTCTGATTCATCTGAGATGACCTCCCCACCAACCCCGATTCACAGATATGTGGTCAGACAGGCCATGCGACCCAAACCCAAGCCTACTGATTGACAGGTCACAGGTGGGGTTACACTTAACCCAAAGACAAACGGGCACCCAGGGAAAACCCTGATCGATCCCACAGATAGGTAGTCACACCACAAACAGGACTGCAGAGATTGGCTCCAATAAAACACGTTTGGCCAAGGGCGCACATTTCCAAAATACCACAAACTTAGAAACACTCAGCCAATCAGGACACGACATGTACACCGCACAGGGTGATCACGCGCTCACCACATCGGCCATCTGGACATGCACACACTGGCCCACACTTGCTCTCCCGAGGTCGAGAGCAATCTGTGTCCCTCTTATCAGATGGTTTTTCTCATTATTTATGACTATGATGCTTTTCAAAGAAGGTCAAAGTGTTTTATTGTACACACAAAATGTATATATGTGCAGCCAAAACATCTGAACACCGAGACTGTCTTCAGATGTGCCTCTGTCGATACTCTCGCTACGTTTAATTAAACCAACTTGTTCCTGTTTTGGCAAACTACTCTTGTCTTTTGATTTATTGAAGGTAAATTCATATTCGAGCAACAAAGGCATCAGGATACAGTTCAGGGCCACACAGTTAAAACTGCAGGAACCCCCACTGTGAGGAAATACATCTTTTTGCCATGTTCACCCACTTTTCTTGGCTCTGGACATCTGGTTTATTGATCTCTGAAGAATCTGTGACTTACCAGTCCCTGGCTACATGTGCTCTATTTTATTTTCTGTGATAAGTTGCATAGCTGACATGATAGAAAGCTAACAGTAATTGTGTGTAGAGGTTTTGTGTTGTTGCTCATATTTCCATTATGGACTACAAGAGTGAAGAGATGTATTCCCTACTTTGCATTTCATTGTTTTGTTTTGTATTTTATAAAGATTGTACTGTATTGTATAGTAGCATTTGAATAGCACCTCAAACTCCTGACAAGGTCGGTGGTACTTCTGAGTGGAAAAATTAGGTTTGGAATTACTCTCAAGCTTGTTTCCAAATGCTTGTCACAGTACTTGAGAGTGAAGTAAAGGAGGCACAAGGTGGAGAGATGGACTAAAAATATCTAACCAGTGAATCTGGGTCATGTGTCTATTTATGGCAACAATCATTATTTGGAATTTCTTTAAAGTAGGTTACAAAGTATAACCAGAGAGACAATGCCATAGGATAGTGGTCAAATCTCTGGAGTAAAATAGCAACATCTGAGTGAAACATGAAAGAACTTGTATGTTTCTCTAAAACATGTCTCAACATATCAATAGAAACCAAGTGACATTTGTACATAGCGGAACAAAGTGACAGAACTTTTTTGAAAGTGAAAACTTATTAAACATGATTCTCTTCGGGAGAAGGTGCAAAGTTTATTCGAAAAAATGCAACCTCAGAGACTTCATCCTAGCCTATTTTGGGAACTTTTTGCAGTGAAATTGAAGTCTCCGGTGGAGAGGATTATCAGTATTGTCTGGCCTTGTAGAGCCCATCTTGGTTACAGGTTCCAGCCTTGACCCGCTAAAGATATTTCACTCTTGAAAGCAAATGTTTTGACCAGAAGGAATCACAAGCTTTTATTCAACCACACTGCATTGCCATTTGGTTGAAAAGAGTCTCTAAGTTCTGATCTACAGCATCCCAAAACTTAGCATTTGATTTTTTAATATTAATGGCTTGGTTTTTCCTTCTTGCAATTAACTGCTGCTCCCGAAACCTCATTTTTTGAGGTATTGTATTAATGTAGACGAGTGCATCTTTTTCCATGGTCCTCCCATTTCTTCTGCCTAGGTCTGCCAGCATGTTGACTATGCACACTGGGAGACATGGAGCAGGAAATGCAACAGTTGTATAAAAGTTAAAAGTCATCTGTGGGCTGCAGATTATCTTTGCACCACCTACATGTGTGACCGCAAACACATTCTTGTCAGGCCTATCACTGCAGCCCTGACTCTGCTGTGAGCAGAGGCCACACCTAGCCCAAGTCAAAAGAAGCAGTTTATTCATGTATAAAAACCTATATTTGACATTAGTTCAGTCATTCACATGTTGTGGCTTTCAGCCAACAAGAGTTCAGTGCATGAAGTGCACCAGTGGAGTATGGCTGTTTTTTTAGTTTGATATGTCCCTATGACCAAATATCATTGCCATTTGACGTGCTTAAGTAGCTCTATCTATGGTAAAAGTCTGCCATTAAACAAAATCATTTTTATAGTGAGGCTATGAAAAGGCTTATCAAAAATCAAATTCAATGATGAACATAGATGGTTTTAGATATGTAGCGAAGATAAATGTATTGTGGTAAATACGGCACATCCCTGCGTTTTGAAAATGTGGGAGCGTGGCGCTGCCAAATTTGGTGTTGCTCCGTGCTCCGACATTTTCGAGTAAATATGCCCCCTAATTTATTAAATTCTGCTGGGTCCTATTTCCCCTCCAGTAGCAGTAATTATCATCTTGATGAGGAGTGAAATGCTCTTCCTGGGAAAGTACAATAGGCAGCCGCGGTCCGTGCAGGTAACAGCGGTGGGGCCGCGTGGGGGGGGGATTTCGAGGGACGATGCAGAGGGAAATTTAAATAAATAATTAATTTTCCCTCTGCATCGTCCCTTGAAATCCCCCCCTAAGCTGCCCCACCGCTGTTACCTGCATGGACCGCGGCTGACAATAGGCTCAGGCTGACTGGCAGGGAGAGTGGTAGATGTTATTGCTGGCCACTTATCTTGAAATGTGGGACAGAGGAGTAGACTGGAACAGCAGATAACCATTGTAAAGAACAAGTTGGACCTTAAAGAGTGTGTATGTGCTAAACAATGCTATTGTGGCTTAGAGGGTGCTTCATATCAGCTTGGCTTCAGGACCAATCAGGATAGCTTTTCAACTGGTGTTCCCTCATTTCTCTAGGACGAGATCTGAGGTGGAATTCGGAACACTCTATGATGGCAGATATGTTATGCCATTTTAGAAAGGCACAGAGCATGGATTTCTTGGTCTGATTAGCACTAAGGCAAGAGTAAGAACTGCAACCTTTGACTGGTGGAACTGTGGGAATTCTGGAAAATTTGGATTAGCAATTGTCACCAATTACTACCTATTGGGCATAATAAGAATTGCTTCTCACCACCAGCTCCTCGCATCACAACTGAACTTTGGAGACCCAGAAGAAGAAGAGGGTGGTTACTTGTTGCCGGCTGACCTGGCTGAAGAAGAACTGAGGGAACCTTACTTCTGCTAGCATCTTTGCTTGGCAGGGGTGATAAAGGTCAGTTTGGATAGGTTTATGTAGCCTCAGTGACAGCAAAGGTCAACAAGAGGCTTCTCTGAGGGTGAACCAGCAGTTGAGTGTGCAGTGGAATGGATCTTACTGGTGCCCGAGCAGGAGAAAGTGCTTGAGCTTGTGACTCACTGCTGAACTGTGTCCTGATCCATGAAAGGTCCACAGAGACCAGGGAGCTGTTATCCAACCTTATTAAGAATTAGGTCTCAGTCATTTCTTCCAAATGTTCTCCATGCTTTTTGCCAAGAAAAACATTCCTTGAACACCTTTTTCTGAAGGTATCTAGCTTATTGGAGTCCTGCCCTGCTACAGTGCTCAGCCTTGCCCCACTGGAGAATTTTAAGATTTAAAAAATTGACTAAGACTGAATATAAATCAAGGGACTACAGCAAGGTGACCCAGTGGTGAAGCAGCTTTGAGGCTACAAATTTCAGCTTTGCCTCACTTAGAGCTTCTAGCAACCAAGCTGGAGTCTTTAGGGGAAGCCTGAGAATGCAAGGTTATGATTTGCTAACTAATAATCCAGAATTTCACAGCATGTAAAAGTTACTTCTTATTTGCATAGCAGTTTTGATGTTGCACCTCTATGACCTGCATATTTTGGAAGAAAGCTCTACTGCTTAAGGTAATCTAGCAAGGGTGAGTAGGTTGATCCTCACAGAAAATAATTTGCATATTAGGAGTCATATTATTTGGGCTTAGTAGGAGTTCAGTTACAACTCCCATCAAGACTGTTTCCTCTCTCTCCCAGAGCTCCACAATCCAATTTCCTACATCCACCACAGCTTCTCTTCTCATTGCAAAATTTACTGGAAAAGTGGTAACACACGTCGACCACAACAGTTGCTAATCTTCAATGGAAGATGTTATTGGACCAATTCCTATAAATTGTACCTGGACAAAGCAGTGTTGGGTCTATCAGCAGCTCCATTCTACTCTAGAAAATGTAGTGAACATTGCTATCAACATTTATGGAGTGGTGAAATGGAGAACACCCCTCTAACCACTAGGGAAGTCTAAGGTTGATATCCCAAGTTCGGCAAAAAAAACTGCTTCAGACCAAACCCAGTCCAGAGATAAAACTACAGCTATCCAAAGCTAAAGGCTGAGATGCTGAGCCTCCTATACTCTTGGAAAGAGGAGATGTATAAAACATGCGATCTCATTTCTTTGGTTGTGGCAAATTGTGTCAAGTAGCCTGCGTATGCGTAGTATCTCAAAATGGCTGAACTGCTCCCATTCAACATCCTTATATCTGTAAGGTGAAAGTAGATGACAAATCGACTCAAATAGCAATGTACCTTCTAATTATGTTTTTCTGTGTGCTGCAACATTATATTATGTGGCCACACTTTTCTGGTCTGTGTACTAGAATACTGATGAGCCACTAAGTGAATGGTTGAGTGAGCTATTATGTCTAAGTGTGGTTGAGCGTCAGTGAGGCTGGCCAGAGGCTGAAAGGTCGCATCATGATCACTGTTAAAAAAGCTGAAGTAAGTAAATCTTCTTATGATTCTAATGGGAGCCCAGTTGTACAATTTGGACCCTGAAAGACCTTGTCTGAAACTGTGAACAAGATTTAAAACATGCTTGGTATGCAGTTCATAAATGAGGCAAAGCATGTATTACAAGAAGAGTGTACATTAGGGTTGGTTTGCAAGATTCTATGGCTCAGATTTATTAAGAAGCCATGCAAGGTAGGGCAGGAAGTAAATTTGCTGTTCTGCATTGAGTGAAAGAGAGAGAGCAGAACAGCACCATATGTACTTAGCTGTAGCACTCTTCTGCTTTCTCCCTTGCTAGCTCCTATGCACCAGTGCAGATACATTTGTGCCACAGTGCATGGGTGTCTGTGTTGTCTGAAACATAGGTTTGTACTGAAATGAGTCCTTCCAGTACAAAACCTATTCTTTAAGGCTTTTCCCACTTTATATGTGTACTCTGCAATGAGGCACATGTGCAACATGGGAAAAACAAGGAGAAATGAAAACATTTCTCCTGGTTGCACCTGCCTCAAGGAAGTGTAGGAATTTGGCCCAATCCCCATCTACAATTCTTTGTGCATTGGGATTTCCATAAAAACCCATGGATGGTTGCATGGAAACACCCATCCGCCAGCCATGGAATGCCCCTTTGACTCAAAGTAACACAAGGTAGCACATTAACCACCTTTGTGCTACTTTGGGTAACTATCTAATCCAAATCACATTTTATGTTAGATAGTAAATTCCACCTTAACACTTTGTATCGGGTTTGCATTAGAAATGTAGCGCGAAACCCCATGCAAAGCGTTTGTTAAACTGGGCCTAAATGTTTTACATGACCAGTTGCAGCAGTAACAGAATGCTAATTTGCCCGCGTAAAAAGGAGATTTACTTTCTCTGAATATCAGCTTTCCTCTCCTTTAAAATAAAATAATAGAAGCAAAATAATACAGCTCCAGTAGATAAAAGGAATACAATTTTGGATATTGAAAGCATCCACCAGTGACTCCTTACACACACACACACACACACCCACCCACGCACACATGCACACACACACACACGCACACACACACGCTGCTGTGCTCATACATGCTGCGTAGGTTGAGCTTGTATGGCAGCTTCTCACGTGAACCCATTCTGTGCTAGGCACACATACTGCCTCTGACCACGTCATACCTATCCTGGAAATTGTTTGCTGCAAGGAAACTTTGCTCTGATTTTACCTGTGCTCTGTGTGCAAAGGAACATTACACCAGTTGCTGACCAACTTCAACTTCTCTTTAAAGGAAAACATACATGTCTCCTGGTTAACTGGGCCTCATGCCTATGTGGCTGTTGGAGCTTATGAACACCTTTTTATTGGGCAAATGCCAAAACAAATGTCTTTGTAAATGCTTTCTTTTTTGTTGGAGGATGGATAAAGGGGGTTGTGCCAGCATAACTTGCAAAGCTGTGAGCAAAGTCCATGTTATAAGTATTCATAAGTATATCTTGTTTACAGTCTTAGTAATTCATCCAAATGGAGTACCACACTTGGATTTGTAGGTCGTTACATATAGCAAGAAAAAAGAAACTGCAAGTTACTTCATGCTTAGTGCTGTTGGCTGAAAACTCTGTACTGCTGACGTATGGCAAGATTGCTATGAACTTTCAGTTTTGTTATCATTCTTATTGTTTTTGGAGTTTTTTATTGTTTTTTGGTAAGTGTTTTTGAAGCATTGTGCGTTTTTGTATGCTTTAACAAAATGAAATGGTGAACCGAAGTGGTGGTAATTGTAATTGTATTTATATAATGCTTACTATACCTCATTCCGGTGTACTGTGTTTTTAAAGTCATCCCAGATGGCAATGAGGGCAGATTCTGTGCCTCTTCCTGGATGGAATCCTATTTGGAAGTCGGAAAGTATGGACCTATCTTCAATGAAATGTGACATATTGGCAAATGCTGCTCTTTCTATTAGTTTGCCCAGGAAAGGTCCAGTTGTAATTGTTTTGTAGTTGATGAGGTGTTGAAGCACTTTTTGGCGAGTTGCACGCAACTCCAGAACCCAAAGGATTAGTGGTGGATTAGTATGGGGAAATATAAATTGTTAATTTGAACGGTGTGCATGTGAGTCTGTTAGTTTGATTGAATAGGATGAAGGAGGGGTAGAGGAGGAAGGAGTCTAGATAGTGTTATTTGGAAGATCATATTAGTTAGATGAGGTTTGGGATGAGTCAAAGAAGGGATAGAGGAGGTAAGAGTCTAGAAAGGGTTTTTAGGCAGATCATTGTAGTAAAATGTGGTTTGGGGTGAGTCAAGGAGAGATAGAGGAGGGAACAGTCTACAAAGGGTTATATGGGAGATCATAGTAGTAGAATCAGGATTGGGGCGAGTAAAGGAGGGATAGAGGGGTGAAGAGTCAAGAAAGGATGTTAAGGAGATTATAGTAGTACAATGAGGTTTGGGATGAGTCAGAAAGTGGAGGTAGAGGATATATTGAGGTAGGTATAAGATGAGATACAGAGTAGTGCATTGGAGGGAGTTGAAGGTTTTTTTCTTTCTTCCTTCTTTCTTTCTCTCTTTCTTACGTAGGAGTAAGGTAATAAATATATAGATACATAACTATATAAAAAGGTATACATGTATAAGGAAAAAAATGAACAGAGATAAAATTGTATTGCATTAAGTTCCATATGTGCAAGACTTACACGTGTTGCTGTATGAATGAACTAATTTATTTGTGTATTTTTTTAATTATATTTTCTTTTTATGTTTTCCTCAATATTTCAATAGTGAAGCACTTAAAGATACAATTGTTAGGATAATATTTACATTTAGTGATAGAAAGATAAAATAAACTGAGACCCATAAGCGTCTAATCAAATAACATATGAAAACTATACAGTGACCTAAATACATGTTATGCATAAAAAATAATGTGTAAATATATATTTATGTAGATTTTTTAACCATAAGTAATATATACATTTTTAAGCAAACCCAAAGAATATCTATATATTTTTAAACCATAATTAGTATATATTTTTATACAAAGTAAGGCACATATCTAAATACATACATATAATCAATTACACATATTTACATAAACGGGTATATGCGGTAAACTTGTGTTTGACTGTGGTGGTCAAGTAGGAAAGAGCCAACTCTTTAGTAGTCCTCTGAAGATAAGATATTTATCCGTGGCTCTTATGTTTGGGGGTAATGAATTCCATAGTTTGGCCGCTTGAACAGAGAAAGATGTACCACCCATGTTTATTTTCTTCTTTGCTGGGGTTTTGAGGTGAGGTGCTAACCTTGAGCAGAGTTTCCTTTGTTGGATGTATTTGGTGAATGTATTCCTGACAAAAAGTGGGCCTGTTCCATGTATTACTTTGTGGATGATACAAAGCAGCTTGAAGGTAGATGGTCTGGCAACAGGTAACCAATGTAGGGCCCTCAAGGCAGGGGAGATGTGGGCTTATGGCTTTACATGTAAGAGCAGTCTGGCAGCAGATTTCTGAATTCATTGTAGTTTTTTCATAGTTGATAAAGATGATCCGTGGTAGAGGCGATTGGTGTAATCAAGTTTAGACAACACAAGAGAGGTGGTAGCTTGGATCTTGTGTGTAAATCCTTTGTGGGGAAAGATGCGTCGCAGAGTTTTCCTAGCAATGAAGCTTGATCTTGCTAACTTGCCACTTTGGCGTTCATTGATAATTTGGAGTCCATGGTAATTCCAAGGTTTCTTACTCGATCAGACACTTTAGAAGGTGGTTCCAGATCGTCAGGCGCTGAGTGAATCATGAGTTTTCCAAACACAACTTGTGAGTATTTTAGTTTTGAAAGCATTCAATTTGAGGTGGCTCCATGTCATCCACTGATCAATGCCTCTGAGGCAATGGAAGTATTTTGAGTGTCCAATGTTTTGGGGGCTTTCCAGTGTAAGAAGTATTTTGAGTCATCTGCATAGTTATAGCATGTGAGCTGAAATTCATTGATCATTGCCAGCTATGACTTCAGGTAGATGTCAAAAAGCATGGGTGAGATGATAGAGCCTTGAGGGACCCCTGCTTTTGTGAAATACAGTTTGGATAAGAAAGGGGGAGTATGGATGACATTTGTCCTGTTTTGAAGGTAGGATGTGATCCAGTCGAGAGCAGTCCCCTCTATGCCCGCTTCGTAGAGTGTTTGGATTAGAGTGTCATGGTCAACTGTGTCGAAGGCAGCTGAAAGGTTCAAAAGAAGTAGTGCAGCTACCCCATTCCGGTGTACTGTGTTTTTAAAGTCCTCCCAGATGGCAATGAGGGCAGATTCTGTGCCTCTTCCTGGATGGAATCCTATTTGGAAGTCGGAAAGTATGGACTTATCTTCAATGAAATGTGACATGTTGGCAAATGCTGCTCTTTCTATCAGTTTGCCCAGGAAAGGTCCAGTTGTAATTGTTTTGTAGTTGTTTGAGTCATACGCGTCCAGGTTTGCTTTCTTTAATAATTGGCATATTTATGCCTTTTGTTAGTCTGCTGGAAGGATTCCTGTAGTTAAAGAATTATTGATGAGTTTTGTTACTGGTGTGGTGGCAGAGGTAGTTAAATGAATGCTATTGAAGATTTGTGGTGGACAAGAGCCAGAAGAACAGTAAGCCTAGGCGGTGAACCTCGCTCCACTCACAGAGTTTGCGAAGTATTCTGCACTCTGCATTACGCGGAGTTCGCTGAGTTCCGAAAAACTCAGCGCAGTTTTATTTCTCACTTGCGCTTGTCAACATCAAGTTGGCGAGCGCAAGCGAGGAAAATCCACCTCCCGGCGAGATTTTTCCACATTCGCGATCATCAACGTCAGGTTGGCGAGCACGAGCGTTGAACATTTAACTCCCGGCGAGATTTCTCAACGCAGGCGGTTGGATTTCTCATATGACCGCTCGCATTGAGAAACCATCCGTTCGCGTTGAGAAAGCTGCTGCTCGAGTAAAAAATCTACTCGAGCGGCAGAAAGGAAGCAGGGCCTGCTTGCACTGTGCATGGTGCTGTTCGCGATGATTGCACAGTGCAGACAAACACCCAGCGATAAAAATAACAGCGAACGGCATCTATCTAACGCACTCTGTGCAGAGGGGGTTTTTTTCACTTCACGGCGGAACTCAGCGAACTCTGCCCAGGGTTAAAGGACAGCCAGCTCGCCTGCTTGCTTTGACCAGATCCATTAATTCACTTTGTGATAGTGTTCTGAAGGAATACAGACTGACTGACTGACTGAGATATTTGTAGAGCGCACTACTGCCGAGGCGTCTTGGCGCTGAGGTAATAGCAATCCAACCTGAATAACTGACCTAGATCTTGGAGAAAAGCCATGTTTTAATCATCTTTCTGAAAAGGGTCCTGCTATTCTGCAGTCTCAGATGTATTGGGAGTGAGTTCCACAATTTGGCCGCTTGATAGGAGAACCCCCTCCCGCCCCATCTGGCTCTTCTTATCCTGGGAATAAGGACCAGTCCAGTGTTTGCTGACCTAAGGCATCGAGCAGGCAGATATCGCGGAAACAGTCATTGAATGTCTACTGCCCCTCCTCCATATAGGGCTTTATGAACTAGACAAAGCGCTTTAAAGTCTATTCTTCGGCGGACTGGTAACCAATGGAGGAGTCTTAGGCTCGCGGAAGTGGGGTGGTGTTTTGGTAAGTTTAACAGTACTCTTGCAGCCGCGTTTTGTAAGGACTGTAGTTTTGAAAGCTGCCTGACTCCAGCACCTAGGTATAGGGCGTTGCAGTAGTCAATTCTGGATGACACCAATGCGCCGACCACTGTTTCCTTAATGAGAGTGGTATAAAAGGGAGAATCTACCGTAATACTTTCAGTGTGAAGAAACAGGCGGAGGACACTTGGTTAATCTGAAAAGCAAGCGTTAGGTCTTTGTCGACCAAGAAACCCAGATTTCTGGCCTTAGGTACCGGGACAGGGTACGTTCCGGCTTCAGACGGCCACCAGAGTTCGCTCCAAACCGAGGGCTTCTGGCCGAACTCTATGACCTCGTTTTACCCGTGTTTAATTTCAGAAAATTCGAGTTCATCCAGCCCATCAGTGCCAATAAGCAGTTCCGGAACCTTTCCGCCGTTAGGTCCACATCTTGTGTGACTGACACCACTAGCTGGGTGTCGTCAGCATATGACACTAGAGAAAGACCATGACTTTTTATCAGTCTGGCCAGTGGGGCTACATATACATTGAACATGGTGGGGGACAGGGCGGACCCCTGGGGTACTCCACAAGGGAGAGTGAACTTTCCTGACTGAAGTCCATTCCAGTGAATTCCCTGCACCCTATTAGCCAAGTAAGAGGCTAAAAGGGCCAGAGCCTTTTCCCCAATACCAGCCGCTTTCAGCCGTTGTACCAACACCTGATGGTTTACGGTGTCGAACTCTGCGGTTAGATCAAGTAGTATCAGGATGGCCCTGCCCCCTCCATCCATCACATTTCTTATCTCTTCCATCGCCATAATCAAGGCAGATTCTGTTGAGTGCTGAGCTCGAAATCCATGTTGCGTTGAGCCCAGTACGTTGTTCTTGTCTAGATAATCTGTCAGCTCCTTGTTTAAGACTTTCTCAAGTAGCTTAGAAGGAAATGGGAGGCAGGAGATAGGTCGGTAATTCTTGACCTCCAAAGGGTCAAGTGAGGGTTTTTTAAAAATGGGTCTGATACAGACCTTTTTCCAACACTGTGGAAAGACCCCTGAGGTGATGATTGTATTCAATGTGGTGGTCAAGCAGGCACTAATAGCTTCTGGGGCAAGATGAATGATAAAAGGGGGGCACGGGTCCAACGGAGACCCGGACTTAGTTTTTAACAATAGATCTGTAACTTCATTCTGATCTAGCGTCCGGGACTGTGTTAGGTTTTCATCTGGGGCATGGCCTTCTTGTCCTTCTATGCCAATCCCTCCTGGGAATGGTACGGTGATAAGGAGCTCATTATATACTGACTGCACTTTGTGCTGAAAGAAGCCAGCCAGTTTATCTACTAATGATTGATTGGGTGAAAAAACCGTATCCCGTGGGCATTTGGATAGAGTAGTGACGGTTTTAAACAGTTCTTTAGAGGAATTCGATGCCTCCTGGATTTTAGTGGCAAAGTATTTTGATTTGGATTGTTTTATAGCGGACTTGTATTCCTCCAGAACGGAGTTATATTTGCTCCTATGTTCAGCGCTATATTCTGATCTCCAGATTCGTTCATGGCGTCTGCACTTGATTTTTAGCTGTTTGAGCTCGGTGGAGTACCAAGGCGATGAGACTTGTTTTCTCCTTTGTGGTTTGGACTCTTCCGGCGCCAGCTTATTTGCTGCCTGAGTTAGCCAGCTTTCATACTTGTCGGCTGCCTGGTTAGAGTCCAAAGCATCTGGTAGGTTCCTAGATAAAACGGAGATCAAATCCTGTTTTTGAATTGATTTCCAGGGGCGTGATTTCACCAGCGGGGAAATCCTGCGGCCTCTGCAGGTCGCTGCTATCCGGACACTAAAGTGGACGGCAGCATGGTCTGACCATAATACTTGTTGTACTCTCGTCACTTCTGTGGCGGAGTTGTTAGTAAAGAGTCCATCTAGCGTGTGGCCCGCATGGTGCGTGGGCTCTGAGACTAGCTGGCTCATGCCGTGTCCGGCCAGGTTGTCCATCAGACATGAAGTGTCGGTGTCGTTATTTAGTTCCAGATGGAAATTAAAATCCCCAAGAATGGTGTAGGTAGCAGTGTCTAGGCAAGATTCTAAGAAAGTCTGTAATGACGTGATAAAGGCGGCTCTCGTGCCAGGTGGTCTGTAAATAAGTACTCCTGGAAAAAGTTTGTGGTTGTTTCTTTTAATGCTAAAAGACATTGCCTCAGCTTCTAGTGTGGGTTCGTGCCTCATCATCACAGTGAAGTGGGAACGGTAGATCAGAGCTAGACCTCCCCCTTTGGTTCCCACTCTATCTACATGGGCCACAAAATAGCCCACTGGCACGGCAGCTCCCCAGTCAGGGTCAGAGAGGTTATTTGCCCAAGTTTCAGTAAGAAACAGCAGGTCGGGGTTTTCAGCTTGAATCAAAAGCTCAAGCTCGTATTTATGTTTGGCCATGGATCGAGTATTGAGTAGGATACAGCGAATATTTTCAGGCTCGTTCTGGTCAATTCCCTGAGTGTGTGCGGCTGGCTGGGGATCCCTGGTCTTTTGGGGGACTGCATAATTATCCCTGTTATGACCGGGTGTGATGTTCGTCCCTTCACTGATTGGGGGATTCGATTTAGTTGGTAAAAACAGGGTTACCAGACCACATGAGCTGCATCTCAACGAGTTTAAGTTTAGTGTGTCTGGGATTGACTCAGGTTGCAGGCACTCACCATGTCTGAGGGCGAGGAGTTCCTCCCGGGAGTAACTGAATCTCCTGCCACGAGCAGGGGTCCAGGCGCTGGGCATGTTCTGGGCGCTGACGGGCGCAGACGGGCTTGCCTTTGGCGCGCCAGCGGCGCGTCCGCTGCGCGGTCGCAACATCCGGCAATTTAAAGAAAGTGGGGCGGGAAGGTTATGCGTCTAGAACGCTAACCCCGTGCACCGTGATCAGCGTGCGCGCGATGGCTTCTACCCTGTACCCTGATTACAAACACACAATACACGAGTTTTAAAAACAGTCTGTATAGTTTCAATCAGCGTGAGCGCGAGCAAGTATTAAAAATCACTTTTCTGTAAAAACACAGTATTACGATTTTTAAAAACAGTCTTGTGCGCTAACAATTCGTTTCCCCCCAGCTTCAGCAGCAATTCAGGTTATAATGATATAATGATTACCGCTGCGCGGTCGCAACATCCGGCAATTTAAAGAAAGTGGGGCGGGAAGGTTATGCGTCTAGAACGCTAACCCCGTGCACCGTGATCAGCGTGCGCGCGATGGCTACTACCCTGTACCCTGATTACAAACACACAATACACGAGTTTTAAAAACAGTCTGTATAGTTTCAATCAGCGAGAGAATGGGATAGCCTAACCCTGGAGGAGATTGTTGGAAATGGGTTGGTGCTGGTGGTTTTCCTTTGTTTAAAATAGGAATCCAAGATGTCTGCTGTGGTTGTGTAATGATTTGCCAGTTTGTGTCACGGTTACTTACGGTTCCGCAGGAGCGATATGACAGATGATAGGTCCCTACACCCCACCTGTCACTCACCGCACCCAACTACGTCAAAGCACCAGTGGCAGACTGGGGGAAGAAGGGAAGAAAACAAAAGGGAAGTGTTGACCAGCATTCTCAATTCAAGCACAAAACTCAAGGATTTCAGAGATACTCTAAAAGGACAGGAAAAAATAACATAAGAATTTGACAAACAGGGGAGGAGAACGTATTAATTAAGGTTTTATGTTTTACTAAACTACATCATAATTTCCCTTCTTCCACCTGGATCTTACTCAACTGGTTGGTGGATGTGTTTGACATCTTCTGTAGAAAGGGAGAAGCAGAGTGAAAGCGTTTTAGAGGTTGAAAGCTAAAGCAACAACAAGAAAGGTACAGTAAACTATGTAAAGAAAAGGAACACACCTACATCAGTCTTCGGGGGAGAGTCTTCAAATAGGAGATAAAGCAGTCTTTATTGTATTGCTACTAACTGATTAGGACAAAAAAAAAATAATACCAAAACATATTATGTTGTCCCCTTTTATTTGCAGGGGTCAAACATAGAAGGCAACAAAAGGAGGCGGGTCTTCACAGAGCAGGGCCACTCGGCAGATAAGTATAGTGCTCTTTATGTATTGTTTATTGAGTGCAAGTTGCAGTGGGGTACTAATTTATTGTCTTTTGTTTTTTTAACTGTCTTTTGTTTAGGAAATATTGAATAAGGATGTCCCAGGCACCGCCGCGACCCAAGATCTGTCTGGGAGAACCAGAACTCACCACTGCAGCCGGAGTTGCAAGGGTTTGCTGCTGCCGGAATCAAGAAGATATCACTGCGGCAGCACGAGGTTAATTTCAAAAGTGACTGGAACTCACCGCCGTAGCCGTCGCTGAAAACAAAAGGGAAATTGCCGCCGAAGTTGCCAGGAGACATTGCTACTGCTGGATTGGCCCGGAGAGATCACCGCCATGACCAGAGATGTGAGATTTCACCACCGCCACCAGAGATCAGGTAAGTATCAGGGAAGCAGCTGTATCACTTCGTCCGATAACCGGAAGTGCATCAACGCTGCCAGCCGCCAAAAGCACTAGAACGTGAAGGATGAGTTCCTTCCGTGCAATTCTTTATTTGCACATTTAGCATTTTGAATTCTGTCTGAATAGTAACTTTTTTGATTGTTGGCTTGTATATTCTGTCATGTTTGTGTAGGTGAAGTTTGTCTTGATTAATAATTGTTTTGAGCCAGGTGCATTACAGCTTCAAAATGTGTTAGTTTATCTTTTTTAATTCTGCATTCCTCCAAGGTGCTTGTTTCCTCTTGTCTTGTTTTGTTGTTCTTTGTGGTTTTAGAATATCAAACGCTCCCTTGAGCCACTCATAAAGTTCGTGAACTGAATTTATTGTGTCAAGATTTGTGTTTGAAGTTAGTTGTGTTTCTAAGGGGCTCATTACGATGGCGGGCGGAAGCACAAACGCAGTGCTGGCGGATGCAAAAACCACCAGTTACCGCCGGCACGCAGCAGTCCACACGCCCGCCCAATTACGATGCGAAAAGTAGGCCAAACACCGCCGGCAAGCCAGCAACACCGTCCGCCATCAAAGTGCGCCCATACACGTAGCGGCGCAGCCCAACTGACACACACCGTCCGACGAAACACGTCCCGCCCGGCGTATAAATTACGATGCCGCAAACAAACGGCTCCCACGGCCAAGAGATACCGTACGACAAACCGAAGCGGTAACACGGACGCCGAGCACGGACAACGAAGAAGCGGCTCCCCGAGCATGAATCCAGCACTGCAGGCCCTCCCCATGCTCCTGCTGATGCACCACCAAGGACGCAACGTACCGCGGAGACGCAGGTAGGCACACACACAACAAGTGCACGCAAACAGCGCACACAGTGCAAGGGCGGAAAAAGCGGACAACCCCCACCAGCGCGTGTACACTACACATCCACCATTGCATCCACATATGACACACAGGCCAAATTGTAACATCGCGTAACACATGTGTACACACCACCTGGGACTAGGAACCAACAACCCAGTTACGGCCCCAAAGCGGCGATGACGCCGCCACACATGCGCACAACGCAGAGGCCAACCGCAGCGCCATGCATGCGTCGCACACAGACACAGGGACACAACCAAGCAGCACACACATCAGCCCCACCCCGAACGCACATGACACGTGACAGGCCTGCCACAGACATGTCCCCAACGCCCAATTCACGGACAACACCCAACGCCACACAACCGACGCACACATGTCAGTGAAGACACGCAACAGCAGGACACACCCCAGTGTAACAAACATGGCGTAGCACACAGCGGCGGCAACACCAACTAGGAGAAGCAGGGCCCCTTCGGGAAGAGGAACGCCAGTACCACACTGAAACACCCATACCACCCTGCACATATGAACAAGACATATAAAACGGAACACCAAAGAGCCCGGGGACCGACAACAGGTGGCCCAAGAATAAAATTCACACACAAGGCCCAACGCAGAGCGGAAAGGCAGCCTGCCGCCCACACAAGGGAGAGCAGACAGCACTGAATGACCTTCCATTCCAACTCCGAAACCACAGCCCTACGACAGAAGCCGGTGAATACAGCCATTGTCCAAGAATAGACCAACACAGGCATGCCGAGGAGACCGACCACAGGGCAGATAGCGCATATCACAGAAGCACACAACGGACGGGGAAGAAAGAAGAAAACACTCCCCCATGTCGGCCACATGCAAGTTAATTGGAAGGAGTCACACATCACTGACCTTGAACTGTCTGAGAAGCATGTGGGATGAGGGCCCGTGTCCTCCAAACAAGCCAACAGAACACAAGTCCTGTCTCCCTACGACTACACAGAGCTCACAGCAACCTCGGAACGTGCACATTGCAGACTGCACACACAGCCGGAGCACGCCACCACAACGCACCGCTGCGAAATGGCAACCGCAACACACCTACCCAACTACGCCGAACAGCTCAAGCTGTACAAAACCAACCTGTTTCATATATTGGGATGCGATCTCCTGTCCCTGCTGAACGTAAGTTATCGACTGACTTACCGCATCACATTGTTCAGCTGCGTCATGCCCGTCTTCTACTGTCGGAGGTGTCCCTACCAGCATCCCGTGGAGATATGCCTCTCCAACCCGGCATGTCTGAAGGCGGACCTGCTACCACTACTCCTCCCTCTGGACGCACACGACAGGGCCTGCTCTGCCTATGGGGGCATGGCGTATGTGGCCAACATCGCACCCGCACTGAAATGGGACCACTGTGCCTCCACACGACGGATCATCGAGAACAGCTACATCGAATGTCACCCAGCATGCCCCATCATGGTCCTCCAAGGGACAACTTACGAACAACACCTTGACAGCCACCATCCGCTACATTGGCTGGCAAACATGTACACCACCAATGACATGGAAGCCCTGCTGGACGGCATCGCATACCTGACAACCTGTAAATTCGTCGGACCACAACGCAGGTTCCCCGATTGACCTATGATGTCCAACCCCGCACCCATGCTTAGCTTCCGCACGGACTGGCCAGTCACCACCACAACAGCCATACCAAACGACCGGCAACTGTAACCACACCATCAACGACATCGCCATGACATCGGATATGACCGGGACATGCACACTGTTCCCCATCACATCCAGGAACACCGCATGCATCGTGGGAGGCAGTGGCATGGGCTCTGTGTATCGCACCCACATGGACGGAACTGCACGAACAACCAGGACACGACATGGATCCAGCGCACATGGACACACACACCGCTCAGTGGACATGAATAGGTCGCCTGGAGTCTGTGGGTGCTGCACCCTCCCACCCCCGCCCCGGGAATCCCATACCAGGACCTTTGCATGGACGACAAGTGCATACAACAACAACACGACCCCAGTGACTGTGACATGTCCAGTAACCACCACAGTGCAACAACAAGTGGCACGCCGCTGCATGCACGCAAGCACATGCCCTGATGTCATCTCACATGCACGCGTGCATGAGGAACAACCGCAGCAAACCTGTCACATGGAACTGAGATGGACTGTGCCCATGATGCCAAGCGGTCTGGTAGGCTACATGTATACCGTCTGTGTCAAAGTCCGCAGCTCCGCAGCTATACGTAAATGTACATTAGCACAGCCTTGGCCAAGCAGATGTCACTCTGAAGCCCACATCCCACATGCAACAGCCAATCACATGTAACCCCACACCCTATCCCATTTGCAATCATGCTCAGTATATCCTCAACATGTATTCCGCTGCCAGTAGTGTCCACTATACTGCATCACAGAGGACAGAAGACTCAATATAATGTTTGAAACCAAAACTGTCTCCGCTGACTCATTTCACAAGTACGAATGAGAGAGGATGAGAGTATGTGAAGTACACGGCAGTCGTGACATGACCATGTAGTCCACTGGTATTGGATGTCAACGCAAATGAGTAGCACAACTGTGGAAGACACACATGTGTTGTGTGAAGTCGTATGGACGCAGTGCTCAGGTGGGTGGGTGTGACGGGTAGATGCGCACATGCCAAGTTGGAGCACGCCGTGTTGGGAGGGGTCATGAACAGTACACCACCGCTTCCCTGGGCATTGTGAGAGGACACCTGTCGGGGGGAGTGAACACGTGTGTGCACAGCAGCCGGGCACACGTACAAAGCGGTACCAGGTGCACCTCAGCCCACCCTCTGTGAACAAGCTGGATCCTGTTGTGCGCCCGCCATGCCCCTTGACAAGGCACACACAGCCCCAGTCGACCAGGTGTAACCCCAACATAGTCAATCCGCACAGGCGATACAGGGCACGGGATGGCAGTGGAGCATGGTGTGTGAGAGGTCTCCTCGCGCTCCTCCTGGTCATATCACGCAGGCAATAGAACCTCAACGTCTAGCATGGCACAAGTCAAATGGAAGTGTAGGGGGACACACCACAGCACGAGCAGCACTGACGTCACGGGAGGTGGCTCGCACCATCCCATCCATTGCCCATCATACCAACCACGCCACATGCCATTGCGACTAAGTGCAAGCGCGTGCGCCACCACCCCCGAGCCCTCCCCAGAGAGGCCAAAGAGTGAATGTGTGGGCCATCAGCCACAGACGGACGCGGCCTGGCCGCAAGGGCAGCCACAGCCACTGGGTGTCGCAGGTGGCGGATCCGGAAGGCGAAGACTGTGATGCATAGTCCATGCAGGCCGGGTCTCCATTTGGGGCACCACGCAGGTGGACGGCGTCCCGCCACACATCATACCCTGAGACAGCCCACTCGTGCAACTGGACCCACACATACACTCCTTGCCCTCTCTGGTGCGAGCTTGGGGCTGCCTGTGCAAGCGCTAGCCTCGCAGGTGAGCATGCATATTGGGGGAGCGAGGGGAGGACATGAGGGCTGGGGCGAAGATGACTGTATCACTGTCAGTTAGTACAAGGGATGACCCAGATGTGGAAAGGAAGAGACGTGTCCCGTGTGTACTGCAACTAGTCGCCAATCCAACTACCCCCATGTCCGGAATGTAAGCCCGCACCTAGGCCCGCCCATCCGCCACATCGAACATACCACCAGCACGACAACCTTCCCATTCGAAACACTGACTGGAGGTGGCGACCAGTGAACAATCATGTGTAGCCTACCCACGCGTACATGTGGGCCCTCCATGATCCATGTCACCTGCGGCAAAGTCATGACATGCGCAATGAGGGAAGTGAGGAGAGCTGTCCGCCCCACGCGCAGAAGGTGCATCAGCTCCACAGACCCAGCAGCGAGTCCAGCAGGGGTCACATGTGCAGGGGCAGCTGTGCCTGGTGTGAAGCCACATGCATATAGACAGCACATCGACCAATGTGTAGTCTGCCCACATCTACAGTCCATCATCATGCGGACATAGGAATTTAACACAGGGCAACACATGTTAGTTGGTGCACCCACCGTGACCAACAATGCGCAATCATCGACGTACCCGCCCTGTGCATGGCCCCCCACCCAACGGAGGCACATCCAGTGCCACCATCCCACACACACAAGCCTTCCACGGAACATGCTGTGTCCAATGGTCAGTACAGAGTCAGCGCCCATCTGGTGGATCCTGAACAGGAGACACATGCACACACATGCCAGCTCCCACTATGTACGTCTGCCACCTGGCACGTGCAATGTAACCTCTCACCTGTGACGTGTGACTGCAAGCACACAGCCGTCTTGGCATGGGGCTGTCAATGTGGACACCTGTCAATGTTTCGGGAGGTGTGATCCGTACAGTGCTGTACATAGGGTGCAGTGCTGACACCTACTACTGTCTCATATCCCCTCGTGCCACAGGTCCCACTTGTTTTGGCCGCTCAGCCTGTGCCCACATCGTCGTCGTCGTGTGCCATACTCATCCAGCCGCGGAAGCAGTTCCATGCTCAGCAGACATTCATGTTGCCGTGGCGTTGCCGCTTGACGGATATGCAGTCAGTCCCCATCAGCACGCCCCGCAAGTCATTGGGGCCTAGATCCCCATGTGCATGCACATGGCAGTGGTTTGTATCACTAGCCATTGCCATTGTTGGGAGACCTGTGTAAGTGTATTGTGGCCGTGCCGCCCCAGCTTGACAGCTGGGCTGTGGCTCATGTGCTTGCTCAGTCATGTCAGTGATGTGTATGCGAAATTGCTATGTGTCGTGTTGCTTTGACATGTGTCCTCTGCCATTGTCCCTAGGCGGAGACCGAACATTGACCGCCCATACCAATTGCTGGCGGACATGGACGATACAGAGGTTATTAGGAAGTTTCGGCTGGACAGGCCAACCCTGCATCGACTGTGTGCCATGTTAGAACCCCATCTCCGTCCCCGCAGGGTGTATCCGACTGCTGTCACCCCCACGGCTAAGGTGATGGCCGCCATGCATTTCTTCGCCACTGGGTCATTCCAGCACACAGTGGGCATTGGAGGAGGGATGTCCCAGCCCATGTTCAGCAAGGTGCTGAGGGATGTACTGGCAGCCATGATGCTGTACCGAAACAGGTACATCCGCTTCCCCAGGGCTCGTGAATTGGCGGCAGTGAAGGGTGCATTCTATGCCCTTGGCAGAATCCCACACGTCGTTGGAGCCATTGACTGCACACATGTCGGCCTTGTTCCACCACAGGCCACTGAGCACCTGTACCGCAACAGGAAGCACACGCACTCCCTGAATGTGCAAGTGGTGTGCCTTGCGGACATGGTGATCACCCACGTGTGTGCAAAGTTCCCAGGCTCGGCCCATGACGCACACATAATGCGCAACAGCATCTTGCCACGACTGATGTCCAATATGCAACAGGATCGTGGCTGTATTGTCGGTGAGTATGTGGAGTGGTGTAGCGTGCTGGTTGTGCGATGCTGTCCCCTGTCCAGTTGGAATAGCAACGGTTCTCTGTGTCCCTCACACCCAGGTGACTCTGCGTACCCGAATGGGGCATGGCTGCTCAGTCCATTGAGGAATCCTCGCACCCCAGCAGACGATCGCTACAATGAGGCACATGGGAGGACCAGACGTGTGGTCGAGCGTACCTTTGGCCTCCTCAAGTCCAGGTTCAGGTGCCTGGACCGCACCGGAGGTGCGCTGGCGTACTCCCCACAGAAGGTGTGCCGGATAGTGGTGGCGTGCTGCATGCTGCACAATCTGGCCATTCGGAAGCAGATCCCCCTCATCGTGGATGACGGAGATCAACCAGGGCCCCAGCCCGCAGACCAGGACAGCTCGAGTGAGGAGGACAGCGGAGAGGAGGAAGCTGGTAATGTGCGGCAGCAGCTCATCGCCCGCTACTTCACTTGACGGTGAGTGTCCATGTACGACGGCTGATGTGGCTGTATCTGTGCAGGTGTGTGTGTGCTGTGTCAGGGTGGCCGTTTGTTCACTGCGTGCTGTGTGTCAACGCTCCATGGCCAGGGTAGTATGCCACTGTTGGTGGCTGTGGCATTGTGCCCTATTGCTCTGTGCGATGTGTGTACATTGCTTGTAGTTGTTGACATGTACTGTGTGATGGGTGTGTGACACACTCATTGAATGTGCTCCTGTTCTGTCTCCCCACCCCTAGGTCCCTACAGGCCCTCCGGATTCCATTGCCATGCCACGCATCAGGTGCCTTTCCGCCCAAGGTGGCCGTTGTATTCCGTACAAATAAAACACAGGGCACAAACAGCAGTTAGTGTAAGAGGTGCATTTATTTCAAACTGTGACATGTGATTGTGTGTAAGGTGATGACAAAAGTGGTGCGTGCAGTGACAATGAGCTGTCGGTCATGGCTGCGTGATGCTCAGGGTGTACCCACTGGTTCTATGTCCATAGTCCAACACACACATGCCATCCAGATGGCTGTGTGGAGTGGGATCGTAGTCCAAGTCAATGCAGTGGCTGGTCAAGGAAGGCTGGCGGAAGGCTGGCTGGCTGCCTCACTTGCGTTTGGAGCGTGCGAAGTCCTCCCGGGAGATCGGTTTCCACTTCGGACGGCCCCTTCCACGTTTGCGAGGGGGTGCCTGCTTGCGACATGCTGGTGGTTGAGGTGTGCTCACTGGCTGTGGACGCAGGGGAACTGGACACTGCTGCTCGACCCTGCGCCCCGGCAGGTGGTGGCGGAGGGGAGCTGCTGTCCGTGGCTGTGACCTCACCGCCACCACCAGCTGGCCCATGAGGTCCACGAGTTGGCCCATACGGGCGTCCATGGACCTCAGCACCCCCAGCACCTCCCGCGTGTCTGAAGCAGACCTGACCCATTGTCCTTGGGCCTCTTCATAGGCCCCAAGGACTCTGGCCATTTGAGGCAGGGCATGGCTCCCAGGGGAGGCTGGCGTTTCCCTGACCCTGCTCCTCCTACCAGTCCTGCTGCCACCGGCCTGCCCACTAGCCACATTGCTCACCACGGTCCTCGCTGTGGCTCCCAGGGTGGATCCAGTCGGCCGGGCCACCACCTGCGCTGGGGCTGGTGCCAGCGAAGACGTGGTGGTGGTGGCGGCGGTGGTGGTCGGTGCGGCGATGGTGGCGGTTGCGGCAGTGGTAGTGGCCGCAATGACCGTGGGTGTGGCCGCAACGACAGTGGCAGCAGGGGGCTGGGAATGTTCAGCAGCCCTGGATGATGGGTTGGTGGGTAGGAGGGGTCCTGGGGAGCGGCTGGGCCCTGCCACACCAGATGGGCCTGCTTGGTGGTCCGTGTCCGAAGAGGAGGACAGATCCTCCACATCCGTGTGTCCTCGTTGGGGGCTTGTAGGCTGGCTGTGCTGGCTGCTGGCTCCATCCCCAGCATCCAGCAGTTCGTCACCTGTGGAGAGAATGAGATTTGTTATTGTGTTGCACCTGGCGAAGTATGTATTTGTCGTCTGACATTAACAGTTTGTGCAATCTCGTACATGGGTTTCCCGGAGGCGTGTGTATGGCTGTAGCATTTGTAGTTGTGTGTGCTTGGCAATGGGACTGTGTGCTGTGCACATGTGGCATGGGACGGATTGGCCATGCCGATGGGTGTGTTGCTGTGCCCCTACTTATTGTGACTCTGGTGTATGCGGGCTCCTGGCCCATCCTGGGTCTGGTTTGTACTTTGCTTTTGGTGTTCAGATGGGACGCTTAGGAACGCATATGGCAACATGGGGGCCATGCCCCAGATTCGCATTTGGGAGGGAATATGCTTTTGGGGTTCAAATGGAATGCTTAGGAACGCATATTGCAACATGGGGGCCATGCCCCAGATTCGCATTTGGGAGGGAATATGCTTTTGGGGTTCAAATGGAACGCTTAGGAACGCATATGGCAACATGGGGGCCATGCCCCAGATTCGCATTTGGGAGGGAATATGCTTTTGGGGTTAAAATGGAACGCTTAGGAACGCATATGGCAACATGGGGGCCATGCCCCAGATTCGCATTTGGGTGGGAATATGCTTTTGGGGTTCAAATGGAACGCTTAGGAACGCATATGGCAACATGGGGGCCATGCCCCAGATTCGCATTTGGGTGGGAATATGCTTTTGGGGTTCAAATGGAGCAGCTTAGGAACGCATATGGCAACATGGGGGCCATGCCCCAGATTCGCATTTGGGAGGGAATATGCTTTTGGGGTTCAAATGGAACGCTTAGGAACGCATATGGCAACATGGGGGCCATGCCCCAGATTCGCATTTGGGAGGGAATATGCTTTTGGGGTACATGCTGTGAGCCATGGGTGCCGAACGTGACATGTGTTGTGGCAGCATGACAGTGCATGGTTTGAGGTGTGTGCATGCTTGACATGGCCTGCATATTTGCTGTCTGTTGTGATTACTGGACATGGCATTGGACGCATCGTTATGAGTGAGTGATGGTTGTGTGCCAGCCAACGTATTGCAGTTGTCCCATCTCCTTGGTGTGCGTGCTGCCCTGTGCCATGTGCATCACTGCAGTGCTCGGGGGTGTGGCCCATGTTGTGTGTTGTTGCTCACAGTGTGTCGTGCGCTTCATTGACTTCTGGCACATGGTTGGTCATGGGCATGTATCTTAGCGTGACTGCTGTATGTGTGGCAGCTGTGCGGATGACATGCCTTTCATGAGACTGGGGCTGACGGATGGGATGGATGGTATGTTGTATGTGCATGGTGTGTCTGTGTGTTTGATGGGTTCAGTGGTGTTCGTGTGCATTTATGTTGTTCCGCTCTGTTGCGTCTAGTGTTGTTTGTCTTACATAGGCGTAGTTGTGGGGTGTGTGGTTGACAGGCAGTAGGGGCTACATGGACAGGACTTCAATGGTGTTTCGGTTGTGTGTGATGAGTTGCACAGTGGCTGCCGTGTGGTACTATATTCAGTGTGGCTTGTGCATGCAGACGTGGCTCCTTGGGTATTGCTATGTCTGTGATGGGTCATGTGGGGTGTGAGTCTGTTGTTCATGTCCGTGTGCACATTGTTCACTTGTTCGTGACGGTGGGCGGTGCTGCGTGTTCGTCTGCTACGTGACATGTCCCATGTGTTGGTCGTGTTCCGGTCCTCATGCCTCCAGTAATCCAGCCCTGTCCAGTTTCCCACCTGCAAGTTGTTCGTGCGTGCACTGTACTGGATGCCACATGGCTCTAAGCGGGGGTGCTCCATGTTGCAGGTCTGTGGGGGTGGGGGGTGTTGTGGGTTGTGGGGGTGGCTGGACACCCACTGACACCGATTGCTGTGGACCGTGATGTCTGCCTTTCGGCTGTCGTTGTGCACTGCGGTGGCTGACACGTGGCTGTGGGGTGTGGGGGATGCTCCTCCTTGCTGTGCTGTGGGACTAGGGGCCTGATGTGTGTTGTACTTGGGCTGTCCACCGTCCCACCCACTGCACTTTGTGTTCCTGCCACTTACCTGTTACTTGTCGGTTAGTGCAGCTGTGGCGGACACATGGGTGTGGTGGGTGCTCGTTGTGGCGCTTCTGGCATATTTGGGGACCTGTTGGTGGTTACGTGGCTGGCTGAGTGTACACATGTCCCCACGTATCTTACAGTTGTTCGGTTTGGGCTGTGTGTGGTGGTGTCTGTTGCATGTGTGTGTGATGTGTTGTGTATTGTGTGCTGGACATGGGGGTGTTTGTCCCTGGGAGCTGTGGCATGGTGGTAGTGCATGTGAGTACATAGCGGTGTGCTGGTATACATTAGTTTGTACTTACCAGCCTCCACTCCCTCTGCTAATCCGGCGAGGATCTCCGGATGTATTATGACTCGCACCTTCTCCTCCCACGCTTTGAAGGTCTTGAAGAGCGCGGGATTCCCTCCGCCAGTGACGGCAGCCAGCTCTCTGTTTTTGCCCTCCTTCTTCTTGACCAGGCTCTTGACGTCATTCCAACGTTTGTTTATTTCTCCTCTGTTCCTGGGCAGGGTCCCGACTGCATTGACCTGGTCTACGATCCGGTTCCACATTCTGTTTCTGGTGGCTAGTGGTGTGTGCTGGACCATGTTCCCATAGATTTGTGGGTACACCTTGATGATCTCATCGACCATGACCGTCAGCTCAATGGGCGTGAACTTGGGCATTCTTTGTGGTGCCATGGTGTTTGTGGTGCTGGTGCGGTGTGTGTTGTGTAATGTGCAGGGGGTTTGTGGTGCCGGTGTTTGGTGGTGGTGGTGGTGGTGGTGGTGGTGGTGGTTGTGATGTGTGCGTTTCTGTGGTGTGCTGCTGTCCTTGCTGTGTCACTGTGTCCTCTCCTCTCCTCTCTGGTTTGCAATGTTGCAAGGGGTTGTGGTCTGTGGGAGTGCTGCTTTTGTACTTACCTATGTGGGTGTGTCCTCATGGTCTGTTGTTTTCAGGTGTGTTGTGTCTGGGGTTCTGGCCTTTGTAGTTTTTGTTTGTCCGGGGGGTGTTTTCGGGATGTGTACTGTGCTTGTGTATTTGTGCGTGCCTTGCTGTGTGGACTTGTTGGCCATGTTGTGTGCTATTGGTTTTGTGAGCGGATGGTTTCTGTGCAGGTACGTGGGCGCCATGGCTTCTGCCGTGTCGATTCTCATCGGCGTTGTTTGCGCTGGCGGGCGGTATATTTGTAGTTTTCCCGCGCTCATGGCGGTGCGATCGTAATTTCACGTGCGGTGTGTCGGCCGTGAGGGCGGGCGGTTTTGTGTTGTCGTGCGTGTTTCCGTCCGTGGCGGGCGGTTTGACTCCGACTCGGACGATGGCGGGCGGTATCTTGTGTGATTTTTCCGCCGATGGCGGTTTTCGGTTTGTGTAATCGTAATGGCGTGGTCGGTTTTCAGACGGTGTGTGCGGGCGGATTTTTGCCGCTTCCATGCCTGGCGGATTTTTTTACGCCGGGTATCGTAATGGGCCCCTAAGTATTCAAAATTGAGTTTGTTCCGCGGTCGATAGGTGGATGCATGTATGGTGGTCTTAGGTATGTTGATTTGTGGTGTTTTGAGTTGGAAAGCTACCAGATGGTGGCCTGACCATGTGATTGGAGTAATCCTTTACTAGTTCTAGAGTTGCAAAAATGACATCTACGATGTGCCCAGTGATGTGTGTGGCTTTGTGGATGATCTAATATGGGTTCAGTGTGTCTAGGCCAGTAATGTTAGTTCTTGGATGGAGCATATTGGGTTTTTCAAACCATATGTTTAGGTCACCAAGGATGCACAGGTTGGAGTGTAGTGTCATAAGGTTTGAAACTGTGTCTAGAAATGTGTCTGGGAATGTTACATTGCTAGGTGGTGGATTGTAAAGGAGGAAATAACAGGAGGAAGTTGGTGTAGGGTTGCATCTGATCATGAGGGCCTCACAACCTTGTATGGGAACATCAACAGCTTTGGTGAGGTTAATTATTTCCTTGAATATAACAGCTAGTCCACCTCCCCTTTTGCTTATAAGATTTTGCATGACAGATTGTTTGCCTGGAGGAATGACTTCAAGCATCCTGCATCCGTTTCTCTAACCCTCACTCCCTGCATCCGATGTATCAGATGCGGAGGTTGCTCCTTCTCCTACCTAGCAGCGGATACATAGAATGAGCTACCCTTTCATCTACAGACCTCCCCATCTCTTCCAGAGTTCCTAAAGTCCCTGAAGACCTGGCTATTTGGCTAATCAACTAGGCCATGTCAGGGCCTGCATACCCTCATGGGTGACAAGTAGGGCTCTACAAATCTACTGATTGATTGAGGCAACACTGGAGCCATGGGTTAGACCTGGCATCCTTGGCGTGGTTTTCCCTGACTTTTTGCCTCTACCTCCTGTGTTTTTGATGCTGTGCTGGATTTTGTTTTTGCTGGCTTAGATGCTTTGGGCATTTTGCCGCTGCTGATCAGTGTCAAAGTGTAAGTGCTCCCTGTGTATATTGATATTGTGATTGGTTCTCCCTGATTGGCATATTTGTTTTACCATTAGTTCCCTAGTAAAGTGCACTGAGTGTGCCACGGCTGGTAAATCAAATGCTACTAGTGGGCTTGCAGCACTGATTGTGCCACCCACATGAGTAGCCCTGAAAAGAGGTCTCCGGCCTGCCCCCGCAGTGCCTGTGCGCAGTTTGTTAACTGCCATGTTGACTTGGCAAGTGCACCCACATTTGCCAGGCCCTACCCTTCCCTTTTCTTACACATAAGACACCCCTATGGTAGGCCCAAGGTATCCCCTGGGCAGGGTGCAGTGTATGTGAAAGGTAGGACATGTACTGGTGTGTGTGTAACATGTCCTGATAGTGAAATACTGCCAATTTCGTTTTTCACTATTGAAAGGCTATCTTGCCCTATAGGACAGAATGGGGAATGCTTTGTAACATTTTACAAACATATCTTCCCATAGGGATATGAGAGAAAAATGGAGTTTGGTATCCCTGAACTCAGGATTTAATAACACATCTTTTAGTAAAAATGGTTTTTCAATTATGTGTTTGAAAATAGCACTTTTAGAAAGTGGCTATTTTCTTGTTCAACCTTCCAGTGTGCCTCTGGCTGTTTGTGGATTGACTGTCAAGCTTTGGAGTGACAGGGGCTGGGGAGGTGCAGTGGCTCCAGGAGTCTGAATGAGTCAGCACTAGGCTGAATAGGCCTGATCTGCATTTGGAGTGGTAGGAGGAGTAGCACCTGTACCTGAATAGGGCTGTGCCTGCCTTCCACAATGCTGGCTCCGCCCCCCTGTGGTGTGTCTTGAGCTAAGGCTCACACTGACAAAGGATGTTGTTGGGCACTTGCAGAGTGCCCCCCAGAACTGGTTTGAACTGGGCTCAGAGCCCCTTGCACAAAGAGAACAAAGACATTTTGGGGTATAAGTATCAGACCCAAAACCCCAGACTTTAGATCATTCCTGGAATTCAAGAGGAACCTTTGCCAAGGAGAAGAGATGGAGAGACTGAGGAGAAGTACTGCCCTTGCTGTGTGTCTGGGGTTGGCCTGCAGTTGCTGTTTCTGCCAAGGAAAGGAGAAGGACTTTGCTGTGTGCTGTGTCCCCTGCTTGAAGGAGATCTCCAAGGGCCTGAAGTGAGCTGGCCTCCTGTTCAGAAGTCTCAGGGACACAAAAACTTCACCCCCAGCTACCCTGAACTCTTCTGTTGTGCGTTCTGACCTGCCTTGAGGTGCCTGTGCCAGTTTTGGGCCTCTGGAGGTTGTTGCTGCTGTTTGGGAGCTGGGAGAGAGAAGAAACTCAAAGAACTACAGAAATCGACGCATCGCTCTTCTTGCGGCTGTTTTTCCAAAGCATCTTCACGGCGCGAGAAAAATTTCCACGTATGGCCGCGCCGCTGGAAAACCGTCGCAGCGCCTGCCGTTGCTGAAAGAATTGACGCATCGAGGGATCGCAGCTGAAGAGGACCGACGCAGTGCCGCCCAACGCCGCCGCATCGATCGCCGACACATCCCGGATTTCCACGCATCGTACCTGTGCGGCAAGTTCTTCTGAGGCATCAACTGCGGGCCGGAACCGGCACGAAGAATCGCCGCATCACTCCCCATACAGACCGGAATCGACGCAACCCTTCCTCTGCGTCCAGCGGGACTGTCGCATCGCCTCCTCAGGGTCTCAGGAGTGTCGTATCTCTTTGTTTTCCGACGCTGCGACTGTTTGACTTGGTGAACTTTGACGCAACTACAGGTACTTTGGTGAAAAGTCATGCATCCATAGTTTTCTATGGTACAAGTTCTTGAAACCTTTTGAAAGTCATATTTTTAACTGTTCATGTTGGACTTTTGTCATTTTGGTCTTGTTTAGTTTAGATAAAGATATTTTATTTTTCTAAACTGGTGTGGTGTCCTTTTGTGGTGTTTTCACTGTGTTACTGTGAGTGTTGGTACACATACTTTACAGATTGCCTTTGGGAGAAGCCTGTCTGCTCGTGCCAAGCTACCAAGAGGATGAGCATGGGTTATCTAGAGTGTGTATTCCCCTTACCCGAACTAGAAGCAAGGGTCCCTATTTGGACAAAGGTACCTACCTCTGCCAACTAGAGACCCCCATTTCTAACACCGTGTCATCGCCCAACCATGATTCAGTTATGAAGAGTAAGTCAGGTTATGTTTCAGTGAGTAGATTGCGGATGAGGTGCTTGTTTTTAGAGAGTGATTAAGCATTTCTTAGTAGGCAGTCTAGAGATTGTGTTTTGGTGATGGTGTGAATTTGTTTGCTAGAGGAGTGAGTAGTACTCCTCAGTCTTTTTAGCATGTGTATTATTAGTGTTGATATTAACTGTATGAAGATAGCAATCATGTCGTTTTTTGATATCGGAGTCCTCATGCAGCAGGTTTAGAAGGTATTTTGTTGGGTCTGCATGTGTAGGTAGTGGAGATGGTAGTTGAGAGTGAGTCAATGAGCTGTGTTGTTTTTGTAAAGTATCCTTGTTATGTAATGGACTTGGAGATGTGAAGTTGCAAAGAGTAGAATGTTGTTTATTTTGTTTGTGTCAGTTTAGGGTGGAAGGTGTATGGGTTAGGGGTGGTGGTGGTGGTGGAGCATGTGGGGGATGTTATAAGGCTCTAAATTGTGCAATGGATGAGAGGTGGGTGAATGAGTGTTGTGTTGGGGTGTTTGTGGTAAGTTTGGTAAAGATAGAAGAATTTGAGTAAAGATGGTTTAGGATCAGTATTATTTGTGTAGTCATGAGGGTGGGAGTAGGTGTTTGTTTCTGTTTTGTGATGGAATATAGTATATATAAATAGAATAGGTTGTGCTTGTTTGAAATTTTGATGTGCTGGTGTGTGTGTTATGTTTTGTTTTTGTGGACTAGTGAGATGAGATATTGATGTAGTTAATCTCAGTGAATGATTTGAATGTAAATTTCTGTTGGTGAGTGGAAGTTGAGCGGTAAAGGGGTAGTGTAGTGCGTTGGAGGAGTGTGTGTGTGGTGTATGAGAGGAGATGGACGGGTTTTATGGGCGTGTTAGATTTGATAGCTGGAAGATGTAATATGTATGGTAGAGTGGAGTGGAAGTATTGTTTGGTTTTGTGTTTGTGGTAGAAAGAGGAGGAGTGTGTTATTGGTGGTTGATATGAGGGAGGATTGAGTATAGCTTTGATGGTGATGGAAAGGGGTCTGTTAGGAGTAAGTAGAGGGTAGAGCTGCAGTTTTGTATGAACAGGAAGTGTGTGTTTGTAGGGATTAAGGTTAAGTATAATGAGGGTTTGTGTTGTTTTGGTGATGTGTGGATTTGATAGTGGTATAGGACAGAGTGGTGGTTTGGATGAGAATGAAGGTGTCATTGTGTGGCAGTTGGGGTAGAAGGGTGTATAGATGTGCTTTGTGGGGTTTTGTGGGATAGTTGTTGAGACACTGAAGTGTGGAAAGACTTTGTTTGTTGTAAATGAGTGGTGTTCATTTGCTGAGAGTGTGTTAATATGTATATGAATGTGGATGGGTTAAGGTGGAGGCTGGTAAATGGTACAAATGGCAGAAAGGGTAGCATCTCTGGCCCTAGGCTCAACCCGACCTGAACAGGCCCAAACAGGCAACTGCCCTTGTCCTCTCCGGCCTTAGCTGTGATGCCCTGAGCCCTAAGGCTAAATACCTCTAGTGATCAGGTGACCTTTGGCCAATGGGAACCCTAGACCTAACCCCACCTAGTCAGAACCCTAGTCCTAAGCCCTAGGACTAATAGGAGATCTGGCCATTTCAACCAATCACAGCCCTAGCCCTAGTAACTACTCAAAAGCCAAACCTTAAGCCCTAGATCCAATTGAAACCCAGCCCTAGGAGCTTATCAGAACCCTAGCCCAATAAACCAATGCAATCTCATACCCTGAGCTCTAAATCCAATAAAAACTCTAACCCTAGAAACCAATCAGAACCCTTGCCCTATAAGCCAATGAGATCTCAAACCCTAAGCCCTAAGTCAAAAAGAAGCCATAGCCCTAGGAACCAATCAGAACCCTAGACCTATCAGCCAATCAGAACTCAAACCCTAAGTCGTTGGTCCAATAGAAGCCTTAGGAGCCAGTCAGAGCACAGATGCAACAACCAGTAAGAAACTTATATAAGGGTCATGTGACCTTAAACACAAACTGGTGTGCAGATGGGCAGGGAGATGCTCCTAAAGTCAAAATCTCCTTGGATACAGACAGGCTCAGTCCTCATTTTGCAGTTCCTATTCAACCCTGCGAGTAGGCCCATATCTAAAACCACTAAAAATACTGCTTTATGCGCACCTAAACAAATCACTTTTTCTAGCAAAAAACGAGTGCTACATATACTTTGAAAACACAATTTTAGCCACAAACCAGAGTCAGCAGTCTCTTTAACACACTTTGGTTAGGCTATGGGATGTATTTTGCCTTTTTAGCTTGTGAAAATGGGGGGGTGGATTGCCTTCTAGATGCCTCAGCATAGCATAGGGGAAAACCGTGGGGGAGGGAATTTGACAGTCACGGGTAGAAGAAAATAGCAGTTTTAAAAGTTCAAATAGTGGATAAGGGGGTAGAATCGTTAATGATCTCAGAGTTCTCAAGGTTTTTAGTGCCATGAATGAGTAGTTCAATCAGTTTATATTTCTTTTTACCATTCTGGGACTTGTAGTCCTGACTTAATTAGGGATCCACACAACTACAAATACCAGAATGGAAAGAAGAAAATTCATGAATGTAAAGAAAAAAGCAGACCTGTCTGAGCTACTTATGACTGGAATTGTGAAACTTTAGATCACTGTCATATTTAACTTCAAGCTCACAGAGAAAGGACTTTGGGCTAGATATGCAAAGCATTTTTGCAGTCGCAAATGACCTGATTCGCAGAATCGGGCCATTTGCAACTGCAAAAATTAATTTTGTAATGCGCAAACAACAAATTGTAATTCAGTAACTTGTTACCGAATTGCAGCTTGGGTTTGCGAACAAAAACAGAATTGCTATTTGGTAGGGGCGTGTTCTGGGCGTCCCTTACAAATAGGAAATCTGAATGGTATGTACTAATGTTTTGCAACCGAAATGCGGTTGCAAAACATTCACACTTTACCATCAACTTAACGTTCGTGATAACCCAATCACAAATGGAAAGTAGTCCCCTTGGGACCCCTTCCCCTCTGAGAATATTTAAAAATATATTTTTTAGGAGAGGGCAGTGGACCCACGGACCACTGCTTAGTCCTATAAAATAAAAATGAAACTTTAATTTTTTTTTTTTAAACGCATCCCACATTCCTTTATGAATCGTGCTCCAATGGATGCAGCCCTCCGGGGAAATGCCTGATGAGTTAACTGGCCAATCCAGCCCTGATCACATGTATTCAAAGGGATTTCAAAAGAAATCTAATCATTAAGTAGAACTGGAAATTGGCAGGTAGAAAGGAATAGTTACCATTGTGTTTATTTTTTATGAAGTGAGTGCCACGGTCCACCATATGCTGCTCAGCTCAGATATCCCTATGCCCTCAATATGAAATTACGACTTTTCTCATACTACAAGTGTGTCTACAGATAACAGTGCTAAACCTTTGACAGTTTGATTTTTACAGTAAATCTAGAGATGTTTTGGGGCAGATGTATCAAGGATTGCATTTGCGATTCCTTAATAGCGAATTTTAGCGAATTGCTATTAAGGAATCGCAAAATGCTATGTATGTAGGAATCGCAATAATAATTGCGATTCCTTAATATTCCTTAATTGCGAATTGCAAATTGCGATTCGCAATTAAGGAATACCTTCCCATTCATTCCTATGGGCGTAGAGGCCCATAGGAATGAATGGGAAGACATTCTCAATTTGCGAATCGCAATTAGAGAATCGCAAATTGAGAATGCAATTTCAAGGGTGCCAGGGTGTCCTTTTGACACCCTGTTGCACCCTGAAATATGTATGTGTGCACATGTGGCGCACATACATGCCCTAAGGGCATGTATGTGCGCCACATGGCACTTTGAAAAATGCTAAAAGTGCATTTTTCAAAGAAATTGCATATTACCACCAACTTGAAGTTGGTGGTAATTTGCGATTCCTTAAGGCCAAATTGCACTTTTTGGTGCTTCTTACATTGGATTTAAGGAATCGCAATTTGCGATTCCTTAAATGCAATCGCAAAATAGGGAATCGCAAATTTTGCGATTCCTTATTTTGCGAGGCAGTTTTGCCTTAATACATACCACTAAGCAAAATTGCGAATTTCGGCGTTTGCGAACGCAATTTTGCTTGATACATCTGGCCCTTTGTGCTCTAAAAATGCAGGTATCTCACTAATTTGGGAAGGGGCCAATTCATGAAAGCATTTATGAATACAGGATGTAGTACTACATGAGTAGTCTTTTACATCCTCTAACACCCCTTTGTGAGTCAGCCTCAAAATGCCTAACTTATTAGTAAAAGTGCAAAGGGGCCCAGTCCTTCTATTTGTACAAACTGTATATGAGCATTCCATGAAATGTCCCATTTTATGCCCATTTTAGATGTCTTGGAGCTGATTCACAAAGGCCTGTAAGCGTAGGTAAAATACTATTATAGGAGTGCTACTTTACATACACCAAAATCCCTTTGCAACAAGGCCCTGATATCTCAGTATTTGAAAAACACTCCACATCAATTTTCAAGCACTGTTTAAAATGTTGCATATTGGCTGCAGTAAGCCTATTCACAAAGACGTTTTGGAGTACGTAAAATAGTACTCCTGTAGTATTATTTGACAAACTTTTAGATGTGTTTGGGAATTATCCCCAAAACATCTAAAAGGGATTAAAATGAGAATGCTCTGGGAATATTCATAGAAAACCAGTACAAATTGAAAGGATTGTGCTATCTTTGCACTTTTACTAATAGAGTAAGCATATTTAAAAGTTTACTCCTGTAGTTCTACCTTAAAAACTCTGTCAATTTTTTTTAATCTGTCCCAAAATGTTTACAATGTCAACTTAAATGCAAGTTAAGCCAAGGACACTTTGGGACTAGTTCACAAAAGCATAAGACTAAGCAAGATGACTGAACCAATTTTGATTTATCCTCAGATTCTCCCACAACATGGGTTCAGTCACTAATTCCTTCTTTGTTTTGACAGCTTACTGTCATGTGTGCCAACTTCAAAAGTTTCCTAAACTGCTCTTACTGTCATTTTGTCTTCTTTTGATTTTGATTGGTACCATTTGGTCACGTGAAAGGGTGATCACTTAATGCATTCTGGGTGTTGTAATGTTGCGTTGCTGTCATTGAACTACTTAGACTAACACCCCTGAAAGCAATTATTTGCAGGTAAAAATTTCAGGAAAGGGGACAGTGTTCATAAGAATGTGGAGTAACGTTGTCACCTTACTTGATACCCGCTGTTCAGAGCATTTGCTATTAAAACAAAATAAATCCCCTAAAAAGAATGGTGTAATTGTTGCCTTAGACGTAAGGGTCTCAGTTAATATATTAACATTTTTGTACTATATTTTATATTTCTTTGTGCAAGATTTGACAAAGACCACAGAAAAACAATGATTAAAAGAACTTCTCATAGTTTACTTGTATGCTGCAAAAATATTAGAACGTGTCTTCATTTCAAACAAGCTTTTCTTACTTTGGAACCTGATACCGGATAACGTCCGAGAGATTAGCATGCCCCACGTCAGGTGTGAATACTTCATCCTCTGTGTACTTGAATGCAAGCAAAACAAGCACTTGCAATGCAATAGGTCTCGCATTACTGGAAGTTTGAGGTATTGGCGTTGCAAATAAGAATGCAACGCCAATAGTTAAAACTTTTAGTAATGTGAAACCTATTGCATTGCAAATGCTTGCATAGTGAGCCAGGCATCAGCACTGCTTGTCTCGGTGCAGTATCGCAAGCTGCTACTGGATGTCCCTAGTGAATCAGGAACCAGCACTGCATGTCTGGGTGCAGTACCGCAAGCTGCTCCTAGAGGTCCCTAGTGAGCCAGGCACCAGGGCTGCATGTTTCAGTGCAGTACAGCATGCTGCTCCTAGAGGTCTCTAGTGACCAAGGCGCCAGCACTGCACGTCTCGGGCAGTACCGAAGCTGCTACTAGCCGTCCCTACTGAGCCATGAACCAGCACTTCATGGTGCAGTATAGCAAGTTGCTATATTATAAGTTGTTTGTAAGCAACACTGCACGCCGCCTGTGCCCCGCTTGGCTTCAGTGAGCAAACTTTGCTGAAGGAGAAATTATTAAAAGAAAGCCCAGACTGTAGCATCTCATTTGTCATGCAAGGAGGCACAATTATGTTCATCTCACCCTTGATCTGACTGTATTACTCCCCTCTAAATTGCAATAGTTAGAAAATAATGATTCACCAGTAAGAACTGATCTGTGGTTTAATAGTTCAAAGTTAAAATGGGCAGGTTAAATTCCGCTAATGGAGAATAGCTACTGGAACTTCAATTAAGAGGTTCGGGAAGCCAAAATAAAGTTAGGGTACCAAGGCAATAGATAGGCAAGAGAAACAAAAGTAAGCCAGGAAAACTTAAGGGATAACAGACATGCACCATTTTAGCAGCTGTACCTGAATGCAACTGGTCTTTTCACTCGTCTGAAAGAGTGGTGGTGTCAGTCATTTACTAAATGTTAAAGGTTATAACTTAGCAGCCTGAGTGCCAAAGTTAGGCACATGCCTCTGATGGAGCAGGATAAATGAAAGATTTTAACCTCCTAATAATTTACGTAAAATAATTAATAAACATGCTCGTTTAAGTAAATAACCAACAATGTATGTTACATGTGAAGGGTTAAAGGTAACACGCTATTTTGTGTGCAAATTAATCTACTTATAATTGTTGATGTGGCTAACATAAACGTAATATTTGCGTACTAATAGAATAATGAAATGCATGATTTGTGCTTTAAAAATAAAACGTGTAGTGGCAAAATAAAGCGATGGTAAGGAAGGGACGGCTTTATATGTTGCTTTTTGCTAGGTAATACCTAATTAGGGTACGTAGAATGATGGGAGGGAAACGAAAGGGTTTATATTCTTTATTTTAACAATATTTTGTTTATCTTTATAAATAGTGCGCTTAGGCCTGTTGAGCAGCGATATAAAATGGCCGCCATGAGCTAGAATACGCATGCGCGAGAGGAAATGTAGACAAGGAGAAAGGCCGTGAACAAGAATGACCACGTGATCGTTCCAAGAGCCTAGGATGAAAGCATGGTCAAGGCTATTGTGACCTTACTGAGTAAATGTGTGCCAAGATGGGTCAGCAAGAAGCGTGAGAAGTCAAAAAGAATAAATGGACAAAAGAACTGTTGAACCTAGAATGTATCGGAAAATGATACAAGTTGGACTGATCGAAGCGGATGAGTAATGTCACGAACTGTGGGAAACGATGCAAGTATGGACATTCCACAAAGAACTGGTTAGAACAAGGAAGTTTGATAAAAAGATGTATATGGACTCAAACGGACCAATTAGAGAGAATCACGCCATAAAGATGCAACATTTTCAATTAGTAAGCTAGTATTAGGGTATAAGAAGACCTACTCTTGGTGGGGAGGGTGATGATGCTGCTGGTTGCTGAGAGATGCTTTTTGCTGTTTTTGGCTGCTGTTAGCTGCGTATGGAGTTGCTGCTGCTGATGCTGACGAGCTGATGCTGCTGCTGCTATTTTATATTTTTTATTGAGTATAAGATGCTGCTTTTGGAGAACTTTAACTCCGGATAGATTTTCCATTTAGAACTATTAGACTTTTATTCTTAAAATACTGAAGAGGAAATGAACGAGAAGGCCTGTTTTTCCAGAACAGATAGATAGAGATTTTGGGAGTTCTTGCTGTGACGAACTTTACTTTTCCATCTAATAGGTATGCATTGCAATTTCAATTTATTCTTATAATGATGATAAATGTAATAATCTGAATAATAAACCTAAACTTATTTCTTGCTTCAAAACTTTATATAAACTTTATTACTCTTTAAACAAATGACTCAGTGGTTCTTTAGCTCAATGATTAATGAAAAATGTTAAAAGGTTATTGTGATTGAGCTGGTCTTAATCACCATCAACTGATTCCTACTAGTTGGTCCATCGACCAATGAGCGGAATACCTTAAAAGCAATGAGAAATATTATGTTGTGTTAAAAAGAGGTATCCCGTCTCCTTCCAGCGAATCGTTCTACTGTTTTTCTCCTAGGTTGATGACGGAGGAAATCCAGGGAATAAATGAGTGAGTGAATGCATATGCGGTGTTATGGGCCCCACCGTCATATGGATATAATCTGTGTATTGGAGGGATAGTTGTACCTGGATGACCGAGTCATATAGGAGAAGAATTTTTATTGTTAGCGCTGGATCAGATTTCTTGGTAGCAGAGTTATGGTTACTATAGATTAGTTTGGTGATTATTGATTATTGATTATTGATAAATTCATGTCTAACACTTTATGTTGAGTCGCGTTATGTTATATGTAAGTTTTCACGCTTCTGGGAAGTAGGAAGTGGAACACGTGTGGCAAGAGAAGTCACATGGAATAGTGCATTGTCTGAGTTCATATTGGTGATAACACAGGTTGTGTTATGATAGGGACATTTTCCGCATAAAAGGTGTGTAAGTGAAATAGTGACCGGTTTTCTTGTGAAACTCTGGCCTTAATTCTCAGGAACAGTATAGTCTCCACATGTGTTTATCCCCAGAGAAATGGGTTTACCGCTTGCTTGAAAGAAGGGTAAGGTAGAGGGAAGTGCTACTTTATCGGCGAAACAGAAAAATTCTGTGGTAGGGTAGAGGTAAGCGCTGCCTACTGGAAAATACAGAATTCTTGTGTAAATGGACAAAGCTATCTCTTTGGTTTAGCGAATCAGACAATGGAAATGTGTTTTAAATGTTGTAACTAACGAAGAATTGTTGAAAAAGAAATTGCCGATAAATTTTGTAAAGGAGGGGTCAGGAGCAGAACTGACGTAGACAAAAGCCGCGCTGGGATTGGACAGTGCGCTAGTCATACAGAGTCAGGAGCAGAACTGACGTAGACAAAAGCCGCGCTGGGATTGGACAGTGCGCTAGTCATACAGAGTCAGGAGCAGAACTGACGTAGACAAAAGCCGCGCTGGGATTGGACAGTGCGCTAGTCATACAGAGACAGGAGCAGGGCTGACGTAGACAAAAGCCGCGCTGGTATTGGACAGTGCGTTGTAGACAGAAACTGCTGTGATTGGAGTGTTGGTGTGAGTCGCGCTAGTATTGGTTGGAATAACGCATAGAGAACAGTGTTGAATTGCGGATCGTTTGAGGAGAGAAAGCGATTGTGAATTATGTCTTATTATGAGTATGGTAGAGAGAAAACGTCATGGATGTCGAAAGTTAAGAACTTTTTTAAGAAAGACAAAAAGGTAGTGACTAGAGAGGGACAAGTAATTCCTCCGCCGAAATCACCAGCTTCGCACATGATGCTGAAATATGGATATCATACATGCATATGGTTAGAAAATTGGACAAAATATACCAAGAATGATGGAGCATTGGCTTTCCCTGAGAATGGTTCATTTAGTGTAGCTGTACTTCGGAATTTGAGAGAGAAGATGGCAATGTTAGAACCTAGACCTAGACCGACACAGTTTGAAGCTTTATGTGAATGGGAAGATGAGATGTATGAACGAGAGAGATTCAGAGGATTAAAGAATCATGAGTTTGTGCCTGGAAGGTTATGGGGAGTAAATCATGAGAACAGAATAAAGCGTTGGAGATGTGCTAATATGACAGGAGGTTTGTTTCCAGCTTTTACAGTTGAGGAAGAAGCAAAGAAAAAGTGTACAGAGAAAAAGAAACATGTGGTTCTGGAAAAGTATGGGTATGGTGGTAGTGAAACGGAAGATGAATTGCTGGAAGATATTTTAAACAGAAACCCACCTCCATAACAACAGACTTCTGCGGTGGTGACACCTAATGCACCGCCAATAGAAACTGGGAGGAATAAAATACCCGAACGAAGATATGAGATAAATAGGTCACAAGATCAATTAAAAACTTCACAAAATGAAGAGATAGAAAGTGACAATGCAACTGAAATAGCAAAAACCACAAGAGAATTGACTGAGAAAATAAGAGAATTGACAAAGAATATGGAAGCTGTAACTGTACCAGTAACGATAGGTCCAGTAATGCCAGTTTTTGAGAATCAGAAAATTGATGAACGTTCTTTAGTGATTCCTATGAATTCACATTTGCAAAGAAAAAGAGAAGGGATGGAACTGGACAATGAAGGTGCACACCATTTGGTTAGTACCTATAGACCAAGCCCACCTACTAATTTGACGATAAATGAGAATGAGTTCAGGAGAATACCTATGGTAACAGAGTCTGCATCAGAGACACCAGAAAGAAGTAACAATTGGATAGAATTAAATAGTACCCCTGTAGGTCAGACTCCAGATGAGTTAAATAAATGGATGAAAACGCTAAAAACGAAAGAGACAGAAGTAAAACCATTAGATGTAATTAGGTTAAAAATAGACATGGAAGAATTGATTTTAGGAACGATTGGTACAGAAAAATTGAAAAATTATCAGGATGATGAGATTATGTTTTTGTGCAAGAGTATTACATGGAGAGCTAGAAATTTACATGACAAATTAGAAGAGACAGCGGATGAACTAGGAGTAGAATTTGTAAAAGTGAGAACGTTGCAGAAACCATATAGAGTAGATTTTTGTGAGAAAGATATAGAGAATCTGAACACATCAGGACGATATACCCAAATAAAAGAATTAATTGTTTTGCTGAGAAAATGGGGTGATGTGGATAGATGGAGAAGTAGATGGATGAAAAAGAATGAGAAAGTAACAGATAAAGCATCTTTGGCTTTTGCAGTAACAGATAAGGAGCCAATTGTAAGGGAGTACCCGATGAGAGAAACTCCAGGAGGTAGTTATGTGCATGTTCCATGGTCTAGACAGGATATACTGTCATTTACAAATGATTTCCCAAAGTTGAGAGAGAAGCCAGTAGAATGGTACAGACAAGTGGAGAGATTTGTTAAAGTTTCAAAGGTGTTGTGGATAGACTTGGATGGATTGTTTGATATAGTAGTGCCAGCTGATTTGTGGACAGAATGTAAGATTACTATTGATTGGCCAACTGTAGAATATCCAAGGGATGCTAAAACAGGAGCGCCAGGACCAGAAGTGATGAGAAAGTACGATCAAGTAATTACCTTTTTGAAGAATAAGATTCCACCTAAAGAAACGGATTGGGTAAAAATAGACAGAACCACGCAGGAAAGTAAAGAATCAGTGCATGCTTACTATGAGAGACTGTTGTTAGTTTTCAAACAATATAGTGGTTATGAGACACTAAATGAGAAGGATATGAGTCATTTTGTATATAGATTTGTATATGGGTTGAAACCAGAGATAAGTGAGATGATTAAACAGCATATGATTTGTTGGCAGAATAGCACAGTCGATGAGGTTTTGAGATATGCTATGTATTGCAGTGATAATATTGAGAGTAGACAGCGTAAATTGAAAGAGAAAGCGATGTGGGCACAGGTGAAAGTTGCAGAGAAGCAAGAAGCTCAATTGAGTAATACAGGTAATGAAGCAGGACAGGCTAGATTTCGACCAAATATAGGCAAAGGAAAAGGACAAATGAGAATAGATGAGGCAAAGAAAAAGTGGCCATGCCACAACTGCGGAAAGCTAGGGCATTGGAGAAACGAGTGTAAATTTCCTCCTAAACTTAATGCGGAAAATCAATCATTAAATTCACAGGTGCAGAGTGAGGTAGTTACTCCACAGAGTCAGGTGCCACAACCACCACTTCCCAAGAGTGTTAACCAACAGAAATTCAGTGCAGAAACAGGATTCTACGGAGGAGAGCAGGTAACACAGTTGCCGCGTGCAGCTGTCATTTCTCAATATTGGTTACGACAGGATGATGATGGGACGGATGAAAGCTTCTGACGGTGCCTATGAGAGGGGAAGAGTGCGTGCTTGGCGCAACTCTAGAGGTAGATCAAGCAGGTCCATTTGTGGATGGAGAAGTGAATGGTGCAAATGTAACATTCCTTGTGGACACTGGAGCTACCCGTTCTACTGTTAGGTCAGTGGTAATTCCAAACCTTCCTCTCTCAGGTGAACATATCCAAGTAGTTGGAGTATCGAATCAGCAAATTAAGATGCCTCTTACTAAATTAGTGGAGGTAAAGATTGGTCCATTTAGTGAAATGCACCGATTTGTGGTGTGTGATTGTAGTCCTGTGAACCTATTAGGACGCGATCTATTGTGCAAAATGAATTGCACTATCTTATGTACTCCAGATGGAATTGCATTTCAGACCCCAGATGAAGATGTATTGTATAAAATGACACTGGTAAATTTAGAACCAGAAGTAAATGATTTGTTTCCTGTATTTGATGCAGAGAAAATCCCAATTGAACTGAAAGAGACAGTGAAAGAGGAAGTGTGGGACTTTACAGGAGAAGATATAGGATTAATGAAAGAGGTAGATCCCGTTAGAATCTCCGTAAAAGAGGGAACGAGTTACCCAAATACGCCCCAGTATAAATTGACACCAGAAATAATTGAAGGAATAACGCCAGTAATAAATAAAATGGTTGAACAAGGGATTCTAAAAGAAATCATGAGCAGTCCATGTAATTCGCCAATAATGGGACTGAAAAAGCCAAACGGAACATATAGAATTGTACAGGATTTGAGGAAGGTAAACAAAATTGTAGTGCCTTGTTGCCCAATAGTACCGAACCCTGCTGTGATTCTATACCAGATTCCACGTGAAGCAGAATGGTACACAGTAATTGATTTATGTCATGCATTTTTCTCTATTCCATTGCATCCAGATAGCCAGCCATTATTTGCGTTCAGGTTCGGAGAGCGTATTTTGGCATGGTGCCGAATTCCTCAAGGGTACACAGAAAGCCCCTCGATCTTTAATCAGATTCTAAAGAAATCCTTGGAAGATTTAAAAATGCCAGAAAAGTCAGTGATGGTTCAGTATATTGATGACCTACTGGTGGCATCAAAAACGAAGGAAGCATGTGTCAATGATACAATTGCTTTGCTGAATCATTTAGCCAAAAGAGGACATAAAGTGTCCCCATCAAAATTGCAGTTTTGTCAACAAGAAGTCCAATATTTAGGGCATAAAATTGAGAAAGGAGTGCGAAAGGTAACGACTGAGAGAATAAAGATGATTCAAGGAATGAGAGCTCCAATGACGCAAAGAGAGGTAAGAATGTTTCTGGGAATGGTTGGATATTGTCGACAATGGATAAGCGGTTTTTCGTTGATCGCCAAACCGTTGCAAAAACTTACAAAGAAGGATGTTAAAGATCCTTTTGAAATGAATGATGAGGAAATGAAAGCATTCAGAGAGCTGAAAAAGAAATTGTGTGAAGCTCCAGCATTGGGAATGCCTGACTATGAGAAAGACTTTGAGTTGTATTGCAGTGAAAGAGATGGATGTGCATTTTCAGTCTTGGTACAGAGACATGGAACCATGAAAAGACCCATTGCATATTTTTCAGCTGTTTTAGACCCTGTAGCGAAAGCGTTGCCTGGATGTTTGAAAGCAGTTGCTGCTACTTGTGTGAGTCTGGAACAGAGTGAAAGCATAGTGATGGAATATCCACTGAGAGTATATGTTCCCCATTCTGTGGAAATTCTTTTGACAAGAACGAAAACCCAATACATGACACATAGTCGGCTGACTAGGTATGAAAAAGTAATTTTGAGTGCAGATAATGTGACCATTGACAGATGTATGAATGTGAATCCTTCGACATCATTGCCAGATGAAGAGAGTGTGATTGAAATGGATGAAGTAGATCACGATTGTCTGAATGTGCTTGAATATTGTACAAAACCGAGACCAGATATACGAGATGAGCCCTTAAAGGAATCAGATTATATTCTGTTCGTGGATGGCTCATGTTTGAGAACAAATGATGGAGTTCTAAGTGCAGCGTATGCAGTTTGCACAGTAGCAACTGTAATGGAAGCATCTTGTCTGAAAGGGATACGGTCTGCCCAAGTCGCAGAACTAATAGCTCTGATTCAAGCCTGCAAGTTGGGAAGAAATGTCCGGGTTACAATTGTGACAGATAGCCAATACGGTTTTGGAGTTGTGCATGACTTTGGTCAGATTTGGTCACAAAGAGGTTTCTTGACGTCTGCAGGAACGCCAATTAGAAATGGAGATTTTGTGAAAAAGTTGCTTGAGGCGATACAGCTGCTTAAACAGATTGCTGTTGTGAAGTGCAATGCACATAAAAATGGGGAAGACTACATAACTGTCGGCAATAAGTATGCTGATGAGATTGCACAGTACTGTGCAAAGAATGTGGTCTCTTTGAACCGGAACCGAGAAAGAGAGCATATTTCTTGTCCTTTGCTTTTTACTAACCCTGTTGAGACATGGGATGAGGTGAGACAGTTACAGGAAGCAGCAGATGATGAGGAAAAAGATACATGGATAAAAGCAGGATGTAGAAAACATGAGGAAAATGATGTTTGGGTTTACAGAGATGAAAGACCAGTTATGCCTGATAGCATGATTTCTGACATGGCACGGATGTACCATGGACAAGCCCATATTGGGAGAGATTCAATGATCAGACTTTTTAGACAAACATGGTATAATCCAAAATTCAGAGCCATAGCTGAGAGTCTTTGTCAAAGATGTCTTATTTGTCAACAGTTAAATCCAGGAAGGAAGACAGTAGTGAGTCTAGGAACAATAGGACGAGAAGGAGGTCCGTTCACTAGAATGCAAATGGATTTCATAGAAATGCCCCCGAGCAACAGACTAAGGTATGTCCTCGTAGTCGTCTGTTTGTTTTCCCGTTGGGTGGAAGCATACCCGACCAGAAGGAATGATGGAATCACGGTAGCAAAACTTATGCTGCGAGAATTCATTCCGAGGTATGGTTTTCCAGTCACGATTGAAACAGATAGAGGAACACATTTCCAAAACGAATTAATTCAACTGATTTGTGAAGCACTTCGTATTAAACAGAAAATGCATTGTGCATACAGACCAGAGGCTTCTGGAATAGTAGAGCAAGTGAATGGAACAATTAAGAACAGGTTAGGAAAAATGTGTCAAGCCACAGGACTCAAATGGCCAGATGCCTTGCCATTAGTTTTAATGACAATCAGAAGTATTCCGGAAAGGAAAACTGGACTCAGTCCCCATGAGATAATTATGGGACGAGCAATGAGACAAGCACATGTACCTGTCAACAAACTACTGACTATAACTGATGATCTGGTGCTGGATTATTGCAAAGGATTGGCTGATGTGGTGCGTTCTGTGTTTCATCAGGTTGGACCGGATGCTACTACTCTTGAAAGAAAACCAGCTCACGACTTGAATCCAGGATATTGGGTCCGCATAAAAGTCCACAGAAGAAGAAACTGTTTGGTTCCTCGCTGGGACGAACCACGACAGGTGATACTGGTGACAACCACTACAGTCAAATGTGCAGGAGTGAAACACTGGGTGCACGCCAGTCACACCATCAGAGTTCCAGAACCTGAAGATCGACATGTGAGTCGACATCTGGAAGTGTTGGATAACAGTTCAGCATCAGAAGCGGAAGAAGAAACTAACAGGGTGCCAGAATCTGAAGATCGACCTGTAAGTCGACATCTGGAAGACCCAACTACAAGTGCAACGACAGAAGAAGTGGAGGAAATAGCTGAAGTTCCAGAACTTGAAGATCGACATGTGAGTCAACATCTGGAAATATCAGACACCAGTTCAGAATCTGATACAGATCATTCGGATTGTGAGGAAAATCTGAAAAGAAATTGGAAATTTGAAAGCATAAAAGAAGAAACTGAGCACGAAGATAGTAACAGTGAGCAACCAAGTACAAGTTGTGGTAAAATCCTTCGGAGATAATATTAATAGATGAAGAAGGGAGAGTTTCAAACAGAAAGTTAGAAAAATCGGAAGATCCCCGAGGAGCAATAGGGACAGATAGCCAAACAAAAGAACATGGAAACTTAGAAGCAGATAGAGAGATTGACACAAATTCGGAAGAACCTCGAGGAGGGACAGAAATAGGTGAACGAAGGAAGATAAGAAAAGAACCACAAGTAGAGGAAGAAAATGAAATTATAAGATTCAAAATAAGAGACAATAAAGAGAAAACTGAAACAGAGTCTGAAGAAAGTGGAGAAGAAAGAAACCAAAAACTAGAGTCAAGAAAAAGAACTTGGAAAACAGAAAGAGAGGAAAAAGGAAGTGATGCAAAAAGGCCAAGAAAAGGAGACAATTGGCCCAACGAAGTAAGAAAATTAAGATACAGGATCATAAGGTTAGATGGAAAAAGTGCTGAACAAGTGAATGAAATAACAAGTCAGAAAGAGCAAGAAAAACAAGGTGGAAAACACTTGCAGAAAACGAAAAGAGTAAAGAAGGTAAATCTGAAGTATAGATCGCCTGAATGGTTGTACCTTGCTTTAACTGATATCAAAGAAGAAAAGAACACTCACGAGAACCCAGAACAAAGAAACCTAATGGGTGAAGGTGAAGTGCTACAAACTTGAAGAACTTGAACGAATTACTACCGGAGTTGACAAAGAAAAGAATTCTGAAAAGAATTAAAAGAAAGTACCGAACGAAGACAAAAACATTGGAGTGCAGAGTGGCTAAGAAGTAATTTCTGAGGTGTGGTGACACAATTTTCTTGTAAATAAATAAATAGGTTATAAAACAAAATGGAGGATACTAGAGATAGAAAATGTAGATGTGAGTTTTTAAGTAGATGGTGTAAGATGTGCTTCTTTTGTACAGGATTATTAATGACAGTATGGGTGGTTTTAGCAATCACTATTCCAATTAGTTTAGCTGTAGAAGAAACGTCTAATCACACAGAGAAAGAAAAAGGAGCTAACACTCAAGAAACAGTTATATTAAAAAGTAGTGCAGAATTACATAAAGACAAATCAATAACAGATTTTTCAAAGAATGTTTTTACAAAATTATTATATGAGTATGTAGAAACAATGGATGTAAGAGATTGCTATGTTTGTATGCAATTGCCTGCGTCTGTAGCAGAGGGTGTGACTTATCATCACCTTCCTTTGACGTATGGAATAACATGTAGTGTTTTAGCAAGTTTATTTTATAAGACAGGAAGATTAGAATATTATTACACTGACATAGATAAGATTTTTGCGAAAATTTCTGTACTTCCCGAACTAAACAAAGTAAAAGAGGGAAAAACGTTTGGTGAATTTTTCATAGAAGAAAAGATTTTAACATTAGATGATATAGTTAAAAACAACCTTACCTGTGAGTTAAAGAAAGAAGAAAAGGTATTTTTAGAGATGGTTGAGGAAAGAAGAACGAAATTTCAAAGAAAAGTGATAGAAGAGACAAAAACACCTCTTTGGGCGTTTGAGGAAGACAATCATAACAAGAAAAAGACAAATGCAGCTATGACTCTGGATTGGCCCCAACAGGGAAGGTTGTGCATTAGAAGAAATAGAACAAGATATGACAATTATTTTGTGGGTTCCAGTAATTGCCATGACAATTATCAAATTTTAGGCGGATGGGGATTCAAAGGGGGAAAAGATCCAATATTTCCAGGGATCTATTATGTTTGCGGTAATAGGGCTTATTACAGGTTGCCGGACCATTGGTATGGGTCATGTTATTTAGGCCTGGTCTTTCCAAAGATTTTTCATATGGATAGAAAAGAAAAAGGAACACACAAAATGATAAATACCTTTACACGTAGAAAAAGGGAAAGTTTTTCAGAAATAGTAGGTGATATTTTTGGTGCATTGATACCAGCAGTGGGAATATCTTTGAATGCATTTAAAATTCGGAAATTATCCACAGTGGTAGATCGTTTATCTACAGATACTGCTGGAGGGTTCTTGATGGTAAATACCGAGATGGTTGCCATGAGAGCTATGGTAATGCAAAATCGACTTGCCCTTGACATTCTTTTGGCAAAAGAGGGTGGTGTCTGTGGAATGCTGAAAGTCCAACATTGTTGCACTTACATTCCAGATAAAAGTGAAAATATACAAAAGTATATAAAGAATATTACAAATTTGCACAAAGAACTTGTTCCACTGGAGGTTGAAAGTGCATTTGGAAAACTTGGTAAAGGGTTTTCTTCAGTAATAAATTGGTTTACTAGAATGAGTGGATTAATAATAGGGAAAGTTATAATAATAGCAACCATGATAATCATAATAATTTTGCTGCTGAAGCTTGAAATTACATGTATAAAGAAAAGAAGAAGACAGAATAAAATAGAAAAAGAAAACATGATAAACAAGGAGAGAGAGAGAGAAATGGGTGAAATAGAGCTAGAAGAGATAAAAGAGAACATGTACAAGAAGACCAAGAGACAAGTTGAAAGGGATACAGTTGTGTAAAGTAACAAAAGCAAACGGATAAAAGAAATATGCTGTCTGAGAGAATTGTATAACTTGGGTGTTGTGGTGATATTAAAAATCACCAAAGGGGGAGTTGATGGAGCAGGATAAATGAAAAATGTTAACCTCCTAATAATTTACGTAAAATAATTAATAAACATGTTCGTTTAAGTAAATAACCAACAATGTATGTTACATGTGAAGGGTTAAAGGTAACACGCTATTTTGTGTGCAAATTAATCTACTTATAATTGTTGATGTGGCTAACATAAACGTAATATTTGCGTACTAATAGAATAATGAAATGCATGATTTGTGCTTTAAAAATAAAACGTGTAGTGGCAAAATAAAGCGATGGTAAGTAAGGGACGGCTTTATATGTTGCTTTTTGCTAGGTAATACGTAATTGGGGTACGTAGAATGATGGGAGGGAAACGAAAGGGTTTATATTCTTTATTTTAACAATATTTCGTTTATCTTTATAAATAGTGCGCTTAGGCCTGTTGAGCAGCGATATAAAATGGCCGCCATGAGCTAGAATACGCATGCGCGAGAGGAAATATAGACAAGGAGAAAGGCCGTGAACAAGAATGACCACGTGATCGTTCCAAGAGCCTAGGATGAAAGCATGGTCAAGGCTATTGTGACCTTACTGAGTAAATGTGTGCCAAGATGGGTCAGCAAGAAGCGTGAGAAGTCGAAAAGAATAAATGGACAAAAGAACTGTTGAACCTAGAATGTATCGGAAAATGTTACAAATTGGACTGATCGAAGCGGATGAGTAATGTCACGAACTGTGGGAAACGATGCAAGTATGGACATTCCACAAAGAACTGGTTAGAACAAGGAAGTTTGATAAAAAGATGTATATGGACTCAAACGGACCAATTAGAGAGAATCACGCCATAAAGATGCAACATTTTCAATTAGTAAGCTAGTATTAGGGTATAAGAAGACCTACTCTTGGTGGGGAGGGTGATGATGCTGCTGGTTGCTGAGAGATGCTTTTTGCTGTTTTTGGCTGCTGTTAGCTGCGTATGGAGTTGCTGCTGCTGATGCTGACGAGCTGATGCTGCTGCTGCTATTTTATATTTTTATTGAGTATAAGATGCTGCTTTTGGAGAACTTTAACTCCGGATAGATTTTCCATTTAGAACTATTAGACTTTTATTCTTAAAATACTGAAGAGGAAATGAACGAGAAGGCCTGTTTTTCCTGAACAGATAGATAGAGATTTTGGGAGTTCTTGCTGTGACGAACTTTACTTTTCCATCTAATAGGTATGCATTGCAATTTCAATTTATTCTTATAATGATGATAAATGTAATAATCTGAATAATAAACCTAAACTTATTTCTTGCTTCAAAACTTTATATATACTTTATTACTCTTTAAACAAATGACTCAGTGGTTCTTTAGCTCAATGATTAATGAAAAATGTTAAAAGGTTATTGTGATTGAGCTGCTCTTAATCACCATCAACTGATTCCTACTAAGTTGGTCCATCGACCAATGAGCGGAATACCTTAAAAGCAATGAGAAATATTATGTCGTGTTAAAAAGAGGTATCCCGTCTCCTTCCAGCGAATCGTTCTACTGTTTTTCTCCTAGGTTGATGACGGAGGAAATCCAGGGAATAAATGAGTGAGTGAATGCATATGCGGTGTTATGGGCCCCACCGTCATATGGATATAATCTGTGTATTGGAGGGATAGTTGTACCTGGATGACCGAGTCATATAGGAGAAGAATTTTTATTGTTAGCGCTGGATCACCTCCCACCTTGGGGCAGCGTGTCTTCATTTCTAGGCAACATGGTCCACTGCTGTAGGCAGGCGAAAACATGTGTCCAACAAAATAAGACTGAGACTAGACAATGTCTTGAAAATCTGTGACAAACAAGATGCTACATGTCATGTTGCGTCCATAAATCCCAGACGTTACTCCAAGCCGAGTAGCGTATTAGAGCTTCCCCAACAATTCTAAGCACTGCTGTTGTCCCTAACCGCAAGAACATGAAATGAAATACCAATCTGCCCTAATTACAATGTTCAGTCTTACGTAGATTGTTTCCAGTCCTGCTCAAACATAGCAGCACCACCCACTTCTGCTCGGTGACAGCTAATAAGGGAGGCCAATATTTCCCAGGTTACGTCAAAGGAAACGTGTGCAATGGCAGCAGTCGCGCTTCAGCTGTAAACATCTTAAGCTAAAGCGGGGGTGCCGCAATTGCTTCAAAAGTAAAGAAATAGAAAAAAACCTTTTATTTTCTATTTCTTTACTTTTGAAGCAATGGCGGCACCCGCGCTTTAGCTTAAGATGTGTAAATCTAAAGCGCAGGTGCCAACATTGAAACAAAAGTAAACAAACAGAAAGAAATGCCGGCAGCATGCTTTTTTTCTATTTATTTACTTTTGTTACAATGGCGGCACCCGCACTTTAGCGTTAAACATCTTAAGCTAAAGTGCAGGTGCCGCAATTGCTTCAAAAGTATAGAAAAATGCAAATTTTTTCTATTTCTTTACTTTTAAAGCAATCACAGCACCCGCGTTTTAGCTTAGGATGTTTAAAGCTAAAGGGTGCCGCCATGTTAAAAAAAAGTAAATACATAGAAAAAAAGGCATGCTCCCACGTTCGGTGATCACAAGTAACAAGAGAAAAGTGAGTTTGCCATAATTCTAGTTCAGGCGTGTCGCGTTGGTCAAATACATTTTAAAAAGGCATTGCGGGAGAGCATATCCAGGAGAAAGACATTTAAGAAAAGAGTGCCCCGAGACTATCATTAAAACATACAGAGTAACAAGACATGTAACAGGGGGTGTCCCTAATGGGAGGTTACGAGAAGGGAAAAGGCGGTATTAAGGAGGGACTACTAAGCCTATTGACCAATGAAAAGCCACCATTTACAAATCGCAGTGACAGGAACCAATTAAAAAGATGGGTGGAAAGTGGACAGAGCTTCATGCCCATATCCTGTATACAGCATATCTCGAAGAGACAGTGCAAACACTGCCTAGGCGAGACCTAAAAAGCAGGGCTAGAGATCTGAATAGTGCACTGGGGAGCTACCGTTCCCTTTTCAAATGGCTCTGGGGGTTGGGACACTCGGATCCCAAAAGTCCTCTGCCACTAGGTAGCAGTTGAAAGCAGGGACAGGTGATTTTGGGAACCATGCGTAACATAAAATTGGGTTCAAAGTAAACCAATAAATGCAAAGCTATTTTAGTAAACAAAGTTTTAAAGATCAATATTATTAACATGCACAATAAATAGTATACTTACCTTCGATATTGTTCCACAATATATTTGATGTCAGGTAGAAGATATTTAAAACACAATATTCTCAATCCAATCCGACTGGAGGTCACATTATCATAATTGCAAACATCTGCAGCAGAAAACAATTAAGCTAATTTCAGGGTTGAACTGCTTATTATTGATTTATTTATTTGTTTTGTAAATTAAATCACTTAATTGGTACAGAAGGCCACTTTGTAGTGCTGACAATTGTGCTGTACTAGTGTTTCATGATTAACAACAGTATTTATCTTGTACACTCTCCCACTATTAATCACCTCCTGAGGAGAATAGATCCCTCCACATAAGCACAAAATAAAAAAACGGATTTGGCAAGCTATCTGTTCTTGTACTTACCTCAATTTGTTGATCTCTGACACCACTAAGTGTACATTCCAATCCTCATTCCCACTACCATCATGGAGGAATCCAGGCACTCTCAATTGTAAGCAACTTTTTTGCTGAAAGCTAATAAGACGGCAAAGTGGTTGGCAGAGTCTACAAAATAAAGAAGTCATTTTTATGTTTGAATTGTTTACAACCTTTGCAAAAGTCGCTAAGCTGTGTAAACATTGCAAAACATTGCTTGTATTTAGAATTTTTGGGGGGAGAATAAAATGTGAGAATTATCCTGTTGTCTTATTTATTTCTGCAATAATCTCCTTTCGCAATACTTCAGCACCTATCATGAAGATTGCTACTCTTTGGAACATTTTATGAAACTACACAAGTAAATTGTTAGAAATTGGGTTTCAGGTTGGCAGAGGTATGCACCCTGTCCAAGCAGGAACCACAATCCTAGTCAGGGTAAGTCAGATATACACTCTAAATTAACCTGTGCTCAACCTCTGGTAGGTTGCCACAGAGCAGTCAGGCTCAAATTAAGCGGCAATGTGTAAAGTATTTGTGCAACACTTCAAACAGTAAAACAGTGAGGACATCAAACAAAAAGACACACACCTGATTAAGAAAATAGAGCTCAATTTAATGATCAACACAAGACCAAAACAACAAAACTCCAATAAGTAGTACCAGAGTTATGAATTTTTAAACAATAAACTGAAATATAGTGCTTAAAGGCATAAAGCATCAACCGGGGATATCTGGTCACGCTAGACCGGGTCAAATCCAAATGTTCAGGCCAACCATGATGGAGCATGGGTCAGAAACCGTTCCAGGTAAGTCCCGTTGAAGTTTAACCTTCTCAAGAATTATGCCAAGAGTCCTGTTTGCAGGGGAGAAGTTCGCAGGGAGCAAGGAGAGCGTCGCTGGCAGGGGTCAGCAGGGCACGAAGAGCCACCAGGAGTCACGGATGGACAAAGCAAGGAGCCCAATAGCTTGATTAAAAGAGCTGTAGATCCTCCCAAGGGGCCAGGGACCTGAGAGGTGCCTCTTGGGGCCAGGAACTCTTAGAAAACTGGTTCAGGAGCTGTGGGGAGTCTGTTATGCCCCCAGAGGCTCAGATCACGAGGCCAGCAGAAGCCCTTTGAGTCCCTCTGGGATCCTATTTCAAAATGGGTTCCAGTTTCAGTTCTTCCCCTCCAGGGAAGCAGTCCTTCTTCCTGGCAGAGTATCCACAGGTCCAGAGGTGTACTGAGTTGGTAGTGTCAGAGGTCCAGTACTTACACCCAGTTGTGCCTTAGAAGTGGGGGAGATTTCAAAGAGATAATTTGAAGTGCACAGAGTATGTGCCATTCCTCCCCTGGCTCCAGGCTCACTTTATGGTTAGTATGAACCCCTTTGTGTGGGGACAGGACACAGCCTACTCAGGTGTAAGTGTCAGTGTCTCCCTCCCATCCTGCCCAGGATGGCCCATCAGGAAGTGGATGGCCCGTCAGTCACACCTAAGCTCCCTTTGTGTGAGGCAGTCTTGAGGAAATGCAAAAACACCAACTGCCACCCACCCCAGACATGTATTCAGAGACAGGCAGAAGGCACTAAATGGCTAAAGTAAGAAAATTACAACTTACTGAAAGTGGCATTTTCAGAATTACAATTTAAAATACAACTTCACTATGAGTTGTGATTTTAAATTGTGATTCCAGAGACGCCAAACTTGGGGGTCCCATTGCTTCTTAATTGGATATTACACTTATAAAATGTAATAAGGTAATCCCAATGTTATCCTATGGGAGAGATGGGCCTTGCATTAGTGAAAAACTCATTTAGGAGTTTTTCACTACCAGGACATATAAAACGTATAAAGACATGTCCTACTTTTTAAATACACAGCACCCTGTCCATGGGCTGTCCAGGGCCTACCTTAGGGGTGACATACATATTAAAAAGGAAGGTTTGGGCCTGGCAAGTGGGTTAAATTGTCAGGTCGGCATGGCAGTTTAAAACTGCCCACTCAGGCTTTGCAATGGCAGGCCTGAGACATGCTTAAAGTGCTTCTGAAGTGGGGGCACAATGAGTACTGCAAACCTATTAGTAGCATTTAATTTACAGGTCCTAGGCACATGTAGTGCACTTTACAAGGGACTTATAAGCAGAGCCACTGGAATTATATGATTGTGCGGCCACTGCAATTTTTGCACAATTATAGATTTACCAAATTTGCCACATACTGCATCATCAGCTGCATAATCTGCAGATTTTAACAAAAAAATAATTTTGTTTCTAGCTTAAATGGTTCAAAAGTTACTAAAAACGCAGCGACATGTGTTGCCATGCAGTGGAAGGCTCTTTGCAAGGCTTGACTGGTTACCTTTATGTTGTTTATTGCAATATTTGGGTGTTAAACTAGTACTAATGAGGTGCACCCAATCCCCAGACAGTGTTAACAAGTGTAAAAAGTACAAAATAATAAAATAATACTATCAAAATAAGTGCCAGGTTATATCAAATAATTTGCCTTTTCTTGCCATATAATTTACTCAACCCTGTTGCATAATTCCAGTGTCTCTGCTTATAAGCAAATTATATATGTCAATTGTGGATAAGCCAATGTTACCATGTTCTAAGTAGAGACCACCTGCACTTTAGCACTGGTTAGCAGTGGTTAAGTGTCCAGAGTCCTAAAGCCAGCAAAATCGAAGCCAGCAAAACTGGAGGTATGTAGGCAAAAAGTCAAGGGAAGGATGCCAGGTCTAACAGAAATACTTTTAACAGTGGCGTATCTAGATCTTTTGATGCCCGTGGTGGCCCCTGCAGTTGCCACCCACGGCAGGCGAATGCAAGAGCGGGGTGTGTGCTGGCGATTCCCCCTTGGCGGTCTCAGGTAAGAGCGGGGGGAAGCCGCCACCCCAAAACTTGTGCTGTCTGGGGCGGACTGCCTCTCTGCCTCCCCCTTGCTATGGCACTGACTTTTAAACGTTTCAACTTTTCACACCCCTATCTGGAATAGAATACATTCCACTTGCAAGATAGTAATTTTGATGTTCTTTAGTTTTTATTTTATCAAAATCAGGAAGGGGAGGTAGAGGTAGGCAAGGAAAGGACCTGTCCTCCAAGGCACTATGCAAATAATCAAGAGAGGTACCCTCCAAAGGGACAAAGAGAAAGGGGATAGTATTTATATCTCTATTTCCTTGCAGAGACAAAAAAAGAGGGAAAAGGGAAAATATCTTTTTCTTTTCATAAAACCCTCACCCAACCGGGTTTCCCCTTGGTGGCATGCTTCATCATTGGGTCCTTCCCTGCCCTCTACGGATAGGGGCGTGCTGCGACCAGCGAATGCGCGGTAGCACTGATTTATGAATTATAGGGGTGTTCCTATACACCTAACCACTTATGATAAATCAGAAGGGAGTGGGGTTCTTTTAGAGTGAAGACAAGTTTTAAAAATACCAAATTAGTGGGTAAAAAAATAACTTTATTTCCTACCCCTAAATTGGTATACTAAAATCTGGGGAAGTGTGGGAAAAGCTCTAGGCGTAAATACCTATCATTTCCCTGTATGGTCAACTAGTTTCATGCCTCTCCCCAAGGCATTTCGTCAGGACCTAGAAAGGAGAAATGATGTTCCCACTCCAAAAGTCACAGTAAAAACAATGAAAAAATGTCAAAATAAATATACAGCACCTAATTGGTCTGTGTGAAAGCAAAAAGACTTAAAATGCGACCATCATTGGTCCCCATGAGTCCATCGAAGAGTTAAGGGAGGGATGCCTGTAGTCACACCTCCGTCAAGGCTACTCCCTCACTGATAAACCTGACCTCACTCTCTCGTGGCTCCGATGAGGCAAAGCAAGTGGCAGTCTGTCTTTCTCCCCTTCCGAAATTCTCCACACAAAGGTTTTTCTCCGTCATATTAACTATTTTTCCTGAGCCCAATTAGGTAAATTTGAAACCCCAAACCCTGTTTCAAAAATCTAGTGAAATGAGCTAGATTCTGAGAAGTAAATCGCCTTTTGAAGGACATCAAAGCTGTTAGTCATTCTTAGGATTCAACTGCTCCTAGCTTAGGAGCTCTGAAGGACATATTCTTCAGTTCTTAAACAGGTTCTGAACAAGACATCTATTGTCAACGTGTAACATCTTTGGAGAAGTTCAGCCATTTCCTGTCCCTGAAACTCCTAATCTCTGGATGGTTTCTGGCTTCAAGGCTTCTTTCAAGCAGCATTTCCTGGAATGTTCCTGGCACTCTGGATGCCATCCAAAGATGTGCACTAACTTGTGGAGACATCCAAAATCATCTGTGACTCATTGTATAGGAAGCTGTTAGACAAAGTCAAGGTAAAAAAACATAGGAGTATCCTACAATCAATCATCAGCTTGCCCAATATAGTTTTGGATATGCAACACAATTACTTGCACGATGCACATATGTGGCTACTAGAAACTAGTGAGGATCTTCTGAAAATGGGATTTAAAGTATTAACATGACTCAATCAGAATGTTATCTCACCACTTCGTTGTGCAGTATTTCACAAAAGAAGATTTCAGAAGATCCTCACTAGCTTCTAGTACAAAAATATGTGAGTTGCGCAAGTAATTTGTAAAATACCCATGTTGTGTGGGTCATTAGTTTTTCTTTTTTTCAGAAACAAGCTCCTGTTTTGGAAGTTTGGGTCTGAAAAATGAAAAATTGTAAAATTTTGACAGGTGGCTATCTTGTTTAATGGAGCCATCCATCAAACATTTACAAAATGGACAGGAACTACTGTGGATACAATTCCTGCCAAAGTTAAGAGATGTCTGTGAGGCCAGCAGGCATCTCTAAATTTGTAACAGAGTTATTTACTCCGTCGCCTTTATGGGTGTATCTCTGTCCTCCAAACTTGAAATCATGCTGAAAGACTGAATAAAGATTTGTCCAACATTGGAATCATTCCCACGTGGCAAGCCTCACTTAAATTCAAGTGATATTCCATCATAATGCCAATTCAATTAGAGCTTTTTACACTTAAAGGCATATTTACAAGGACTTAACGCCATCAGAACGTCACTTTTAGTGACATTCTGGTGGCATTAACTCCTTTGCCTTATTTACAAGGCGGCGTTAAGCCACTTAACGTGGCTTAACGCCGCCTTGTAAATAATACCCCTATTCACGCAGCACTTAGCGTGAAGGGGCGTGCAATGGTTGTTGAAGTGGGCGTTCCACCGCAACACTCATTGCTTTTTGACGCTGCCCCATATTTACAAGGTATGGGGCAGCGCCAAAAATAAGACCAGGAAATACCTGGCCGTAAACAGGCGATACGAGGAGAAATGTTTTATTTCTCCTCGTATATTGCTCTTTCCATGTGTGCTGCATTCTGCAGCAAACAGATAGAGCGAATTGCCTCTTAAGATTGTTAATGTGCAGGAAGGTATCCCTGGGGCAGTTGAGGCCAGTAGAAGGTCTCCTGGTGGTAGAGGTTGTGGCCTGCTGTTGGGTGAGACACCAAGGAGCAGCTCTAGATTGCGAAAAGGAGTGGATGAGTTGCCTCCCAGGACCACCCTCTAGGGGTGGAGGGACACCTGGAGCAGATGGCAGTGCTCACAGAGGGAAGTCAAGGGCAGAGTTGAGGATCCAGAGGAGCTTGCAGCACAACAGTGATAGAACATTGCAGGACAGCTGTGGAGTATGAACCCCTCACCAACATGTACGCAATGTCAGCTTTAGGGAATGTGGGGGGGGGAGGACCAGTATGTTGGACACAGGAGCATGTGGAGGCAGCTCCCACTGAAGAGAAAGAGAGCAGGGGCCTTGTTGGATGAGTGATGGCCCCCGGCAGATGCACAGCATTCACAGATTCCAATCGTATAGAGTAGGTGTCCCCAGGTGTGCACCAATGTAGGTTTTGGGGCTTAGTGATTCAGAATGCGGGTATTTACTCCATTACAGAATCCTCTCCTTGGAAACAGTTGAGGCAGGAGGAAAGTTGGAAGACCAGAGCTACAGGTCCAGAGCATAAGTATGACGAAGTATTGGCAGATACTTGGAGGGAGACAATTGAGAGCAAGGAAGTGGCAATGCTGCAAGGGAAGTTTGGGTGCCAGCAGGAAGAGGGGTGTGACTGAGTTTGAGAAAATGCAGAACGTAGGGTGGGAGTCAGGGGACCAGTTCTTAGCACACTAGTGTACCAGGATGTCCACTTCAGTATAGACTGAAGAGGGAGGGGCTGGAAAAGGTGGTCGTATGGTACAGAGAGCAAGCTAGGGGGATGAGATGGTGCAGCAGCACAGTGGAGAGGCAGTGCATCGGTGAGTGGCACAGCATTAGGTGGGCGACAGGTCTCATCTGGGGATAGTAAAAAGGTGGTAGCAGAGCTCACACCTGCTGCCAGCGGGAATGCCCAACTGGGGAGACGGTCCTCCCATACATGGGTGTCGGAGAGCCCTTGGGTGGGTCACTTGCTTTTGTTCACAAAAGAAAAGATATGGGCAAATAAATGTGTGAATATATTTAAGATGCTCCGTCTAGAGACAAAATCAAAGAGGATTTGAATGGTGGAGGAGCAGGTCTGGCCTAAGAGGCCCAAGGTCCCTACCAATGCTGACACCTGGACAGCGGCAGTCTCAATCTATGCAAGCATTTTTTGTAAAAGGGTGCCAAAGTGCCGTGTAGTGCTCTGGAAGTATCTTGATGTCATTAGGACGGCCAACATAAGTTATAGGGGCATAGCCTGGCTGCTCTATGATGAGCAATTTAGGGCAAGGAATAGCATGATGACAGGGAAATCATTGGGCGAAAGAGACAATGGGCACCCACCCACATGATTACTATTAGGCCGATCAGCTCACATGGCTACTTCTTTACCCTTACCTTATTAGGCCTTTCCAAGTCATCCCAGTCTTGGAGGGGGGGGGGAGCAAATAAGAAAGACCTGACAGGGAATGTTGAAACTTCAACAAAGGAGCCTGCTATCTGTAGCCATGTAAATTTCGACATGACTGCTTGAAGTGCAGTAGGCAATATCTTGTGTTGCAGCATGCCGGTGAAGCAGGCCAAGCTGCAACAAGTCGGAGAAGGGGCGACACCTGGGTCATGTCAGCTCAAGATGGCTACTCCGGTTACACCAGCAGACATGCTTCCTTGGTTGAAGAGGTAGCCAGACAGGGCTGCAACCACTAAGGTGTGGAATGGGATTTGGTCGGGGTTCAGATTACCATACAATGGCCACTAGAAAGGGAAATGAGCTGATAATCTAAAATCTTACAAGAAAATGACAGAAGTGGTGAGGCGCAAGCTCCGAAAGGAGGTTGTGCTTTACGGGGTGGTTGGCCCATTCCCGTTCTCTCATTGCCCGATCGTATTGTGCCCCCACTGGGAGTGGTGCCAACGAAGGCAGAGGGTGAATTTAGCTTTACACACCACTTGTTGTGGCCAGAGGGTGCATCAGTGAACAATTTCATTGATCAGGGGAATATTCGGTGTTCTACACCAATTTAGACATGACAATACACTTGATCAGGTCATGTGGGGAAAGACTGACATCAGATTGGTCACTTCACTGCCAGTATATCAATCAGACTTTCACCTGTTGTGGATTCACTTTCAGGGCAACTACATAGTGGTTCAGTGAATGCCGATGGGTTGACAGGTGGCATGTGCTGTATTTGAGAAGTTCAGCACCTTAGTGGAAAGGGTGGTGAGGTCATTGGCTGGATCAGAACTGGTCCTCCACTATGCGGATGATTGTTTGATGGATGGGAAGGCTGGTGTCAAACAGGAATGTGCAAGATTGATGAAAAGCTTAGAAACGGTGGCAGACAGGATTGGGATTCCATTAGCTGCAGAGAAGTAGGAGGGGCCGGCTGCAAAGCTAATTTTATTAGGCATCTAAATGGATTTGCGAGCCAGGGTATTGAGGCTGCTTGTAGACAAGTTGTTCACACTGAATTACTGACTGAAATGCTAAAAAGGGAGAAGTGTGAGCTGCGGCTGATCCAAAAAGTGATAGGGCACTTGAATTTTGCATGCTGGGTGGTAGCACCAGGATGGGCCTTCTGCAGGAGCCTCACGTTTGCGATGCGGTGACATGCCTATGAGGAGGTGGGTGAAAGCAGATCTGAAGATGTGGCAGCGTGTCTTGTTACGGTACCATGGTGTGACGATGTGCTGCAAAATGACCTTTGACCTGGAGGGTGGAAATATACTCTGTTGCATCAGGGACTTGAGGATTTGGAGTGTATTGAGACTGCCAATGGTGAGGGAGCAGTGACACTAGATGGGAGGGGCAAACACAACAGCTTCGTTTTCCTGGGATTCTTCCTGTTGTTACTGGCACTACCCTTGTGGGTGGGAAGTGTTAAGGAACCAGAAAGTGATGTTTGTGTCAGATAATGCAGCAGTGGTGCGGGTGGTGAACAGAATATCTGCAAACAATGTGTGGGTGCTGAGGATCCTGAGAGATCTAGTTTTGCAATGCCTGGACCAAAACATCCTCTTCAGGGCTAAGAACATTATGGAGCTTGAGAAAGAGGTGAATGATGCACTCTCTCCTTTGCAGTGGGAGAGGTTTCATGGTTTGGCCACGTGAGCTGTGAAGGGGGATTGAAGGTTCAAGGCAACTTGTGGGCAATCAGGATTTCAGAGCATATCACATCACCTGGTGGAGAACTTGTTAGCAGTTTAAACTAAGACATCTTAAAAGCTGGGCTGAAGGGATTTTTTGGAGTCAAGGGTGAGACAAAAGTTAGGTGATAAGAAGGACAGACAAGAGATGCAAAAAGACATGATACAGTTAATCATGGGATAGCATGACAGCAATCTAGCAGGAGTGAACATAGAGGAAAATCTGGCGGGGATTGCATTCTACAGGAAAATGCATTGGGAGCTAGGAAAGAGGCTGTCAGAAAGTTGGGCTAGAGAGAAAGGGTTGGTGAGAAAGAGGAGGTAGCCGATCACAATTGATGTGGCAGGTATTTGCATGAGTGTCCGCCTGGGAGACATGCTTATTTAGAGCCTTGTCCATGTTGCTATTCTTCAGGGCATTCTGGGTATCTGAATTGGTGGGGGGAAGAAGGCGACACGTTCTGGAGATGAAGAACATATGTTTGGAAAAAGAAGGTATGAGGTTATTGTTGAGGAGATCCAAGACTGACCATAATGTTAAAGGATGATAATGTGGTTGAGATAGTCAGGCAACAAAAGGGTATGCCCGTAAGGAGGGTGTGGGGATATGTGGGCGTCAGGGGGCTGGATGTTTGGGGTTGGAGCCAGGGGCGATGTTTTGACATTGTGACCAGTCAGGTGTGGTGGCTAGACAGGTGTTGGCGGCGCTGAGGAGTTGTCAGTTGGTGCCTGGAGTTTTCTGGGCATCAGGGAAAGAAATATGAGACTCACTCATTCCAGATTGGGGCAGCAGCAGAAGACATCAGGCTGAGGATGAGTGATAGCAGATTGAAAGGTTTGGGGAGATGGCAAAGTGCTTCTGTGTGGAGCTACATGCGGGGGGGATTGGATGAGGAATGAGGAAATGTAAATGTCTTGTTTTGCTTCTGCAGGTGAATTGCAAGTGACAGGCAGATGATGGGATGTGTGGATTTGTGGGCACTCAATGGTTAAATGGGCTGGGGTTCAGACAGAGAAGCAATTGGGAGGAAACCAGCTTGAGTGGGAATGGGACAATGTGGTGGTGCATTGGATGGTCTGGGTGGCATGTTTTGGGGGCAAGTGGTGCTAGCTCTGTGGGAATTCAAGGAGAGAGGCAGTTGACCAGCAGTGATTCAATCAATCAATCAATCACAGAATTTGTAAAGCGCGCTACTTACCCGCGAGGGTCTCAAGGCGCTGGGGAGAAAAAAAGGGGGGGTGCTGCTACTGGTCGAACAACCAGGTCTTGAGTAGCCTCCTGAAGGTCAGCAGGTCTTGGGTCTGTCGTAGGCTTAGTGGAAGGGTGTTCCAGGTCTTGGAGGCGAGGTGGGAGAAGGATCTGCCGCCGGTGGTAGTTCTTCGAATGCGAGGAACGGTGGCGAGGGAGAGGTCGGCGGAGCGGAGTTGGCGGTTGGGGACGTAGAAGAGGAGTCGTCTGTTGAGGTAGGCTGGGCCAGTCTTGTGGAGTGCCTTGTGTGCGTGGATGAGGAGTTTCAAGGAGATTCTCCTGTCGACGGGGAGCCAGTGCAGGTTCCTCAGGTGGGGAGTGATGTGGCTGTGGCGTGGTACATCGAGGATCAGGCGTGCGGAGGCGTTTTGTATGCGTTGCAGTCGCTTGATGAGCTTGGCCGGGGCTCCTGCATAGAGGGCGTTCCCATAATCAAGTCTGCTACTGACGAGGGCCTGGGTGACTGTTCTTCTTGTGTCTGTCGGGATCCACCTGTAGATCTTGCGAAGCATGCGGAGTGTGTTGAAGCAGGAGGATGAGACTGCGTTGACTTGCCTGGCCATGGAGAGCGTTGAGTCGAGGATGACTCCCAGGTTGCGTGCGTGGTCGGTGGGTGTCGGGGCTGCTCCCAGCGTCGTTGGCCACCAGGAGTCGTCCCAGGCTGAGGGGTTGGAGCCGAGGATGAGGACCTCTGTCTTCTCCGTGTTCAGTTTTAGTCGGCTGATCTTCATCCAATCGGCGACGGCCTTCATTCCTTCATGGAGGTTGGATTTGGCGGCGAGGGGTCCTTGGTGAGGGAGAGGATCAGTTGAGTGTCGTCGGCGTAGGAGATTATGTTGAGGTCGTGCTGTCTGGCGATGCGTGCGAGCGGGGCCATGTAGATGTTGAACAGTGTTGGGCTGAGGGACGATCCCTGGGGTACGCCGCAGATGATCTCGGAGGTTTCGGATCGGAATGGTGGGAGGCGGACTCTCTGGGTTCTGCCGGTGAGGAAGGAGGTGGCCCATTCCAGGGCCTTGTCTCGGATCCCTGCGTCGTGGAGGCGTGCGCGTAGAGTGCGGTGGCAGACAGTGTCGAAGGCGGCGGAGAGGTCCAGCAGGATGAGGGCTGCGGTCTCACCGTTGTCCAGCAGGATCCTGATGTCGTCGGTGGCGGCGATGAGGGCAGTCTCAGTGCTGTGGTTGCTGCGGAACCCCGATTGGGATGGGTCCAGGATGCTGTTTTCTTCGAGGTATCGGGTTAGCTGTTTGTTGACGATCTTCTCGATGACCTTGGCTGGGAACGGAAGCAGGGAGATGGGCCAGAAGTTCTTGAGGCCTTGGGTTTTTTGAGTAGGGCGTTGATCTCTGCGTGTTTCCAGCTCTCTGGGAAGGTCGCGGTCTCAAAGGAGAGATTGATGATGTTGCACAGGTGGGGTGCGATGGAGCTGCTGGCTTTGTTGAAGATGTGGTGCGGGAAAGGGTCTGACGTGGAGCCGGAGTGTATTGTGCTCATGGTCTTGATGGTGTCCTCAATGTTCACGCTGGCCCAGGCTGGCAGGGGGTCGTGGTCAATGGTGTGCGGCGGGTCTGGTGCATCGATCTTCGTTGGGGCTGTCTGGGTGTTGAAGCTGTCGTGGATGTCGGCGATCTTGCGGTGGAAGAAGGTGGCGAGGGAATCGCACAGGGGTTGCGACGGCGGGATGTCGTTGGTGTTGGAGCTGGGGTTGGAGAGTTCCTTCACGATGTTGAAAAGCTCCTTGCTGTTGTGTGCATTGTTGTCGAGGCGGTCTTTGAAGGAGATTCTCTTGGCGGACTTGATGAGGTGGTGGTGGTTACGGATGGCGTCTTTGTGGGCTGCGTGGCTGTCCGGTGTCTTATCACTGTGCCATTTCTTCTCTAGTTTCCGGCAGGTGCGCTTGGAGGCTAGGAGTTCCGAGGTGAACCAGCTGGCTCTTTTGGTGGTGTCACTGTAGGTGAGTTTTTCAGCGGGGCGAGGGTGTTGGCACAGTCGTCCATCCATCGTCTGAGGTTGCAGGCGGCGTCGTCGGTGTTGGATGGGTCGGAGGGAGGGCTGAGAGCGAGGGTTGCCCGTAGTTGGTCTTCTGTGACTTTGCTCCAGCAGCGGCGTGGGATCTGTTGGGTGCGGTGGTGTGTGGTGGGTTTCTGGAAGGTGAAATGGATGCAGCGGTGGTCGGTCCAGAGGAGTTCCGTGGTGTGGCTGAAGGAGACGTGGGAGCTTGAGGAGAAGATGGGGTCAAGCGTGTGGCCGGCGGAATGGGTCGGTGTTGTGACGAGCTGGCTCAGACCGAGGTTGGTGAGGTTGTCGATCAGGGTGGTGGAGTTGCTGTCGTTGTTGTTCTCCAGGTGAAAGTTCAGGGCTCCGAGGAGGATGTAGTCGGTAGAGGTCAGGGCGTGCGTGCTGATGAAGTCGGCGATGGAGTCGCTGAACTGGGGTCGGGGCCCAGGGGGTCTGTAGACAAGGGTGCCTCTAAGGGTGGTGTTGGGGTCCGTGTGGATCTGGAAGTGCATGTGTTCAGCGGTGCTGAGAGTGTCGTCGGTGCTGGTCGAGACCCTGATGGTGTTCTTGTGGACAATGGCGATTCCTCCTCCTACTGCGTTGACGCGGTCTCTGCGGGTGATCTTATAGCCGTCTGGGATGGCTATGGCGATGTCGGGGTGGAGGAGTCGTTCATCCAGGTCTCTGTCAGGAAGGCGACGTCTGGTGATGATGTGTCGAGCAGGTCCCAGAGCTCGACGGCGTGTTTGCGTGCGGAGCGGGTGTTCAGTAGGATGAATCGGAGGTGGTTGAGGTCCTTCTTGGCGGGCGTTTCGGTGGCTCTGAGGCTGGTGTAGCTGCAGTTCCGGCAGGTGAAGGGACCATGGGTGCGCTTTCGGGCGGCCTTGAAGCAGTTGTGCGTCCGTCCAGGGTTGAGAGCGTGGAGTGTGGTGGCATCGTAGCGGCGTCGGTCCTCGAAGCTGGTGCGGGGGGCGCACGGCCCAGGGGTTCTGGCGCTGGGCGCGGTCCAGGCGCGGACGGGCGCAGACGGGACTTGCCTTAGGCGCGCCTCGGCGCGCCAGCGGCGCGCGGACGGGCAGCGGCCGCCATATATGGGGAGGTGGGAGGGAGGAGCAGCTGGGAGGCGGGAGGCAGGGGCAGTGAATGGGCAGTCAGGGGCGGGGCCGCAGGGACGCAGCGGCGGGAGTGGAGAGAGGCAGCGAGGGGTACAGAAGGAAAATGGACACAGGGAAAATGGGGGCAGCGAGGGGAAACAGAAGGAAAAAAGGACACAGTTCAGTGGGGGCAGCGAGGGGTACAGAAGGAAAAAAGGACACAATTCAATTGGGGCAGCGAGGGGTACAGAAGGAAAATGGACACAGTGAAAATGGGGGCAGTGAGGGGTACAGAAGGAAAATGGACACAGTGAAAATGGGGGCAGCGAGGGGAAACAGAAGGAAAAAAGGACACAGTTCAGTGGGGGCAGCGAGGGGTACAGAAGGAAAAAGGACACAATTCAATGGGGGCAGCGAGGGGTACAGAAGGAAAATGGACACAGTGAAAATGGGGGCAGCGAGGGGAAACAGAAGGAAAATGGACACAGTGAAAATGGGGGCAGCGAGGGGTACAGAAGGAAAATGGACACAGTGAAAATGGGGGCAGCGAGGGGTACAGAAGGAAAATGGACACAGTGAAAATGGGGGCAGCGAGGGGAAACAGAAGGAAAATGGACACAGTGAAAATGGGGGCAGCGAGGGTACAGAAGGAAAAAAGGACACAGTTCAATGGGGGCAGCGAGGGGTACAGAAGGAAAATGGACACAGTGAAAATGGGGGCAGCGAGGGGTACAGAAGGAAAATGGACACAGTGAAAATGGAGGCAGCAAGGGGAAACCGAAGGAAACCGGGCACCGAGGCCACAGGCAGAGGGGCGAGCTTACCAGCAGCAGCAGCGGGCAGGACACCACAGGCGGAGCTGTGTGGCGGGGGAGCGACCTACCTGGCAATGTCAAGGGTCGCTCTCCTCACCGCGCAGCGGCCGCCATATATGGGGAGGTGGGAGGGAGGAGCAGCTGGGAGGCGGGAGGCAGGGGCAGCGAATGGGCAGTCAGGGGGCAGGGCCGCAGGGACGCAGCGGCGGAGTGGGAGAGAGGCAGCGAGGGGTACAGAAGGAAAATGGACACAGGGAAAATGGGGGCAGCGAGGGGAAACAGAAGGAAAAAGGACACAGTTCAGTGGGGGCAGCGAGGGGTACAGAAGGCAAAAAGGACACAATTCAATGGGGGCAGCGAGGGGTACAGAAGGAAAATGGACACAGTGAAAATGGGGGCAGCGAGGGGTACAGAAGGAAAATGGACACAGTGAAAATGGGGGCAGCGAGGGGAAACCGAAGGAAAAAAGGGCACAGTTCAGTGGGGGCAGCGAGGGGTACAGAAGGAAAATGGACACAGTGAAAATGGGGGCAGCGAGGGGTACAGAAGGAAAATGGACACAGTGAAAATGGGGGCAGCGAGGGGAAACAGAAGGAAAATGGACACAGTGAAAATGGGGGCAGCGAGGGGTACAGAAGGAAAAAAGGACACAGTTCAATGGGGGCAGCGAGGGGTACAGAAGGAAAATGGACACAGTGAAAATGGGGGCAGCGAGGGTACAGAAGGAAAATGGACACAGTGAAAATGGGGGCAGCGAGGGGAAACAGAAGGAAAATGGACACAGTGAAAATGGGGGCAGCGAGGGGTACAGAAGGAAAAAGGACACAGTTCAATGGGGGCAGCGAGGGGTACAGAAGGAAAATGGACACAGTGAAAATGGGGGCAGCGAGGGGTACAGAAGGAAAATGGACACAGTGAAAATGGGGGCAGCGAGGGGAAACAGAAGGAAACCGGGCACCGAGGACACAGGCAGAGGGGCGAGCTTACCAGCAGCAGCAGCGGGCAGGACACCACAGGCGGAGCTGTGTGGCGGGGGAGCGACCTACCTGATTCACCTGGGCAAGAATGATCTGGTCCAGTTAACGGGATTGGCACTTCTGAAATTGAGGAAAAAAGATTTTGAGTTGCTGCTGAAAATGTGAGGGGATGCTGTTTTATTAGACACAACTGCTGCCTAGGAGAGTGTGGACAGGGGTGAGATAGCCAGCTGCAATTAAAAGGGCCAGGAATGAGGGCAATAGAGAAATGGGAGGTTTCTGCAGGGTGAAAGCGGTGCGGGTGATTGGGCACAGGGAGATAGTGTATGAATCCCCATCATTGTTTAGGCATGATGGTGTGCACTTGTGTATTTTAGGGAACAGGTTGTACTGCTGGAATTTTGAATGAGTGGGTCACGGAAGGGAGACTTCACTGTCAAGGGAGGCTTATTCTGGTGCTGCAAAGGAGAAACACAGAGAGATAAGTAAACGGAAAATGGGGGAAGTAAGGACGAGTGGGGAGAGACTGGAAAGAAGTGACAACTCAAAGATGTGGACCTGGTCAATGGACGGGCAAGCATCACAACAACATTTTGGATTTCTAAATGAGGTTTGCAAGGACATGTTAATTTGAACAGATCGTTGGGGCTTGTTGTCAAGTCTCAGGTCATTGGTGATGTGGCAAGTTTTGATGAGATCCACTCATTCCAGATTTGCACAGCAAAAGAGGGCTTCTGGCTGGGGATGAGTGATAGCATATTGAAAGGTTTGGGGAGATTGCAAAGTGCTTGTGTGTGGCGTTACATGCAGGGGACTTGGATGAGGAATGAGGAAATGTAAATTCCTTGTTTTACGGCTGCGGCTGAATTGGAAGTGACAGGCAGACAATGGAATGTGTGGATTTGCAGGAACTCAATTGTTAAATGGGCCGAGGTGCAGGCAGAGTAGATATTTGGTGGAAACCAGCTTGGATTGGAAAGAGACAATGTAGTGGTGCACAGGCAATGGCCTGGGTGGCATGTGTTGGGAGCAATTCATACCAGCTCTATGGGAATTCAAGGAGAGAGGCAGTCGACAGGCGGTGATTGTGATTTATTTGGGTGAGAATGACTTGGTCCAGTTGATGGGATTGGAGCTTCTGAAATTGATGAAAAAAGATATTGAGTTACTGCTGGAAAGGTGGGGGATGCTGTTTTACTAGACACTACTAGAAACAACTGCTACGTACAAGAGCGTGGAAAGGGGTGAGGAGGTCAGCTGCAAATAAAGTGTCACTAAGGAGGGAAATAGAGAAATGGAAGGTTTTTGCAGGGTGAAAGGGGTGCAGGTGATTAGGCACAAGGAGACATTGTATAAAAACCCATCATTATTTAGGCAATATGGGGTGCACTTGTCCATGTTATGAAACAAGTCGTACCTGGACATGCTGGCTGGAATGTTGAATGAGTGGTTTAGGAAAGGGAGACTTCACAGTCAGGGGAGGGTTGTTCTGGTGGCGAGGAAGGGGAAAGCCAGAGAGATGAGTAAACGGAAAATGGGGGAATAAGGAGGAGTGAGGGGACAGAAAAGAAGTGACAACTAAGGGATGTGGGCCTGGTCAAATTGTGGACAGGCATCACGAGCACATTTTTGAATTCCTAAACGAGAATTGCAAGAACACATGTTAATTTGAATGGATATTTGTAGTTTTTGTCAAGTTTCAGGTCATTGGGATGTGGGAGGGAAGATATGGTGGGACCCACTCATTACCGATTGGGCCAGCAAAGAGGGCTTCAGGCTGGGGATGAGTGATAGCAGATTAAAAGGTTTGGGGAGATGGCAAAGTGCTTGTGTTTGGTGTTACATGCAGGGGAATTGGATGAGGAAAGAGGAATTGAAATGCCTTGTCTTACTTCTGCAGGTGAACTGGAAGTGATAGACGATGGGGCATGCAGATTTGCGGAAACTCAATGTTAAATGGGCCCTGGTGGTGGCAGAGAAGCAATTTGTAGGAAACCAGCTTGGGTTGGAAAGGGACAATTTGGTGGGGCATTAGCATGGGCTGTGCGACATGTGTTGGGAGCAATTGGTGGCGTCACGCATGTCAATTCGAATAGATTGTTGGAGTTTGTTGTCAAGTCTCAGGTCATTGGAGATGTGGGAATTTGTGGTAGGAGTGTTTTAAGGGGTGGATGGATGGCTCAAGGTTAAAGTGTTAGCAGACCATAAATGTATTCCTCCCCCGGGCGATGAGTAAGGGAGAGCGTGCTAAGATTAGGGAGCAATTTGTTAAGGCGGGAAGGAATCTAGAGAGAAGGAGGCCCTGAGCAAATTTTTTTTGTTGAGAGATTACCTGGTACTTGTGTTGGGCCTTATCTGTCACTGGTGGAGAACCTGTGGGAAAGATCCTTGTTAGCGAAATTTCTAATAGGCGTTATCAAAAACTACCTCTGTTTCCCAGCTGGCCAATTTGACCCTACCAGTAAGCAGCCCTGTCCGTGTGATGGCATTTCCCTCCAATCGCTTGAGCATTGTCCTTTATTTTGTATCTATTATGCACCATTTCGCCTCGGGCACTTATTACCCATCCTTAGAACCCATGGATTGTGCCAAGACAGGCCGGCTTTTCTTTCTCTACAAATGTTGTCTGGTCCAGCGGTGTGTTTTGCCGTAGAAGCATTGTTAAAAATTGCACTGCACTTTTAGCATAACTTCTCCAGATCACATAGAGTATTTACAAATTTATCGATTATATGCGTTTTTAAGGATCTTGGGGCATATTATCAACAAAATGCGCTAAATATCGCTAAGCGAGTTTAGCACATTTTTTTATCGCCAGTCTATCGCTGGTTCACATCGCATCATTAGCGACCTATTATCAAGGCGCCGCTAAGATGCGATGTGAAAGCTAGCGATAGTGGGTTTTAGCGGGAGAAATCCTGCGATGAACCCAGTGCGATAAAAAAGCTTGATAATAGGCAAGCGTGGTCGTAACCTGACGATCCACCTCCCATGTAACATATGGCTAAGTCCTATTTCAATTAGGCGTTAGGGAAATGCGATAAACGCGCTTAGCGCACGTTTTCTTATCGCGTCGCTGGATTCGGGCCGCATTGGTAATAGGGCGATGTTGTGTTAGCGACCGTTTTCATGGACTTTAAGTCAGGAACGCCTACCTTGCATGTCATTAGCGATGACATGCAAGGCGTTATTGAAAACGGTCGCTAACATTATCAAGCAAGCGCTAAAGCAGTTTAGCGCTTGCTTGATAATAGTGCGATAGAATTATCGCTGCTTTTCGCCCGAAAACGGACGCAAAAGCGGCGATAATTTCCTATCGCCTCGTTGATAATATGCCCCCTTGTTCTTTGTGATCATGTCATTATGTATTTTAATCATGTAAGTTCTATTTTATTATTAATATCCCTTGATGAATGCACGTTTCATTCTTTTATGATTATTTGTAAATAATCGAATAAAGATCTCACAACAACAGCAAAGTCTTACCTAGTTGTCAGGGCTAACAGAATGTGTGCCTCAGCCGATAGAGTTTCAGGGGTCTCAGCTTGCTACCAATAAAGCGCCCTTTTGTATTCAAAGCAAAACGGAGGGGAGTGTTCATTCCTCCCAATCTTTTTATCACTATGTGGCTGTGCCTTGCATATTTAATCATGTTTTGGGCCTATTTTATTTATTATTCAGTCTCTGCAGTGAATATGGTGTTACATTTTCGAATTATTTTAAATCTGTCTCATTTCCAGAGCAATCTGTCTGCTGTGCCTGCTTCCATAAGCTAAGCAGTTTGGTAAATAAAAGTGATTCGGTTCGGTCATTGCATTGACAGAATGAAATTGCTTCTAAATGGGGTTTTGATCTGAATTACCGTGAAGTCTTCTCTGTTCTTTAATGCTTAACGGAGGAGGTAGAGATTTCTAAATTGGTACTTGTGTTTTTTTTAATTTAACTGTTGTAGATTTTGCTGTGTACATTCTTACTTTTTAATAAATGTTGTTCTTTTTCATGTACCAAAATTCAGAGTCACAAGCTGAAGACAAGACGAGCTTCTGACCTAAAGCTCTTGTGTTTTTTTGCCCCACTTGGTTTGAGTTTTTTTTTTATTTCTCCTTTGATGTGACTGGTGAATCCTTTGATCTGCTTCCTGCTTATGCCACTGAAGATGCCTCGCCCCAGCACTATCTGCAAATGTCCGAAAAGGATACATCGGCATCAGGTTCGCATCGTACCACACCTCTCGTACAGCTGCATTAAACCACTGGCTGCTTTTGAAGGTTTTTCATTTTTTTAGCTTGTTTCTCCTGTTACTTTCTTTGCAGTTTGGGGATCCTGGCCTCGCTTCTCATATCATTATTTCACTTTTTGTTAATTTAATTTGCCGCTTGGTGGTTTGTTATTTTACCTTGTATTGATTGTATTGTGTTAGTTCTCACGTTTTTTAGGGATTCTTTTTTCTTTTCCAGTATCCGACTGCGGAGTGAAAGGGCTGAAGAAGGAGTGAGTTCTTGGCATTCTATTCTAGTGTTTCATTTGCCTCCAGGGTCTTTTTTAAAATTTGTGCGTTTCTAGAGCGGTTAGATGCAATGATCACCTGCCTGGCACGCCCCCTGCCAGCGATGCCACACTCTAGATGATAAGGAGACAACGGCACAGTAAATGGGCAGGAAGCACACCAAAGGCAAATCCACCTGCTCTTGTCCACATCCCAACCGTAGCAGCGACGTGCACCGCCATAACACCAATTTACACCTGAGACCAACCTGACAGCCTCAACCTCAGCATCATCTGTATGTCAGCATCATCTTTCATGAGTGATGTGACTCTTCTCCTTGCTTCGCATGTGGTTCAATCACAGTAATTGCCTGCAACTATTCCTACCTCTCCCGTGTACCAGTCAGCCTTACTAAAGTAATGCATAAAGCTGACATTATGGATATACGGAAGATAACAAATTATACATTTTCTCTACATGGAAATGTATAAAATACTCTTGCACATCTGATATCACACTTGCTGTTCATGCATCTCACAAACTTCTTCATTCAGGTCGCATTGTAAAGAATAGCAGAGGACAGATGGCTATCTACAATGAATAATACTCCTTCACTATTAATCCTATGCATTCTTTTACAATAGATGACAGTGTCATAATTATTATCTCCCTATCACCTTCGCCCTAATTCACCTGTGGCTGGTTATATCACCTGCTAAGCCTCACTATTGATTTCAAACTAGATTTTTTGATTACATTCCTCCCTTGGCCCTTCGAACAGCCACCTGTATGGCCGTAGGTAACTTAATCCTTGGGCTGACCCCTTGAGCTGATTGCTCCCAAAAACTGTCTTCTGCTCTTTAATAGGTCCTAATCAGAAGGTAGCCAGTACCATTCACATACCTAGCCACACTAAGGACCCTGTTTTTTTCTTCCACTAATTTTATTTTATAGGTGAAAATCTTGGTCAAAGCCAGATAATGAGGCATCTATGAGCTATATCTTCTCTATCATGCTTGAACTTCCTCTCAGTTCCATTATTGGTCCTATCCTGAAACGGTGCTTAACTTAAATTAATAGAAATAACTTATTTAGTGAGCTACTTGAGATCAGCTTTGCCTTGGCCTAGAACCTAAACACTTTCCTGCTAATTTTAAATCTTGAGTTACTGCTGCTCTGAAATCCATTACCCCTCTATAACATATTCTTCTCACCACTCTCAGACTTCATCTGCCTGGTGAAAAGTAGAGCTTTAGCTTTTGCCACCAAAGGAATATGTTAATTGATTGAACAAACTTGCACTTTGATTAGCATTTTGAAGCATCGCTACCGGGTAACCAGTGAGAATTATATGACGTAAGTTAGGCCCATCCCTAAGCAGTTTTTCTCTTCACTTATAGCCTCTGGGCCTCATTTATGAGATTTTGGCGCAGGGCAGCGCCGCAAGGAACCTTGCTGTGCTGCCCTACGTCAAAACAAATGGGCAGGAATGTGCTGTATCTATGAGATACCACACATTCCTGTCCTTTTCCCCTGCACCGGCCCTCAATGGGCTGCCATGTGCCAACGCAGGCACCCTTGCACCATGGTGCAAGGCTGCCTGTGCTGTGGGGCTGATTGATTTTGTGCAGGAAGGGACTGAAATAATATGCATGCATATTTTCTCTGTAATAGCAAAATTGTTAAACTTTTCACCTTCTTCACCATTCTCGTTGTGCTAATAACATTATTCTGTTTCTTTCTGTTGATTATTGCAGCACACGTATTTTACTCAAGAATCTCACAATGCTTCAATAAATATTTAAATGCTTTACTGTGTATTTCTTGTGTATCTCTAGAACCTATCTAGATCTGCTACCACAATTTCCTTGGGGAGTCAGGGTTGTCATGTTCTGAGGTTGCACATCCATTTGTTACTTTGTTAGGTTAGGGGTACAGATGGTGCACTGTCACCTTTCAGGACTAAAGCCAACATATCCGGATGGTGTGCGCGGAGTCAGTCTTGCACAGTTCTGATGTTTATGTTGACCAACAAATGCACAGTTTTGCTTGGGAATGTATAAGCCATACGACATAGCGCCGCCAACATTCTAGCTTGGGTTCTTATTTAATGGATCGCCTGAGTAGTTTTCATTTGTATACCCACCCCTACTCACCTCTTAACCAGAGAAGTCCATGGTGTTAGGGAAAAATCCTCTTCAACTGAGTAGGGATTACCCTATGTATTGGCTGCAGGTTGTTCAATCACAAACCTTTCAAAGGATCACCCCATAGAGGTACCCTCGCTGATTCCACAAATTCATATGGCTGAAGACGCAGCAACTAACATGCCAGTGAACTGCAGACATGCAGTTACACAAATGATGTTTCAACGTGGACTGCTCCTCTCGGGTGGCAATGTTACCTTCATGGTTGAGGCCCACAAAGCATTTAAGACAGAGGTATTCTATTCATGGGTTAAATTCCCAGCAGCAGAAGCACAAACAAGACAGTTTCAAACATACACTGAGGCTGCAGCTCCTAACAGCTACATAGCTTTTGAAGCTTTAGAAATATGACTAACTTACCAAGAACATCAAAATTGGTTTGAAGGCACCCTACCAGACACCCAGAGCAATGTTAGACTAGGTCCCCTTAGCAATGAAGGAGCAACATGGCCAATCTTAGCCGGTTACACACCGTACCCAGATATTGAAAATCTGACAGCCCCAGACCTGTGTATGCTATATACAGATCTGATTAAAACATATAGATGTTTAACACAATCTATAATGCAAACAATGAAAATAAATCCTGCATGGACTGCTCAAGCTGTACATCCACAATTGGCTACACCTGGAATTAGCCCACAAACAATAAATGCAGTCATGGGTAAAATTCCCATCAGGCGAAGAAATTCCATTCTGGATTGCACAAAAAACAAATCAGTTTGAAGTAGTGCTTCTCTATACGGGACCTCAGGAAAAAAACAGAATTCTCACAATATGCTTGCCAATGAGGATGGCTTCCTTGGTGGAAGACTGCTTCACTTAGGGTACAGTTTTTGCTGCAGTATATACCAGAACACATAGTACACCCTCATTAGCTGTTTTGCCAGAGGTGCTTAAACAGATCCAAAATGAGCATAGGGCATCCACTGCCCTGGATCTGGGGATAAAACTTATGCAGTATCCGCCATAATGTTAAGTAACATTAAAGGGGAAGCAGCTGCGTTGGGTATATGCCAGCGACTCACAAATTTAGCTCCGGGAGAACAAAAGCACGAATTACCAAAAATTATTGAAGAAATCTATGCAACAATAGGTAGAGATAATTTGAGAGCCAGACCTAGTAAACCACAAATTAACAGTAATTCTAAATATGATAACTCGAAGCAGGCATCAGATTCTTCTACTAAGAAAAAGTGGGCTAATAAGAAAAATAAAGAAAAAACTAAGTCGCAGGGTGCATCTCCTCAACAGGAGTCCACTGAAAAGCACTATATTCTGCCTAACTGTGATAATATTAAAATGCTTGACAGGTATCAGGATATAGATACACATTCATTACATTCCTTTCAGGAGTCATCTGAAAAATACTCGGAGAGAGGTGGATGATCAGAGCGCAGATCAGGGAGTATATGAAACTGAAGAAGGATTCACTACACTCTTTTGACTTTATAATACAAAAGGAAGATAAACCTAAAGAGTCTAAGCCTCAATTCAAAAAGACAAAGGTGGCTGGTCTTAAAATCAAGCATGCCACTGATTTTGAGGAACTGCTCCTGAGCAGAGAGTTGGCTCTGACCAGGCTGGACAGCATGGCAGAAGTCACAATATTTCAAGAAAGGGTAATTTTACCTGCTTTTTCCAACATCCTCCTAGTTGCAGTTAAACATTCGTATGAGCTTTTACACAACCTCCTGTGTTACACCGCAACCATGTGGGGCGGAATGATGGTTCCCCTTATCGCTTCATACCAGTGAGGTCAACCACACACCCTCAAAGACAATACTCAATTAAACATGAGGCTAAACAACAAGTTAGAGAAATACTCACACAACTTGAATACCAAGGTGTAATGGAAAGTTGCACCTCCCCAATGAATAATCCTTTGTTTCCAGTAATGAAACTAGACCATTCATATCGTCTAGTATTAGATTACAGACACTTGAACATCGCTACATGCACATTTCCTGTACAAAACACGCACAGCATAGCACTAATGAATAACATAGTGTGGAAAAAATAGAAAACAACTTTAGTTATTTCCAATGGGTTTTTCTGCCAAAACATAACATCTGAAAGCAGATACTTGACCACATTCAGTGGGCTAGATTCTCAAAAGCAGGTCTGTCAGTTGCCCCAGGGGTATCAGAACAGCCCGAATTACAGAACTTTATCAAGAATTTGATGCCCAGGCATTGTCCTATGTCAATGACATATATCTGATGGATGATGACCTTTCAATTCACTTTGCTAGAGAAGATCGCATAGTTTTGGGATTTGCTCACATGGACCACAAATTCAATAAAAAAATATATATATATCCCACCTCAGTGTCCTGTTCCTGGGATACGAGTTGTCAAATGAAGGCAGAAGCCTAGTGACACATCTCCTTGAGAAGTGTGTGCTTCTACAACCTCCAAACATATTGAAGAAACTGCAATCAATATTGGGTTTGCTGAACTTTGGCAGAACATACATTCTAGACTACACAGAATGGATAAAACCATTCTACAGTTTGATTCGTCCAGAATTTTCAAGTACACATTGGACAACTAAACACACACAAATTTTGCATTCAGTACAAGCTCACATGCTGCTATCCAAACACTTACACACACATAAACACCACCAACTTGGTGATCCGTATAATTGCGGGTGCCTCAGGGTACACCTATGTCACATTTAACAAAGGAGACACTGTACCAATTGCATATAAATCGCTTTTATACACCAGTGCTGAGATGCATTTTGCACCGACAGAAAATATTCAGACGGCAGTATAGACTGCTGTAGTGAGAGAAAGATCATTGGCTCAGGAGAAACTCATCAGTGTCGTGACTCCGGTCCCAGCCTTAGAGACTGTCACAAAGGCCAGGATTCCAAACATCGAAAGATTTACATCCACGATGAATACAATGGGCTAACTCTCTTACAGCAACAGATGTAGATTACATATGTGACTCTGCACTACAAACACAAGCATACCTGCAATATGAAAATTAATATCCTCTGCCTAATGAAGTCATGCCTCTAGATCAGTATGATTACATCAGCTATACTGACGGTTCAGCACAGCCTGCCTTAGGGACAGAGCACCAATACCTGTCCTCAAATCACAAACTGCTTTGAGGAAAGGTGGCTAAACTCAAAGCGTGTTTGCCACAGGCTCATGTTATACATACACTAAGTCATCAATGTGTATGAATACAACTTGTAGGGAATTCCATGGCTGATGAAGCCACAAAAGCAACAGTTCAAACTGCTGCAGTCACTGCAATTCGTTGTTCAAGAGCAAGGATAGATGGCGACGTCATGGTGGCTGTCAACGTTGTGCACAATGGCACCCACTTATCTAAATGCTTTCCAACAAAATACTCCTACCAGTTTAGTGCGCAAAACATTCCATTTGATCAGATTCCCGGAGTGGGGGATTGAGAGATACCTAATTCAGATCACAGGTTAGGTTTAATCCAAGCAGCACATGGGGGAATAGCATCTGCTCATACAAGGGTGGCAGCTACAATTTAATTATTGCAGCAATGCTGTTGGTGGCCAGGTTTATATAAACAGACTGAGGACTTGGTCCTTAAATGTGACATCTGCAAGCAGATGAAGGTTTCCACCATAGCAAGTTTACCATAAATACCTCTACTGATCTCATAGAAGCCTCTGGCTCGTGTATACTTGGCCCACTGCGGCCCTTTACAATCACATGGGGCTTACAAATACATCTTGACTTCAGTGGATTCCTGCTCTCGATTTCTACTGGTCTGGCTACAGCAATCGGCTGATGCCCAAACTGTTATAAAAGATCTGCAAGTCTTTATCAGGACATATGCAGTAGTCACATTCCATTTGGACCAGGGTCTGGCGTTTGCCTCCAGGGCTTACAGAGACACCATGGGAAAATTGGATGTGACTATGCAGTACTCCTCCCCCTATCATCCTGAGAGAAATGCGGTCTTCAACAGCTAGAGTATTAGGTTCAGGTCACAGTTGGGTCTATCGACTGTAAGGGGTCCAAATAGCCCTAAAGAATCTTCTGAGAAAATACCTGGTGGTCGGACTCTCTACGAGATCCTGTTTGGGATTTAGATGTGGGTTCCAGACATCTACAGCCCCAGTACAGTGGCAGCATAAATACCATTTGACATCAATGAACCTTTGGATGTTTTACAGGATCTGAACGGCATTCAAGAAGCTCAGAGCAACATCCAGTAGAAATGGTACGCCACCGGAGAAATGAAGGACGCACTAGCAACTTTTGGTTGCATTCCAAAGATTGGGGATTTCATCCAGGAGAAGATAGTGGGCCTGTACCTGTTCTGGCAGTTGAAGGTACTAGAACTGTACTTTTACCACCCCTTGATGGCTGCAAAAACAAGAGATTTGTGTCAATAGAACTCATCAAACCACATCATGTGGCCGGTTCTACACAGTAGGTCAAGAGGGCTCCTGGGTAGTTACCTGTCTCCTTTCACTCCCTCACAGGAAGCCCCGATGGAAGCTTTGATCAGCAATGAAGTTTCTTGTCTGCGGCTGGGGACAGCTAACACTGAAGTATCACTTCTTCCTGTTGCTTCAACAACCTCCCTACAAACAACATGTATGGAAACACAGATTTCAATTCTGCCTTAATTAGATTGAACAGCCTCCAGTTACTTCATCGACTTTGATGACTTCTCATCGGATTCATCTGACCCACCACCACTACTGCCTCAAGACAGGCTGTGTGTATTTTACATTTGGCTGAAAAAGACATACTTTATCCCTCTATAGATATACATTTGGATTACAAATGCATCACTTTTCCTGTTCATCTGGATTGGTTTTGTGACTGTTTTGTCTGCTTCTAAACGGACACAATCTCTCAGAACTCTCTGCTGCTGAACTGGTAAACTTGGTTTTAACGCCCCATTCTTCATCACTCAAAGAATGAAGAGACCTTTCCCTGGTGAACATTTCTGCTGTTCCAGATCCTGATGGAACTGTTTGGGATAAGGTATCCTATGATATATTTGGACCTACAGAATTTATTCAAGTTCCATATGTATTCAAATGACTAGATGATCTACAGCATTTCACTGTTTTAACAGTGATGAAATATATGATGGCACAGCTAATTATGATTTTTTTTTGATTTTTTTGTCCTCATCTCACCAATAAGCATCTGCAATTCTCAAAGAGAAGCTGTCGTTCGAATCTGTGCACCCTACGGCTGCTGCATTCAGCTAGGCCAAACCGGGCCAACCCCTTTGTTGGAAGCTTGGTGTAATCATAGGACCAGTTTTTACCAGAAAGGAGCTATACCAGATTCAGCTCCCTACCCCAGGATAGTAGGGCCTGCCAGATGTTCACACTACTCTCAGTCTCTCCCCCCTGGTCCAGACGTGCCATGGCAAATGCTGCTTTTAACCAGTCCTCACACGTTGGGGGCCGCGGTTCTTTCCACTTCTTACAGATTTCTCTTCGGGCTATTAATACCAAATATAACAACAAACCTCTATGAACCTGCTGAAGATTCTTTCCAAGCACTCCGTCATCTCCAAATATTACCAAGGAGACGTTAACCTTGATTTTAAATTTGAAAGTACCACTTAAAACATCCCCCACCCCCCTCCAAAAAGCTCTAAGTTCAGGACATTCATAAAAGATATGGATGTCATTAGCATTAAGAAGATTACATCTTGGACATTTGGGGGCGGATAGTGGTGCAAACTTGGCGATCTTTGCAGGTGTATAGTAAAGCCTATTAATAACAAAGAAATTATTCTTTTTTAGGCTGGCCGGTTTAACATATTTATAGAGAAGCTTCAAGGAGGGTTCGTACAGATCTTCAATCACAGGCTCAAAGGATAATTATGCTAATTATGATTAAGGCTCCCTGTTTTCCGTTTTTACGGATTTTTACAGATAAATACAGACAGAAAACAATGTGATTTCTGTCTGCATTTATTTTTTATGGTGGATAAATACAGAAAATGGTTCTTCTTTAAGTGACCCTCTGTGCTGTCTTTCATGAATTATAGCACAATAGCTGAACAGCTGGACATCATGGGAAATGAAAAAACAGGATGAAATTGTTTTAAATAACAGCATATGTCAACATATATTTGTGGTATAATGCTAATATTAACCAGTGGATGTATTTGTATATAATATTTGGCAGCTTAAATAGCTAAAACACGACAGACATCAAAGTATGAGTGCACGTCGAGCAGTTAAATAAATATGGAAATGTACAGTTTTGCAACTTCATTTTTACGCAAAACACAAAATAAATGTGGATAAATACAGATAAAATGGACAAAAAATAAATATGGATAAATACAGACGGAAATGTTAAAAAAATAAATACCATAAAACCGGGAGTTCTAATTATGATGAAATGTTCTGTTTTTCACCATTATGGTCACCATTTCCGACATGGGGACACTGCTCTGTACCACAACGGGGTAGCTCAAAAGCATTTGCACAAACGTTTGCATATTGTTCGAGCAATAATCCAGCTGACCTAGAGTCTTATTATTATAAACTCACAACCTCATGGGCTAAGAAAACTATGCTCACTGACACCAAGCTGATTTATTGTGCATCTTTCATTTCCCAGCTGTCTGTACAAGGGTTTGGCTTTTGTAAAGACATCCTGATTTCAAATCTATATGGGGAACTAAAGATTGGCAGGTTCAGGGAAACAAGGCTTTATTTAGAGCATGCCTTACTACAACAAATGATTTTCCTGAACAAAACAGTGCAGCAAACATCCTGTCTTGGTCTGGCCAAGATAAAAGATTTGAACGCACCAAACATTCAGACTTTTGCATGATTTGCGAACTGGCAACAATTCACAAATTACACGGAGGAATCATTATACAAAATACTTCGTACTGGCTCATACAATTCTTCAAGTATCAATCAGGAGGGATGGTTAGTGTAGCTGTTAGGCACATTTTCTTGACAACACCAAAGGGTTTAGGATCAATAGGCCCGACCCACAATACATGCAGACACAACACTCGGGGTGGTAACAACTTACAGTGTCTAGAAGTTGTGCCTTGATTGGTTTAAACAATACACACTGTCTCAGGTGAAACAACACTTGTCCCTTCTTTCTGATGGCATGGGATTACAGGACTTCTTACTAGGTCCTCGAAGACCACGTCAAGAGCACTTTCTGTATGCAATATACAATGAAGTGTGGAAGATTTCACAGCAGGAAGCTGCTGAGAGAGTACGCGAAATTGACAGAGCAAATTTAGAAAGGGCTCTTGCAGTAGTAGATAATGACATGACTATTCTATCCACCAGAATTTACTCTCTGGGTAACATTGTGTCGTCTGGAATCAACATCAACCAGAGTGACATTTCTTTTCTTGCAAAATGGGCAGTCACAACTTAGGGCTATCATGTTACTGAGTTGGACTCTACAGGCACTTCATGCTGGTTGTGTTCCATGGATAAAAACATCTTAATGCCACTAGTTTGTTTCTACCATATAATCTCACAAACCAACAGACCATCATGGCAAAAAAGGACACCACATACACCATGTTACACATAGAGAAGTTAGAAAAACGACCATTCACTCTTGCAGAAACACCTTCTGTGGATTGCATATTCCAAGGGTTTATTTCTCTGCCAATTTTGACATTCCGCTTCCAATACTACTTACAAAACCATCAATGTGGGTAGATATAAGGCACTAGCAGAGGGGTATGTATAAGGCCCATGGATCTTACCTTTCAAATACCAATGTAGGAATGGTGAGACTGAGGTTTTTCTTAGCGGACTGATTGCAAGAATACCTTGGGATATCCTTAGTTTGCAGGGAAGTTTCCCTTCATGGTGCATGTAATGCATCTAAGGCAAACTTGTTGTGTTATCTGAAAGGTTCTCCAGCTGCTGTGATCTGACCGGCTTTCAGATTACAAGGCTGCTGTGGGATGAGACCGGGCATTGCCTATCTGTTAATAGTCTCTGTGGTCGTGACCTGTTGTACACAAGTACTGTTTCCACCTGCCCGCACAGTTAGGGATGCAACTCTTTGGCCGTCGATAGAGCTTACGAATGTGCACTTTAATGCTTTAAGCAGACTGAAAGCCTTATTGTTCCAGAACGATGTGGCCTTAACATATACAAGGGAAACGTTTGATCTTCAAGTTGCAAGGTCCTCTTCGAAGATACAGACGCTACTCCGCACTAGTTTCCCACACCATTTCGGGGAGCTTGTGCACCGCATTTTTAACATGTCTAGTACTGTGGGGGTCGTTCACTTTTTAAAAAACAATTGACACAGGTTTGGCTAGCACCTTCCAGACAGTCTTCGGAGTTATTCTATCATTCATACACTCCCTGCTTGGAAACATTTTTGGAGGCTTACCACTTGTCCTGTTCCTAGTTCTCGGTACTGTTCTTTTATGTTTTTTTGCTCCACTATGGATGTCCCATCATGAGGTCAAATGGGGATAGCACTACCACACATGCTCCTGTGTTGAGAACACATGATACAGTGCTTTAGCACACCCTTACTCCTGGAACTGAATGACCACAGGCTCTTGTCCATTCGACCTGTCTGGCTACACTGCATGCAGCCCATATTCCACTGTCTGCTGTGCACTTTCGAGTGTGCCCTAGACATATGCTTGGGAATGCAACTTGTTCAATCTTCGGACATTGACCTACTGGTGGGTCCATTAACAGGTCATTTGTACGTTGTCCTTCGGGCCTGCCACTGCTCCTAAATGCATACTATGAGCCCTCTTGATATGCTTCGGATCCTGGTGATCTGGATCCTGGCTCATCATCTGTGGACCCAGCACTGGCTGATACACCCTTGGCGGACGCTGAGAGGGGTGGACTGTAACATATTTGCTCTATTGACCTGATGCATTGGGTGCCTCTGGGAACATTGTCTGTGGTTGCTGGGAATAGCAATTTTTGTCTACTCCTCAGAACAGATAAACAATATGGAAGTTTTGAGTTGTGGAAATGTTTAATTTGGCCATGTTTGTAACATCCTAAATTGTTTTTTAAATTGCAACACATTTTAACCTGCTTTTAAATTTACCTTCATTTACATATAGGTTTCTAAATGCTTTTACTTTCAAAATAGAACAATGCCTTTTTATGATTGTAGGGTTTTAGGCCTTCTACTTACATTGTTAGCATTGTTTTCACAAAGCTTTTTGAGTCTTCTCACGTCCAAAAAGTGGGTGTCACTTGGTTACATTAGGCCCAGATAGCAATGCCAATTTCTTGTTTTTTATAAACAATTTGAATTGGGTTTTCACAGCCACGAGGTGGCCAACAGGGAACAAGGCATAGGTTCAGCATACAATATCACAGGTACAAGTTGCAACCATGAAAGCCAGAGCGTATACATGTATAAGACAATTGGTTTCCCAGGTGTGATAGTTTGAATACAATGAGTCAAAGGCTCAGCCCTTCCCCCACACATGCCTGTATTTCCGAGGACAACCCCTCCCCTCAAACACCACCCTCTCCTGTTGGGCACACCATTCTATCCACGACGCCACTGTGTAATGGTGGGGGGAAGGGATTCAGCCACTTTGCCGCAATATCACGCTTTGCAACAAAAAGGCCTGTACCCAGGAAGGTTCTTCAGCCCTGGTGCCCCCGGGCCCTCCAATATTCCAAGGAGGATCAAGTGGGAGGAGAGGGGAATCGCCCCCCCCAGGACCCCTTCCAGGTCTCTTGTCACTGCAGTCCAGTATGTTTGTATTGTCACACAGGACCATACCATGTGGAAGAAGTCTGCATGCGTAACTGGTGGAATCGGGGTGGAGGCCAGCTCTGTGTAGGTGTGAGGGGGGAGGTATGCTGTGTGGAGGTAATATGTTTGTATTAATTGCAGTTTGGAGGAGATGGTACGCTCACAGGGGGCCATCAGGGCATCACACCAGTCTTCTTCTGACAGGCCCACCCAGCCCTCCCATTGGTCCTGAGGCGGCTAAGCAAGCCAGGGGAGTTTATTATGAGGGTTCAATAGATTTGGGAAACTCCCCCATGTCCCAGGTTACCCATTAGGATTTTGGCCTCTAGTGGGCTAAACTCTGGGAGGGGGTTCCATGTCGTGTATATGGCCATGAAGGACGTGCCTTACCCTAAGATACCTGTATATTTGGGTGTGTGGGAGGGCGAACGACTCCTGTAGATTTGCGAAGGAGCGTATGTGTGTTCCTGACCACACGTCTCCTAGTTGAGAGATCCCAATGGTGTCCTATGTTTTGAAGCTGTAGAGCGCTGCCACCTCCTTCAGCCAGGTGCCCTGCCATAGAGGGGTTTGTTGTGTAAGTTTACTATCCCATTGTATGTGGCGCAGAGCGGCCCGCCAAGTTAAGAATACAGCCCGTGTGACCATGGGCATATGAGAGGGGACTGGGGAGCCATATAGTAATGCCTGTAAAGTAAAGACAACTAGTAGGGAAAGCTCTAGTGTATAGGCAGGGTCTGACCACCCCCGTTGAACCATTCGTGGACGACGGGGAGGTGAGAGGCGAGATAGTAGAGGTACAGGTTAGACATGCCCAGACCACCGTTAAAGAGGCCTCGTTGGCAGTGGGTGAGCGCTAGTTGGGGCTGTGATCCCCGCTATAAAAAGATCTGTGCATCCCCTTCCAGTTTTCAGTACCAGGACCTCGGAATCTGGAGAGGTAGGTTTAGAAAGATGTAGAGGAAGCGGGGCAGTATCATCATTTTGTACAGTGCTATTTAGCCCATTACGTTAAGAGGGGAGCTTTGCCGCTTAGTTAGGTCCGCTTTTACCTTTTTGAGCAGCGGTTGCAGGTTAAGGGCCCAGGTGAGTTCTGGGTGCAACGTCACTCACATGCCCAGGTACTTGAAGCTCAGTTTGCGGAGAGGAATGGATGACTGCCAGTCAAAGCAGTCCCTCGAGGGGGGTCAGGGGGACCAGCACAAATTTGGAGGGGTTCATTTTCAGGCCCGAGATCTCTCCAAAAGCCTCAAGCAGGTGGAGGCATCAGGGGCACTCCTCATTGAGTCTGCCAAGTACAGGAGGATGTCGTCCGCGTATAGGGCGATGCGATCTTCATGGTTGACGGCTCACAGCCACCCCTTGTATAGAGGATAAGCTGGGATAGGTTTTCCATTACTAAGGCGAAGAGGAGAGGAGACAGGGGGCAACCCTGTCTCGTACCTTGCCTTATGGGGAAGGAGTCTGATAGAACCCCGTTCACGCACGCCCAGGCCGAGGGTTGAGAGTATAGGACACTGACCATGCCCCGAAACGTGGTCCGAGGCCGGCGGAGGCCAACACCTTATGGAGGTAGTCCCAGTCCACTGTATCGAATGCCTTTTCGAAATCGATAAGGAGTAAGGCTAGATCGAAAGTAGTGCTGTGTGCTTCTTTGCAGCATGAAGCCGCACTGGTCCGGGTAGACAAGCGTCGGCAGTACCCATTTCCATCTGTTGGTCAGTATTGTGGCAAAAACTTCAATTTTGCAATTGAATAGCAAAATGGGGCGGTAGTGAGCACAGGATGTGGACGGGGTTGCGTCTTGGGAATCACTACTATTGTGTGGCATAGTCCAGATCTCCTGGGAAGGAGCCAAAGTGACATGCCTCCTCAAACAGTGCGAGAAGGTGAGGGAGAAGTAAGTCTCGGTTTTTCACAGGTATTCCAGGGGGAATCCATCTGGGCCAGGGTTTTTCCCAGGGCTCAGTCCCTCCACCGTTATGAGGTCATCAAGCAGTTGGGAGTTGTCCCTGGAGAGAGTTGGGAGGATGATTGAGTCCAGGAAGAGACTGCTTGCCATCTGATCTTTGTCCATTGGAATGGAGTATAGTTTTTCGTAGTAAAGGGCGAAAGCCTGGCCGATGTTTGGCAGGGAACTCTGCATGTGGCCTGCCTCATCCATAATCTCTGGGACTATTCTATTGACTTGCTGGTGTGAGGCAAGCCAGTACAGCATTTTCCCATTTTTGTCACCCCAGCCATAAATGTTGGCCGTCGTTGCGCGCCAGAGGAGTTTGGCCACTTCTAGGGAGTGTAAGCTTATGTCTTCCTGGACAAGACGCAGTTGACAGGAGATTTCTTCCTGTGGGTTGGAGAGGAGGCACTGTTCCAGGCTTAGGGCCCGGGTTTCCAGCTGGGTGATGAGGGAGAGGCGCTTACGTTCCCACACCCTGATTAAGTGTGGCTTTGCTGGCAGATCAGAGTGTGCTCACTCAGGTCACCATTGCAGAATTATTGAGAAAGTAGGATTGAAGCTCGTTTTTCAGTGCGTGGACAAAGGCTCTGTCTTGGAGGTACCATGCATTGATATGCCACATGGTCCACAGTGCTGGGGAGGAATGCCCGAGGCGGAGGAGCAGGGGAGGGTGATCTGAGATCCCTCTGGGTAATATGTGTATGTGGCTCAGCGCCTGGCAATTCGGAGCTGGTAAGAGAATCAGGTCAATGCAAGAGTGTGTGTAGTGGGAGGCTGAAGTGTGTGTGAATTGGTGGAGCGCAGGGTGCCAGGACCGCCAGGCATCGCAGAGGCCCCAGGTGGAAGTCCAGTCCATGAGAAGCTTGGTCGCCGGGCCCCAGAGGCGGTGGGACTGGTGTTGTTGAGGGCCGGTGTGGGGACTGCGTTAAAGTCCCCTCCGAACACAGTGAGACCCTGTGACAAGCGGGCGAGAAGTGTTGAAATATCTGTAGGGAGCCCGACAGAGCAGCCGGGGTCACGTAGATGGACAGCAGCACGATCACTCGCCCCTCCAGGGTGCCCTCCAATGCTATAAAACACCCCTAGGGATCGCGAGTGACTCAGGAGACTACAAGGGGAAAGGAACAGCGCCGGTGGTGGATGGTGACCCCCCCCCTCGCCCTCATGAGTATCCCGCATGAAAAACACTGTCATTGCCTTTTTGGGCCAGGAAAGGACAGCGCTCGCCTTGAAGGTGGGTTTCTTACAGGAGGAGAACCTCCGGCAAATGACGATGAGCAAATGCAAAGACTGCTGAGCGCTTTATCCGGTGTAACAGACTGTTAACTTTCCATGATAGTACCTGGAAGGTCATTGGGTGAGATCGAGTGTATGAGCGGTGCAAATTGCATACCCGGTGAGGAGCCTCGGGGGGGGCCGACGTGACAATAAAGTGGGTGCCTGGGAGTCTCTGAAGTTGGACATGGCTGTGGGGTCATGGCCATATGGGATGCTATCGGGTGTGCCGGTACCTAGAGAGAGGAAAAAGGCATAAACAATTAACAAGAACTTGTAAAGAAAACCCCACCCCCAACTCCCACCCCTTCCCACACTTCTACCCTAGAAGCATCTGCCACCCAAGGAAATCGAAGCAATAGATTCAACAGTGAATACTGCATTATTGAGTCTTCAACAAGATATGGGATGAACCAATCTGTAGGCAGGATGTGTCAACACCAGCTGCCACTGAGAGGCCAATATTCGTTCTGGTTGGGGGGACTGGGCACGGGACCAACTTTGCCCCTGTGAGCTTAGGGGAGACCCGGTGATGTCCTCAGAAGCCAAATTCCACGCCAGAGGGCGGGCAGAGTTATGGACTGCAGGAGAGGTTTGAGTCTGGCTGATGAACCAAAGAGTCTTTTAAAGAGGGGGCAGAGGGTGCTCGACTGCCCGGGAGTCATCTTCCTCGCTTGCTGCATGGTCTCGAGTTGGGGCCCCTGCGGGCCAGGGTTGTGTCAAGGGGGTACTCAGGGGCAAGGCCAAGAGTGTCCCACCAGGTCTCCTCCGGGAGCGATTACGCTGTCCCCGGGGTTGGGGCTGGGTGCAGGAAGCAGGGTCAGCAGCAGGCTCTTAGTTGTTGGTGGAGGGCAGCGAGCATCCCTGCAGCAGTCTCTCCTCCATGAGCCATTGCCAAGCCTCCTCGGGTGTGTCAAAAAAAGATGAATGTATTCAGAAAAATGACTCGGAGTCTGGCTGGGAATAGGAGACAATACTGTAGGCCCATCCTCCTCAGCTTTTGTTTAACATCTAGAAAAAATCATCAACGTTGCTGGACTTCCCTGGTGTAGTCCGGGAATATTAAGACTTTGGTGATGCCATATTAGAGGTCTGGTCGGGGGCGCACCTCGCTAAGGACTGCGTCCCGGTCTTGGAAGTTCAAGATGCGGATGATGATCGGCCGTGGGGTGGCGCCAGGGGGGTGGCTTTGGGGCCAGGGAGCAATGCGCCCTCTCAACGCAAACCAGGGAGATAGGCACCCCTCACGCATCTAGGATTTGAGCCATGCTTCTATGAGGTCTGCCATTTGTTGTGGGGCCGCTCCGCCCACGGACTCAGGGACTCCGATGATGCGGACATTATTGCGCTGTGAGCGGTTTTCCGCATCTTCTGTGCGTGCATGTAGTTCTGATGTGCGTTCCAGGAGTGTAGAGACCAGGGACTTAAGGGTTGAGACGTCATCTTCAACTGTGGAGATCCGTGACTCCGTTTCTGTAATCCTGACAATGGTGTTGCAGACGTCTTGACAAAGTAACGCAACGTCCATTTTCAACTCACCGACTTTGGCTCCCACTGCTGCCTAGGAGGCCTGTATTGCTTGCAAAATGACCGAGAGGTCATTGGACAGAGCCCCAGGCTTGTCGGTGTCCAGGGGGCCCGTAGGGCCGGAGGCGGGACTGCTGGAGCGGGTAGTGTAGTGGTCTTTTGGCATCTGCATTGATGCAGCACGCAAGGCCTTATCCTTTCCCATGGAAGGAGCGCTGCAGGGACCCTGCGGGATACAGACCAGGGTCCCTCAGGAGACGGAATCCAGAGGACACAGTCCTATGGTCTCGGGGAGAAGATCAGTAGTGTGGGATACTTCAGGCGCTCTCCGGAGCTTCTCTACACCAAGCCGTTCAGCGAGTCAACCCGTCAGTCCCGTTGGTGCTGTGTGGTCCCTTGGTCCAGGCAGTGGGCCGCCAGCCGCCCACTGAAGGGGTCTCTGCTGCCCCCTCGGATCTCTGGGACACCCGGCATTGGGCCCCTGATGGGGGGCCAGGTAGGGCAGATGGCCAGGACCCAGGGGTCTGAGTGGCTCTGCTGTCAGGGGCTGTGTCTGCCCGATCAGGAGATAAACTTGTGCCCCAGTGTCTCTCTCTCTCTCATGTGGCTCAGATGCTCCAGCCCCCCCCCCAGGCAGACCACGATCGTTTGCCATCGGGCCGCTCCAGTGGAGGGGTATGTGCAGCTGAGGCAACTGCACCGGTCTGTGCAGCGAAGGCCTCGCAAGTCGTGTGGATGGAGGGCCATCCTCCAACTCACCAAAGGATCCTTGTGTCTGCAGTCAGGGGTCACACCATCAAGGCCCTCCAAGTTTCGGGGTTGTCACTGGCTGGGCACGTGGTGGGGTGACCCATCACTGCTGTGTCCCACCCACTAATGCACCAGGGGTCTCACCAGGTCTTGGAGCACCGGTTTTCCCCCCTTTCCAGCAGAGGCCAACACAGCAGTTCACCCCGCTGCCTCCAGTCCGCCACTCAAGGAGGGGCTCCAGACGGCGGCCCCTGCACCTATCTCTGCAGCGAGGCAGCCACCCACAGTATATGTGCAGGGCCGGGCCCCAGTGGGCCAGAGGGGGCCCCGCCACGTCACCCACCACCACCCCGAGCAGGCCCGCAGCCTCGGGCGCCCCTTTCCTGCCTCCGGCTGGATCGGGCTGCTGTCTCTTTGCCCCGCCAAGTACAGCGCAGGTCACACAGTCCCACAGGAGCCAGGAGTACGATTCTGCAGGACCTTCCAGGAGGGGCACCACAAGCCGCAGCAAGAGATGAAGGCTGCGAGGGGGCAGGGGGAGGATGAGGAGGGCCTTGTCCATGAATGCGCTGTATCGGGCCGGGCAGCGGGGCTTGCCCAGTCGCTGCAGCGGAGGTCGTCAGAAGTGCCACAGCATCTGTGCAGGGGCCCAGTGTGCCAGAGGTGGCCCCCGCATCACCCGCCACCAACCGAGAGGGCCAGCAGCCTCAGGGTGCCCCTCTCCTGCCATGCGGGCCAGATAGGGCTGCTGTCTCTTTGCCCCGCCCCCAAGTGCAGCACTGATCACACGGTACCACAGGTGCCAGGAGTATGATTCCGCCAGGCCTTCCAGGAGGGGCGCCAAAGGCCGTGGCGAGAGATGAAGGCTGTGAGGGGGGCAGGGAAGAGGATGAGTGGGCCTTGTCCAGGAATGCACTGAATTGGGCCGAGTGGCGGGGGCCCACCCAGTTGCCGCAGCGGAGGTCATCAGGAGTGCTGCAGAGCTCTGCCACTGGGTGGCCCCCTAGAGTGCAGCAGGAGTCCGGGAGGTGGCATCCATCCACATCCCACCATGGCACTGTGGGTCGAGCCTCCGGGTTCCAACGGTCCACTCACCCCGGGAGAGGCTCCCCGCCGCGTCGTAGGCCCAGCCCCCCGCCTCACAAGTAATGCAGTGATTTAGCTGCCTAGCAGCCACCTGGAGCCACTGGGGCTTCCTCCCGGGTTCACAACAGTGTAGGGGATCGAACAGTGGCAGCTGGTAATCTGGATGACGGCAGGATCAGGTTGGTTTGTGGCGGAGCTCGCGCTTCAAGCAACCGCCATGATGCAATGCCATTTTCTTAAGTTGCCTTCACTCCTTAAACATGATGACATTTGACACACATTCATTTGCGTCTAAAAATTAACCCTGGGCGGTGAACACCGCTCCGCTTGCGGAGTTTGCGGAGTTTCCTGAACTAAGCATTACGCGGAGATCGCAGAGTTCCCAAAAACTCCGCTTCGCGTTGCATGGCGGAGTTTTTTTCCTCACTCGCATTAGTCAACGTCAAGTTGGCGACCGCGAGCGAGGAAAATTAACCTCCTGGCGAGATTTTTCCTCGTTCGCAATCATCAACATTAAGTTGGCGAGCGCGAGCGTGGAAAATCAACATCCCGGCGAGATTTCTCAACGCGGGGGGGTCAGGTTTCTCATTGCGAGTGTTCGCGTATGCTCGCGACAGCTCGTGTTGAGAAACTGCCCATTCGTGTTGAGAAAGCTGCCACTCGAGTAAAAATCTACTTGAGCGGCAGAAAAGGAAAGCAGGGACCGCTTGCACTGTGCATGGTGCCGTTCGCAATGATTGCACAGTGCGCACAAGCATCCAGCACTGTGCAATCACCGCGAACGGCATTTTTCTATTGTACTCCGCCACTCGAGTAGCTCTGCGTAGTGCGGCAGAGTTTTTTTTGCACTTCGCATAGTGCAGCGTAGTGCAACTCTGCGAACTCCGCCCAGGGTTACTAAAAATCAGAAAATGTTGTTCAAACTCAGCTTTGCTTACACCTACACTTCGCAGGCACACTATCAAATAGATTGAACATTCTGTACAAGGGCTAAGTTCATCGTGCAATATGTTGTTATTTGTTTTGGCCGTTCTTCGACAGAGCTTTCACAATAGCAAAAACAATAGCGGCCTGACTGGGATTTGGGCATGGTAACATGGATGCTGTTTATTATATAAACAGCATCAATCCTTTGTTTAGACAGAGGAGCATTTTACTGGCACTGAGAGCCCGACCCTTGCAGAAATTCCAGCCCGGCTGATACCTGTTTACTTCATGCGAGGGATGCTGCCCAGCTCTCCACCAGGACGGGTTGCCTGATCACACTTATCCACAGGTAACGGGGACTAGAACACCCTACAGGAATTTGGCAGATCCACTCACCCTAGACACACTAGGTTAGGTAGCGCTAGGTAGGAGCTCATCTTCTTCACCATTCTTGTTATGCAAATAACATTATTCTGTTTCCTTCTATTGATTATTGTAATGCACATATTTTACTAAAGAATGACGATGCTTTAATAAATATTGAAACGCTTTACTGTGTATTTCTTGTGTATCTCTTTGGGTATGCATAATTAACTAAGCGAAAGGGTTCTAGGTCTGTTACCACAATTTCCTTGAGGAATCAGGGTTATCATGTTCTGAGGTTGCACATCCATTTGTTACCTTGTCAGGTTAGGGGTAGAGATGGTGCACTGTGAGCTAGCAGGACTAAGGCCAACATATCCGAATGGCATGAGTGGAGTCAGTCTCACACAGTTCTGATGTTTGTGTTGTCCAACAAACAGACAGTTTTACTTGGGAAAGTATAACCCGTACACCAATGCATTTTTGTAATTTTGAAAACAGGTATATTTTGAATTTTTGAATAATATATAACCTAACTGGGAATTGAAATGGGTACACTATTCTGTCTCATTTTCAGCATATGTTCAGTCGCAGATTTAATGTACTTTTTATTTTACTAAATACAAGAAAATAATATTGTTTAGTTATCCTAGTTTTATATTTTAATATAAATTTCAATGCATTTGTATTACCTTAAAATTAGCTTTCCTTCAAAATGTTTCCTTAAATTTTTTATTTATTTGCATTTCCTTAAAATTGTCTTTCCTTAAAATTGGTTTTTCAGGATTTGGCTTCCTCCAATGTGTTTTCTCAGTTTACGTTTTTCCTTTAATTCACATACAATGGTCTCAAGGCAGCAACATAAGACTTTCTTCCCACACCAAATTTCGCAAAAATTATTAACAGAAAATCCCATGACTTAAAGGAAGCTCTATTAGTAGATAACATAGAAAGGTAGTGTTGAATTGTGAGGAAACGGAGGGTAATCTGCTGTGGAAAAGAACTTGAGGAGGGCTTCCTGACAAAGAAGAGCTCAAGCTTCCCAATTTTATGCCCTATGTGATGGTCATTAGGTAAAAAACTATGGTTAAGAAGAATATTCAAATCAGACTCACATTGAGGGTCAAACAGATCAAATTATTAGTTGTGATGCGGCAGTGGGAGATCCCAGGAGTGATCAGGGCAATTTATGAAGGAAGGCCTGTTTTGACACTCAAGAAGAAGGTTTAAAACAAAGAACAAATGCTCAAAGTGACAAATGTTCTAAAAAATAACTTAGAGTAGCTCCTCCTTTGGCTTGTAAAAAAGAGATGGGGGAGACCTAACAAAAAAACATTTCACGTGAACCCCACCCAGAGGATTCTTTGTCTTGAACTGAAACAGAAGAATTTCAGCAACATTTCAATTTTTTTTTTGTTTAAATCTTTTTATTAACATGTTTCGCATTTTCATACAACATACACAGTGCGTCAGCAGCACCCTGTGTGGCAACAACAAAGCTATGCAGTTCAGCATACAATCCATCTTATGAACAGCTAAGGTAACGGAAGAGTTATTGGTAACAGTTCCTGGAGGATTGTCCTTGCAATGACTGCAGCAGTATCATGTCAAACATTGCGATATACTACCTCATAGCCAACTTAGCTGTGGTGCAACATTTAATCAAACTGTGGGCGTAGGGTACAACAAAATGAGGCAAAGTAACCAAAGGAGGGATGGGATAGTCACCTGAGACCCGCCGCTGCATGTGTTAAAAGGGGGGGGGCGCCCGTGTTAGAGCCGACTGACAGCATCGCCGTGAGGTGAAATCATATGTTAGTATGTGAGGCCAGTTCTGTGTGTGTGTACTACCAATTGCTAAGCGCTGGGTTCCTCATCTTGTGCCCTGCCTTGGGGCCCCTCTTCCCCAACATTATCCATGCCCTGCAAACTCGACACCATAGCCTCCAAGTGGTGCACCAGAGGAGACTTACAGATCCCAAGCAAGTCCTCCCGGCGTATTGCAACCCCCTCCGCCCTGGCCCAGTTAAGTAAGGAATGTCGCCAGGCTATGGCGTGAGGGACAGTTGGGGACTTCCACCTTTTGGTGATTAGGCGTTTAGCCACTATGAACCCCAGATCAAGGAACCGGGTGGCTGCTCTGTGCTTCTTACTTCTACTAAACAAATGCAGTATCTGTGCCTTCCAGAGAAGGGGGATGTCTCGGGAGGTGCAGGTAGCTAGTGTAGAAGTCACATTGGCCCAGTATTCGCGCAAGTTAGGGCAATGCCACAACATGTGTAGTATGTCTGCGTTTAATAAGCAGCACCTAGGGCAGGCTGCATCGGATCTAGCAAAATACTTATTGATTTGGGCTGGGGCAAGGCATGCCCGGTGCAATATAAAAAATTGGATTTGTTTAAAGCGCTGATTACACAGACTATGTGTCGGACCTCCCCGGACAGCCAACCATTCCCTGTCTGTAAATACTTTCCCCAGGGCCTCCTCCCAATGTTGTTCAGGGGGGGTCAGGTCAATTTCTGTGTGCTGGTGGAGTGAGGACGCGAACCAACGAGTCAAGTGCCCCCCACTTCCCATCACATGAAGGTACTGTATCGTATGGTGCATGGGCGGTTCCTGCGCGATACTACCCCACTTAGAGGCCCGCGAGGCTATAATCGCCTGATGTAATAAAAACTGCCCCGGGTACATGTTTTCCTCCGACATGAGTTCCTGGTATGGAATGAGGGAGCCATCCCGGTAAAGGTCTCCCAGTTCTTGAATACCTTCTGTGTCCCAGTGACGCAATTCAGTAGCTGTGGTGCATGTGTCACCTCGTGGTGTACCCAGTAATGGGATGGCGGGGGCATATAGGATGAGAGCCCTGGTGAGGAAGAGGCTCCTACGGAAACACTTAAAAGCTATAGAGGGTAGAAGCGCACCTATGCGCCTAGATTCTGTGCATGGGTGGAAGATATGTAGTAATGTATGGTGCGGTATTGGAGGTTGAAGTGAGGCCGTATCTGCCAGATATCGGGATGATAGCCATCGGGTGATCCACTGGAGCTGGGAGGCCAAGTAGTAGTGTTCAAAATTGGGCACCACCAACCCCCCTTGGTCTGTAGATAAATAGAGTTTCCCCATAGATACTCTGTGTCTGGACGTTTCCCATACAAAGTTCCCTATTATCCCTTCCCATTTGCGAAAGAAGGGAGGGGAAATAATAATAGGTAAGGTAGTGAAATAGTAGAGGAGACAAAGGAGAACTACCATTTTTACAAGGGCTACCCTGCCCGAGATTGCCAGTGGGAGGGTCTTCCAGAAGTTCATTTGTGATTGGATAGCTGTAGTTGCTCTGACTATGTTTCCTTTGAACATATCCTCCCTAGTACGGTATACGCGCACTCCTAGGTATCTAAAGGGATCAGTGCACCACATCATACGCATGCCCCCCATGTAATACCCTGGGTCGAGGGCCGTCTGCAGAAACGGAGAGAGAATAGATTTTGCGGCATTAACCCGCAGGCCCAAAGCCCTGGCAAAGTGTGATAAGGCCTGATCCAAGGAGGGCAGGATGTCGTGGAGGTCTCGCACGTACAGTAGTAAGTCATCTGCATATAGCGAGATAACCTGCGAACCGTCTCCCAGAGTAACTCCCATGTCCACGTGCGTGCGGATGTGCACTGCCAGTGATTCCACCGCCAGCGCGAAGAGGAGGGGGGACAATGGGCATCCCTGCCGAGTTCTGCACCGTACCTAAATGGGATCTGATAAATAGGGGCCTGTCCGAACACAGACGGATGGGCGCCTATACAGCAACTGAACCATACTGAGGAAATAAGGCCCTATACCGTACCGGGCTAGGGAAGTGAAAAGGAAATTCCAGTCAAGCGAATCAAATGCCTTCTCAAGGTCTAGCACCATGCAGCCCGATCGAGGCCATTTGAGGGGGGCGTATTCGGCTACCCGAAAGTACTGGCGGATGTTTAGAGCCGTGTTTCGGTGAGGGACGAACCCGTTCTGATCAGGGTGGACCAAGGCGGGAACAAGGGGCACCAGGCGATTAGCTAAAACTTTGGCTAAAATCTTATAGTCAGCGTTTAATATCGCTATCGGCCTATATGATCCAGGGGAGGTTGGATCCTTACCTGGCTTCAAAAGGGAAACCACGTTAGCTGCGCACATCGAGGGTGGTAGAGTCTTGCCGTTAATTGCCGAGTTGCATAAGTAGTGTAGACCAGGCACCAGAGTCTCCGCGTATGTTTTAATAAATTGAGTGGGAAGCCCGTGGGGTCCCGGCATCTTTCGAGATGCCAGAGACTGCAGTGCTTCACAAATTTCGTCTACTGTAAGGGGGGAGTCCAGACCGAGGAGTTGGTCAAGCGTCAGTGTGGGTAGCTCCACAGCGGAGAGGAATGACTCAAAGTGAAGGCTATTCCTAGCCAGCTGAGACAAATATAACCCGGTGTAATCCGCTGTCATTGCTGCATGAATGTCTCTCTGCGTACAGATCCTACGACCCCGTTCGTCCACTATGAGTTGTATAGGGCGCTGGGGGTGTTCTTGCCTAAATAAGTAGGCCAGCAGCTTGCCTGCCCTATCCGCTGTAGCGTGAGAGCGAGCCGAGTGCGCCAAGAAATTGTGACATCGTTGTCTTTCTAATAGCGCTTCCCGCTCAGCATGGGCGTCATCAAGTTGCTTTTGCCTATCAGGCCGATCGATGGCCAGCACTTCTAACTGGAGCAATTGTTGCTCAATGGCAGACAGGGACGCGTCAAGCTGTTCACGGATACTCTACATGTGCGCAAGGCAATGCCCCCTGGTCACCACTTTAAATGCCTCCCACTCCGTCAGTACCGAGTCCACAGAGTCTGAATTAAGATCAAAGTATCCAATCACTGCAGACTCCAGAGAGCTCCGGAACGCCGGGTCCTCCAGCGCTGCCATCTGTAGATGCCAAGCTGGAATCAGGGGCACCTCGGCCTCCCACGCCAAGTGCATTATTTGTGGATTGTGATTGGAATGTGTCCGACCTAAATATTCTGTGGACTGAATCAGGGGGGCTAGGGCCGCCGAGACCAGAATGCAGTCCAGCCGCACGTGCAGCTTGTGGACTGGCAAGAAAAAGAAATACACCCTAGTGTGAGGGTGGCACTCGCGCCAGACATCCGTCAATGACCAATGCCCCATCCAGGTACATAGGGACTGGGACGTTCGAAGATGCTGTGGTTCTATTCAAAGGAGGAAAGGAACGATTGAGAGAAACTTCCAGCACAGAGTTAAAATCCCCTCCCAGCAACCATGGAACCTCCCTCCACCTAGTGAGTAATGCGGTTAGGCTGCAGAGGAATGCTCCCTGGTCAGTGTTAGGGGCGTAGATGGAACCCAACAAAATAGGTTGGCCATTTAACCTACCCCTAAGGAACACATACCGTTCGGTGGGATCCACCATCACCTCCTCCTCTTCCATGGGACCCCAGCCTTTACCCAGATGTGTCCCTCTGGCCATGGCTGAGTAGTTAGTGCTATAGATCTGACCCCGCCAGCAACGGCGCAGTCGAACTGCCTCTGGTTGCGTTAGGTGCGTTTCTTGTAAGAGAGCGATGCTAACCGCTCTACGCTGTCGGTAAGCATATATGGAGTATGCCTCTAGCATTCCATGTGATTATATTTAGGTTAGTCATGGAGATGATGTAAATCTGTCGGTTTCCCTTCTTGGAGCGAACACCCTCGGGAAGGGTATGTGTGGCGGCAACAGGTCTCGAGGCAAGGCGACTAGGGGGAAAAATAAAATTTTGCATCCAAGGATACTGAAACATTATGAGAGCGGACCCTCAACAGGGAGATCGACCCAAACATTTACGCCTATTCATGGCAACTAGTTCAACATCGTTGTTGACTTCAGGGGAAATACAGGTTTAACGAAGGAAAGGAAAGAGAAAGATTGCTTGCATATTCTATCCCCCTTATTTGCCCCTCTATAATAGGAGGTAGAGTGCTGGATATGTGAGTGAGTATGAAAAGACCCAGGATTACAGCTTGAAGCAGTGGGGACATGTATACAAACAAGCGCCCTTAGTTTCTGTTTCTTGTGAAGTCAAGGCGTCCGGGGGTGATGAGCAATATGTTCTCAAATAATGTCGTCCGCTGTTTGGGGGGTAACATCCGGGAGTCGAGGAGAGCCAGTATCCGTTGACCATTCTGGTGTGGGATCGGCACCCCCCCCCTGGATCTCGATGGGGACCCGGCGGAACCTGTTGGTGAAGGTGATCTGACAGGCAGAAGGGCCGCTGCAACCTGCAGAGCTTCCTGACGCTCCGATCTGATCTGTTCTGGATCCGGCGCTGCGACGGGCGTCCATTTGTCTCTGCCTTTCTTCCTGCTGTGACCGCAACGTGGTCCTTTGTGCAGTTGGGGGTCTTCAGCGGGTCAAGGGGCTGTTGTCAGCCCGTTTTCTTCAAGCCAGTCCCATGCCTCTGTGGGAGAATCAAAGTATCGGGTGTTGCCGTCTCGAATAACTCGAAGGCGGGCGGGAAAAAGTAGAGAATATCGGAGTTCCAACTCACGAAGTAATCCCTCTTCCTAAAGTTCATTTAGCGAAATAGGAAGGGACGAGGGCGAGCCCCCGAAAGGGGTTTACGGGCCGGAACTCTATGGGCCCGTTCTACCACAAACTGTGGTGAGAGCGATCCCGGGGGGAGCAAATCTCTCATCCAGGATTCTGTGTAGCCCTCTGGATCTTGACCTTCCGTCCCCTCCGGCAGGCCAATCACCCTCACATTATTGGGGCGTGACTTCCCTTCGGCATCATCCACCCTCTCCTCCAGTGTGCACACCCGATCCATCAGGTCCTGCAAAGTGGTCGCGAAATTACAGGATCTGGGCTGAAGCTCCGCCAACGTTGCCTCAGTATCGCGGACCCTGTCAGACAGTTTGTGCTGATCTGCCCGTAAAAGCATGAAGACGGAGGTAATGGTGTCCATCCTGCCCTCCAGGGAGGTGCGCGTCTGTTCCAGTGTGGTGCCTATCCTCTCCACTGCTGCCAGCACCGAGTCCAACTTGGCCGCGATGTCCGACTGGCTCGCCCCCACGGATGTTCCAGAAGTTTTGGGCGCCCCTTCAGTCAGGCCTGGGGGGGGCATCTTGGTGGGCGTTGGAAAGAAGGCGGCCCATGACTATCTGCTGAGCGCTCGGCATAGGGGCGGAATGTGAGTGTCTTCCAACCGTGGGCTCCGCAGCGTCTCCACTGCCCGCCCAACGCCTCGGGATGGTGTACCACCACAGAGGCTAACCAAATGAGGTAAGGGACGTGACTGTTCAGGAAGCACTCTGGAGCAGGGCCCACCCGTGCAATTTCTAACACTGCCGCCGTCCCACTAGGCCGATACAGGAAGGATCGTGTGAGGAGGGACTAGGCCCGATCCGCCCCCGGACCCCCTCCACCTCAGCTAGCTGCCGCAGACAAGGATCCCGGTGTGGTCACACACGGCCGGGGTCAGCATAGGCCCGAACCGGCCTCAGCACTGCTCCCCGCACTGCGCCGCCCAGGTGTTTGCCTACCACTGCACCCTTTTATGCCGGGGGGGCCTAGGCCCGACTGACCCCCGGACCCCCCCACTCCCCTCCTCAGCCCAGCAGCGCTGCCGCAAGCTCACCTGTCTTGCCTGCGCCTCAAAGGTTGGGAGCTTCACAAGATGGCGGCCCCTGACTCAGGCGGGGCCTCCTGTCATCTCCAGCATGTCCAAGGCCTCTCCAGGTGGCAGTCAGCAGCCCCAGGGGACGCCACCCGGCACCAGGCCCAGTCGCTTCCCATGTAGTGTCGGCCCCACTGCTCCAAAGGACTTGCGACAGCAGGGAAGGAAGGGGGAGCTCCCCTCTGGCTCAATGGGGACCCCCCACTACAAAAATGGGCCAAATGGGCCCTGGCCTGGCCGTTCAGGGAGTGAAGCCGGTCACGGGGACTCCTCCAAGCTTACTTGGGTGCAGCGGCCTCGCCACTGGGCCCAGCTGCACCTCGCCTTGTCCAAATCATGTTGTAGGGGAGGGAAGGGGGAGACCCTGCTCCAGCTCTACGGGGGCCCCCCACACTCACCAGTCGGCTCCAGTCCTGCTTGAGGCCCCAGGGCAGCCCCGATACTCTCCCAGGTACAGCGGGGTGCCCAGTCATATCCGGCCTGCCTCAAATCCTACCGGGTGCACGGGCGGCCTCCAGCTGGGTGACGCTGTCTGTCCGATGGGTGCCCCCCGAGGCAAGGACTCACTATGCCCCTCAGGATCCGCCAGGCAACATCCCGACGGACAGCCTCAGTAGGTGGGCGGGGCCTCTCCCTCTAGTCCAGCGAGGGCTACGGATGGCTCCGCCGATACTGTCACACCCGCCTCTCCCGCAGGTACGGCGATCAGGACAGTCACGCCACTGCAGCTTGGGCCGTCACCTCTCTTCAAGCACCATGCCCACTCTTGCCCGCCCAGGGGCTTTGCCACCCGGGCCCCCGCGTTCACCTCACGTGTCGCAGACTGCCAGTCAGGGTTCCGTCACCTCGGCATCCCCAGCAGCGAGATACCCCTCATTTGGATCAGCATGGGGTCCTCCATATACTCCTGGGCAGTAGAGTAAGTTTCTAGTTTCTAGTTTTTGTACCTCAGGATTGCCAGGATAACTGGGGGATAAGGAGCGGAGTGTCTTTAGAACACATCCGCCATCTTAGGTGCTTGGCCACGCCCCCCCAATTTCAGCAACATTTCATTGACAGTGAAGCCGATTTTGGTCCACAGTAAAGACAGGAATGAGTAGATTGCAACCATGAAGGTTTTATTAATCAGATTAGCAAAATTGAATCTCAAATAATTTTAATCAAGTAAAATCAATATTTTCTTGAATACAGCATGCACAAATATAATACATTTCTAAAGCAGTTGCAATTATAGAATCAAAAGAGGAACCAGATAAAGGTCCCAATTAGGATCAGAAGAAAGGCACTTGCGAATATCTCAGTGAGCAGGAGAATAAGGAGCATTAGTCTCAGCAGATGAAAGAAGACGTCCACCTGCGAAGGTGGCCAGGGGTAAGTGATCTAACTAATTAACAAGCTTTGCACAATTAAAACACAACATTTCATCCAAAAGTTACAATCTTTAGTTTCCCACCAAACAATGACCAACTCAATGTTCTCTCCGAACCTGGTGTCAGCCTCCTTCTCCTGGAATAGTACAATGCCAACTCTTTCTACTGCTGTGAACTTCACGATATCACACAAAGGAGTTTCAACTCCTCACCATTCTCATTATCCGCAGATTTGAGGTTTTAGTCCAAACCAGCTAATCACTAGACTACGACATTCAAAAATACAAGCGAAAAAAGAATAACATTTTCATGAGCACACTGTGGCTTAATAACTGAAGCAGAAAGATTTTATGCACAGCAAGCAGAAATGCAATGGTTAATTCAAAAAGGAGTGGCGCACCTAGGCTCACTCACGCTAACTTTAAATGCACAATGGCTGACTAAAGTTAAGCAAATATATGTGCATATTGCAATTTTGCTAAATATCAACATGAATATCATAAGACTAAATAATGACAAAATTTGAGTACATAATGAATATATCATGTGTAAATCATGTAGGCCAAGTTAATGCAGGTTACAGGTTAACATTTAATTTAAGCGCAAATAAACAACATTGATTTTTTGTAATCAGTAGTTAGTCTTTAACTTAAGCAATCCCAAAATTGTTGGTTCTATGTTATTTCAATCCTCATATTTGTCACTGTAGTAGAAGAGTCTAGAAGCCTGTAATGTAGTAGAGTGTGACTCTCTCTGTAGATGATTGTATTACAATAGTGTGATTTTTAAATTAGTGAAATTCCAGATATATCAACATTACTGGATATGTTTTTTCTTTGTTGATTCATGTTTTCCAAGTCCATCAAGGACCCTTTAAAAGATTTGTCTATTTAGTGATCTAAAACTGCTCATATTTTTTTTTTAAACGCATACAAGAAGAAAGCAAATCAGCGTTATCTGTTAAAAGTTAATAGGGTGTTAAATAAGGAAACATGTCAAAGTTATAGAGATGCATCAGTTGGTAGAGAACATACCCCAAAATAGGGGTCAGAAGTCCCCTGAAGAAGGTACCAGGCATTGCATATGGGAAGGGCAGAAAATTATGATCTAGAGAAAGCAAGTTGTTGCAAAGCTCAAAAAGTGCACATTGCAGTTACTACAGAGTATAAAGTTATTAGTGTGTTACTTCTTTGGTAGCATGGCGATGATGATATATTCAGTTCACTAAAATTTAAACCAGAGCAGAAATGGTGTTGGTCTGGTGAGAACCTTTGTGCATCAGGTTCATCTCAATATTACCTGTTTCAATCAACTTTGTAGCTATGTTCATGATTATGAACAGCGTGTGCCAACCTGTCTTCATCATTGCTTCACTGAGCCTTTATATATATATATATATATATATATATATATATATATATATATATATATATATATATATTATCTACTGGCGGTCGCCAGTAGATAGTTATAGTTAGGACCTATTTTCCATAGGAAATCCGCAACATTCTATTTGAAATAACTCTTGCGTCGGTTGATGAATCTTCGCAAAATTTTCAAACTTTATGGCCCGCTCCGGTCTGCTCCTACCCTGAAAGTTTCGGGGTGATTCGTCAAGCGAGGGCCGAGAAAAAAGGGGGGTACCAAAACGTGTTTTCCCCATTCATTTTCCCATAGGAAACTTTAGCCACGGCTACAGCCCGAACTGCTGAACGGAATTACACCAAATTTGGCAAAGAGGTAGTTCTTGGTTCAGAAAGAACCCTTTTGTTAAATGGTGTACATCCGTTCAGTAGTTCCTGAGAAAATCAAAAGTAAAGTCACATATATATCTATGGCCGAGTAGGGTCCGTGTACCCTCCCGATCACGAGCTGCATGCTAATTGGCTGTCAACACTCCAAATCAGGAAGTGTTGGCAGCCATTTTGTCCCTCGGTAGAACCGAGGGACAGAAACAAGTGCGCAAAGCGCAAAAAGGGGGCAGGGTAGAAACACCCTGACCCCCTAGGTCTGCTCAGGGGGTCCCACAAGGACCCCCAGGGCAGAAAAAAGCATTTTTTTTAAAAAAAATCGGCGGGATGCGCTTAGGGTGCGTGAATCCCGCCAAGAAAAAAAAAAAATCGCAAGTGTGCAAACGCACAAAGGGGGCAGGGTAGAAACACCCTGACCTCCTAGGTCTGCTCAGGGGGTCCCACAAGGACCCCCTGGGCAGAAAAAAGCATTTTTTTTAAAAACAAAATCGGCGGGATGCGCTTAGGGTGCACGGATCCCACCGTAAAAAAAAAATCGAAGCGCGGTCTCCCACGCTTCGTTGCTAATTTGCCCCCAGGTGGGCCAAGTCCCGGGGGCATGCGGGGGGTGGGTTTATAGTTAATGGGGGGCCTCTAAGGCCCCCCAAGCCCCGGGGACTGCCACCCCCTGGGGCTTTTAATAAAAATGGTGCGGGAGGGCTCTGAACCCTCCCGCAGCCCCGAGGACCGCCACCCCCGGGGCTTCTTTTTTAAATTTAAAATACCTGTGTGGGGGCTCCAGCCCCCACACGCCCGGGACCGCCACCTCCCGGGGCACTAAAAATTTTAAAATGGGGGTCCGTTTCGGACCCCAGAAGCCCAGGGACCACCACCTCCCCGGGGCTTTGCAGAAGTGGGGAGGGGGCCGCGCGGCCCCCTCCTGGAGCCAGTGATGGCCCTGGGGACCGCCACCCCCAGGGCCGGCTCCTGCAGTGTCCCGGGTGCCTACCCCGGGACACTGTAGTTTCCTATGACAGGACGGGAGCCTCGCGGCTCCCGTCCTGTCATAGCAAACTGCTTTGAATTTTGGAAGCGAGAGCAGGAAACCTGCTCTCGCTTCCAAAATTCAAAGCAGATTGCTTTCCACATGGGGAGATGCATATTAGCAGCTCCCCATGTGGAAAGCAATGCCGGCTCCCGCAGGACGCGGGGAGCCGGCATGGTCCGTGGGGGAGTTGGGGTCCCCCCACGGACCCCAAAGGATAGGGCCAGCCCGGGGGATGGGGTCCCCGGGGCAAGTAGTGGCCCGGGAGGGGGGCCACGCGGCCCCCCTCCCCAAAAATAATTAAAATTAAATAAAAAATAAAAATAAATAAAGGCCGGCCCCGGGGGATGGGGTCCCCGGGGCCTAAGGAGGCCTTAGGAGGGGGGCCACGCAGCCCCCCTCCATGAAAAAAATAAATAAATAAATAAGGTGGCAATGGCCCGGGGGATGGGGTCCCCGGGTCGAAATTGGCCACGGGAGGGGGGCCCACGCGGTCCCCTTCCCGGTCCTTTTCTAAAAAAAAAATAAAGGGGTCAGGCCCTGGGGGATGGGGTCCCCAGGGCTCAAAAATTACAAAAAGGGGGCCACACAGCCCCCTTTTAAAAAAAAAATCAACAAAAAAATCCGGCATCGCGCCGGATGCCACGCCCCTCCTTGTCAGCACTCTGCAAACGCGCCCCTGGCGCGTTTGGAGATGGGGAACGAATTCCCCTTGAATACTGGGGGTCCCTGGGGCCAACTAGCCCACCAGGAACCTCCAGTATGCGCCAGGGAGCTGCGTTGCAGAGAGGTGTACAGAGGCCACGCCCTTTTTACACCTCTCTGCAACGCAGCTCTGTGGCGCTTTTGGAGGTACATGGTGGGCTAGTTGGACTCCAGGGACCCTCAGGATTCAAGGGGACTTAATCCCCCAACTTAAAACGCGCCACGGGCGCGTTTGCACAGTGGTGAAGGGAGGGCGGGGCTTCAGGTGACATGTGTGCAAACAGGCCCCATGCACGTTTTAAGATGGGGAATTAAATCCCCTTCAATCCTGAGGGTCCCTGAGGGCCAACTAGCCCACCAGGTACGTCCAGAAAGCACCACAGAGCTGCGTTGCAGAGAGGTGCAAAAGGGGCGTGGCCTCTGAACACCTCTCTGCAACGCAGCTCCTGGCGCATACTGGAGGTACAGGGTGGGCTAGTTGGACCCCAGGGACCCTCATGATTCAAGGGGACTTAATCCCCAACTTAAAACGCGCCACGAGGCGCGTTTGCACAGATGTCACCTCAGGCCCCGCCCCTCCCTTCACCATTGTGCAAATATTCCTCTAAAATCAGCCAAACTACGAATTCCGATTTACTCACCTGTTATCAGGAGAGAACCCAGTGCTGCATCTTTTAGCCCAGCACTGACCTTGAAAAGTAATTCTAACCGTACTTACCAGTAAATTGAATTTCCTTCCATAGGATATCATTGCCTGCTTTTTGCTGAAAAAGTTTCTAAGTGTCAATTTTTGAAACATACAAATATTCCTCTAAAATCAGCAGAACTACGAATTCCGATGTACTCACCTGTTATCAGGAGAGACCTCAGTGCTGCATCTTTCAGCCCAGTGCTGATCCTGAAAAGTAATTTTAACCGTACTTACCAGTAACTTGAATTTCCTTCCATAGGATATCATTGCCTGCTTTTTGCTGAAAAAGTTTCTAAGTGTCGATTTTTGAAACATACAAATATTCCTCTAAAATCAGCCGAACTACGAATTCCGATTTACTCACCTGTTATCAGGAGAGACCTCAATGCTGCATCTTTGAGCCCAATACTGATCCTGAAAAGTAATTTTAACCGTACTTACCAGTAACTTGAATTTCCTTCCATAGGCTAACATTGACTGGTTTCACTTGGAAATTCTTCTAAGTGTGGAGTTTTGGAACTTTATAATATTCCTCTAAAATCAGCCGAACTACGAATTCCGATTTACTCACCTGTTATCAGGAGAGAACCCAGTGCTGCATCTTTTAGCCCAGCACTGACCCTGAAAAGTAATTCTAACCGTATTTACCAGTAACTTGTATTTCCTTCCATAGGAATCCATTGTCTGGTTTTCAGCAGAAAAGTTTCAAAGTGTCGATTTTCACAAACTACAAATATTCCTTAAAAGTCGCCTGTATGACTTAAACGCATTATTTCAACTGTTTACAGGAGATGCACCAGTGCTGGATCCAGGATCCACCACTGAGTAAGAAAAAGTAACGATAACACTACTTACCTGCTAAGTGAATTTCCTCCCATAGGATAACATTGGTGATTCTATGTGAAAAAGTTTCTGTCAACTTTTAAAATACAATAATATTCCTTAAAAATCACTACTGTAACCAAAACGCTTTTACTCAACTGTTTACAGGAGATGTCCCAGGACTGAATCTAGGATCCAGTCCTGTGGTTAGAAAAGTAATCCATAAAGTAACGAATTGCATTTAACTAGAAATTCACATTGAGCTCAATGTTGCATTGTGTTTGAAATTGTGTTGCCCATTGCAACAACTGTAACTACTGTACTTAAAAGTCTATTGCCTATTTGCAAAGTATTTAAACTAAAGTAATTCATTCTGAGAAAGTATATTTTGTAATGTAATGTATAATGTAATTATAATGTAATTTAAAAAATAAAATATCTACAAATAAATAGTTTAAAAAATGTAGTAAATCAGTATAAAAAAAATAAATATAACAATTAATACATTTAAAAATTGTCATTTACAAATCCTTTGAAATTCACTGAAAAAAACCATAGGTTTCAGACATGTTATAGTTAGGAATTAGCATTTAAAAAACCTTTGAAATTCACTGAAAAACCATAGGTTTCAGGCACGTTATAGTTAGAAATTAGCATTTAAAAAACCTTACAAATTCACTGAAAAAACCATAGGTTTTAGGGGCAGTTATAGTTAGTTGGACATTGCACTCGTACAAAACCCGTGAAATTCCCCGTTATAGTTAGTTCAGGTAACTATAACTCGCGCCCCGCAATGCACTGCTGATGACGTCACATATTACATCACTCATGACATGGTCAGTGACATCACTGATGACATCTCAAATGACATCACTGATGACATCATCCATGTGATAATTTGATGCATCTTCTCAAACCCTAATATAACTTTTGATACACCCACTGTAAATTACAGACTGCCATTGTCAAAACCATAGACACTCCAACACCAATTACTATATACACACTCACTGATTCTTAGGTCTACACACACACATCTACTCACTCACCCGTACAGTCACTCATACTTATAGTCACTCAGTACAGGACTATTATATGCACTCATACACCTATATAAACACTCACACACCGCCACTCATCCATAGAGGTACTCACACACCTAGTCAGTCATGCAAAAAATTAAGCACACACCCATTTACTCACCTATACAGTTATACACACACCAGCTCACTTACTCATACAAATACTAGCACATTCTTACGCTCTTATACAATCTCTGATACAAGCACACACTCATCCATACATACACTCTCACAATCACACACTCTCGCTTATAGCTATTTATATACTCCAACACACATATATACTGCCTTTCACATATGTAGTTACTCACACATGTACCACTGGGACATACATTCACTCACTAACACACTCTTACACACACTTACCCACCCATACAGTCTATCACAGATGCACTCTTGAAACCATCCACCCAGTGAATCACCCACTCACACATCTATGCACAGAGTCGCACACACCCCACCCACACAAACACTCAGGCACCCATACAGATACTCAGACAACCAATCAATAACTCATATAGACACTCATGTAGCTATTCACAAACCCATGCAGCCACTTACACAGCAACAGACAGACGGATACAGACATTCACCCAGTTTAGTCACTAACCCATGCATTCAGTAAGATACATTTAATCACTCACTTATAGAGTTAGTCACGCACCTACTAAATCATCCATTCAGACACTTATACACCCACTCATTCGTCAATACGCCTTTCCCTATATATATTAAACATATTTAAACTTTACAGAAACACACAGTCACTGGATGATGTCATCAGTGATGTCATTTGAGATGTCATCAGTGATGTCATCAGTGATGTCACTGACCATGTCATGAGTGATATAATATGTGACGTCATCAGCAGTGCATTGCGGGGCGCGAGTTATAGTTACCTGAACTAACTATAACGGGGGAATTTCACGGGTTTTGTACGAGTGCAATGTCCAACTAACTATAACTGTCCCTAAAACCTATGGTTTTTTCAGTGAATATATATATATATATATATATATATATATAATATTCACTGGAAAAAAACAAAGATTACAGGGACGTTATAGTTAGGCTCACATTTCACAAGACCTAGGCACATTGACTGGGGTAGGGCTGGAAATCCTAATGAAAGAAACCTTCGCAAAACTGATGTTGCTTTTCCCTCACACTGTCTTGGCGTAATCTAATATATGCTAAAGACAGAAATGGAAGTGGTCAAATCAACTCTGTCCACAGATTGTCAAAGCCAGAAAACATGTTAATAAAACTGTTTCTGCATTCCTCAGAGAATGTCGCACGGGCTGTATCTATAATACAATCTGAATTTTGACCTGCATGTAATTTATAGAAATTATGGTGTGCACTTTACAGATGAAGGCAACAGGGTGTTTCTAAGTAATCTGAAACTCTGCATCTGGTCTTATGTGTAGCAGCAATATACACACAACCAACGCAACGGCTCTTGTCAGAGCCACCCTACTACCCAAAATATTGTAAAGTTTTTCTAAAGGTTTTTTTTTAGTTTTTGACAATCTTCGCGACGACATCACAATCCCCGCGGATATGTTGTGAAAACGAAAAACAAAAGCAGACATTCAATGACCACCAACACATCCAAAAATAATATGTAAAAATATGCATTCTGAACATTGTACTACACATATTACTATTTACTTGTTTCAAAGCATGTTTAAAGTCATATTTTCGTACTAAGTTTCTTTAAAAAACATCTTTCAGACCTATTTTCCGTTAACCGCGACGATCGCGCCTTTTCCATAAAGTGAAAACACATATATGCACACACTAGGGGTTTATAACTGTACACTTCAAACTCATGTTTTTGTAGTATATTCTAGAACAACCGTCTCTAAAACCTATTTCCATTTTTGCGGTGAGGCGGTAGATCGCATCGTGATCCCCCCGGTAACGTAGCGAAGGCAGAAAGCAAAAGCAGGAATTCAATAGCCACCACCACATTCAAAAATTATATCTATATAATTAATTCTAACCATCACAATACATAACTCACTATATAAATAACTCTATAAAAACATTTATCAGAATCTCAGTATCTCTATAACAATCATATTAATGATTCACTGATATATTTTTTATATTCCCACCAATCTTCGCGATGCCTTCACGATATTCACAATGTCCCTACGAGGGTACATGGGGGGCCGCGCTGACGGTCGCGGCGTTGTCGCAAATATCGTGCGTGATAAAAAAAAATCAATTTTGGAACATAACTTTTGTCACTAACACCCCCATTTCTCAAACATGGGGTCAGAGTACTTCGACTCTGACCCCTCATGTTAGCTTTTTCGGAAATGTCTCAGCCCCGGGAACCGTTCCCAATTAATAAAACGGTGGCCGCAACTTTCTGTTCAGGTTCCGTCCAGCCAATCAGAGCATTCCCATTGGCGGGTGCATTCGTGATTACTTGCGACCACAGATATCACTATAATTTTCGGCATAAATTTCTCAAAACCTACTGGACAGATTTACACCAAATAGGCAAAAGGCACTTCCTTGAACCAACATCTACCTCCCTGCCAAATTTGGTGCAAGTCGGTTCAGCAGTTCAGGCTGTACGTGTGGCTAAAGGTTTGTATGGGAATTAACATTACAAACACACCCCTATTTCTCACCCCACATTCTTGGTCCCCACTGCACGGATCACCTCCAAACTTTCCACGACAACCAGAACCTACCTTGACATTTTTCTCCGAAAATGTCATGAAAATTGGTCAAACAATGCCACAGTTATAGGCATGTCAAAAAATGCTTTTCCTATGGAAACTAGGTCCTATCTATAACTACCTATTGGCAACCACCAGTAGGTTTTATATATATATATATCTATATATCTATATATCTATATATCTATATATATATATATATATATATATATATATATATATACATACATACATACATGTATGTACGTATACATACATACATACATCCACTGCAAAGTTAGGTAGGCGCACTCTCAGGATACAGCAAAAAGTAGTCACAGTGCTGCAGGAAACTGTTTAATCACACAATGCGTTTCGAGTGCCCAGCAGCCTTGGTCACATATGCATACATCACCACTAGGGTGTCCTCAAAAATACATGGCAGAAATAAAGAAAGGGCACAAGAAGAATCTAATGTGCCGGCCATATTGGAAAATTGTTACTCTAAGTCAATGAGAGTAATACATGCCATTATAAGTGCATACCATGAAAGATATGAAGAGAATAATAACAATAAAGACATTCGGGCCAGTTAGCCAAAAAGTCATGTGATTTGCTGAATGCAAGTAAACACCCAAGTGGTAAAGACTAACCATCATGGGCACAGTGCCCACACGATCAAATTGCAAATGCAAACCCTGGCCAGAATACACATTTCACAGCAAGCTAGTAAGCGTAAAGGCATAGTGCCAAAATAAGTGCCGTGTTCGTAAATAGTCATAAAAATATAAGTCGGTCTAGGTTAGAGGGTAGTGCCTAATGCCGAAAATAATTACTTAGAGTACATCATGGGTACTGGACAAGTGTCCTGACTCATATTGACCGTAACTGCATAATGCATCTTCCTCCAAAAAAAAGTTATAACTGAAATCAATCATGCATAAATCTTATCTGTGATGGAATCCCAGAAGTGAAGAAAGGAGAAGGAGTAGGGAAGCCCGTGCTCGTGGGTATTTTAGTGTTGGGTCCCTTCCTTTCCTCCTGCAAAGAAGAGAACAAAGACAAAGAAAATTAGTTAGCATCAAAGTGCAGAGTTAAAAACACTGAATGTATGTCCAAGCATACAAAATGTACATTTCTTATTCTCGTTGCAGATGAAGGAAAAGTAAGAATGGAGGAGAAGAGATAATTCCTCTTTGAGGTGAACTGCAAGTTCCTCATCCTGGTTGAGCCCTCCCAGGATTTTTGCCTGGAAGTCGACTATGTACTTGGACTCCCTTTTCCTAAGTTTCAAGACTCTGTCACCACCCCTGTGATCATTAGTTATCTGCTCTATGGCACAGTATGTAAGCTGGGATGAGTCTGAAAAGTGTTTGTCTTGGAAGTGCCGGGCTACCGGATACTTACGATCCCTGTTATTGATGGCCCTCATGTGTTCTAAAATCCTCTTTTTGGCCATCAGAGTAGTACTGCCAATGTACCATAATTTGCAAGGACACTCAATAATGTAGATGACAAAGTTGGTACTGCATGTGAGAAATTGTGAGATAACCTTCCTGGTCGGACCCCGTCTCATTTCTTTGCGCATCAGACTGTTCTTGCACGCCTTACAGTGGCCACAGGGAAAGAAGCCCTGAAGGTTATGCATGTTACCACCACTGATCGTCGTAATGTCACTGTGGACTAACATGTCCCTGAGACTACGTCCTTTCCTATAGGTGTTGCTTGGTCTGTCCTCTATACTGTTACCTATAGTGGTGTCACTTTTGAGACTGTCCCAGTTTTTCACAAGGATCCGCTTGACATTGCTGGCATAGCCATCATATGTCAGGATGATCCTTGTGCCGTCCTCCGTGTGTTCAGTCTCGGTAGGGGTCTTGTCAGCAAGCGTCTCCTGTCTGGTAATGCCTTCAGCTCTATCACTGGCCCTCTTGAGGACCCAGTTAGGGTAACCCCTTTCCCTGAATCTTTTCAACATGATCTCTCGTTCGTGTTGATAAGCTGTCTCAGTGTTGAAATTTCGTTTTGCTCTTAATAATTCCCCATAGGGGATGCTCCACTTAAGTGTTTCAGGATGGCTGCTGAGTGCATGCAGTAAGCTATTGCCTGCTGTGCTTTTGTGAAAAAGCTCAGTACGGATTGTTTTCTGCCTGATGTCAATCTTAATGTCAAGGTACTCTACCGTGGTGCAGCTGATCTTGCCTGTAAGTTGTAAGTTGCGATTGTTGTCATTCAATTTTCTAATGAAGTCAATGGCCAGATTCTTAGTGCCCCTCCAGATGATAAAGAGATCATCTATGTATATGAGCCATACCACAACATGTCCAAAGTCCTGTGCAAGCTCAGGGCTCCGGTACAGTTCCTCCTCCCACAGTCCCATGAACAGGTTAGCAAACCAAGGAGCGAAGCACAAGTCCATGGCAGTCCCTGTGGTCTGCCTGTAGATAGCACCATTGAATAGGAAGATTTTGTTCCTAAGACAATGTGCTATCATCTTTAAAATCATGAGGGTGTGCTCCCTGTACCTGATTTGTCTCCTGCGTAAAAAGCAGCGACATGCTTCGAGTCCTTGTTCATGGTCCATGATGGTGTATAGTGAATTGACATCGAGGGTAATTAGTAGGTAATCATTCTCCCATTCAATGTTCTGTATTTTGCTCAAAAAATCTTTTGTGTCCCTAATGTAGGAGTCCAGTTTGAATATGTGATCCCTCAGGAAATGGTCAACGTATTTGGACACATGTTCCAGTGCGCTGCCCCTAGATGAAACAATGGGACGTCCTGGTGGAACAAGAGGGTCCTTGTGTATCTTCGGCAGAAGATACAGTACCGGGAGTTTGGGGTGGTCTTTCTTGAGAAAACAGTATTCCTCCTATTCAAGGATCGCCCTGTCCCTCCATTCGATCAACCTGTCCCAATTGGTGGTAATACTTTTGGTGTAATCATCTCTAGAAATGGGAATGTAAAATCTGGTATCACTGAGTTGTTTCATGGCCTCAGTAATGTACGGTCTTTGCAGGAGGAAAGGAAGGGACCCAACACTAGAATACCCACGAGCACGGGCTTCCCTACCCTTTTCTTTGTCTTCACTTCTGGGATTCCATCACAGATAAGATTTATGCATGATTGATTTCAGTTTCAACTTTTTTTTGGAGCAAGATGCATTATGCAGTTACAGCCAATATGAGTCAGGACACTTGTCCAGTACCCATGATGTCCTCTGAGTAATTATTTTCGACATTAGGCACTACCCTCTAACCTAGACCAACTCATATTTTTATGAGTATTTACGAACACAGCACTTATTTTGGCACTATGCCTTTACGCCTACTGACTTGCCGTGAAATGTGTATTCTGGTCAGGGTTTGCATTTGCAATTTGATCGTGTGGGCACTGTGCCCGTGATGGTTACTCTTTACCACTTGGGTGTTTACTTGCATTCAGCAAATCACGTGACTTTTTGGCTAACTGGCCCAAATGTCTTTGTTGTTATTATTCTCTTCATATCATTCATGGTATGCACTTATCATGGCATGTATTACTCTCATCGACTTAGAGTAACAATGTTCCAATATGGCCGACACATTAGATTCTTCTTGTGTCCTTTCTTTATTTCTCCTTGCATTTTTAAGGACACCCTAGTGGTGATGTATGCACATGTGACCAAGGCTGCTGGATAGTCGAAACTCGTTGTGTGATTAAACAGTTTCCTGCAACACTGTGACTACTTTTTGCTGTATCCTGAGAGTGCGCCTACCTAACTTTGCAGTGGATTTCTAGCCAGTATGCTCTGCCGGCATGCGCACCACCTCCCACGGGTCCCCCAGTTCCAGAAGGGGCAAAAGAGAAGAATATATATATATATATATATATATATATATATATATATATATATATATATATATATATATATATATATATATATATATATATATATATATATATATATATTCCTCACTTAAAGGTATACAGCCAGTGTAAATAGTGCTTTGCCTGCTCCTGTTTTAGACTCCTTAACAAGTGTCCAATCACATCCTCTATCTGCCAGGCACAGTGTGAAGTCTGCAATGCCTCACTTCCCATGCATACGCTCATGCACATGCATGCCTTGCCAGAGTGCCACAATTAACAGCAATGCACCAAGACAATGATATAACGGAATGTATCTGAGAATGTGAGCACTGAGAGTGCTAAATTAAGATACTCTCTGCCAAAGATGTCTTAAATAGATGAAGAGCTTTATCAGTTCTATTTTACCACCTTAAACAGTGGTAAATGGTTGCATGTTACAGGAACTTCAAAGGCATGTACTGATTTAGGCTGGAAATATAACAGCAATTGTTGTCATAGCCAAAGTAAACAGAACATAACATGATAACACATGCAAAGTAACATTTTCCCAGCAATAAAAACATAACTGGGCACAAAAACTAAAAAGTCAAAACAGAACCCAACACAACCACCATACAACAAACAACATCACATTGCAATAATGCAACAGAAGAACACAATAGCACATGAAAGAACCAACATATAACCATCACAACAATATGCCACACAACAAACATGCTCAAATATTTTTGCCACACTTTAAAACTTTCAGAAATTTGCTTTCATGATATGGTGGTAAAAGGTGCTTGCACTGCCTTAATTTATCACCAGGGACCTGAAATAGCGCTAGTCAAAAATGCTTTGTGATCTGGCCTCTTTTCTCATAGAACGGCTATGCTTCATGACTCAAGAACCTTCTGGAAAAAATCAAAAGCCAGCTTAGGACTCATTCAAGCGAAAGAAATACATCCCCTCTAGTTCACTTAACTTCTAATTATGATTCTTTCATCAGATTTGGTTTTTGAATTCCAAGTACATATTCGTGGTCTTTTATAATTCAGATCTTAAAATACAGAGCTATTTTTCATAAATTACGGAGTCCTTTTCTGACAACTAGAGATTAAGACACTCTATTACAGAGTATTAGCATAAATTGTTTCACAACCATCTAAAGCTGCGCTGTGCTCTAGAGGACCAACCAGTATGACAATTAGATTTTAAATCCTCAGTCTCAGAGGAGAGGTGCCCTTTATCCTTTATCATAGTTCATACATATGTAGCATAAGCTTTCCGGATATGATGAGAGCAAAGCCATGCACACTATAATCCACGCCAAAACAATTAGGTTGTTGTTTTATCTCACAAATGTTCGGGTAATGAGACTGGCATGGAGAATAAAAGCGTAAAACGCGGTTTCTCTTTCTGGTGCTTTTATTGAAGGTTTGCACTGGAAATACTTGGCAGAGGCATTATAACACAGACTGCTAAGTACTTGTATAGCAATTACGATATGTAAACATGATATTATATTATATAATAGCAGGGTTCTTATTTCCCGCTTTATTATCTCAGTTTCAATATGCTGTAATGCATTGAGAAGGAAATGGGTGGTATACAAGAGGTGATGCATACTATAGTGCATATAAGTGGAGATTAATACTCTATTGCCTTCAAGGGAGGATCGCTTTCAAAGGATGATGAACACTGCATTGCATGGAAGGGAATATGAATTCTTCTTTGCATACAAGGGCAGATGAATACCAGGAGTAGCATTAAATGGTGGCAAAAGCGCATTAGATACCAAGGTCATGAATATTGCATTGCCTATGGATGCAATTCAGTGGTACAATCCAGGGTAGGTGTACAAGGACTGGTTAATTGCTAGGGAGTAAACTGGATTCGTGAAGCAGAGCACATTTGGTCCAATCCACAAAGATTGCTGTATGAGTAAGTGTCACTTAGTCTTGAAGTACTTTTGGCTTACCCATACATTTTAGAAGTAAGCCAGGAATACTTCTGCTTTGTTCGTGGAATTCTGGAGCAATTACAAAAGTAAGACAGCAAAATCTTTGCTAATTAGGCCCATTGAGACTAAAAGCAGTAGTAGCAGGAGAGTTTTTGGGAAACAGGTAACCCCTTGAGAGAAAGTGGGTGAGAATATAAGGTCCATGTTCACATTAAGTAACATCAGAAATATTATCGCAAGACTAAGCCTTACCCGAGCTGCTGGACCTGATAATATGCCCGCAATAGTTATAAAAACTCGCCTGGACTGGTGGGTGGAGTTACTGTATAGGTTGTTTGATAGAATTTTGGATACAGGGATTACACCTGAAAACTGGAGAGGTGCAATCATCAGGCCGATACATAAAAAGGGAGATATAAAAAGCCCAAAAAATTATAGGTTGATTAATCTCCTGGATGTGGCCGAAAAGGTATTTGTAGAAATAATCCTGGGAATGTTAAAATATTGGGCAGATCTTAATGGCATAGTACCACCTGAACAAGGGGGCTTTAAGGAACGGCACTCAACAATTGACCACTGTTTTTCGCTTTGGTCTATTGCATGTAAGTCTGTGGAGCAGAGGGGGAGCTCATTTTGCTGCTTTGTAGACTTCCGTGCAGCTTTTGATCTGGTAGATAGAAACCGCCTATGGGAGGAATTGGAAAAATTTGATTTCCCAAAAGACCTTTTAAGACTGATTCAGGAGTTACATAGGAGCAACTGGGCCCAGGTTATTATGGATACTGCAGGGACTCTAACGCAAAAAATGCAAGTGAATAATGGGTTGAGACAGGGGTGTGTTTTATCCCCTTTAATTTTCTCTTTATTTGTCGCCAATCTGCCTGTGACCTTAGCTGCTGCAAATGGATTTAGTCCTAAGATGAATGGTAAACATGTGGCATGCCTCCTTTATGTAGATGATCTTGTGATTTTAGACCAGACAGAAATAGGCCTGCAAAGGATATTAGATAAATTTGAGGATTATTGTAGGTGAAAAAAACTAGCGGTAAATATGGATAAAACTAGGGTGCTTTAATTGGCACCTAGGCTCGGAGAGACTTGAATTATTTAATGAATATAAGTATCTTGGAGTCTGGTTTGAGCGGTCCTCAAAATGGAAATATCACCTAGAGGCTTTGAAGACCAAGGCTACTGCCTCGGTGAGTGGGCTGAAAAAAATTTTATAAGGCCTTTGGAGAAATGTCATGTAGACCAGCCCTAAAAGCCTACGTAGCAATGATCCCCCGAAACTTCAATACGGAGCTGAATTGTTATACATTAGTGGTAAAAACAGGTGGGATGCCGAGAAGGGAAAGTGCTTGAAGTATTTATTTTCACTTCCCAGTTCTGCCATGATCCAAGCAATAAGATTAGAAACTGGCATGATTTCATGGAATATTTTGGCTGCAAAAGCCCTAATAAGATTCTGGGAAAAATTGAGTGGGGAGGATGGACAGAAGGTTTCTCAGAGGTGCAAGAATGAAATCGTGCAAAGTGAATTAAATTGGGCAAAAGGGGTTAGGATCAATTTGGTTGCCGTTTGTAAAGATATGAAAGTAATTTTGCTCCCACAGACCTTACAAATAGAAATCTCCAAGAGTGAGGTAAAATCGTTAGGCAAACAACTGTCCAACGAAAGTGACTATCAATACCTAAGAGATAAAAAATCGGTGCATTTTATGTTAAACGCATGGCGGAAAAAGTGAGTTATCCGTATGTGGATACCCTACCAAACCAGCTGCTAAGAAACGAAGTGTTGAGAGTAAGAATTGGACTCAACTCTTGCAAGATAAGTGATATGGTAAAAGCTAAAATGGTTGGTATAGGAGGGAAATGTTCTTGTGGGTTGAATACTAAATCTGATGTCTTGCATATTTTGTTGGATTGCCTAAAAATCAAACAACAGCGGAGACAGTGGTTACGCCCAATATTCCTGAAATATGGAATAATGACTCATGGGCACGCTGCAGAATGTTTAACTGATATGCGCTTTTTAGACATAGCATGTGCTATTGGAAGATTCATGAGGGCAGCAAGTGCAGTGTTAATTGAAATTTAGTAGGAGGGTTGATGTATTTTATATGATTACCTGCAGATTTTATTGGAACATATATTTTACATGGGTAGTTTGTTATGGTTTTATTAGATGAAATGTATCATTATATATGTATTTGTTATCATATTTTAATGTTGTGTTGTTTAGAGGCCATTGGTCTAAATAAACATATCTTTTGATTGATTGAGCACCTCTATTGCCTTCAAGGGAGGATCGCTTTCAAGGGATGATGAACACTGCATTACATGGAAGGGAATACGACTTCTTCATTGAATACATGGGCAGATGAATACTAGGAGTAGCATTAAATGATGGTAAAAGCGCATTACATACCTAGGTGATGAATATTGCATTGCCTATGGATGCAATTCAGTGGTACAATCCAGGAGGATCACACACTGTGTAGGTGTACAAGGACTGGTTCATTGCTATGGAGTAAACTGGATTTGTGAAGCGGAGCGCATTTGGTCCAATCCACAAAGATTGCTGTATGAGTAAGTGTCACTTAGTCTTGTAGTACTTTTGGCTTACCCCTACACTTTAGAAGTAAGCCAGGAATACTCCTGCTTTGATCCTGCAATTCTGTAGCAATTACAAATGTAAGTCACAGCAAAATCTTTGCTAATCAGGCCCATTGAGAGTAAAAGCACTAGAAGCATGAGAGTTTTTCACCAAAACTGAAGCTTTCATAGGTTAGTATCCATTGTAGGTATTTCGGAATCCATTAAAAGAGGTCCATATGGGAAAATATATTTTTATCCAGTACAACACATCAACAACAAAAAGTTTTGAAATGGGGTTCCCTGATGTTTTATGTTGGAATATCACAAAAGAATATTGTCCCAAAAATATTGTTGAACAAACATCGACAACAAAAATATTACGGTTTTTACCATCCTTGCAAAATACAATAATTTTTTTTTATTTGATTTTGTTGGCAAGAAGAGAAATCTGCAAAAGATGGATACAAGCTGAACTCCTGGCAGGAGCAGACTGACTGGCCTCTACTAGACAAGCATGTATTTTAGGCAGAGTGAACACTAAGGGGGTGATTACGATGTCGGGTGGACGACGCGGAAACGGTACCGACCGACCTCGGGTCGGCGATCCCGACTGCCTAATCACAATGCGACCGAGCACTGTTTGGTCACATACTCTCATTCCTCAATGGGAGCTCGTGTTATGGCTGCAAACCTGCCGTAACACAAGCTCCCATAGAGGAGTGGGAGTCTGTGTTCATCCCTGCACCGTGTGGCAGGCACCTCAGGGTACCTGCCACACAGTGCAGGGATGAACAGGGTGCCCCCAGCTGGAGGCCTCAGAGGCAAGGGGGCCCTGTTAGGGACCCCCATACTTGCTCTTCGACAGGCTTTCCATGTCGGAAATCCCGACATAGAAAGCCTGCCGTAGGCCGAGTAGCGTAATCCTAAAGGAGGAAAGGCCGCCCTTTGCGATTACAGGCCAGCCTTCGACTGGCCGACGGGCTCCTTGAGCCCATCGGAAGCCAGCCACAGTGACCAGCCAGTTTAATTTCCAACCGCCAGCATTGTAATGCGACAGTCGGAAATTTAACCGAGATGAGGCCCGCAAAGGCTCCAACCGATGGTCGGAGCCTTTTCCGGGTCACATCGTAATCAGGCCCTAGGTTTTAAAATGACAATTTTAGGGTACTGTTAGACCTGTCAGGCTTAGGGTGGTCTTCCCGTAAACTTTCTTTCTTACTCCTCCATATTTTTCTGATCTGTGTTTTGTTAGGACTCCGTGCACTTTACCACTGCTAGCCCGTGCTAAAGTGTGTGTTCTCACTTCTTAAAACATGGTAACATTCACTTATCTCCAATTGGCATATATATTTTACTTATAAGTCCTTAGTAAAAGTGGTACTACATGTACCCAGTGCCTGTAAATTAAATACTACTAGTGGACCTGCAGCACTTGGTGTGCTACCCACTCAAGTAGCCTTACAAACCTCTCTCAAGCCTGCCATTGCAGCCTGTGTGCAGTTTTCAATTGCCATTTCGACCTGGCAAAATAAACCTTTTGCCAGGCTCAAACCTTGCTTTTTAATACATGTAAGTCGTGCCTGGGCTAGGCCTTGAACAGCGCATAGGGCAGGGTGCAGTGTATATAAAAAGTAGGACATGTACTTTTAAGTTTTACATGTCCTGACAGTGAAAAACTCTTAAATGTGTTTTTCACAATTGCAAGGCTTATCTCTCCCACATGATAACATTGGAGTTACTTAATTACATTTAATAATCTGTAATAAGCATTTTTTGTTGAAAGTTCATCAAATACAATTGGGCCACCGAATATTTACAAAGGAAAATGGGTTTAATATTTACATATAGCAATATGTTTCTGAAGGAGTTATTTGTATATGCTTACAATTCGTTGGTATAAGAATCCAACTGATGTTGACTTACACAAAGAGAAACAACAATGAAGCATACCAACCACAAATCTCAAAGAATACAATTTATTATCCAAAATAGTCATACATAGCATTAAATACTCATTTTAGGTCTTCAAACGGGACTCATGCTGCATATGTTTTGGGCAGTGGGTCATATTAGGGGCAAGATATACTAAGCGTTTGGGCCAGGGCGAAGTCACACAAACTGAAGCGAACTCTTGCAAGGGTATTCATTTTCCATTGACTACAGTATTTTGCACTAGAAAGATACCTTTTTCTCAACACAAATAGCACTTTGTACTGCTTTGCACAACTTTATGTCAAGGGGGCATTACTTGGGTGTAATTTGAGGGTTTAAGAGCACAAGCACCCTTAGTTTTTAACGCAAATCCCTATCTACTAAGATAGCAATACTGGACTTTGCATCAAAAATAGCACCTCCTTGAAGCAGGCATTAACAAACAGAAATGTTTTCATTTCTCCAAACATTCTACACATTGCATGCATGCTGCACTGTACAGCACACATACAATCTGTGGAATATTTAAGAATTTTTCTAAACAGGATTTTGTACTGGACGGGTATGCTTCCAATACACAGCCGTGCTAGCCCAAACGTACACACACATCTCTGCACCATGGTGCAAAGGTTTGCAGGGCAGTAGGCAGTTTGGTTGTGCTCCAGAGCTAGGGTAGTGAGCTGCAGTAGCCCATTTTTAGTATATATAGCTCTGCACTTCTTTCTTCCCCTGGCTCAATGCAGGTCAACAACTTTAGCGGCTGTGCTGCGTTGTGCTAAAAAAAACAATCCGCAACCTTAGTACTCTAACTCCAGTCCAAATCACACTGGGAAAAGTGAATATCGGGGAATATCACATTTACTATTCTAACTCCAGTACCACATATATTTGGGGAAATGCAAATATTGGAGTGCTTACTATTCTAACTCCAGCTAATTAAACATTGGGAAATGTGCATGTAGTTAGGGCATGGAGGTTCAAGTTTACTAATCTAACTTAGTCAAACAAAACTTGCTTGGGGAAAGTGCATGGATTTGGTGCATGTATTCTTAACTCCAGTCCAACAAACATTAGGGATAGTGCAAATATTGGGGGTGGTTAGATTTACTATCCTGACTCCAGTCTTACAAACACTAGAGAAAATGCATAAATGGGGGGCATATTTAGGGCCTCATTTATATCTTGGTAGACAGGCTGCAGTTCCTCCATGGGGATAGAGTAAATACTTTCATCCCCATGATGGAGCGACCACCCGCCAAATTTATAAAAGACCGCCAAGCAGGCGGTCATTTATTAAGCATTCACAGGACCCCCCATCACAGTGGTTCCTGTCAATGTAGTCTGCTGTTTGGTGAAGGGCTGCGTCAGCATGACGCAGCCCTGCACCAAACAGTATTCTTTTGTTATCTTCAAAAAGAAAATCCAGAAACATGATTTTCTTTTTGAAAATAAGAAATGTAAAGCTCCTCTTGCCATGGGAGTCATCTCCTATGGCAGAAGAAGCATTATTTGGTTTTTAATGTCCCTTACCACCAGGATTTGCTGATGGTGACGGACAGTAAAAAAAATGGCTACATAACCACCCATCCTGACTGGGTGAGCGTACATGTACCCATTTCTCGAATGGCCCTTACTCAGCCAGGCCGTACCAGAAGTCTGTCTGCATTTAAATCGGACGGGCAGACCTTAATTTGGCAGCATGTGTACTCCTTCGCCATTGCGACGGAGTATACATTCCACCAACTTATAAATGAAGTCCTATGTATTGTAACATTCTAACTCCAGTCCAGCACAGTGGAAAGTCCATGTATTGTGGGGGAAAGGAGGTGTCAGATTTACTATTCTAACTGTATTCCAACAGCAATGGGGACATCCCAGGTAATCCTGAATAAATCTGTGAGAGAGGATTTCCTCATTTTGCATACAAAAACGCATTTCAAAAAATAAAAAGTGCAAAGGTTTATGCAAAATAACACTTGTATAATACATGCACATTTTTAGTAGGCAAACATACATAGGCATTGCAAACATGTAATAGAAATAATAGTGTATTGACTTAAATTAGCCTAACTACTGATGCTGTATCAACATTGATCTATATATTTCACTCAAAAAGGGCTGTTTTCGGGGGGCGTGCCCAGGCAAGATGGCTGGGTGGACGTGATCCACTCCAGCTCCGGAGCCCCATAACTGCCGGACTGAGATTTCTCAAAGTTAGAGGACCGAAACCTACCTGATTCGGTCCATGAAGGTGGCGTGAGGCTGTCGGATGATCGGGGTCACAGCTCCGGTGTAGCGAGGTGGAAGGAGCGAGGTTTTCTCCATCGCCTGAAGGAGAGAGCGGACACAAGATGGCGCCGGCGTCGTTGGCCGAGCGGGGCCCGGAGACTGCCTAGACCTGTGGGGCCTGTGAGCGTGGCAGCGGCGGTGAGAGACGTTTGTCAGGCTCCGCTTGGGGAGGAAGGTGTGCCAGGCAGGATTCGCCCCCCACTGGACGCTGCTCCCGGGTGTGCGAGGGGACAAGCAGCCGGGGAGAGGAAACACGCGACGCAGGGATGCCCGGGAATCACCGCTGTGATAAGGAGGTGAGAGGGGTGCTGAGGGCCTAATGGAATGGAGCGCTGAGGCAGCCCAGGGGGTCCTCCATCTGCAAAGCCTTCCTCTGTGGGGCTGAAGAGGCCTGGGCCTAGTACGGGGCGGAAAGTCAGAGGCAGCGCCTGACTTCAAGATGGCGCCTGGCCCAGGGTCTTTCTGAAGAAAAGGGGGCACCACAAGCGCTAACGTCTGGAAGGGGGAGCAACTTGCTCAAAGCTTTACTCCAGATTCACCCCCACCCAGAGAGCCATGTGATAAGGCTGTGGAGCGCTGCGATGCCATGCGCATGAACATTCTAACTGCCTGACTCCAAGATGGACCCCCCCGACCGATTCCTGAGAGCATCACCTCTGGCCCAGCTACAGCCCAACAGAAAGCCATTGTCGCACTAGAATCCCCACGAGGTGCCCACAAGCCAGAGGGGGAGTATCGCGCCCCGCAAGAAAGGCTTACCACGCAGCCCTTATGCCACCAAAAAAAGTATCGAACAAGGTCTCCAACTACTTCACATCCGCAGAGAAGGGACAAGACACGACGAAGGGGGGCAGGCTACCACGATGGCACTTACTAGAGATGACCTAGTGGCCGCGCTTAGAGCCTTTAAAACCGAAATATGCTCGGAGATCAAGCATGACCTACAGACCTCTATAGATCAATTGAAGGCAGACCTCACCGACCGCATCTCAACCCTCCAGCAAGATGTAGACTCTGTAGGGTCCAGGGTGCTGGAATTAGAAGACCAGGCACAAGAACTAGACACCTGCACGTCTAAGATGCAGGAAAAACAGCAAAATTTTCAGTCGCAACTTCACCAGGTTCTCCTGAAAGCGGAAGACCTAGAAAATAGTTCCCGACGGGAGAACATTCAAATTCGGGACCTGGAGGAGGGCGCGGAGGGGCCAGACTTGGGGGCCTTTGTGGAGGGCCTCTTCAATGAGATATTAAGCCCGTGTCAGATGAAGCTCGAGATTGACAGGGTACTTCGTGTGGGGAATCAGCGGACAGGAGAGCGGAGACGCACACAAGACATTCTCGTCAAGCTGCACTCCTTTAAGACGAAGGAAGCGATTCTACAGGCCGCAAGGAAAAAAGAGGAGACCTCTTTCCAAGGTTATAAATGCACACTTTTCCAAGACCTGGCCCCCTCCACGCTGGCACGCAGACAGCAATTGCGACCGATAACGACGAAACTGCAAGATGAAAACATCCGCTACAGATGGACCTTTCCTTTCAGTCTTGCTTTTGAACTCAACAACAAACCACGACACATCTCGGATCTGGAAGAGGGTCTTCGCATTCTGGGTCTACCGATTCCTGAAGATGATGGCAGTCAAAGCTCTACAACAGGAATGGGTGCGACACAAAAATCTACTTGACAATGGTGCACGATCTCCAAAGGCAAACCTAGCTCAAAATGACGGCTTAATACCGATGAATGATCTCAACGAGAGAGGACTTCCTCTTTAACTCTGGGGCAGCACTACAGCTGTATAACTGCGAAAAGGGACGAACTGCGGCCGGGAGTGCCCATACACTTCCAATTCAATTGACTTGATGCAGTGGACCTCAGTTCACAACACTTCCAGAAGTTACTTGCTACACAAAGCAACTGGTAGTCGGGGTTTTGGGCTCTGTCCGTGACGCCCGTTACCATGTTTTTCTTCTTCAAGACTGATCTCGCTAAGAGCCCGTTGGCTACACAGCTTAAGGTTTCTAGGGGACTTTGTTTTTTCTTTTTTGAGGGGGTGGGCACCTGGTGGTGGGGCCGAGGGACAATCGGGCACTTCATACACGATGGGAATGCGGGCATTCCCTCCAGAGTCAGCTAGGACATGATGGCATGAGGGGCAAGGAGAGGAGCTTGAGGGACAGGAAGGTTCACGGGGGTAGACTCGAGAGGCAAAGGGAACACACATCTATAAAATGGTCTCAATAGCCTAATGGAATGTGAAAGGATTAAGCTCACCTCTTAAATGGCAAAAAGTCTGGAAGTACCTTACTGACCACCAGTTTGAAGTGGTAGTGCTGCAGGAAACGCACCTTGAAAAAAACGAAGAACTTAGACTCCGTCACCGAAACTATCCCTTAATTTACAGATCGTCCGCCAACTCCAAACAGAGGGGGGGTCACACTCCTATACCATAGTTCGGCAAAATTTCAAACTGAGGCCATAAAGGCAGACTGGGAAGGTAGGATAATTATGGTAAAGGGGAAACTGAGAGGTAGACTCTGCGCGCTTATCTCCACATACGCCCCCAATACTGGACACGATACAAAAGGGGATGATGGACGGAACGTTTGAGCCAATCAAACACTCACCCCCAGTCAACTGATCTGGGTTTAATCCATCATCATTCTTTAGCTCACTCCACCACCCCAGTTCAGACATGGCCATATGCAAATCAGTCTGACCCTGTGCCTCATGGGAACAGTCCAGCCCGAACTGCCAAGCCATGTCTTCCCTGGACCGGAAACAAGCATCCTAGGACCGGTTTCTGGCATTTCAGCCGTCATCAGCCAGGCTTGCTTGAATCCAGTGGCAAAGTGAGCAAGGGACCCACGTCTGGGCATACCCCGCCAACTTAGAGGCGACCAAAGCGATACAAAGGGGATGATGGACGGAGCGTTTGAGCCAATCAAACACTCACCCCCAGTCAACTGATCTGGGTTTAATCCATCATCATTCTTTAGCTCACTCCACCACCCCAGTTCAGACATGGCCATATGCAAATCAGTCTGACCCTGTGCCTCATGGGAACAGTCCAGCCCGAACTGCCAAGCCATGTCTTCCCTGGACCGGAAACAAGCATCCTAGGACCGGTTTCTGGCATTTCAGCCGTCATCAGCCAGGCTTGCTTGAATCCAGTGGCAAAGTGAGCAAGGGACCCACGTCTGGGCATACCCCGCCAACTTAGGGCAACCAAAGCGATACAAAAGGGGATGATGGACGGAACGTTTGAGCCAATCAAACACTCACCCCCAGTCAACTGATCTGGGTTTAATCCATCATCATTCTTTAGCTCACTCCACCACCACAGTTCAGACATGGCCATATGCAAATCAGTCTGACCCTGTGCCTCATGGGAACAGTCCAGCCCGAACTGCCAAGCCATGTCTTCCCTGGACCGGAAACAAGCATCCTAGGACCGGTTTCTGGCATTTCAGCCGTCATCAGCCAGGCTTGCTTGAATCCCGTGGCAAAGTGAGCAAGGGACCCACGTCTGGGCATACCCCCGCCAACTGATGATGATGGATTAAACCCAGATCAGTTGACTGGGGGTGAGTGTTTGATTGGCTCAAACGTTCCGTCCATCATCCCCTTTTGTATCGCTTTGGTCGCCCTAAGTTGGCGGGGGTTTGCCCAGACGTGGGTCCCTTGCTCACTTTGCCACTGGATTCAAGCAATCCTGGCTGATGACGGCTGAAATGCCAGAAACCGGTCCTAGGATGCTTGTTTCCGGTCCAGGGAAGACATGGCTTGGCAGTTCGGGCTGGACTGTTCCCATGAGGCACAGGGTCAGACTGATTTGCATACGCCATGTCTGAACTGGGGTGGTGGAGTGAGCTAAAGAATGATGATGGATTAAACCCAGATCAGTTGACTGGGGGTGAGTGTTTGATTGGCTCAAACGTTCCGTCCATCATCCCCTTTGTATCGCTTGGTCGCCCTAAGTTGGCGGGTATGCCCAGACGTGGGTCCCTTGCTCACTTTGCCACTGGATTCAAGCAAGCCTGGCTGATGACGGCTGAAATGCCAGAAACCGGTCCTAGGATGCTTGTTTCCGGTCCAGGAAGACATGGCTTGGCAGTTCGGGCTGGACTGTTCCCATGAGGCACAGGGTCAGACTGATTTGCATATGGCCATGTCTGAACTGGGGTGGTGGAGTGAGCTAAAGAATGATGATGGATTAAACCCAGATCAGTTGACTGGGGGTGAGTGTTTGATTGGCTCAAACGTTCCGTCCATCATCCCCTTTGTATCGCTTTGGTTGCCCTAAGTTGGCGGGGGTATGCCCAGACGTGGGTCCCTTGCTCACTTTGCCACTGGATTCAAGCAAGCCTGGCTGATGACGGCTGAAATGCCAGAAACCGGTCCTATGATGCTTGTTTCCGGTCCAGGGAAGACATGGCTTGGCAGTTCGGGCTGGACTGTTCCCATGAGGCACAGGGTCAGACTGATTTGCATATGGCCATGTCTGAACTGGGGTGGTGGAGTGAGCTAAAGAATGATGATGGATTAAACCCAGATCAGTTGACTGGGGGTGAGTGTTTGATTGGCTCAAGCGTTCCGTCCATCATCCCCTTTTGTATCGCTTTGGTCGCCCTAAGTTGGCGGGGGTATGCCCAGACGTGGGTCCCTTGCTCACTTTGCCACTGGATTCAAGCAAGCCTGGCTGATGACGGCTGAAATGCCAGAAACCGGTCCTAGGATGCTTGTTTCCAGTCCAGGGAAGACATGGCTTGGCAGTTCGGGCTGGACTGTTCCCATGAGGCACAGGGTCAGACTGATTTGCATATGGCCATGTCTGAATTGGGGTGGTGGAGTGAGCTAAAGAATGATGATAGATTAAACCCAGATCAGTTGATTGGGGGTGAGTGTTTGATTGGCTCAAACGTTCCGTCCATCATCCCCTTTTGTATCGCTTTGGTCGCCCTAAGTTGGCGGGGGTATGCCCAGACGTGGGTCCCTTGCTCACTTTGCCACTGGATTCAAGCAAGCCTGGCTGATGACGGCTGAAATGCCAGAAACCAGTCCTAGGATGCTTGTTTCCGGTCCAGGGAAGACATGGCTTGGCAGCTCGGGCTGGACTGTTCCCATGAGGCACAGGGTCAGACTGATTTGCATATGGCCATGTCTGAACTGGGGTGGTGGAGTGAGCTAAAGAATGATGATGGATTAAACCCAGATCAGTTGACTGGGGGTGAGTGTTTGATTGGCTCAAGCGTTCCGTCCATCATCCCCTTTTGTATCGCTTTGGTCGCCCTAAGTTGGCGGGGGTATGCCCAGACGTGGGTCCCTTGCTCACTTTGCCACTGGATTCAAGCAAGCCTGGCTGATGACGGCTGAAATGCCAGAAACCGGTCCTAGGATGCTTGTTTCCGGTCCAGGGAAGACATGGCTTGGCAGTTCGGGCTGGACTGTTCCCATGAGGCACATGGTCAGACTGATTTGCATATGGCCATGTCTGAACTGGGGTGGTGGAGTGAGCTAAAGAATGATGATGGATTAAACCCAGATCAGTTGACTGGGGGTGAGTGTTTGATTGGCTCAAACATTCCGTCCATCATCCCCTTTTGTATCGCCCAATACTGGACAAGCGTTGTTTTTGACCTCCCTCCTAGATCTGATAAGCGAGTTTGCGGAGGGTCCTGTAGTGCTTATGGGAGATTTTAACCTGACATGGCATGCCGAGTGAGACAGCACCCACCCACATGGGGCAGCCACCAACAATTTCCCAAAGGGACTCAAACAGAAAATACAGACCCTGGGTCTGAGAGATGCATGGCAAACGCTCTACCCTACCACTAAAGATTATTCTTTTTTCTCACACGTACACTTGACCTACTCTAGGCTAGATCTCATATTTATAAGCCAATCTCTGCTAGGATCCTTACAGGTGGCAAAGATGCTCCTAATTACGATTTCAGACTATAGCCTAGTGACAATCAGCCTTTCTTGGGGATGCAATGGGCGAGGAACTCATAGATGGTACTTCCCAGAGATGAGTTGAGGGCCTCCATTTCGGAATACTTCGAACTAAATCAACCCCAAGCCACATCACCTCAGAATAACTGGGACGCGTTCAAAGCTATCCTCAGAGGCAAATGTATTCCACTGAATGCAACACTGAATAAACGAAGGGCTAAGGAAAGAGAGGAGTTGGAGAAGGAATTAGAGAAGGTAGAGAAGGCACATAAGGAAACACCATCCCGAGTATTGCAGCGTCAGCTTAGTGCACTGAAGGGGAAAATCAAGGCAATATATACGAATAGGGCTGAATACATGTTATTGAGGCTCAGGCAGATATCCTACGCCCAGGGGGGTAAAGTGGGGTCTCACTTAGCGAGACAGTTGTGTGAAAAAAGGGAGCGAGAATACATAGGGGGCATACAAGATAAGGATGGTCTACTAATCCACTCAGACGATGCAAAAGCCCTCATTTTCGGAAGGTTTTATGGAGATCTTTACACAGGCTCATCCCCAGATGTAGCTATGCAACAACAATACCTAGATTCTCTAGAACTCCCCCAAATCTCGCCAGCAGAGAATGACCATTTAAACGGGCCAATCACGGCCGAAGAAGTAGGGCAAGCAATCTCGAAACTTAAAATCCACAAATTCCCTGGACCCGATGGCCTGACGGCGCACTTTTATAAAACTTTTGCGACAGAGCTTCTCCCACACCTCACCTCGTTGTTTAATGCTATAGCAGAGGACTCCATGGTATTGACCTCTATGGCTGAGGCTGTGCTCACTGTTATTCCTAAACCAGGGAAAAAACCCAGAGCTGTGCCTCCTATAGGCCTATTGCGTTGCTGAACTTAGATGCAAAGATTTTCTTTGCAATATTGGCTACACGATTAGAAAACTTAATGCCCGCACTAATCCACCCTGATCAATCCGGCTTCATAAAAGGTAGACAGATGCATGATAATATCCGGAGGACAATACACTTGATTGAAAAAGTCTCTAAATTTAAAATCCCGGCGATATTGGTGGGTTTAGACGCAGAGAAGGCCTTTGACATGGTGGATTGGTCATTTCTCTTCCTTACCGTGCAAAGTTTGGTTTCGGGGACAGATTCCTTAATATGGTTAAGGCTAACTATAGACACCCACACTCCAGAGTTCAGGTCAACGGATCTTCGTCACTCCCATTCGCATTGAGCAGAGGCGAGAGACAGGGCTGCCCTTTCTCCCCTCTTTTATTCGCCCTTAGCATCGAACCCTTGGCTATCCAATTTAGAGTGAACCCAGAGATTAAGGGCATTCACTTTGGGGGTACAGAACCCAAGGCTTCGCTCTTCGCGGATGATATCTTGATGACACTCACAGATCCAGGTCCCTCATTTCAGGCTTTACAAGTAGAACTGGGTAAATTCGAAGGGGTGGCGGACTTCAAGGTCAACTTATCGAAATCCTACATCCTAAACCTCACAGTCTCTGAGGGAGAGGCTCTGCAGCTCCGGGGGCAGACCTCCCTTCAGTGGGCTAAGAGTTCCTTGCAATATTTAGGCATCCAGCTCACACCGAGGATAGAAGTCCTATATAAGGCCAATTACCCCACACTGCTGTCTTAACTCCAGCAGGATCTTAAGCGCTGGAAACCACTGTACATCTCCTGGCTCGGACGGATAAATGTCGTTAAAATTACATTACTCCCAAAGCTACTCTATTTGTTCCAGGCACTCACAGTCGACTTATACCGCGAGCTGTTACCCAGGCTTTGCTCTCTTAATACTAAGTTCATATGGCAGGGGGGAAGGGTGCGCCTTCCGTTCCATGTCTTACGGTGCCCTAAGAAGGAGGGGGGTGTGGCGCTACCAGACTTCTCACTCTACTACAAAGCGGCACAACTAAGAGTGATGGTAGAGTGGTCTATGAGGGAGTCCAACAAACACTGGCTCCACATGGATAGAGCAATTGTAGGAAGGTCAATCTGGGATGTGCTTTGGAAGCAGAAGAAAGATAGACCAGCTAACCCATACATCAGCTCCCCGACACGTACCACTCTTAAGGTCTGGGACGAGGTTACGAAAGACGAGAGATGGACTACCTTCCCTTCACCTTCAACCCAGATTTTCCCCCAGCTCTGAGAGAAGGCCCATTTGATGGGTGGCGGGAGGGGGGATGCTTGATGGTCTGTTTCACAACTTTGATGTGATTACATTTGAGAGTTGCAAAAGGGAGTTCCATGTCCCTAGTAGTGAGCATTTCCACTACCTCCAACTCAAACATTGGGTATCCCAGCCGCGGATTAGGGAACTCGCCACCAGAGAGCGCACACCGATAGAACAGTGGATACGGAAGGCGGGCTCAGCAAAGGGGGCGATTTCCACGCTCTATTCGTTGTTACTATCGACAGTACATGCACCACGAGCATGCTACCTATCGTTCTGGGAACAAGTGGTTGGGAGGGACATTGCTGAAGAGGAATGGCAACACATTTGGTCGGACATTTCCAAGAATAACCACTCAGTGGCCTTGAGAGAGGCCCATTACAAGACCCTTTTTGATTGGCACCTGTACCCCTCTAAACTCAAAAAGATATTTCCGGACACCTCCAAGCTTTGCTGGCGAGGTTGCGGTCTTCTTGGAGATTTTCATCACATATGGTGGGACTGCACTGCAATTCGTGCTTTCTGGGAGGAGATCTTATCACACATTAAAGATATGCTGGGTTACCCCATACCAACTTCTATAGAGGGAGTACTCTTGGGCATTAGAGACCCTGACCTGGAGCACCAGACAAAAGCGGACAAGGCATTCTTGTGGGTGTGTCTAGGGGCGGCCAAAACTACAATAGCGGCAGCCTGGAAAAAGAGGGAGGCACCTGCTCTATCGCTGTGGCACTCTCAGCTCTGGAGAATCCTCACCATGGAAAGAATGGCTGATATTTTCAGAGATGAGTACAAAAACTTTGAATACAAATGGGGCCCGTTGATTACCTTCCTGTCCCAGGGCCTCCCTTCGGCGGTATGCCCCACCTCTGTGAGAGCCATGCACCTCTTCCAGTTTTAAGCCGACCAACGTCCAGGCCTGATTTAATGCCCCAAAGTGTTATTGAGGACAAGATAAGCGCAGGGAAAGTAATGCCCTTCTATTTGACACAGATCTGATTGTCCGAAAGCTTATATCTGATGTTACACCACCACCAGGGTAGGGGGAGGGAAGGGTGGGCTGGGGGGGGGGGTTGTTTATTATATTTGTTTGGGGTGATACCCCTAATGTTGGATTTAGCAAAATGGACATGACTTGCAATACGTGAGGGGAGCGATGGGACTTCCTAATACCAGAAACTGAACATGTATTAGATGTTAATACCTACAAGAAGTCCTGTATAATTTGCAATGTGTTATATTTCACTTAGAAGTCATGTTGAATAAAAAGATCTTTGGGAAAAAAAGGGCTGTTTTCACACTGAATTGTTGTTTTGTGTGAGATGTTTTTCTTTTCCTCTGTAGATGCTGTAACTTTCCAGAAGCCTTTCCAGAAGCCTTCTGGTAGTTAGTGAATAGGCATTTGTTATGTATTAGACAACTGATAGTGAGGATCTCACCGGGAGGAGAGGAGATGGCAGGAATTATGACTCATGGGAATATTTGTCTGAACCGCAAGATATGGATGAATTATCTTTTCAAGAACTTGTCTCTGTGGTTTATTGTGAAGACGTAAGAAACTAGGGACTTTAGCTGCTCCCAGGGTTTTTGTTGAAATCCTATTGGACATCAAGAAGGGAGAATGTATCAATTATTTCAACATGTGTTCTTTTGAATTTATATTAGTGTGTGTACATAGAGTTAGGACGAACTGTCTCTCTGGCTCTCTGGTTTCTAGCAACCGAGAGCACATTAGTGATCTGCAGGGTAATCTCCTTTCAAGAGAGATTTTCTTTAGCCTCGTTTTCCTTTAAAAAGATGACTTCTGATTTATCACTGAGAATACTTTCCAGCTTAAATATTTGTTTGCTTAAAACAAAAGCTTTATGCATATGTACCTTAATCTCTCATCAGAACTATTTATTGGTTTTCTGAACTGACACCATTACCTTGGCTTAAATTACCATCCTAATCCATATTAAGATCAGGAAAATTCCTTTATGGAATACGCTTGCTGTATTATTTCAATATTATTTGGAAGATTTACTAAATTGGTATTTTTTACCTTATTATGAAATACCGACTAACGGATTATTTGAATTTGTAATAATGATGACTAAAGACTAATATTTTCTGAATTAAACAATTTGAACTTACTAGAATTGGTAATAGAATCCTTTAGCTCACATAAATTCTCTTTATTGACTATTACATACGTCAAATGAGTTTGTTATCAATGAAGGATTCATTCTCTCTTTGTCGACAAACAAAGGTCCATATGAGCAGTGGAGGGGATTATTTAATGATTACCGCTGAAGTTTAATTAAAAGAATTGCCGCGCCCTCAAATCTCTCAACCCAAAAAAATCTGAATTTTTTTTTTTTTTTTAAACGAGAATAATTCAATACACAAAATGATATTCATTTAAAAATAACTAAACAACAAAATACATAAAACAGTTCTATACCATAATATTTAAAAAATACACTTTTGTGTAGTCAAACAGCAGTACCATAAAAATGTACAAAGGGACTGTATAGACACAGAGTAAGAGGCTGCTGCAGTGCTCACAATGACTGCTGGGGCTTTTTCACATAATGTGAGCACTGCAATTGCTAATTTAGGACGCAATCTCTGCCACAGTTTTGGGCTGACTGATGTCTTAAATAGTTAAAGTTCAGGAGCAGTCTCTTTTATCAACCTAAATGGTGGAAAATGGTTGCTCAGCATGGAACTTTAATGAAATGTGCTGGAAATGTTGCACCATTTGTTGACAACAACACACAAAGGAATTAAATAATAACAGGCACAACATAACAAAACAGTCAAAATGTGAACACAACACAATAACCACAAAACACATCACCTCCTCAATAAATATGCACAAACATTCTTGTCACAAATGACCACCCCAGAGACGTGCTTTCATTAAACAATGTTAGAAATGTTTGCACCAAGTAGTTTGTTAACTCACCACAGAGGGTATGAAATAACACGAGTCAAAAATATTTTATGATCCTGCCCAGATGAGCAGTGCAGCTAATTGTAGTGGACATAATCACCTAGCACAAACGTTAGGAAAACCCTCAATATTTAACAAAATCCAGAAAATCACAATTTTGCATAGTGCAGTCCATTATGCTCAAACCACAAATTGCCACGGTACACAAAACAAAGAAAAGAGCTAGCAAGAAAACAACATGGTGGGGGAATGAGTTGTGACTTGGTGTTTCAGCCTGAACCATAACTCAGGGGCAGATTTACAAGAAAGTGACGCATCTGTAGAGATGCGTCAATTTACCTGCGCCACCCTGAGAAACCCTTGCGCCACCATAGATGCACCGTATTTACAATACGGCGCACCATGGCGCAAGGATTGACAGATGCGTCAGAAATTCTGACGCATCTGTTGGCGCAAAAGTCACGTATTGCTGGAGTCGTGTCGCAAGCACGACGCAACTCCAGCAATACATGGGGAAGCCTATCTTCATTGTGCTGCGTCACTCCTTACGCCTGCTCCAAGCAGGCGTAAGGTTTTGACGCAGTGGCGTCTTAGAAGTGGCGCAGTGAAATCTTGTAGATTTCACTGCGTCACTTCTACGAGGCTTTTGCGTGGGAACGCCCACCCTGCATACATTATACCTGACGCAGGTATAATGTGACGCAGAGCTTTACAACGTGACGCATCTCCCTAGAGGCGTCACCGCCGCTGCGTCACAAAAAGTGACGCAACAGCGGCGCAAAAATGACGCAAGGGGCTTGTAAATCTGCCCCTCAGTTTTTACCTACGGTTTTTCACTGTGTATACATCAATGATGAGATCATCCAATGGTTGTCACAGTGTGCTATAGGCGTTCTGGACTGGAAGTAATTTAACAGTCTACACCTGTTTCCAATTTTCTACCTTCAATCATGTCATAGTAAACAAAACACATGCAGGACACATAGCTGCCAACTCACCCACATTTGGTGGATGTTTCCCTCTTTTATTGGTGTTCCCCACCTAACAAACAAAATGCCTTGATAGAATTTAATGTTGTCACCCCCTTTTTAAACCTTGAACTCACTCCAAAAAGTGTGCATATTCTATTCACCTTATTGGGGTCACTGTCTTAAAGTTTTCACAAGACCCGCAATTTTAAGTCAAGAGGTTGGCAGGTATGCATTTGCCACTGATAAGACACCTTTACCAGGCCCAATGGACAACCCTCCATAGTTTGCTAAAATACACTACACAACATTACAGCCATGATTACAAACCAGTGTGAGTTAACCTACCTCTAAGTGAATCACTCCTTTATTCTACATTATTCTACAATCTGCAATGCCTCAAAATCTTCAGCAAAGTTCTGGAAATCAACATCTGCATCTTTTAAACATCCTCATTCAATAGAATTTGACTATAACACTGTATTGCAATTGTTTAACATGGGTGCATGCCCAGACGCACTTGCCCAGATGGATAAATTACTGTAAACAGAAGATTTGGCCTTTCTCACAGATTATATGTAATGGGCTTTGGCTTTAAACCACAACCTACTTTGAAACATGCCTTTGCAACCCACATCATGTGCACTCAGACTTTACCTTGTTTAACATGGAGCACTACTTGCAACCTACATTTTACTGATTTTTTTTTTTTTTTTTTTATATTTTATTTATTCATTTTTCAACAATTAACAGGTAGTCATGGCATTTGAAAATACAAAATAATACATAATAGACAACAGCAAAACCGAAAAATAGACAACGGAGTTCTCACGATACCCTCTACCTAGAAGAGAGGAAAGAAGAGAAAAAGGACACAGGAAGGAAAACAGAAAAAGAAAACAAAAAAGGGAAAGGAGAAGAAAAAGGAAATCCTACAAAGGCAAAGAGAGTGCAAGCATTAAATGAAGGAGTCTAAAAAAATATACAAATGTAAAGGAACCCAAGGACAGGCATGTTCATCCTATCCAGCTAGTAATCGATGACCAGATTTTCCTCCCCATTTCCCTTCTCCTATGTCCTTTCAATTTATATACAGCTAATTCCATGTTGTAAATGACTAACAGCTTAGCCCGCCACATGATGAATGTAGGTGGGTCAGGGCTGATCCATTGGGAAGTAATGCATGTTCTAGCGGCAGCCATAGCAATAAATACGAAACCGCCTTCGAATCTGGGCCGGGACCGACTACCCTGGCTACCTTCTACCCCCAAAATAATCAAATCGGGTGTTATAAAAACCGGTATGTCAAGTATATGGTTCAAGAAACATTCAATGTCTTGAAAGAATTTTTCAAGTTTGGGGCAGGAAAAAAACATGTGGATCGTGTCGGCAGCCCATGCCCCGCACCTGCTGCAGGAGTTGCCCCGAGATCCGGCCCATTTAGAAACCTTCCCAGGAGTATAGTATAAGTCGAAAACCGACATAAAATGTTGAGTCCTCAGGCTGCTGGTAATTAAAATCTGGTTGGCGAGTTCCAGAGACAACTCTAGGTCAATGCATTCTTTACCGAACTTCCTTCCCCATCTATCAGTCTGAGTAGACAGGTCATCGGGGAGCCCGGCCAACAACATTTGATATATTGTCCCAATCCGAGATCTATTCCCTATTATGTCAACCAGGGGTATTTTTCCCATATTTGTATCTGATTGTGCCATGGATTTACCCAGGAAGTTCCTGATCTGCAAGAATTTAAAAAAGTGTTTCGTAGAAAGGCCAAACTTCTCTTGTAGATTGGAGAAGGAGGCAATTTGTCCCTCACAGCAGAGATCACCCAGGACATTAATCCCTAAGTTTTCCCAACTAGACATGGTCAAGTCATGAAAAATTGAGGGTAAAAGACTATATGATGAGAACGGGGTATAAGCGTTAATATTCGAGATGCCAAACTTCCGACGTATCTTTTTCCAAATAGAATAGGCTGATTGAATGGTTTTAAATTTAGTTTTCTTATAATAACTCGGCTCTAAAATTTTTACTAGACATTGACCAGCAGGATCACCAAGTGTAACCTCATAGATAATAGGTCTAATAGCATCTGGAACTATTGCCTTATCCCCAACCAATAATAGACCCATATGTTGTAACAATGCAGCCCAATGATAAAGGAGAAGGCTGGGGAGCCCCCATCCCCCCCTAAGTCTGGGCAAAATCATCCATTTGACTGCCCTTCTAGCTCTGCGATACCCCCATAGAAATCTAGCACAAGCCCTTTCGGCCTTAGAAATACTAGAAGCCGGAAATTCTAGAGGTATAGTCCGAAATAAGTATAGGAATTTAGGCAAGACCAACATTTTGATGACATTGCATCGAACGTGCATTGACAGATGTAGATGGACTAGTCTCTCGAGTGTCTTGTTGATATTCCCTGTTATCGGGCCGATGTTTAGCTCAGGTATATGCTCTACTGCTGCCATGATCTTGACTCCAAGATATGTTGCTACAGATACAGTTGGAACATCTTCCGGGAGTGCAGTAGCGGAATGTAAAGTCTGGGTTTTGTCAATGTTTAGTTTGTATCCCGAGACACGACCGAATGATTCTGCTAACTCTTTTAATGCCGGAAGAGCAGATCTTATATTAGAGGTGAAAACAGCAATGTCATCGGCATACGCTAATATTTTATAAACGATACCATTGGCCATCACTGCTTCAATCGATGTATTTGCCTCAAGTTTATTTAGAAAAGGATCTATATAAAATGCAAATAATAACGGAGAGCAGGGGCAGCCCTGCCGGGTTCCTCCGCTTATAATAAATGAATTGGATACCTGACCAGATATTCGGATTCCCACTTAGGGCGAAAAGACTGATTTGCATATGGCTGGGTCCAAACTGGGGTGGCGTAGTGGCAAAAGAACGATGGATTTAACACAGATCTTTTGACTGGGGGAGAATGTTTGCATTGTCAGCATTCCGTCCATTATTTGTTTGCTGTAACACTTTTCGCCCTAAGTGGGATGGGTATGCCCAGACGTGGGTCCCTTGCTCACTGTGCCACTGGATTCAAGCTAGCCTGGCTGAAGAAGGGTGACATACCCTGAAACCGGTCCCAGGACGCTTGTTTCCGGTCCAGGGAGGACCTGGCCTGGCCTGGCCTGGCAGTTCGGTCTGGACTGTTCCCATGGGGCACAGGGTCAAGACTGATTTGCATATGGCTGGGTCCAAACTGGGGTGGCGTAGTGGGAAAAAGAACGATGGATTTAACCCAGATCTTTTGATTGGGGGAGAATGTTTGCATTGTCAGCATTCCGACCATCATTTGTTTGCTGTAACACTTCTCGCCCTAAGTGGGATGGGTATGCCCAGACGTGGGTCCCTTGCTCACTGTGCCACTGGATTCAAGATAGCCTGGCTGAAGAAGGGTGACATACCCTGAAACCGGTCCCAGGATGCTTGTTTCCGGTCCAGGGAGGACCTGGCCTGGCAGTTCGGTCTGGACTTTTCCCATGGGGCACAGGGTCAAGACTGATTTGCATATGGCTGGGTCCAAACTGGGGTGGCGTAGTGGGCAAAAGAACGATGGATTTAACCCAGATCTTTTGACTGGGGAGAATGTTTGCATTGTCAGCATTCCGTCCATCATTTGTTTGCTGTAACACTTTTCGCCCTAAGTGGGATGGGTATGCCCAGACGTGGGTCCTTTGCTCACTGTGCCACTGGATTCAAGCTAGCCTGGCTGAAGAAGGGTGACATACCCTGAATCCGGTCTCAGGATGCTTGTTTCCGGTCCAGGGAGGACCTGGCCTGTCAGTTCGGTGTGGACTGTTCCCATGGGGCACAGGGTCAAGACTGATTTGCATATGGCTGGGTCCAAACTGGGGTGGCGTAGTGGGCAAAAGAACGATGGATTTAACCCAGATCTTTTGACTGGGGTAGAATGTTTGCATTGTCAGCATTCCGTCCATCATTTGTTTGCTGTAACACTTTTCGCCCTAAGTGGGATGGGTATGCCCAGACATGGGTCCCTTGCTCACTGTGCCACTGGATTCAAGCTAGCCTGGCTGAAGAAGGGTGACATACCATGAAACCGGTCCCAGGATGCTTGTTTCTGGTCCGGGGAGGACCTGGCCTGGCAGTTCGGTCTGGACTGTTCCCATGGGGCACAGGGTCAAGACTGATTTGCATATGGCTGGGTCCAAACTGGGGTGGCGTAGTGGGCAAAAGAACGATGGATTTAACCCAGATCTTTTGACTGGGGGAGAATGTTTGCATTGTCAGCATTCTGTCCATCATTTGTTTGCTGTAACACTTTTCGCCCTAAGTGGGATGGGTATGCCCAGACGTGGGTCCCTTGCTCACTGTGCCACTGGATTCAAGCTAGCCTGGCTGAAGAAGGGTGACATACCCTGAAACCGGTCCCAGGATGCTTGCTTCCGGTCCAGGGAGGACCTGGCCTGGCAGTTCGGTCTGGACTGTTCCCATGGGGCACAGGGTCAAGACTGATTTGCATATGGCTGGGTCCAAACTGGGGAGGCGTAGTGGGCAAAAGAATGATGGATTTAACCCAGATCTTTTGACTGGGGGAGGATGTTTGCATTGTTACCATTCTGTCCATCATTTGTTTGCTGTAACACTTTTCGCCCTAAGTGGGATGGGTATGCCCAGACGTGGGTCCCTTGCTCACTGTGCCACTGGATTCAAGCTAGCCTGGCTGAAGAAGCGTGACATACCCTGAAACCAGTCCCAGGATGCTTGTTTCTGATCCAGGTAGGACCTGGCCTGGCAGTTCAGTCTGGACTGTTCCCATGGGGCACAGGGTCAAGACTGATTTGTATATGGCTGGGTCCAAACTGGGGTGGCGTAGTGGGCAAACGAACGATGGATTTAACCCAGATCTTTTGACTGGGGGAGAATGTTTGCATTGTCAGCATTCCGTCCATCATTTGTTTGCTGTAACACTTTTCGCCCTAAGTGGGATCGGTATGCCCAAACGTGGGTCCCTTGCTCACTGTGCCACTTGATTCAAGCTAGCCTGGCTGAAGAAGGGTGACATACCCTGAAACCGGTCCCAGGATGCTTATTTCGAGGTCCAGGGAGGACCTGGCCTGGCAGTTCGGTCTGGACTGTTCCCATGGGGCACAGGGTCAAGACTGATTTGCATATGGCTGGGTCCAAACTGGGGTGGCGTAGTGGGCAAAAGAACGATGGATTTAACCCAGATCTTTTGACTGGGGGAGAATGTTTGCATTGTCAGCATTCCGTCCATCATTTGTTTGCTGTAACACTTTTCGCCCTAAGTGGGATGGGTATGCCCAGACGTGGGTCCCTTGCTCACTGTGCCACTGGATTCAAGCTAGCCTGGCTGAAGAAGGGTGGCATACCCTGAAACCGGTCCCAGGTTGCTTGTTTCTGGTCCAGGGAGGACCTGGCCTGGCAGATTGGTCTGGACTGTTCCCATGGGGCACAGGGTCAAGACTGATTTGCATATGGTTGGGTCCAAATTGGGGTGACGTAGTGGGCAAAAGAACGATAGATTTAACCCAGATCTTTTGACTGGGGGAGAATGTTTGCATTGTCAGCATTCCGTCCATCATTTGTTTGCTGTAACACTTTTCACCCTAAGTGGTATGGGTATGCCCAGACGTGGGTCCCTTGCTCACTGTGCCACTGGATTCAAGATAGCCTGGCTGAAGAAGGGTGACATACTCTGAAACCGGTCCCAGGATGCTTGTTTCCGGTCCAGGGAGGACCTGGCCTGGCAGTTCGGTCTGGACTGTTCCCATGGGGCACAGGGTCAAGACTGATTTGCATATGGCTGGGTCCAAACTGGGGTGGCGTAGTGGGCAAAAGAACGATGGATTTAACCCAGATCTTTTGACTGGGGGAGAATGTTTGCATTGTCAGCATTCCGTCCATCATTTGTTTGCTGTAATCCCTAAATATAATGTCATTTTTACCTTAGTGTTTTTCCCCTGAATTTCTGAGGTTTTTTAATCATGTTCAAAGTTGAGCATATACCTAGCTCCCTTAGGCAACCTGTTGCCAATGCCCTTGATGCGTACGTCATTTGGCCATGACAACAGGGTTTGGCCATGTGGGGTTGCCTCCAGCCTGGCCCTGCTTCATCCCCCCCGTAGATGCCCAACCGCTGCTGCACATGGACTGCTGGAATGTATCCAGCCAGAGCCTGCATCCAACTCCCTGCAGGTGTCCAACGCTCCATGTCTGACCAACCCCCACTGCGTATTGGGCCTCCGGTCAAACCTTGCACCCAACCCACTTGAAGTGACCATCCCCAGAGTGCCCAGCCTATCGCCTATAAAACACCTATCTATATCTACCTATGCTGTAATGTCCCATGAGTTGTAGTGACATCCGAAATAAAGATAGTGAAAACTTACCTGCATTGTAATTACTCTGCTGTGATTCCTACATGATAGAGGGCCGCATGGTACAACCTTGACTGTAATGGTGCTGCAACTCATAATCATTTACTATCAAAATTATCCTTGAATGAATTTAAATGAGGCAAAAGAGTCTAACACAAAGACAGGTTTATGGCCAAAACACCTGTCTTTTGTTCTCAAATAAAACACCACACAAGGTTAAAAAAAGAACATGTACTTTGTTTTGTTGAAGCTGTTTTTTATAATTATATCCTAACCTGAATGGGCTGCCTACTTTTTATACTAAATATCTACTTAGAAGGCCTGTAGAACGTGCACACAAAAGAATTACATAAATGTTTCTGCAGTTGCTGAAAGTAAGCTGCTCTCGTAACCCAAGGCTTGCTCAAGAACCACATTCAGACAGTACATGATGCTAGCTTAGCAACAGGCCCTTTGGCACACCATATTTAGAAGTGGCACAGTCTAGTTGTCCTTCATTGGAACTGATGCTGCAAATCATTTCTTTAGAACTTACTGTTACTAGTACATTGTATTAGCTTGGAAAGTCCCAAAATGTCACAAGCAAAGAACATGTGGGTAAGAACAGCCTCACCACCTCAGACCATGCAGGTATCACGCAGTGTTGGCCTCTTTTGATTGGCCTAGTGTTCTGTACTTGTGCAACATGCCAGGCTACTTATGGACAGGAGCCACCCCTTTGCCTAATTTCTGAAGAAAATGTTTTAATCTTGTTCTTCTACTGAACTTGTATTGCATAGATATTGACGTTGTTTTTCCTTTTGTGGTTTTCGTGAATAAAAACTTGTGGAAGACTTCTCTTTGTTGAACATTCAGTGGCTTTGCTGTCTATTCCCGTGTTGCACATACTACTGTTTTGTATCTTGTCTTATAATACATTTTCTCTTTTATCGTTTGTGCTGACAGACAGGTATTTCTTGAGTAGGCTTCTACATTTTCTATTGACAAAAACAAATTTGTGCATTGGGAAGGTTCAAGAATTTTATTTTGCAAACCCTGCGAAGCTTTTTAAACTTTGCAAAACTTTGCTTACAGAAAACAAATCTCTATTTTTAACAGACTTGCTATCCCAGGATTTGACATCTTTTGCCAATGTTGCTAAACCTACAAGTTTTGGAGAAATCTTCACAAAGTTTAGAGAGGAGCATCTTTGTAATTTTGCACATCAGCGGTACTGTGCACTATGATAATAATGATAACGCTTCTTCCATTATAAGCGCCCATATGTTTAGAATTAGCAAACATTGTAACTGTACTCGGCAACACAAAAAGAAGTACATTGAGTCATTCACTTTTTGTTAGCACAGCCTGTGTGAGACCTACTATAGAGAGCTAGAATTGGTAACCAAGGGGCATATTATCAAGGCGGCGCAATAAAATGATCGCTGCTTTTGCGTCCGTTTTCGGCCGAAAAGCGGCGATAATTTTATCGCCTTATCAGCAAGGTCACGCTATCACGTGAATCCTTGCCGTAGCGCCCTTTCCCTTAACACCCAGCTTTGCATCTCTAATGAGATGCAAAGTGGGCATCACTGGGCGTACCCGGATGGACTACCTTGCAAATATCGCTGATGTTCACATCGCGATATTTACAAGGCAGCCCACAGGATTTTAGCATACGTTAGATTTTGGCGAAAACTGCCGTTTTGGCCAAAATCTAACGTCTGCTAAAATCCTGACTTACCTATGTTTGACATAGGGGGTGGATTATGCTGATACGACCACAGGGTCGTATCAGCAATTTTATCGCCGTTTTGCAGGGAACATCGCTGGAAAACCAGCGATGTTCCCTGCAAAACGGCGATAACCTCGCTATCTCTGGAATTTTTATCGCCCTGGAGAAACGCGTTGTTAATAACGCACTACCAGGGCGATAAATTCCAGAGATAGCCTGCGATAGGAAATGTATCGCTAAGCACGGCCAGCGATAATTATCGCTGGCCGTTGATAATATGCCCCAGAATTAGCCAAAGGCAAAGAGAGAATTAGACAAAAAAGTTGATAAAAAGAAAACTTGTATTTTACTACCCTTGACCCCGTTGTTCTGAATAAATACCTGTATGTCATAGGAACGTGAAAAGCTGATGTTGGCTTTGGCTGATTTATTGACATAGTCAAAATAAACAAAACAGCATAACACGATTGTGTGCACAACAAAATGCAACACAAAAGCCAAAACACAAAAAATGCAGAATGCATCAGTGCCACAACAAAATGCCACAAACAAATAAGCAAAAATGTTTTGGCACACATTATCACCACCTGGCACTTACTTTCATAATACAGTGGTCAAAGATCCTTGCATAACATATCTCCAAGAATATGAAATATGGCCAATCAAAATATTTTGTTAGCCCGCGGACAAGCAAAACACGTTTCGAGTCAGGTGGCGTCATGAACATCTGTACAAGAGGATAGGCCAATTAGAGAAGTGGGATAAAACAGATAGAAAATAAGGATGGCCTGTCAGAATGTTGAGGTGACGTTTGCGACTTGCCGGTTTTGTTAGCTTAATCTTGTACCTACCTTAATGTATCCACCCACAATAGCTGCTAAATCTTTTTTCTTTTTCTTCCTTTTTTTAGCCTTACAAATCCCCTTCCCTAGGGGATCCTCCGTTCATGGTTTCAAATGAGGGGCAGCAGTATCTGAGCTGGATGGGGATTACACTGTCACATGGCTTCTTAGAGTTCTAAAAGAATCAAAACAACCATTTGCAATTTACAGGCGCATCCCAGACAAATCCGTATGGGGTTAAAAAGTAACTCTTTGAAACAATCTAAATATTGGTCAGCGTGCTGTGAAAGCCTAAGAGTGTAGCAACTGGACAAAAACAAAAACCTTTCGTTTCAGAATCTCTGGAAACAGGAGCCATGCGGAGTGCCCTGGCATGCACAAAGCCCAGAATGAGTTTTGTGTTATGTGCCTAGAGATGCAAAACATGCCTCAATTTCAAGGCACAGAGGCCATCACAAAACCTGCTCAGGGGAGGTGATGGCAGCAGAAGAATCCACAGGTTTTTAGTCCCTCAACCACAATATGTCAGTCTGTCGAGGCAGGTAACACACAGTCCTCTTGCTCAAAGTCCCTGGAGTAGTGACTTAGGAGTCAGCGCCTAAAACTAAGAAGGGAGTTCACTGGAGGATAACAGGTCATTTTCATGTTTAGACCCTCATTAAGAGTGATCAAATCAAATCAAATATTCTTTATTGTTTTAGTTAGTTAAAACCATAACAATATACTTATAAAACTAATTGTGTTTGTTTTTAAAATTATCACATTAAAGATTTTAACTTTCAGCAGTGCGATAGTTACACAGTTCATTTATACATGTTAAAAGTAACAATGATATGATGGAGTAAGACTGTGGGAAAGATAGTCTGTTTTATGAATGACAGTCTCAGAAGGGGCTGTGTACTTTTTCCCTCAGTTGTTTGTACTTATTAAAAGTTGCTATGATACAATAAAATCGAGGCAGAGCACTGGATGATCCATTGTGGGAGACTTAGTCTCTGAAGTGCTATTGTTATTGAGAGTGATCTGATAAAGTGACAGGATTTTCACCTTCATTGGTGTTACTGATGTCACTCCGGCTGGGCAGAACAGCTATCCCATTACAAATTGGAAACTGAGATTCCACTGAGAAATGAGGAATTACCAGGGATTATGCAATTCTGGGACTGAGTCCCATTATAAATCCTAAATTTTCAAATACTTTCACAAACAGATTTTGTTGTTTCAAGGATTAAAGCAAACAGATCAATAGCATTTTAAACAGTTCTCATAATTATTCCAGTAGGGCCGGTACCTGCTGTTACAGCTCCCATAACAAGTAAGAGACCTCGCACAAAAAGGCCAAGTGTTTTCTGTTCCCACCACATTCCTGATATTCCAGTCTCTGGCTCCATCCTTTCCAGATATTGTTTCAATTAGATTATCAACTCGAAAACAAGCCTTCCATAAATGGTCTGAAGTGTGAGCATTATCAAAACAGGCTATTTTCTGCTCCAGTCCCCTATGCATTTAGGATATACTCATGCTCTCTTCCGGGACTTTAGTTTGGAAGTTGTCTTGGACCGATGCTCTTGTTCAAGCACCTGGTCCTTATGGTTCAGAACTTTCCGCTTGGAATAACAAGAGTCACTGATCGGGTTCTTCATGAGTTTACAGTATTGATTGTTACTATGGCTAAGTTCATTGATCCTGTGCAAGTCATCATCACTAACAGTCTTTTTTGTGGAGATTATACCCTTTTGCTGCAAAGTCAGTCAATCAAAGATGTCCTGTTAGATGATTGAATGGCAATCTCTTGCAGTTTCACCTTCCTGCAGAAATACCAAAGATGTGTACTGGGAACCAAGTGCCCATTGGAACATACCTCACCCCCTCTTCATCTACGTATTCCATGGGAGGAAAGCACCTCTTTTCTGATTTAAGCATGGGTTTTGTGGTGCTGGACTTCTTCTCATCCATGCTATTCGATTTTTAATGCCTTCTCCAAAGAGATGACATGCTGCTGTCTGCAGGCTTTCTTGCATGGCGATGTACTATGCAGCAAATCACCTAAGAGTGCTGTTAGAGCTTGTTGGCCAACAAAGAGAGGGATCAGAACACCAATTATGGTAGCAATGGAGGAACCACTGAGATTGGCCTTATGATGTCCGTTGACCAGGATTACCCATTGGTCTTGACTTCAGTTAATACAGGAAGCAGTGAATTATGGAGGGCCACACTGGGACAGTGTGGCATGAGGCATAGTTGCTAATTACAGCGGATGAGGGAGGCATGCTTGAGAGTGCTAACAGGGCTTCTGCAGATGGCTGAGATGTGGTGGACTTGTTGCAGGTGTGGTATTTTGTTGTGTAGGCACAGGGTGCAGTGATGTTGATACCAATGTGGCAGATGGTTATTCACTGCTCAAACTAGTCACACCTACCATGGGCATGCTGACCAGTAATAACATAGAAGCATGAGTTTATGATTCGGGCTTGTCATATGAGGGCCTTGCGGACCAAGAAGCACTCACATTGAACTGTGCATCTGTGGGCTGACACATCAGGTGATTTTTGTGGAATCAGTTTATTTCTTACTGATCATCTATTAAGTGTGATTTTTTTGCACAGGACAGTGTGGCTGCAGTGAGAATCTCTGGGCCCCAGCATTGTTGATAGCAGGCTGGTTAGGGGGAGGTACTGAAGATAGTACTGCTAGAGAGATAGCACTGCTGCCCTTAGGATTGGCTTCAATGATGGTTCCCTCATTAACTTTGCTGAGGTCTTCACTTCTGTTTGTGATTGCTGAAACACGACATGTGAGTGCAAATTGATGGAGGGCTTCTTTCCTAATAGATGCCTGTTGGACTCCTTGTGTACGTAATGGAGATTGCTGAATCCCCTGAGTGTCACTTGGTGATGACTCAATTCCATGTCTGCTTATGATGCTGAGTGGATTCCCTGGACATGGCGGGCATGAAAAGCAACAATTATCATCAGCTGTATCTGTTTGAGCTGCGGTGTGGTTGCCAGACTTCCCCAGTGTGTTCATTGATGTCTGAAGTCTGGGCCTGAGATTAATTGGGCTACATTTGGATGAACACAGAAATGGTGATCAGGGTGTGAGTAGGAAGTGGGTATGCAGACAATGTGTAGGTGGCCAGAAAGTTCTGGAATGGGACAGGCACCAACTCCTGGTTTGCACTTTCTCTCTCCATTGCCACCTGGTTGGGAAAGGCATGATAATGTGATATGGGGATCAAGGTGCTCAGATCAGCCATAGTGAAATTTGGTAAAGGGAGATGTATGGGTTATCTGCTGGTGGACCACCTTAGCAACAGAAATGTTTGAGGCAGTCACAGCCAAATCATAAGATTAGTAGGAGGGCATTGTCATGTTAGCAATGCTACTTTTTGGCGCTTGTGCATGCGACAAAGAACCTGAAGTGGCTGCTGATGGCATTGTGTTGGGTGCCAGTACTGGAACCACCTTTGCTGCGTCAACAGGCATACCAGATCTATGTTATGAACCCCAATGTACCCCAATCTAGGCCTAGGTAGTGTGGGAACTGAAATAGAAATATAGAAATAATACCACAAATACAACTCTCCATCAGCACAGAAGATATCAGAATTTATTGGAGACCAATAGATAATGCAAATACGTGCAGCACGGAGACAGCCAGCATAGTCACTGAGTGTCCAAAGGGATGACACCCTTGCACAGCTTTTATTGTCACAAACCACATAGGAAGCATCGTCATAATACACGTAACACAAGTTAGGCAGAGTGTACCAGTCCAATCAGCAAGGGCCTAGACTATGCTTTACCATGTATGGTCCGAACTATACTGTTGCTGACCACGTGTCTGAAGTACGTGACAGTTTGGGACTTTCCACTGTAATGCATTTGTATTAGCCTTGGTACTTTTCCACTGAGATGATTGCAATATCATAGCATGTACGAGAAATATTGCTAAATGTGATATGCTGAAATACTTGCGGCTAAGCTAGCATCCTGCTCTTGTTCTCGCATGCTTCTTAGGCAAGCCTTGCGTTACAGCAGCAATTTTTATCTAAATGGAGTAGAAAAGTACAAGCGTCTATATGCTGGTTCTCATGTCAACTTAACAGGGTCTGCAGCTTCAAGCATTTGGTATCACATATGAAAGATGGCTTCCACATTGCCCCATCTGATACCAAATCATTACTTCGCATCTTTCTGTGCACCATCTCCTGTCCTTCCTCACTTGGGTCAGAGTCATAATTGTGACGTCTGTGTCTTTTGTGTCGTGGCATACAGTGTGCACAGCTGGAAGCGAAAGCTGCGCAGCATGCGGGACAAACCTGGATCATTATGCACAGGGTGACCAGTGCTGTTATAATTATAATGATCACCTCTAATATCCATGATCCCCAGATTCCCAGCCATAGCATCAAATTTTCCCACAAGCTTCCTGTGTGTATGTTGTGTGCCTCGTCTTTAATTTTGTTTGTTTTATGTATCGCATTGTCTATATTGCGGCTGTTGTCAGGTACATATGAACAGCACACCTGGTGGATGACGTGGCATACTCCACCCTCCTTGGCCAGGACGATGTCCAATGCAACCCTGTTCTGTATCACTACAGCTCTCATGGCAGTGAGTTCTTCAGTGATGTTTCCTAGGGCTGCTGTTGTTGAATCTGCAGTTCCTCAATCATCCTTGCTAACTGGTGTATCCTTATGGATGTATATATTATTCCTACACCAGGCACTATAGCCCCTAGTCCTGTCATCACGTTATCCTGCCATTCTGGTGTCCTCCTAACTCTTCCTGTCTGGTGCCCTTGGCTAGCAGGATGGAGGCAAGGTAGCAACTACCATACCATCCCGGGGGCAAATAGAAGTATGCCCATTGGCCACAGACAAAGAGCAGTCCCTTGTAACCCACTAGTCCAGGTGAGGGCCACTGATCACTCTTCCTAATCCGTGATAGTTTTGTTATGTGTGGCAGTTACTTTCACCAACGAAAATTGCTGGAATTACTGAATATTCTCCTTCTGAAAGTCCTAGGGCTTCATCATTCCTTTCCTCACATTCCCTTAATCCTTGCTCACCGTTTGCTAATTCTGCAATGGTACACCCAAAGCTGCATTTCTTCCATTCTTCCCTTCCTTTTAGTAGTTGTAATATTGTGCATGGTGGCTTAGGTAGGCGCATCTGCACGGCTGGCTTTTTAGGGGCCGTCCATTTATCATTCTGAATGCAGGATGGTGCGGTAAGCTGTTGTCTTATCCTAAATCTTGGTATTTTTTATCTCAGCCCCTTTGTCCCAACCAGCCCTGTGTTTACACTCCTCATTCCTAGAAGTTTTGTCAAATGTGTTGAGCATTGCCTGATCCCTTTTTGTTGGTTGCATGTTCATGCATGGCACTCTCTGTGTCTTAGGCCATGCTCTTGCCTGCCCTGTGACTGTCTCGCCCTTCCTAGGAAGTGCAACAGCTATGGACATGTTATGCTGCCTGAAAAGCATGTCTCGCATTAGGACACATCCTACATATTTTGAAAAGGGTATCACATTGTAACTCATGCTCTGTTCAGTGTCTGTTGGTAAGTGTGTGCAAACATAACATCCTGATAGGTTCATAATGTGTATATACCTTTTTATCATTTTAACATATTGATTTCCCTGGTGCTCATCCCATAGTTAACGTTCTCCTTCTCCTTTAATGTCAACCTCCCCCAAAATGTCTTGCTCAGTCATGTTCATTTTCCTCTCTCCGTATGTTACATTTGAGTCGCTCCCTTCCCCCACCTGGCCATTAAGGAACGGTATTTAAAGATCTTTTGCATACATTATTATCAATGCAGTCACTATTATTCCTGGAACTGGTGATAATACTGCCAGTAACACCGCTGGCCACTTTCTTTCCTCTTTCCTTGTGCTTGGCATTGTTCTGGATATTATATAGGTGTTCTATATGTCATCGAATACTTCCCTAACTCTGTTCTCTTCTTCTTGGGAATGGTCCCTAATTTTATTCTTCTCCCACTGCGACCTATGCTACCTTTTTCCTAAAGTCCTGCATGCATTTCACTGTTCAGTTGACATCCCTTATAAGGCCAGATCCAATGTCCTCTATTGCGTAAATCACACACTCTAAAATGTCAAGGCGTGTTGCCGCAATGTTTTGTGCTGGTGGCTGATATCCGAAAGTGGGGAATGAAAGATCCTCCATGTATTTCCAACCCGGGGATCAGTAGTTCTACACGAATCACTAGCTCTGACTCTCCTTCTGCCACTTCTATAGATCTGAGCCTTCCTGGTCTTATTACTGGCATTTGTAGTCCGATAAGCCTACTGATGTCTTGGGCGTAGCCCTGGCAATGTTTATTTGAAAGTTAAATATTTGGTAGTCTCTGTGCCCAAATCTTTTGTTTCTTGTCTCTAACTAGCAGGTCCTGCACCCCTATTGATGTATTGGGGCAGGCGCCAGCAACACTTTTAAAGGAAATCGTTGGTGCCTTTATTGTGTACCGTCAGAGGTTTACCAGCACATGACGGCACTGGCACATTGAAGAAAACAGGAGTCCTTGGAAAGCTGAGATCCGGAGCAACAGGGAGTTGTCTCTTTGAAGGTGCACTTTCCGTTGGAGGCCTGGCCTGCAACTAGCAGGGATCTGCCTCTTCTTTAACGCTTGTCTGTCTTTGCTTGTCTGGTAGAGCGAAGGTTGTACCTGCCGGGAGCCTCAGATGCCACTGGTGGTGTTGGTGAAACTTGCTGTCCTTGATCAGGCCCTGTTGCTTTCTTGGTGTGGGAGCTGTGGATCCAGGATGTCAGCCTCTCGCACTTGACGGCTGTTGCTGTTGTCAGCAGGACCTGGAAGGGGCCTTTCCACCTTGGCTGGAGGCAGTGTCGTCTGGTGTGAGCCTTGACCCAGATCCAATCACCAGGCTGCAGGTCATGTGACGGCGGAGTTGCTGCTTCTGGAAGAGCCTGCAGAACCTGGCGATGAAGATAACGTAATGTCTCTGTTAATTTTTTACAATAGTACAAAAGAAAATCGTCTGCTATTGATAGTGGAGCAATGGACATATGGCCTGCAATGTTCATTGGACGGCCAAACAGAATCTCGTGAGGGCTTAGCTTTGTCACCCTATCTGGCGTGCTTCTCATCGCTAACAGGGCTAGAGGCAGTGCGTCCACCTATGAAAGTTCAGTTGATGCACAAATTTTGCCAATTTTGTTTTTCAACACCCCATTCTTTCTCTCCAAAGCACCAGCTGCTGGTGGGTGATAGGCACAGTGTAGTTTTTGTGTCACCCCAAGGCCCTTACATATTCCCTCTATCACGTGGGAGATAAACGCAGGTCCATTATCTGAGCTTAGAAGTGATGGAATTCCAAAACGCGGAATAAGTTCTTTCAGAAGGCATTTAGCAACAGTATGTGCATCACAGTTCTTTGTTGGATAAGCCTCAGTCCATTTGCTAAACATGCACACTATTACCAACACATGTCTGTACTTCTGGGTGGGGGGCATGTCGATAAAATCTAATTGAAGGCTTTCAAAGGGTCCGTGGGGCGGTGGAAAGTGGCCAGGTGCAGTTGGTGTACCCTTCCCAGTGTTGTATTGTGCACAAACAGTACATTGCTCACAAAGTCTCTCTGCTATTTGACGGAACTTGCAGTTGTACTAACATTGTGAAAACAATCTGATCATGCCATCTCGGCCCACATGCGAGGGACTATGAAAGAGGTGTGCCATAGAGGGGAGCATTGATGAAGATAAGCATATTTTTAATTGGGGCCCTGTCCACTACCCCTCCTTTGTTTGCACACACCCTCCTTTTACCCATTCCTCCTTTTCATGTTCCTCAACCTTTTCCTGGATGTGTATAGGGTCAAAATGTAGCGAATCATTGTTAACATGAATATCCTTGTTCTGGCTAATCATTTGTACCATTGCTAGCTGGCAGCCTGTTAGCGCTATCCTCTTTGCTTCCCCATCAATAAAGGCATTGCCTTTTGACACATAATCTTTTGATGAAGTGTGTGCTGCACATTTTATTATAGCTACTTTTGATGTCAGTAACAGTGCTTGGAGAAGGTCACTGATCAATTCTGCGTGTTGTATTTGTTGGCCTGCTTATGTGAGGAACCCCCTCATTGACCACAGTTGGCCGAAGTCATGGACCACCCCGAAGGCGTATTGGCTGTCTGTGTATATGTTTTCCCTTTTTCCTTCAGTCAATGTGCATGCCCTCGTCAGTGCCTCGAGTTCAGCCGCCTGTGCGCTTTTGGCTGCTGACAGCCTTCCCCCTTCCAGCAACTTGTTGGCTCTGCCCACTGCATAGGAGGCCTGCTGTGTCCTGTTGTCATCCCTGAGACATGATCCATCTACAAACAAATCTCCTTGGGCATCTGGCAGTGGTGTGTCTTTTAGGTCTGGGTGCACCTTTGTATGCCTGTCTATAGCCAGTGCACAGTCGTGGAATGCATCATCTGATGTCAAATCATCTAAGTTATGCTCTGTTGGCAAAAGGTAGGCTGGGTTTAAGGTGGTGCATCTTTTGATGACAATGTGTGGTGCTAATAGTGTCAGCTCATACCTAGTGAGGCGTGCATTCATCAGATGCTGAGTCTTAGTGGATGTGAGAAGTGTGTCCACTGCATAGGGAACGTGCAAAACCATGGTGTGTCCCAACACTATATTTTCTGACTGTTCTACCACCAGTGCTGCTGCCGCCACTGCTCGGAGGCAAGGCGGGAGCGCTGATGCTACTGGGTCTAGTGTAGCGGAATAGTATGCCACTGGGCGGTAGAAGGATCCGTGCTTTTGAGTTAACACCCCCAATGAGCACCCTCCCTTCTCATGGCAGAACAGGTGGAAGTCATTGCTGTAATCTGGGAGGCCTAACGCTGGTGCCCCACTTAGTTCAATTTTTAATTTGTTGAACGCCTTGTCACAGTCCTGTGACCAGGGCACAATATCTGGGACGTCTTTATGTGTTAAGGCCTGCAAGGGCTTGGCAATCAGGGAAAAATTTGGGATCCAGTGCCGACAGTAGCCCGCCACCCCCGAAAAGGCCTGAACCTCATTTTGTGTGCGTGGTTGGGGAAAATGGGTGATGGTGGATATCCTGTCAGGCAGTAATTTTCTTGTTCCTTCTGCAGTTCATGGCCTAAATACTTCACAGCAGTGAGGCAGAACTGTAATTTCTTTGGGGAGACCTTGTAACCCTTCAGCGCTAGGAGGCGCAGGAGGGTAACAGTGTCTTTTGCACAAGCGTCCCTTGAAGGTGAGGCCAGTATCAAATCGTCTATGTACTGGATAAGTGTAGAACCTTCCTTTAGTACTAGGGAATCCAAATCTGTCTTTAATGTATTCGTGAAGATGGAGGGGGACTCTGTATACCCTTGAGGGAGTCGGCACCAACAGGGTGCAAGGGGATGGTAAAAAAGGCAGAGCTAAGATCCAGCACTGTGAAGTGTGTGGCTATTACTGGGATGCTGGACAATATTGTTGCTGGATTTGGGACCACTGGGAAGGAAGGTACCACTATTTTGTTCAATTCTCTTAGGTCTTGTGTGAAACAATATACAGGGGCCCCATCTGGGCCCTTAGAGGCCTTCTTAGCAGGAAGTATCGGTGTGTTGCATTGGCTGGAGCGTATTTCTTTTATTATTCCCTGTTGGAGGAGATCCTTTATGACTGGTGCTATACCCTCCTCCCCCTCTTTTGAAATCTTGTATTGTGGTATTCTTGGGAGGGGAGCTGCTGGCTTTAATTTGTTCTGCACTGGTGGGTAGTTTAACACCTGTCCTACGTCATTGGCACTCTGAGCCCACACCTGAGGTGGCACGCAATCGTGCAATTCTGGAGGTATGACGGGGTCGGTGCATGTCATAAAGGCCTGCAGCATAAACCTGTTTGGTCTGCTTTCTAGGAAGACCCCTGTTGGGGAGCAGTGTATGGTGCATTGTAATTTACATAGCAGGTCACTTCCTAGTAAATTCACGGGGCAGAACCTTCTAAGGATGAACTGATGGTTGACAGCGATGGTGCCCACTACTAATTTTAGTGGCTGGTTTAGGTATTCATCTATTGGTTGTCCTGTCATTCCGACTGCCGTTACTTGTGTTCCCGAAAGTGGCGCCTCAGGCATCTCAGATGCCTTTAGCATTGATCTTTGAGCTCATGTGTCTATTAAGAATGGTACAGTTTTGCCCAAAACTGTTCCTTCCACATATGGGCCAGATTGGTCCACTGCTATTGCTGGAGCTATTAGGCAGTCTTCTACTCTCAGGCATCCCTAGAATGTGCCTTGAGGCAGTGGTGGGAAAGCACCGTCCTCTTGCACCCACTCGTCCCTTCCTGACCATTCATCCATGTTCCTTCTATGCTGTTGCGGGGGCGTGGGCGGAGGCATGTCGGTTGGTGCATAGCCTTGCTGATCATTAATTCTGTAGTCTGAGCGCTGGGTGTTATGTTGGTATTGTTGGCCCTGTCCTCCATTGTGTCTTTGCCTATTTTCCTGATTTTTATTTTTTAATATTGGGCAGTCGGCCTTCCACTGGTTGGGGTCTTTACAGTAGAAGCATGCTGTTCCTGGTGGTGGCAGGGAAACAGACCTACTGTTTTGTTGTCTGCCTGTACCCCTTCCTCTTCCCCTACCCCTTGCTCTTCCTTGCTGGTTTGTGTAAAACCTCTCTTGGGCTACCATCAGTCTTACTTTCTCCTTCTTTATTTTGTCAGCCTCCATTGTTTGTGCATTGTGCTGGTAGTCGGCGCAGTATCTGGCTGCTGCCAATACCTTTTCAAGTGGCTCCTGTTGCCAGCAAACAAATGACGTTGGTAGGTGTGCTTTAATGGGTGGCCATAGCCCTTGGACAAATGTCGGCACACATGCTGGTATAGCATCTCCCATTGGATGTTTTAGCCTGCTGTTCTGCTGATAGACCTGCAGAAGGCAGTCAAAATATGAGTTCATACTCTCCTCTTTCTCCTGCTTGGTATGTGTTATCTTGTTCCAATCTACTTTGTCTTCCTGAACTTTCTTTTTCAAATATTTCACTACTTCCAGGTATTTTATATCTACTACGTCTCCTGGAAGTCCTCCCTTTCCCCTGTCTGGCTCCCTTTTTGGCCATTCTACTTGTCTTTTGCATTCTTCCTACAGGTCTTTGGGCACAATTATATTGAACAGTATATCAAAGCCCTTCCATAACAGCCCCCGCAGGGCTGCCATTCTGTCTAACTCAATGTACCACTTCCTTGGTTCTGCCCTTAATTTTGGGAAATCTTTAGTGAAGCACATAATGTCTTGTCTGGACCACGGGACATGGACATATGCTAATTCGCTGTCTTCACTGCCTGGTGGAGGGGGCACTTCTCGCAGGGGCATAATTAACGTTGGTGCTGTTGTTGTAGGGGCTGTGTCCCTAGTGCGAGGTGTAAGGGTCTGTGCTATTTCTATCACTGCAAATATTTGTATTAGTTGCTTCCATTGCTGTAGTTTCTCTATTGCATAGTTCAGCACCTCTTTTAGTCTGGGCTCATCCCATCTTTGCAGATCCGAGTCTGTAAAACTAAATTTTGATATATCCCAGGCATACTGTGTGGGCAGAGATGGAGGGTCACTTGTGTCGCCTTGGCATTGTTTCTTGGCTTGTTGTATATATGCGTTATGCGATTGTGGTCTTTTATCCATCATTTCCGCTCTGGCCAGTGACAACACTTTATCCAGATATTGCCAACACTATTGTGCTGTAAATGTGTCTACTGGTAGTGTCCCTTCCACAATCTGGTGTAAGAAATTCTGGCATTTAATGGTGTCTGCTTTCAGCATTATTTACCTGTCCAATACTGGTGATCCATGTGGGGACGGGGTGGCACTATGTGTGAGAATAAGACTGTGTCGCCTGGCCTGTGATGGAGCAGCCTGTGCTCCGTCTATAGCCTGTTCTAGTGTGGTGATGTAATGCGCTGTCTGGTGTACATATGTACAGATGTCCCATACTAAATTCCTCTGCTGTGCGGTGGAAAATGTGTCATCCATTGATGTATCATCAAATAGCTGCTTCCATGTATTGTCTGTTAAACGCAGTACAGTTATTTGTCTTTTTTCGCATGTGGCTAACAACCTTTTTTTCTAATCGCTGTATTTCGAGGCTGCGTGGACAGCTTCCTGCCTCATGAGTTGTAGGAAAGGAATGTCTTGGACTGCGTCCAAGTCTATTTTCGTAACGGCTTCTTGCAGCAGCTTGTGTATGAGAGTTATGCAAGCTGCTTGCTGTGCCTCAGATAGCTCAGTGTGTTGTCGCGTGGGAGCGGAGGGTGAGGCAGTGTCGTCTGTTTTTGGGATGGGAGGAGGTCGTTGCATTCTCCCCATTAACAGATCTTCGAGGAATGAATCCCCTTCTCCCTCCCTATCCTTTCGCTCTCCTTTTCCACTTCCAACTGGAATGCATGGAAACACACCCACTACATCTAGTTGCGTCTGTCTCCAATTTTCATTGATTTTCTTCCTCGCTACCTCATTCAACAGTGTATTCTTAACATCTAGCAATTCTTTGTGGACCTTACTCTTTATTTTACTTGTTTCGCGCATATCACGCAGAACCCAGTCCCACTGAAAAAACGATTCCCACTCTGCCGGCCTTATCTTCTTGCCTTTCAACTTTAACATTTGTCTCAAATATGACAACTTATTCACGTCATAGGTCCTGTGACACAGAAATTGTAAGTCAGGTCTTTTTGCTGTCAAGTCATGCCATTTATGTATAAAAAGAATGGATCCTAGTCCTTGGCGTAGGGCCACATATTATGCTGGGGAGTCTTTTGGCGGAGTTGGCTGACTGCTATTTAAATCGTTTTTACTCAGAGGGTTGCCCATTGTGTGGTGGTGTGAAGTGCAAGTACTAACCCTTCTAGCTTTGCAACGTCAATTCAAATATACCAGACACAGGGAAGGTGGGGAGTCGCGCTATAATGCAAACAGACAACACAATCGGTGAACGAACGTTATCATGCGCTTTCAGCCAGTCTCCAGCTCTTTCAAACTGGAATGGCATGGTGAGCAAAAAAACGATGGATTTAGGCCCAGATCTCTGTACTGGGGTGAATGTATGACATTGTTCTGTATTCTGTCCATCAACTGTTGTTTTTGCATTAGTCTCCAGCTCTTGCAGCTGCAGAGGAAGCCGTTCGTCAGTCAAAAGACAGTTCGATCGGTATTAGTTCACCACAGCATCCACAAGTGGGAAGGTAAAGAAAACGTCCTGGATGCTGATAGCGTTACTGACGCTCCATGGACAGAAAAAGAAGATGACAGGAAAGTATTTGGAAGAAAGAGTAGTAATTCCGCCTCCTTGCGTTCTCCCAGAATTCCCAAACGGGCGGGAGGTGCGGCTAGACGGAATTGAAGACCCTTAGGACTGTGCCATGAGGGTTCAGGCATTCATAAAAACAGAGCAGGGGTGGTGAACTCTTCACGCAGTTGATACATACACATAAAACATAGATGCAATATTTAGCAACCCTGCGCTTCAGTGCTGTATTATGAGATGTGGGCAGTGGAGGTGCGTCCATTAGGGCGCTGGGGCGTTGACCCACAAGCCGCGCCCTTCTGAACTGACAATGCATGTCAGTCAGCATGACGTGGGACCACCCACCCCCTTCAGAGTCTGAAAGGGGTGGGCGGTCCGGCGTCATGCTGACTGACATGCATTGTCAGACTCAGCAGGCCAGGGGGTGGCGCGGAGCGCACAGCAGGCAGCAGCACAAGTGCGCATGTTGGGTTTAGGTCGGAGAATTTTTCCGACCAGCCCAGTCATGCGCACTAGTGTTTGCTGTGCATTAGGAGAGCGAGGGTTGATCAACGCCGCAACCCTCGGTCTCCTAATGGGCAGGCGGGCGGCGAGTATCCCTGCTAAGCCAATCCAAGCGCTGCTGGAGCAGCGTCAGTATTGGCTGAGAGGGGTTGCCACTGCCAGTGACGCGGCTGTTCCTCAGAAGAAGTTGAACGCGCCTACGTGGGACCCCGGCCCAGGAGCAAAGGCGGCACGGTCCGGACCCGGTCAGGTAAGTTTTCTTATTTTTTTATTTTAATTTTAAACTCCAGCGCCGCCTTGTCTAGTTATTTTCTGTTACCCAGTAAAAACGCTACAAACACTTCGAGTATTTGACGTAATAACGGGCGACACCCCCTCTGTGCACTTTGAGAAACAAATTTACTTCAAAGGAGCAGGACTGGTACGTCACAGGGCCATCCTGCCTCGAGGCTGACACACGGGGCACTAGGGATTACTGTCCATGCCACGCGCCTCGAGGCACCCACGGCTGCCCGTGAGCGCTTGTTTAGGAGAGTGGGAGTCATCAGCCCGAGGGCGCCGGAGCAGGAGGGGGTGCAGTAGGCCGCATTGTGAGCCACAGGTCCTGGACACAGAGCCTTGAAGTGCAGAAGGTCAGGGTTCTCAGTAAATGAGTACCCCAAAGACCGGCCCAGGGACAGCGCCTCGAGGCGCAAACCAATGTCTAGGAGTGAAGGGCAGGAGTCGTTTGTAGCACCTAATACCGGTATTTGCCCAGTATTTGCAGGAGAGAGCAAGAGAAGAGAGAGGGGAGAGACACAGAGAGATGGGATAGAGAGAAATACAGAGAGTCTAGATAGAGAACCTGAATGTGCCTCAGAACAGTAAGGGAGGTGAAAGTGGCTGTGAATGAGGTGAAAGCCCTATAAACAATCAATGGCACATTTCAATAGATGGCGAAAGTCAGCAGGGACTGGTGAAATGATTCTGCACAGGCGCAGACCATGATAGCACGAACAGATCACAAGGCCTTGATTCCTAAGTTCCCACAACTAAACGGGCACCTCGTGACACTAGCAGCATGGCTGGGACAGGTGCAACGACAGTGTAAGGATCGACATATCTGTTTAAGAAAACAAATGCATGCATTTCTTTGTTGGTGAACGCTTTATCAAGAGGTTACTGCAGGAGGGCTGTGCTCCCTTCCTCAGCTCAGCATGTCTTCTAGCGCGCGAGCTCAGACAGAAAGTTTCGATCACGAGCTTCAGGAACACAATCGGCTCCATTTTGAAAATGAGAGATAGAGATGGATATTTAATGAGCTCCATGCTTCTGCTTTCCCATCTCCGCAAACCAAAGGGATGCCAATTGCAGGATAACTTGCTTTCTCTATATCCATTTGACCAGCATTTAAACAGGACAAGGTCTGAGGTGGCGGTGGCTGCAGATGAGTAGCCTGAGCCAGAGCCGAGCCGAGGATCTGGCTCGGATCTTACAGCCGGTGCACGAGCCGAGCCATGAAAACTTTGCTATGTATATCACACAACATAAATAAAATAAGATAAAGTTGTTTCAAAGTTCAAAAATGTGTATTTCTATTACACCTGACCTGACCTGAAGCTTTGACATCTCTTGCCTCTTAGTGCACTGACTGAACGTTTGTTTCAAAACTATTACTTTTACTAAGGACTTCTCAGTGCAGCGCTATGATGTGACTGACATAGTAATGTGACTTCAAGCGGCCCATGGGTATGTTTGGCTCTTGCAGACATGTTTTTTTGCCACTTTGGCTCCGCTGTCTCGGTCTAGTTTAGTTTTTGCTGCACATTTCAAACGTTTGCATGTTTAAATTAGTATTTTGGGGTGTTACGTTTTTCCATCACCAATGGGAAAGAGGATTTATCAAGTTCTTCGCAGAAGCAGAAGTGTGAAATGGTGCGGGAGGGAAGTGGGCAGGTCCAGCCCAGTTGGAAAATATTCTCGACATCAGGAATTTTTATTTGCATTTGTGTTTCAATGAGAAACAGATTTTTGCTTTGTAATGTGACAGAGCTGGCCACGTGTTCTATTCTGTACATTGGCTGGCATTGTGATCCTTTTTGTGCGCTTTTCTAAGAGGAATAGAATTGGGGCCTTGTTTCACATTGAAAACTGAATAAATCCCTTCTGCCTGGAGAGAAGTAATCGTTTCAGAGCAATATTTGTCTTCGGTTAATAAGCGCTGGTGGGCAGATACTTATCCAGCCCCTGTGTGTTTCATCATTTGTGCTTCATTCACAGATTAATGATCAGGGTGGACATTTTAGCTGCATTCGAGTACCATTTGATATGTATATGTAATGTGCATTTAGGCGACTTTTAACGAATCTCTGTTGGTAGGTTCATTTGCTAATTGTGTCACTTGTGTGCCTTTTGGTTTGTATGTATTTCACTTGTTTTGTGCTATTTGGAGTTTATTTAATTTACTTGTATATCTGTTAACTAGTTTCTGTCTCCTCTTTGGTATTATGTACGTTTGAGTTTTTGGTGCGTGGGTGTTGTCATTTGGGTGGATGTGTTCCGTTTCGTTTGTACGTATAGCATTTATTGTGTTTGCTGCTTATCTTTATATTCCAGACGGTACAAGTGTGTATGTTTGTGCCAGTTGTCCTCTATGCCATTTAATATGTATGTGACATTTAGCGTTTCGGAGTGTCTGTGACGATTTCTGTATTTGGGCCTGCCTTTTGTTTGTATTTGAAGTCCACGTTCTGCTTGCTGCTGAGTGTGTGTGTGGTATTTCGGGTATTTCTGTTTCCATGTGTATACTCCGTGTGCCCTTTATTTTGATTTTCAATTGCCCATTGCGCTCATCTGGGTATGGAGCATCCTTTGTTTGGGGTGTCTGTTATTTGAAAGCGTGTTCTGTTTAGTGTATGTATGGCACTTCTATTTGTTTCTAGTTCTCCCACTTATCTACTGCTCTAGTCTCTGTGCTGCAGCTGGCTCTGTGTGTGGCACCAGTCCTAGTCACAGTGCTGCAGCGGGCTCTATGTGTGTTTGCAGCTCTAGTCTCTGTGCTTCTCAAATTTGCTTGAAAATGCACCATTTACCCACTCTTTTTTCAAAATTTTCTCGGGGGGAGAACACCCCCGAACCCCCCTTAAGATGTTCGGACTTGCTCGCTTCGCTCGCTCGCCACGGTGCACTCCCACAGAAAGTTTACGCCTCACCACTTTCAAATGTCACCAGCCGCCACTGGATGTGGGTGTGTTGTGAATTGGTGTGGTGTGACCATGCTAATCACACAATAATAATAGGGACAATAGGAACAATATTATTGGTACTTCAAAGGTCATAAGAAATAGCACGCAAATGGAGGTAACAATCAGTATAGGGCAAATATCAATAGGTCAGCCAGCCAGTCCATTGTGGATGGGCTGGAATATTAAGAGACATTTTATTAGGGCTGCAATAATCATTAAAGGGATGTTCAGTTAGTTGTCAGAGAGGTAGCAGCGTATTAATGTCAGTCACGTAATGTCTACAATACCCAAGTCAATGATAGCCTGACAACTACAGAGAACACCCTGCAACAATATGTAGGTGCAACCCTAACAGTATTTTACCACAATATAGGAGAGACACATTACAACAACACAATAAAAGAATGCAATAAAACCCAAAATGATAGACAATAACACAACTGATACTCCCTCCCTGTTGTGCCTAGGTGGACCCCTAGGCACAGCTGGAGACCACCTCTGGAGTCCAGCAGGAGGCAGGGCCCTGCTGGGTACCGGTGGCCAGCGGCGCTGAGGTGAGTTAGCTGCACCCAAACCTGAGTTATTTTATACTTATAAATCTCCGAAAACCTGTTGCAACTAAAGGAGGAGCCCACCAGGCTACAACTCCCACGAATTTGTCTCCGCACAACAACTGTGTGCAATCTCAGGGGAGCCTAAACTGCTACCACCTGTGCCTAAGGAGCAAAAACTGCTGCAACTCTAAAATGATGGGCTACCTGCTACAACCCTCTGGGGAACAAAAACTGCTGCAACTCTAAAACGAGGGGCTACCTGCTACAACCCAATCCGGAGGATGGAGATCCCCCCAACAAGACTCACCGATGGGTGCTGATTCTGGCAATGTCTACCGACCTCAGCTCCAGTCACTGGGAAGTAGCTGTAAATCTCCACCACCCCCATAGGCCAGGGACTCCCTGCAGGCAAGACAAGGGACTGCAGAAGTTCGCCCTCCGTGGTACACCGTCAGCCAAGTGCTGCCTAACACCAGGGAGTCACTGCGTGCAGGGAAAGTGCGGATGGTCGCCATCACCGGCCTGGCGGGGCGGGTTTTAGGACCAGACACTGAAATGGAGAGCAAAAATGCACATTAGAGACATTTGGTAGAGGTCGCATACCATGAACGGTGCAGGAAACAAGGCACTGTCAGCACCACGTAGCAAGTGCTAACCTTAAACAGAGGTACAGTCTTCAACAGAATGGTGACAGACCGAGATATATATTATTAAAGCCACAAAGAGGTGGCAGAAGAAGGTGATGAGAATGGCTGCTATGATAGCCATCTAATTTTGAAGGCAAGAGACATATATATCTCCGGGACACAAACACACCCTCATGAGAAGTGCAAAGTAGAGGGAGAAAGAGAAGAAGAGCTTTGTCAATTTGTCAAACAATGTCCATACAAATGTGCTGAGAGAGAGAAAGCAGGAGCCAGAGATATGACACAAACCAACTCACGACAGGTAGAGTCCCTCAGCCACTGAGCGGAGTAAGAGAGAAGAGACAAAAATCAAGAGTCATCAAACCTCAAGCCTCTGAGCTCCGAAAGAAGCTGTGGTCCAGCAGCCTGGTGGTCGGTGAGGTCATTGATCCTGGAGCCGCATTCTTCACCAAATGTGGGAGCTGAAATAGAAATATAGAAATAATACCACAGATACAACTCTCTGTCAGCACACAAGATAGCAGAATTTATTGGAGACCAATAGATAATGCAAATACATGCAGCACGGAGACAGCCAGCATAGTCACTGAGTGGCCAAAGGGGCGACGCCCTTGCACAGCTTTTATTGTCACAAACCACATAGGGAGCCTCATCATAATACACGTAACACAAGTTAGGCAGAGTGTACCTGTCCAATCAGCAAGGGCCTAGACTATGCTATACCATGTATGGTCCGAGCTATACTGTTGCTGACCACGTGTCTGAAGTACGTTACAGTTTGGGACTTTCCACTGTATTGCTTTTGTATTAGCCTTGGTACTTTTGCTCTGAGATGATTGCAATATCATAGCATGTACGAGAAATATTGCTAAATGTGATATGCTGAAATACTTGCGGCTAAGCTAGCATCCTGCTCTTGTTCTTGCATGCTTCTTAGGCAAGCCTTGCGTTACAGCAGCAATTTTTATCTAAATGGAGTAGAAAAGTACAAGCGTCTATATGCTGGTTCTCATGTCAACTTAACAGGGCCTGAAGCTTCAAGCATTTGGTATCACATATGAAAGATGGCTTCCACAGTAGTTGCACAACCTTTTACCTACATTTGTCCTACCATTGTTCTACATAACGGTTCTGGCGCTGACCTTTTACCTAATTAGGTGCCGCATAAATGTAGTGTGGTTTTCTCTGAAAAACTAGCCTCATTTATTATGCATGTGGATTCTCAGTATCCCAGCAGGATTACCATCTTCTGCATAATAACTCTGTATAAGGGTGATCACTATCATCATCCTTGGCCGACATGCCCATAGTACAATGACACACTTATGGAAGCCCCTGAGGGTACCTTTTGGGTATATAAACATCACCTCTTCGCTGGGCAAACCAGAGGAGAAGCTCTCATGCTGACATGCTGACACAAGGGGCTGAGGTCCCTGCACGCAGACGCTCCAGCACACAGTGGTCTGACATCCCTCGCAGGGTGTTCAACTCGAGACCAAGACGGGTTCCTTTGTTCTCTCACCCCAGGTAATGGGGCTGGCTCATTCCTAGGGGGATTCTTGGCTCTACACCTACATACATGCTAGGTACACCCAAGTACATCCAGTTAGGGTTGCATTGCAGGAGTACGCATTATTATTGGCATCTATCTATATGCCTGCATATATTCACTGTTTTAGCACTATGGTAGCATTCTACCTTCTATTTACTCTATTGGTGCTGGTAATCGTTTATATCTGTTTCTGTCTAATGGTTGTTGCAGCACACATATTTTATACTAAAATTACGCGTATTCAATAAATGCTTATTGGAAACGTCCCCATTGTTTATTCTGTATGTCTCCCCGAGAGCAAGTGAGCACGAGTGACTGAGAGAAAAGTACTGTACTATTTCCACGATCCCTGAGGGGTCAGAGTTGTCATGTTCGATAGTTGCCTGGAACTATTAGCTCCTTGGTAAGAGGAGCTCATAGTGGCACTGGTCCACAGACTAACATATACTTCGGGGGTGTCTGGAATCAGTCTGGACACCATTCCCTTAGTTTATGGTGTCTAAACACGCAGATCCTATATAGATTTGTAGAAACTACACGACATGTCGCCCAATGTTGGTTTGATTCTTATTTAACTGTCAAATCTGAGTAGTTCAGTCGTGCTTTCTCAGAGACCCCTACTCACATTTACCCAGAAACGTCTGGAGGGGGAGGGAAAATCCACCGCAGCTGAGTAGGTATACCCTATGTATTGGCTGTAGGTATATTGAAGCTTGAAGGATTATAGTTCCCTACATTCTGTATAAACCTTTATCTCTATTTTCTTGAAAAACCTTTCGAAATGTCTGTTCCAGATGAGGCTGCACCTGCATTAAAAGCAAATGCAGGGGAAGCTGAACAGGAAGGTGCTATGAACATTTCAGAAAATTTCAGAAATGCACTTACTTTAAAAAAAAAATTGTTTTTTTAAAAACTTGATTTAGAAAATTTCACATCAAACTGAGCAGTCATATACAGAATCCTTCGAGACAATATCCATTGGCTTATTTCTATTACACGCATTAGAGTCCCAAGCACATTGCACAGTTGAATATACTTTACACTTTTCATGACTCAGCAGCAAATCCAGCGTCATATACAGTTAGGGTTGACACAAGCACCGACGTTTACATGCTGTTGCTACCATCAGACTCACTAGCCTGTTCACTAACTGTCCCCGTTGGGTTCAACAATTCCCTGCATAACTCTCTTCAACTTACTATGTCCTCTTCCAACTTTTCATCCATGCGGCAGGCTTTCATGTGTAGTTCCTCCGTCAAAGACCACTCTCCCACATCTCTCATCCAGTTCACAAAAGAAGGAGCCCGCTCACCCATCCAGCAAATTGCGACTCTCCATTTAGCCAACACCAACGCTAGCTGTAGTAGCTTGTTAGCCATTTTCCTTTTTTTGCGTTGCGGTACCAACCCTAGGAGGCACTGTTCAGGCGTAGCTTCTAGCGCGATTCCCACCCCTCCACGGAGCCGTGCTACTACATCAAGCCAATACTGATAAACTTCTGGGCATTCCCACACCAAATGCATGAATACCGTATGGGCTCTATGACATCTAGGACATTCAGGCGAGCAGGAGGCATCAATACGGTGGAGCCTCGCCGGGGTCATATACACCCACTGCAAGAAGTTATAGTGCAGCAACTTCAGCCGGGCATTGCAAGACACCTTACGCGTTAGCGTACATACTCTCACCCAATCCCTCTCCGGCAACGGCGCCTGCAAATCCTCATTCCAAGCGTCCCACGCCCTAAGAGCCAGAGATCCCGAGTCGGCCCTCATGGCCTTGTACAACAAAGACACCAGTCTGCGCCCACCTCCACATGTTAGCAATATGACTAAGGTTTCAGTGGTCCGGGACATATCCGGGTAAGTGGGCCATGTCACCTTGGCCAGTTCCATCAGGCCAGCATATTGAAGATATTGCCCCTGTCCCAGGTCAAACCCTTCACACGCCTGCTCAAAAGTGAGGTAAGTGTCATTTACATATAAGTCTGCCAATACCATGCAGCCACCCTCTCTCCATGCCTGGAAAGACACGTTTTCCACCATCCTTCGCACAGGTACTAACTGCCAGATGGACCATTCCGGGTGAAAGGGAGCCCGCCCCAGCACTCGTTCCACAACTTTCTGCCACAAGCAGGCCATTTGCCTAACCACATATGGTAGTTCCGCACTCACCCCGGTACCCTCCATCAAAATCATAGGTAGGTCGCCTGGCTGCACTCGCCTGCCAAGTAGACGCTTACCCAATTATCACCCTCATCCAACCACTGCACAGCATGCTGAAGGTGTGCTGCGTAATAATAAAGATCAAACCTGGGCACCCCTAGCCCCACCTCCTCATACCGCTTCAGGAGCACCTGCAGTGCAACCCTACAGCGCTTTCCCGCCCAAAACAGGTTCACCAGGAGGGAGTTCAACTGCCGAAACACTTTCACAGGGATCGGGCACAACGCATTCTGTAGGGCATATAAGCATCTCAGCAGCATCACCATCTTTGTCACTGCTATTCTACCCATTAGGGACAGTGGCAGCGTGTTTCAGAATTCCACGGAATGCCTCAGCGACTCAACCACCCTGGTCATATTCAGCTGGAGCAGCTTAGCGTCCCCGTGTGCCACCTGCACCCCTAGGTATCTAAAGTGGTCTGTCTCCCATCTCAGTCCCAGGCTAGGCAGCTCCCCAGCCCCACTCTCTCTCAGTCCCACCAGGGGCAACGCCAGGGATTTACGCCTCTTTATGCGTAGTCCAGAATAAGCTGCAAACTGGTCCATCAAACTCAGCAGTTTCGGTATAGCCTCACGTGGAGACGTAACATAGAACAGCGCATCATCTGCATACAGTGACATAAGGTGTGTACTGTGCCCAATTTGTATGCCCCAGTGGCGTAGGTCCTGCCTTGCCCATACCGCCTTGGGCTCTATGGCCAGAGCAAACAGCAGCGGCGACAGCGGGCACCCCTGCCATGTGCCACGCCCCAGCAACCATTGTACCGACCTGGTTTGACCCATCCGCACAAGTACCGCAGGGTTCATATATAATATTTTAACCCATCTACGAAAGCGTGGTCCAATCCCAAACTTTCTGAAGATTTCCAACAAGTACCCCCAATCCACCGTGTCAAACGTTTTTTCAAGATCGATAGACACCAACGCCATCTCCTCAGGGGCCGCCTGCGTCTCATGCAATATATGCGCCAGCCGTCATATGTTCATAGACGTACTACGGCCCGGGATAAAGCCGCACTGGTCCTCGTGAACTAAATGGCCCATGTGCGGTCCCAGCCGTTTAGCCAGCACTTTGCATAAGATTTTAAAATCTGAGTTAATCATTGTCAAAGGTCGGTATGCCGCCGGGTCCTGAACATCGCCACCCAGCTTTGGGATCAGACAAATTTCGCCCTTGCGCATTGTAGGGGGCAATATTTCACTGTCAAAGGACTCATTAAAGGTTTGCAACAATGGCTGGACCAGCACTGCTGAGTATGCCTGGTAATACTCAATAGGCAACCCGTCGCCCCCGGGCCTTGGTCCTAGGAATGTCCGCTATCGCCTCCATCAGCTCCTCCTCAGTAATCTGCGCATCCAGTTCCATCCTAACTTCTTCAGACACCTGCCTCAGCTGTAGATCCTCCAAAAAAGGGATATAAAGGTCAGCACTTACCAGGGGGTTGGCCCTGTACACTGTCTGCAGGGGTTGCCGGAACACCTCCAGCATTAGCTGCCCATGTATAGACCAGCTCGCCCAACTGGATGCGAAGACTAGTAACAAAGGGGGGGCATGTTCCTTACGCAATATCCAGGCCAGTTATCGACCAGATTTATCTCCCTCTGCATGCAGCCGGTGGCGATACTTCGTGAGAGTATACTTGTCCAGCCTATCCCACATATCTGTAACCTGCTCCCGTAACGCACGCTCTCGTTCCTGGGCATCATCTTGCCGCTGCGGCCCTGACTGGAGCTCGGCCAGCGATTTCTCCCTATCCTGCAGCTCAGACTGTAGTTGCTTCCGGACGCCATATGTCAGCCCCTTTGCCGCCCCCTTGATCACCGCCTTCATTGCATCCCATTCATGGGCTCTATCGCTTGCAGTGCCCCAATTAAAGGACATATACTCTGTCAGTGCGTTCGAGATTTCCTCCTTCCCGACCGGGTCCTCCAGGATATCGGCGGGGAACCGCCAACTGCGGGGTCCTGCTCCCCCATCACCCACTGCACGAGCAGCATGGTCAGACAAAAAACGCACCAAATGAGTAATCTCTGCTGCCATAAACGCTGGGTGCTCTGTCGCTAGCACCCTATCTAAGCGACTATGCGTGTTATGAGTGGGTGTGAAACAGGTAAATATTTTCTGAGTCGGGTGGTGCTCCCTCCAAACATCCCAGAGGCCCAGGTCACTCATTAGTTTTTGCAACTGCTTAGTCATACGCAGCTTGGTACCCCTCCTGGGTGGGCATCTGTCCAGCTCAGGGTCCAGCAAACAATTAAAGTCTCCCAGCCATTGCAGGGGAGTGTCCCAGTCTGCAGTGATCAAGTCCTGCAGGGCCACAAAGAAATTTGGCTCATCAATATTAGGGGCATCGGTATTTAGTATACTAATATCTTTACCATCTAGCTTGCCCTGTAATAACACGTAGCGACCTTCTACGTCCGCTTCGGTATACTGTAGCGTAAAAGGGGCCCCAGGTGCCACCCAAATCAGCGCCCCCCCCTAGCATAGGTAGAATACGACAAGTGGAACACCTGGCCCCTCCACTTTTTTGTCCAACGCCCAGCCCCAGTATCATCCAGATGTGTCTCCTGCAAGCATGCAAACGTTATGTTATGTCGCTTAAGGAATGAGAGGACCCTGTGCCGTTTGGCACAAGTGCCTAATCCCCTAACATTCCAACTAAGAAACTTTACCGCACCTGCCATAGTCATACATTCGCACTCCCTGTCTGGCAATGTGCCAGGTCTCAGCACTCTTCTGCAACGACACGCCCTTTTGCATAACACAACGTACGTTCACACAATAACAAATAATTAAACAATCCCCCCCACCCACGGACAATACTCGACTAACATCACAGATGATTCTGCCCACCCACCGCTCGTGCCAGGACGTGCACAGCATCCCACTAAGCCCAACAGGGGCAACAAGAAAAGGTTTGTCCCCAATCCGCCCACCCTCTACTGATCTGAAACCCACTATCATTCCGGAATGCGTAACATACGGTTACAAATATGCCGGGGATAAGTCCCCCCGAGTCCATTCCAGCATGCAAGTGTCCCCGCTATCCACCCGCACACAGACCACCCACAGACCCCCACAGCAACAAACAACACCATTCAGCATTACCACAGTTCCGTGAGGTAGTCCTGGGGGCAACAAGCCAAAGCAGGGCCCTGCATTAAATGTTTAATCACGGTCTCTCCCAGGAAGATCTTCCAACAAGGTCTCAGGCACAGTATCCATTGACAGTTGTAGCATCTGATCCTGCGCATCAAGGTCAGCAGAGGCAGCTCCCAGCAAGTCAATATCCACAGTACCCTCCAGAAGGGGATCAGGCTGCAATGTTCCATTCTCACCCACCGTTATCCTCCGTAGCGATATCTCCGGAGCACTCTGCAACTCCGCTCGATTTCTCTGCTGCCGGTGGGCCCCGTCCGGGAGTGTCCCCCATCGTTGCTTCTGACCCCTCGCTTCTCCAGGCGGCAGACCGTCTCCGCGGATCTCCAGCCATTCCCAGACATCCTCCGGGAAATCAAAGAATTGCGCTTTACCCCCTGAGATCACCTTCAGCTTGGCAGGATACAGGAGCATGTATTGCATATTCAACTCCTGCAGCTTGCGCTTCACTCCGAGGAAGGACTTACGGAGGTCTTGAACTTGTTTAGTATAGTCCGGGTATATAGCCACTTTATTACTTTCATACTGGAGGTTCTGATGTTCCCTTGCCGCCCTCAAGATGCAGTCTCTATCTCGATAGTTGAGAATTTTAGCTATAATAGCTCCGAGGTCGCGCCCTGGGGGGGGGGACGAGGGCCCTGTGCGCTCTCTCTATCACGAACACATCCGACAGTCCCTCTGGGCACAATTGGGTGTGAATCCAGCGCTCCAGAAACTGATCAGCTGCACCCTGTTCCACCCTTTCCGGTATACCCAATACTCGGATATTACTTCGCCTCGCCCTCCCCTCCGCCTCCTCAGCATGACTCTCCAAGGCCTTCGTGACCACGGTCATCTGTGTCACCTGCTGCTTTATGGTGACTGCCTCTCCTTTCAGGTCTGCTATATCCCCCTCAGCACTCGTAACTTTATCCGCCACCTTTCAGAGGTCCGCACGTACTAGGTTCACATCCACAGAAACAGTGTCTATTCTGTCCTCAAGAGCCTTCCTAGATCCCTGTATGTCTGCCATGAGCTCAGCCCTGGTGGGCTCCGGGCTCTCCCCCCCCGACGAGCCCTTATCCGCCCCTCCAGTCTGCCTAGTGAGCCACTGGGGGGGTGCTTAGGGGTAGTATACTGTGTGATGGTGTTGGATCCAGACGGCTTCTGGGCTTTCTCTTTGCTCATTGCGACCTCCGTCACATGTTCGCATCGCATAGACCAGTGTAATCTGCGTGGCAAGAAGACCTCTACAACAAGAGAATACTATTGAAGCCGGCCCGCAGGTGTGTCCATGCATAGGGGCCCACTCGATATTCAATTATCCTCAATATAGCAGGGCAACAGCTACTGTTCCTTTGTCCCAATATGGCAAGCAGGTGCTAGGGCCAACCTACTCCAGGGGCCTCTCAGGTGCAGCAATCCCAGGTCAGCAGGTCCACAATCAGGACAACCTGCATGCCAGGGCCATACAGTCAAGAAGCAGTTCAGCCCCAGGGAGTCTTCTCAATTATAACTATATTGTTAGGCCCTCAGGGGTCTTCAAGCAAGTCCATAAGGGCCCCCACGCTCTCACCAGGGGCACCACAGCTTAATCAGAGCACATGTGTATAGGCCTCTGCTCCTTCAGTTTAATCGGCCCCAATGCCACAGTCTCAGAAGCAGGGAGGGGGGCCAGTAAACAACGACCCCCTTCCCCACACACCCAGCCCCCAAAGCTGCAAGTCCCACTCGTAATCAGCCACCCGGGGGGAGCCAACAAACGCGGATGCGGCCCAGCAAGTCTCCAACCAGGCCCGCAGCTGACCGCTCCGCTTTTCAGGCCTCAGCCGGGAGAGCCGCACCTGCCTCAGGCCCACTCACCGGAGTTTTTCGGACACGCCGGCCTCCAAGGCGTGCCTCATCATGCTCCACTCCTGGACGCCAATTCCCAGCAGCGCGTCCCAGGAGCACAACTCATTATTGTCTGGGGGTCCGCAATAGGCCGCCACTCCAACGGCCCTTCACGATACGTGATCCCCACGGAAGGGATCGTCAACCACGCTACGGCAACCAACCGCAGCCAGGCGCAGCCGGCCACCCAGGGCAGCCCAATGATCAAGGGCACAGAGGAGGCACCACAGTCCAACTCGCTGCCCATCCGGAGGCCCGGGAGCCTTAACAAAGCTCTGTGGCAAAAAGGGCATTGCCCGCGGATCCGGCAAGCACCGCGCACTTTTGCGGCCCCCGGAACGCGGGGTCGCAGCTCGCACCTAGTCAGTCCCCCAGCCTCAGGGGGTCTCCAGCAATCTTTTACCGGTCAGGGGGGTAGGATTCCGGGGGTAGAACAGGATAATTACAGGATCTTGGGGCGGACGGACAGAGAGCTGAAGAGGCTCACGTCCTGTCGGCCATGTTGCCTGGCCACCCACTTACTTTAAAATTAGCAGATTTTGGAGTCTCAGCATTAGGTGGGACTGTTACATTCGTGATTGAGGCACACAAGGTATTCAGGTCAGAGGTGTTCTACTCGTGGGTCAAATTCCCACCTGCAGATGCACATACACATACATGTCATTCTTATATAGCGGATGAAATACCGGAAGAATACAATCCATACGAGGACATAGAAGTCCCGTTAACGTACCAGAACATATAAACTGGTTTAAAGGCGCCCTCCCACACACTACAGAAAAAGTGAGACTCAGTACGCTCAGCAGAGATGGAGCAACTTGGTCGGTCCTAGCTGTTTACACAGCACATCCAGAAATTGACACATTGCCAATAGCAGGCTTACGTCCACTTCACAAAGAAATAATAAAACTTTACAGAAATCTGACACAGTTCGTTATGAGAACACTCACACTTCAACCTATAAGGGTTACCCCAGCAGGTCAACTACAAGGGACCGCAACTAAAATCCCCCACAAACACGGAACGCAGTTATGAGAAGAATGCCCACTAAACGTGAGCAAATGCCATTCTGGATAGCACAGAAAATAGCACAGCTAGAGGCAGTGTTTCGACACACAGGCCACAAGAAAAACACAGAATATTAACAATCTTCTTGCCAATGGGAATAGCTCCCCAAATAGAGGACTGTAATACTTGGGGCACAGTTTTCGCTGCCATCTATACCAGGACTCATGGCACTCCTTCAATAGCAGTGATACCAGAGGTATTAAGACAAATACAGAATGAGTACGGGGCAGAACCTGCTCTGAACTTAGGGATGAAATTAATAGGTAATTTTTCCCAGGTATCTACGATTATGTTGCCAAACATAAAAGGGGAGGCAGCAGCAGTGGCTATACGCCAACGCCTTAGGGAATGCACTTCTGCACGACAGGAGCAAGAATTACCTAAAATTATCAAGGACACCTATGCTTCATTGGGTAGAGATAATTTGGGAGCTAGACCTGTAAAACCACAAGCAATGGGTAGTCCTGAAAAGGATAACTCCAAGCAAGCACCTGATTCTTCTAAAAAGAAATGGGATAATAAACAACAGAAAAATAGAGAGAATAGATCACAATCACGGTGTGGATCGCCTCAACAGGCCTCTGACAGAAGGTATAACCCTAGAAATCATGACAATATTAGGAAACCTGATAGGTATCAGGATACTGATACACGTTCCTCTCGTTCCTTTCAGGGTTCATCAAAACACTCCAAGAGGGAAGGACGGTCAGAACACAGTTCAGAAGAGCGAGCAAAATCAAGAGATACATGTTGGACTTGGCACTTTTTGCAGAGTCATCCCAGAACCTTTTGCCTCCTCCTGTATTTTTTCTGTCCTGTTGTTGGTGGTTTTATGACTCTGGGCAATTTATCACTGCTGATCAGTGCTAAAGTGCATGTTCTCTCTCGTAAACTTGGTAACATTGGTCTACACCTGTTTGGCATATTTCATTTACCTATTAGTCCCTTGTACAGTGGTATCCCAGGGCCAGTAAATTAAATGCTACTGGTGGGCTTGCAGCGCTGCTTGCGCCACCCACCTAAGTAGCCTTTCAAACCTGTCTCAGGCCTCTGCCCCTGCAGGGCCTGCACGCACAGTTTACTGCCGCTTTGACGTGGCATATAAAGTGGTTGCCACGTCTGCAACTCCCCTTTTACATATCAGTCACCCCTAAGGTAGGACCTAGCTAGCCCTATGGGCAGGGTGTGGTGTGGGTAAAAGGTAGGACATGTGCCTTAACTGTGTGGCATGTCCTGGTAGTGACAAACAACCTATTTGGTTTCTCACTGCTGTGAGGCTGCCCCATAGGTTTGCATTGGGGGTTCCCTGATATGTGCTTCAGTGGTAATTCCTGACATGAGAGGGGTAGCGTGACCATGTTTGGTATGTTTGGAATAGTAGTGATAAATCCTGCTTATTGGTGAAAGCGTATTTATTATTACTATTTTAGAAATGCCACTTTTAGAAGTGGGCATTTCTGTGTGCTGATGTGTCTTTGTGCCCTGCCTGGATGTGTATTGACAGTCTGGTTCAGACTGACAGCGGAGAGGGGATGTACATTCACTCCAGCCAGTCCCTGGGGGGGGTTGAGGTGTGTCCTGCCCTGCCTGGGTGACTCAGCGCTAGGCTGAATAGACCTTGGCTGAATTTATAGTAGAGGGAGGAGTTTTCCCTTGCACCTGAATAGGCCTGGTCTGCATTTGGAGTGGTGGGAGGAGTTGCACCTGCAGCTGAATAGGACTATGCCTGCCTTCTACAATGCTGGCTCCACCCCCCTGTGGTGTGTCTGGGGCCAAGGCTTACACTGTGATTGGGGGTTGTTGTGCACCTGTAAATGTATTTTAAAGTGCCCACAGAACAAAGACATTTGGACTATAAGTAAAGGGGCCGTGACCCCATGTAAAAAAGAAGACATTGCGTGGGACTGGTAGTCAGTTGCTGCTGGCTCTGCCTAACCCCAGTGGGATGCTGGATTACTAGGGGGAACCGCCTTGACCAGCTGCCTATTGGGCTAGAAGAAGGACTGCAGCACTGCCCTTACAAACCCTTGTGCTGGCCTGCTAACTGGACCTGGCTGGGGTGCCCCTTGTCTTGGAAAGATAAAGCGCATGGCGAGCACTCTTGTGGCTGGGCAAAGGCGTGTCTGGAGCGCTACCTTTTATTCCCTGGTGCTAGGAGAATGAGCGTGAAGAGCGCTTGTGTGTGCCGTCAGCGCTGCCTGCCTGCGTGGGTCTGTGGGGTGCCCTGCTGAAAGCGCTGACCGGGTGAGGAGAATAAGTCTACCTGGGGCACTGCCCCACTCACCGCCTGTGGCCCGAGTCCGGCGCTAAGATTGCTGTCTCCCCCAACCTAACGACAGGACACTAAGCGTTGCCTAGCAACCACAAACAGTGGGGAGAGAGAGAGAGAGACGCTGCCCACCACAGCCCCGCCCAGCAGGACCCCGCGTCGAGCCTCGGAGCAGCGAGGAAGCGCTCCAGGCTGGGAGAAGCTGCACCGCTTCTCTCTCCATGCCGCAAAGACACCCATTTGAAAAAAAGTTCCCTGTTCCTGGCCAGGAACCGAGGTGAGGCCACCCACATGCTCAGTGCTTACAGTCGTCCGCACAACCCAGAGGGCTCTGGATGGGCTGCAGTGCCATACGGCCGGAAAGGGAATATCGGGATTCTGTCCAAATGCCCACCAGTTGTCTGCTCATGTCGGGCAGATAGTGGGCATGTGTAGAGCCCCCGCCCCCTTATTTGGTGTGCTGGGCACCAGGGACATTTTCTTACAGCACAACGGGGAGAAACCTCAACGGAGGCCCCCCGCTCCGCATTTAAAAGCAGGGGGTCCCAATTGGGATCAGTGATACCATATTCCCTGGTGTAGGCGGGCAGGTGGCCCAGAAGCTTCCCCGGAAGGGAACAGAATTACTGAATTATAGATAATAGGAGCACAGGTGCTGCTCTTAGTGTTGTCTACTGTTTTGCTGGTAAACCTTAAGTGTTTTCTGCCTCAATCTACTTGCCCCATATTCGTGCCCTGATATTACTATCTATATTGTCTTGCTTTATAGTAACAGGATGCTGCTTATTATGTCAGGAGGGGGTACCTATGTGTTCTGTGATGGTGTTTAGGCATAATGATTTTATGCTACTTGGTACCATGTGTACCCTATGAGCACTGCTTTGGTGCACTACATGTGTTATGACAATGGCCCGATTGGCCAAGTGATTTATGTGATCCTGTGTGAAGTCATGACAAGTGCCTAGTCGCACAGTGATATATGTGATTGTGATCTAATGTGTTTTTATAAATAATACAAAGGGTATTTTTATATAACCTTGTGTGGAGTCTCTTTTGTGGTGTGCCTAGTGTGTCACTGCTGTGTGAGTGTGCTGCGCAAACACTTTACACATTACCTCTGGGATAAGCCTGACTGTTCTGCCAAGCTACCAAGGGGGTGAGCAGGGGTTATCTTGAGCGTGTAACTCCCTTGCCCTGACTAGAGTGGTGGGTTTTGCCTGGCTTAGGTGTGTACCCTAGCCAACCAGAAACCCCATTTCTAACAATACACATCGCACTTCAGACTATAACATCAAGCTGAAGATAAACCAAAATGCAGACCTCATTTTAAAAAGAAGAAGGTAGCTGGCCTTAAAATAAGAAATGCACAGGCTACTGAGGACTCAACTTCTGAACCGGGAATGGGCTCTGATGATGCTAGACAGTGCAGCAGAAGTAACAATAGCTCACCAGAACCTGATGGAATTTCTGGTGACAGCGGCGTTGAATGAGCATATCATGGTGGAAACACCTGACACTAGGGTAAGTGTCCCACACCAGTTATATGAAATAGCACTCCATATGAAGGGGGACATACCCAGGAAAGTGAAGGGTCTCTTTTGGGAGAATCTGACTTTTGAATACGATATCCTTTTGGCTGAAAACGATTGGCATCCTGAGTTCGTTATGGACTGCTCAAAGGGAGAGTAATTTTACCATCTTTCTCCGACCTCGTTCCAGGATCTTTAAAACACTCATACGCGCAGGAGTGGACGGTAGCACTAGCTCCTGCATTATACCGCAATCATGTAGGGTGGCATGATGAGTCACCTCACCATGTAATCCCAGTAAAAACTACTCCAACTCCACAGAGACAGTACCCAATAAAACATGACACTAAAAGACAAGTCAGGGAGATCTTAGATCAACTTGAATACCAAGGTGTAATAGAGAATTGCACCTCTTCCATGAATAATCCTTTGCTTCCCGTAGTGAAACCTGACAATTCATACCGTTTAGTTTTAGACTATTGGCATTTGAACACATGCACAAAGACATTTGCTGTACAAAATGCACACAGTGCCCCATTAATGAATAACATTGTGCGGAATAAATACAAAACAAGACTAGATAGCGCAAATGGTTTTTTCTGCCAAAATATAGCGCCTGAAAGCAGACATTTAACATCATTCTCGGGCCTAGGCTCAATTCTGTAGACTGCCCCAAGGGTATAGGAATAGCCCCGGGTTGATCTCAGCAGGAGTATCAGGGTTACTTCAAAATTTTGATGAGGAGGCATTATCCTATGTAGACGATATTTATCTGAATGGACAATGAATTATTGGGTCATTTGAACAGGGTGAACAACATAATTCTGGGATCCGCCTCTGAAGGCTAAAAATTTAACTTTAAAAAATCAAAAATTGCCCACCTCAATGTCCTATTTTGGGGATATGAGCTCTCAAGTGAAGGGAAATCCTGGCAGCTAATTTTTTAGAAAAAATGTGCGTTGCTCCAACCTCCAAAGACTCTGAAAAACTTACAATCCATTTTAGGATTCTTAAATTTTCGTAGAAAAAGTAAAACCTTTCTACAACTTAATAAGACGTGATTTTTCAGTTCGAAGTTGGACTCAGGAACACACAGAAATACTATGTTCCCTACAAGCTGACATGATAGATTCCAAACACTTACACACACATGTAAATACCAAGAATTTGGTGATCCGTGTAATAGCGGTTCAATCCGGATACACTTACCTCACCTTCAATGAAGGCGAAACTGTACCCATTGCATACAAATCACATTTGTACACTAACGCTGAAATGAGCTTTCCATCAACTGAAAAATTACTGACAGCAGTACAAACTGCTGTAGTGAGAGAAAAGGCACTAGCTCAGGGGAAACAGATAATTGTTGTAACTCCAGTACCAACCTTAGAGCCTGTTACTAAAGCAAGCGTTCCAAACGCTAAAGCACTGCATCCGTGATGGATACAATGGGCTAATTCCCTCAATACAACAGATGTAGACTACAAATTTGATTCTACATTAAAAACACAAGCATTTGATGAAGTACGAACAAGAATATCCTCTTTCGAATGCAAAATGCTTCTAGATCAGTATGAATACATAATTTACACTGACGGATCTGCTCAGCCTGTCGTAGGAAGTAAACAGCAATACAACGTCTCATGTGCAATTGTAAAGGGACGTATGCGGGACTCCAAGTTTCACCCTAGCAATACGCAGACACAGTCTACAGGAGATTGCACGGCACAGCTGGCAGAACTGGCACTAAAAAATACGGATCTAGAATACCCCACTCTGATTGTGTGCGATTCATTTTATTGTGTCCAGTCATACAATGAATATCTCCACTATTGGGGCCAGAATAGGTTTAAAGATTCAAAAGTTTGCACAATAAAGCACAAATTGCTTTGGTAACAAGTGGCATAGCTGAAGAAAGGCTTGCCGAATGCTCACGTGATCCATACGTTGAGTCATCAACGTGTTGGCATGCACGTTTAAGGGAATTCATTGGCTGATGAAGCCGCAAAGGAGACAGTACGAACTGCTGCCATAGCTACAATCATTCGTTTTAGCAAGAGGATAGACGGACAGATAATGATTGCTGTCATAGCTTTGTGTAAAAACAGCTCAGCCTTGACAAAAGGTTTTCCACTCAAGTACTCCTACAAGTTAGATGCACAAAATATTCTGTATGCTCAAATTCCAGGAGTGGGGGATAGAGTAATACCAAACATGGATCGCAGATTAAGTTTAATACTAGCTGCACACAAGGGTCTGGGTTCCACGCACGCAGGTTATTGCGACCGTTTCATTATAGAAACAACGTTATTGGTGGCCAGGTCTTACAAAACAGACCAAGCGCTTCGTGATCAAGTGCGACATTTGCCAGCAGATGAAGGGTTTTACCGTAGCACGTCCTCCACAGACACCTTTACTGATATCGGATAGACCTCTTGCATGTGTCTTTTTGGAACACTGCGGCCCCTTACAATCAGACGGGCTTACAAGTACATCTTGGTGGCAGTGGATTCATGCTCTAGATTACTGTGGGTTTGGCCCCAGCGCTCGGCTGGCGCTCGAACTGTTATAAAGGATTTGCGAGTCTTAATAGGGAGATACGCAATTGGCACATTACATTCTGACTGTGGCCCTGCGTTTAGCTCTCGGGCTTACAAAGAAGCAATGGGAAGTTTGGGTGTTGCAATGTGGTACTCCTCTCCCTATCATCCAGAGGTAAATTCAATTGTGGAGAGGAAAAACCAGGACTTAAAGCAATTCTTAACAGCGAGAATAATAGGTTCGGGTGGCAGTTGGGCCAATCACCTATATGGAGTCCAGAGGGCACTTAATAACATGCCAAGAAGTTCCCTAGGAAGCCGTACTCCATATGAGGTCCTGTTTGGGATGAGAATGTGGGTACCCGACCTCGATTGTGGCAGCACAGTGGAGGATGAAAAAGTATTTAACATCCATGATAATTTGGCTGTTTTACAGGAACTCAATGTATTCCGGGCACTACAAAGCAACATCCAAGTAAAATGCACCGCCACTGGGGAAGTGAAAGCTGTTACGGCAAGACCTGCCTGGGTCCCAAAGATCGGGGACCTGGTCAGGGAAAAGATTGTGGACAAGAAAGAATTTGGGGCGATCTTACAGAGCGCCTGTACCTGTCCTGGTTGTTGAAGGAACAAGAACAGTACTTCTTCTGCCTCTTTCCGGAAAGAAAGAAAAGAGATTCGTCTCCATTGCTTTGATCAAACCACACTATGTGGCCGATACTGAATAGCAGGCCGCGTGGGCCCCTGGGTAGCCGCCGATCTCCTCTTGCTATCATACAGGAAGTTCAGACAGAAAGACTAATAACGTTTGAAGATTCTACTCTATGAAGTAACGGAGTTGCCAACAATGGAATGGAACTCGTGCCTATTGATCTTGAACAACAACAAAATACAAATGAAACACAGATCTCAATTCGGCCTAATACCAATGTCTATGTGAATATGTCTCACAACGAGTCATCTGCCAGTTCAACAAAACCTGCTGAGGTACCAAAGATAGATCGAACAGCGTCTGGCTCCTTCATCAATTTTGATACCTTCTCACTGGATCCGAGTGAACCTGAGTCACCGCCAGCTTCTGTTTAGCACAAAGAAAAAATATATAATATCTACCTTTGGCTGAAAAAGACTTACTTTGTTTCTCCCTGGCTACGGCTCTGGATTGCAGTTGGTCTACTGTTCCTAGTCCTCTGGATAGGTGTAGTGACTGTCTTTTTCCTGCTCCTGAATGGACATTATCTCTCAGAACACTCCGTAGTACAACATGTGAACTTGGTCCTAAAACCACATACATCATCTCATTGTGAACAAAGAGTCCTGTCCTTTGTGAACATTACAGTAGTTCCAATTCCTGAAGGAATAGTTTGGGATAGGGTTTCATATGATGTATTTGGTCCCACTGAACTTTTGAAAATACCACATGTATTTAAAATTTCTTTGAATGATGTCATCACCTCCAGTACATTCTCTGATGATTGGGACTTTGAAACTGTGAATAGTATGCTGTCTGATTTAGAACAATCTGCTGAAGTTTCTAAAAATGATTTGTATGATGATACATCTGATTTTGATACAGTGTATTATTATCAACTTTATGGTCATCATTTCTTGCACAAAACAACTATCCCACGTAATGTTTTTACTTACCACCAATGAGAACATTGCCCGACACCACCGAAAGGTAGTTCACAAACATTTGCACACACGTTTGCTTATTTTTCTGGGTTTAACACTTCAGACCCAACCTCATGGGTTGGGTCTGCACCTACACCTGCAAAGAAAAATATGCTCACCAACACGAAACAGATACACTCTGCTTCCTTTATTTCCCAGCTGTCTTTTCAGGGTTTTGACTTTTGGAAGGACACCATAGACACAAAATGTGTCTGGGGGACTAAAGATTGGCAAGTTCAGGAAACTGAGGCATTATTTAGAGCATGTCTCATACCACAATAGATTATCTTCCTGAAAAACATGGTGCAACAGACTTCTTGTCTTGGTCTTGCCAAGATCAAGGACTTGAACACACCTCAGATTCCCTCACTTACACACTTTGAGGGTTGGCAAAACTATACACAGCATAGTGAGGATACGCTGGATGACATTATACACAGGGTTAATACAATTCTTCAGACCCCAATTGGAAGGGATGGTTAGTTTGGCCTATCAACACAAATGGGTGACAATCAAGATTTAAGGGTACCACCGAAAGGTTTAGTATCTATAGGCCAGACCAACGCTATGTACAACGAGAACATCCGGGGGTGGTGACATCCTACAGTGTTGGGAAGTTATGTCTAGATTGGCTGAGAACCTCAACACTGTCACAAGTGAAGCAACACTTGTCCTTACTTTCAGATGACATGGATCTAAGGGATTTTTTGCTAGGTCCCCGGAAACCACATCATAAAAGCTTCTTATACGCTATTTACAACAAAGTATGGAAGTCTCTCAACAGGAAGCTGCGGAGAGATTGCATGAAATTGATAGGGTTAACCTAGAAAAGGCTTTGACTGCGGTCGACAATGGCACGACCACACTAACATCCAAGATTTATTCACTGGGCAACATTGTGTCTTCTGCGATAGATATAATAGAACAGGACCTGTCCATTCTTCAACATGGGCAATCACAGTTACGATCCATTCTATTATTAAGCTGGATGCTACAATCATTGTGCTCTGGTCATGTGCCCTGGCGATATATTAACAGTACATCTCTGTTTTCTGCTTATAATCTAACAAAAAGGCAGACAGAAATGGCACAAAGAGACGCAAAGTAAACAATGCTACACATTGAAAAATTGGACCAATTACCTTTCACAGTGGCTGAGTCACCTTCCACAGAATGGTTAATCCATGGCCATATTACATTGCCAGTCACAACGTTCCAATTTCAATATTGTCTACAGTACCATCAAGTGGGCAGGTATGAAGCGTTGGGTAGGGAATACATCAATGAATCTTGGGAAATACCATACAGATTTAGATGCAGAAATGGGGACACTGAAGTCTTTTTCAGTGGTTCAGACTGTAAGAATTCATTAAATGGGTCTCTAATTTGTCAGGATATTATGCTTCATGGAGCTTGCAACGCTTCGGTTGCAAACCTATCTTGTCACTTGAAAGGATCTACAGCTGTTGTTCAAACTACTCTCGAATGGGAGTTTTTTGATGTTGAATGATCAAGGTTGTTGTGGATGCTGCCGGGCATCGCATATCTGGTCACAGTAAGTTCCAGGGTTACTTGTTGTATGCAAGTATTGTTTCCACTGACCCACACAGTCAGGGAGGCGCCTCTATGGCTTTCATTGAATGTTTCCCTTAAACGGTTTGATTCTCTGAGCAGACTGAAAGCCATACTTTTACAGAAGGAGGTGGCCTTAAACTCAGCTCGAGAGACTCCAGGTTGCAAGGTCTTCAGCTGAGATACAGGCACATGTCTGATATGAGTGGGTAATACACCTATTAAAGAACATAGGTTCTGGGCTATTAATCACCTTTCAGAGGATCTTCAGAGTTATTCCATTTTTGATACTCTCCATATTGGAAAGATTTTTTGGAGGGCTACCACTGGTCCTACTACTTGTAGTGGGTATCCCGGTTTTAATTTTCCTGCTATGCAATGGACATCCCAAATTCCAAAGAGATGGAAAAAGCGCTCTTGGAGCGACGTTGCTGTAAATGCATGGTACTTGATCTGGGCACACCTTGGCTTCAAGAGCTAAGCGAGCATTGTTTTCTGTCATTCAGATCAGTCTGGGTCAACTGCGTCTTGCCTGTACACCGCTGCCTATTTTGCGGCTACGAATGCGTGTTGGACATCTGTCTAACACTTCCAGCAGTTGCGCCTCCGGACGTGTGTGTACTACTGGACCCATTAAAGGCCCATGTAGTGCAGTGTCCTCAGCATATTTCAATTCTGATGTCAGCATTCTTAGAGCCACCGCAGGATGCTTCAGCTCCTGTCTGAATGGACACCGGCTCTGTACCAGGCTTACAGGCATCAAGTGCTTCCTCAGCAACAACTGTGGGAACCAGAGAAAATCACCTTTGCTCTATTGACCTGATCCAAGAGGTGTTACAGGGACCGTCATCTGCGAAGGCAAGCATCAGTAATGTTGCGTCTCCCACACAGGACACATAAACATTTGGCTCTCCGTGTGCTGGAAACAATTCGGTCTTTTTCTAAAACAACCTAAATTGGAATTTGAAAACATCGTTTTTGTTTTATTTTTTTCCTCTTTTGCTCTCACTGATCACTATGGCTTTCGGCATGCTTAGTTGGTCTGAAAGTATATGGACTATTTAGAGGACTTATATAGCATGCTTTTTTAACTTTTATATCATTGTTTAACACAATTCATGGTTTTAGATGTTTTCATACTCATATTTTAACAATGTCTTTTTTACAGGCATGTTTTAGCATTTGTTACTTTGTTGTCCAGTCGGATGAGGAGTGGGTGTTATGAACCCCAATGTACCCCAATATAGGCCTAGGTAGTTGCACGACCTTTTACCTACATTTGTCCTACCATTGTTCTACATAACCGTTCTGGCGCTGACCTTTTACCTAGTTAGGTGCCACATAAATGTTGCATGGTTTTCTCCGAAAAAATAGCCTAATTTATTATGCATGAGGATTCTCAGCATCACAGCAGGATTACCATCTTCTGCATAGTAACTCTGTATAAGGGTCATCACTATCGTCATCCTTGGCCGACAAGCCCACAGTACAATGAAACATCTATGGAAAGCCCCAGAGGGTATCTTTTGGGTATATAAACATCACCTCTTCGCTGGGCAAACCAGAGGAAAAGCTTCCATGCTGACACAAGGCGCTGAGGTCCCTACACGCCGACACTCCAGTACACAGTGGTCTGACATCCCTCGCGGGGTGTCCAATTTGAGACCAAGACGAGGTGCTTCATTCTCTCACCTCAGGTAATGGGGCTGGCTCGTTTTCTAGGGGGATTCTTGGCTCTACACCTACATACATGCTAGGTACACCCAGGTAAATCTAGTTAGGGTTGCATCGTAGGAGTACGCATTATTATTGTCATGTATCTATATGCCTGCATATATTCACTGTTTTAGCACTTTGGTAGAATTCTACCTTCTATTTACTCTATTGGTGCTTGTAATCGTTTATATCTGTTTCTGTCTAATGGTTGTTGCAGCACACATATTTTATACTAGAATGACGCTGGTTCAATAAATGCTAATTGAAAACGTCCCCATCGTTTATTCTGTAAATCTCCCCGAGAGCATGTGTGCACGATTGACTGAGCGAAAAGTACTGTACTATTTCCACAATCCCTGAGGGGTCAGGGTTGTCATGTTCCATAGTTACCAGGAATGTTTCGCTCCTTCGTAAGAGGAGCTCATAGTGGCACTGTGAGCTAGCTGGTCCACAGACTAGCATATCCTTAGGGGGTGTCTGGAGTCAGTATGGACACCAATACCTTAGTTTATGTTGTCTAAACGCACAGATCCTATATAGATTTGTAGGAACTCCATGATAACTAAAGATGGATTTCTGATTCATAGTGTAAAACTGAGGTATCTAGGCTCCAGATGCTGGAAGTGTCAGCAGCTTATGCATGTTGAATTATCTTGTTGCTTTTCAGGGCACTGGCTGCTCTACCACGAGATGGATGCTCCTGTCGTAACAGGAATTGCCATAGAGACTCCTTCAGCTGCATGTGCACCCATCAGCATATAGCAATGTGGAGGTGGTCACAGTGGGTCAGGATTGGATTGTCTGATGGATGATATGCTCACCTGCTGGCTAGCAGTTGTGCCACTTGGTAGGTGGACAGATTCTGGCCTCAGGTGTTATCTCTTTGGAGCTGGATTTTACAGCAGCAGCACCACCTTGTGATGCTCCAACGTGTAGTGGCGTTCCAGGTACTCAAGTGTGAACAATCCATATTTGGGCATTTGCTCCCATGATATGGTGAAGGTTTTGCGGATGACCCTGCTGGCCACTAACAGTTGTCAAAGGAATGGCAGAAGCCTGTGGGAGGTTTTCTTCCATGGTTACTGTCACCTGCCCTGGCACCTTGGATGAAGGTAAGAGAGAAGAAGGTGGAGCCGGAGCACTTGGGACACTGGGCATGCAGGGCCGGATTGATGTGTTCAGAATATTTTCATAGAAAGACAGGGGCATGGCAGGGGTCAAATGACTTTGATGAGCTCTCACAGTGATGGGACCTCCTGACTGCACTATATGATGTGGCACTATCATAAGGACCTGAAGACAGTGCCTGACAACCACCAGTTCACGCTTCTCATCCTGAGGTGCCAGGCAGCTGGTAGAGCCCATGCCCCATGCAGGACCATGCTGGCCAGAAGAGCCTGGGCAGCAGCCAGAGCAGACACTTGGGCAGCAGAACAAGGGACATTTTAAGATGACTTGATGACAAGGAACATCCGTAAATTCAGCCGACCTCATTTGTCCCTTAGCTAAATCTTTTTCTGAAAATGGCGCCAGCTAAAATACAAAATAAACAAATGTGCGTTAGTAATGTTTATTTATTAGAATAAGTGATTCTGAAATCGTGGGACTGAATATCACAATACACATCAAAAGGGTACAATGAGTATCATATAAATTGTTTTATATCGAATACATTGATAGAACAGTAGATCGCGCAACTACAAATAATATATTTCAAATAAGTTTACAAACATTACAATAAAATATAGATGTCTATGCAGAATCATGTCAGTAAAACGTCTTTGCTGCGTGGCGTGACAGTGAATACATTGTTTTTGTTTTTAGCTGAAGACGTTTATTAACCATCTACAAAGCAAGCTGGGACAAATGTTATGGGTCTGTTTAAAATTGTTCCATTAACATTCTGTGGCTAAAGAACAAAACTTCAGCCAAAATCTGAAAAATCCTTTCAACAAGTATCAAACCAGACCTATTCGTTTTTTTGTATCTGTAGAACCAATCGATGTATGGAAATTGCTGGCCAAAGTTCTGCGTGTTTCTAGCATTGTACGTTAGGTGGGAATATTTCCATCTGAAGAAAATAAAAAGCTGTGCCATTCTTCTCGAGTGTATTAATTTTCACAAGTTATTTATTAGTCTGTGCCCCTCCAATACATCTATTTTCATAAACCTTTCATAGCCGCCAATAATTTATAGTCAAATACGTGTTTCTGCATACCTACAGAATATTCTCTTTGTACTTAATTCAAAGATGTCTTACTAGTGAATTCTTCATCCACCAAGCACATCTTCTGATATTCTGTGATTCAGTTTTGTAACCCACCGACTTCTTTTGAAATTGTACCACCTCGGCTATAAATATTATCAAGTTGTTAACTCATCCTAGTAATCAGCCTATTTTGGCCCTAACGCCCCTCTGTCAGTTAAATAGGGTCCCCGTTTCTCCAGTTCCAGTGTCAGTGTCCCAGTGCCCATGTGCCTTGTATTTGTGTCCCTGCCTAAGTTGTCTTCTGAGTGTCTGTGTCCCTGTGCCGTAGTCGGATTTTCCTACATCATTGCTAGAGATTCTTTGTCAGTACCTCAGAGTAAGTGCCCACATGTCAATGTCTCTATATCAGTGATGTTTGTCTGTCAGACTCCTTCAAGTCAGTGTCTGAAAGGCAGATCCAAGTGTGGTTGACCGAAAGCCTGTTTCCAAATGTATATTCTGTACGTACTTGCTTGCATGGGGCGCATACCATCACAAAGCAGCTTCAAAAAGCCTGACGGTAAATCAAAGTGGACGTAGGGGGAGTGATGGGGCCTTCTTAGTGAAGATGGATCAGTAGGTGTTGAATCGGGATCAGGGATGAGAAATACTTTATGAAAGACAAAAGTGAAAATGTTGTATAACATTATGATTTAAATTGAGAGGTGCTTCAAAAAATGGCGAGTTTTACAAGTCACATTTTCACAGTTCACTGATGTATGATTTACACGCATGCGACACCATTCTCTTACACTTGCAGACCTACCACTCTCATTTCGATCGGTCATCGTGTAGGAGCAGTTTTAATGATCCTTAATTCATGTTCAAAGGGGAGTTTCCCTGTTTTGGAAATGTTTGGATCACGATGCACAGGAAGCCTTGAGAAATGGGCTAATTGTAACTAAGATATGTGTTCTAAATATTGTACCTGTCACAGGTCAGCCTAGTGTCAGCATTCTATCTGATTTTGTCCATGTGCATACATGGCTGAGTGATCACCAGCTGCCTCAGGGACTTCACAGAGGTTTTTGAGCCTCCCATCTTGCTGCATGCCACTATTTCTAAGATGGGGGCAGGCACCCCTAAACTCAGGAGATGGGTGGTCTTTCTGCCACTGGGTGCTGCGGCACCCCACTACATGAGTAACCAGTGAAGAGGAGAGTGTTTGAAGGGCTGCTATCAGGAATGGTGCAGAGAGCCCCCACAGAGCAGGAGTTGGCCTATCAGAACCCCCATAATATGACAGCAATCTAAAGGATGTTCCGATGAGCCCGGGATGGTACTCTAGAATAAGGGCATCCTTCATTGAGGAGAGCAGAACTACGTTCATGAAACAATCATGTGGCGCGAGTAGGATAAACAAAAATGGCAGCAAGAAGCACTGATGTTTCATCACAGTACCCCAAGTCAAGCATTCAAGTCGATGTCCCAGATCTCATGAAAGGGGCCTCAATGTTGATGGAATGATATCACATGTACAGAAATCTACACAGAGGACTCATTTAAAGATGTCTGCCATGGAAAGAGCTAGGGAGGGCTTTTGGGGACACACTGCAAAATTGAATCCGCAGGGGGCCACTTGGACACAAATTGGAATCTGCTCTTCAGGACTCGGAAACACGGTCTGGGTCCTGGAAGAGCCTAAATTAGTGGGTCCCAACTTCAATATCCCACCAATATCATTGTGGTTTTAGACAAATTAAGGGTAAACCCATGTAAGGAAGGACACACTTCTTCATACCTCTCCATAATTATGTACCTTGTCAATGGGGCTGTTTTATCAACTTCTAAGTCAGTGTCTTGCAACTCATTTCATGTGATGGTTGGGTGGGTGCATTTTGTGCTTTCCAGAACTTAATAATGCATTATGAATATGTATTTCTTGAGGTTGTGGTGACATAGTTAACTGCTAAAGTGTTCTGTGTTCCCTCCGCCCCCTCCCCCACCGATCCATACACTGGGCCCCGGAGTTACGCTGAGGCTATCTAGTTCCATTGTGATCTATTGCTTTTGAGATGAGTAAAACGTTTATTTTGAGTCCGGCTTCTACATACATACATACATACATACATACATGAGCTTCCATGTGGTTGTCCATAACCTAAATTGTAATTGGTAATTTTACAATGAAGAGCTAGCTTTTCATTTGAAAAAAAATACGTAAACATAGAAAATAAATAGTTCTATCTTTATAGACATGTAGCATATGTCAGTAAAGATAGGGATAGACATAAACATTAGTGGCAGCATCTTCAGGGACTACGGTGCCAACACTATTACAATTTTTCTGTGCTACGCACTGGATTTTTACAACAACATGAGGACATTTTCACAAAGCTAAATCAATGTGGTTGTGGTTTGGGTGGGGTGGGGTGGGGGGGGTTCACTGTTCCTGTCAGCCTTCGTAGGTCTCCAAATTAAAAGTATAGTTAATTTCTTAATTTCCCTTATTGAGTATATGGGTAAAATTCCGAGAGGAACGCAAAATTACATCAAGCTTGTTATGATGCATCTGCCCTTTTCCCCAGCTTTTGAGCAGCCACTGGTGAAAGACTGAATAGCTATTTGTGCCCGAGCCTAAATTGCTGATTTTTATCCAAAACAACCCAAACGTCAGTAGTGCAAAAATTCACCAAACAAACTGAAAAAAGATTCCCACCCACTTCCAAAAATCGATTTTTAGTGAGCCAAGTGCAGTTCAACAATAACTTGCTGCTCAGTTAAATAAAGTACCAATGATCCATTAGATAGGGAAATGGTCCAGTGCCCTGGGCAAAGTGACAAGCGGCAGGTGCTCTACTAGTCCCATGTCAACATTTTTGGTTGGTGGAGCACATACTTGGTCCAAAGACATAACCAGTAGCCAGTAGTGACTGGGAACCTCAACCAGTAAATGCTAAAGTTGTGAAAGGATATTTGTGATAGAGTGAATGTGACCATGTCTTGTTCCTTATCTGTAATCCACCAGTGTAACATCAGAGGTGGGGGTTGATGAGAAAGGGTTCTCAACAAATTCATCAGAAGGTATACCAGGCCTACTCACACATTTGTCCTTTGGAATCTTTCGAGGTCACTTTGTGCGTTGTCCACTACATTTCCTAGAAAAGTACATGAAATGTTTTACAAAGAAAGCAGGGAGTGTGCTACTCCCTCACAAAGAGCTGCCTATGTGAAGGGGCAGATTTCAAGTTCAATTCAAGGATTCCACTTCATTACATTAACTTTAGATACATTTTCTAATGGATGACATAGGCTGGTATCGTTGATGCCAAATGTCATGGAGATGCATAACTTGACCCTCTGTTGTCTTCCCTGGCTTCAAGTACCCTTCTCTAACATATCCCCTCTTGTTCGAATCATGTCATAGCATCTACTTTGCTAAATACTTTTTGAGCATTTTTAGGTCTCGCTGAGCCAGCGCATGCGCTGCGCTGCGAGAAATTTAGTGAGTGGCTTTTTGAAAGTGCTACCAGAGGCTTTTGCTGGCCTCAAGCTTGCGTTCACGCGAGCGTGCACGCGCGCAGCCGCCATGTGGGTTTCTGTCAAGGCTCATAAAGCCTTCCGTGCCTGCTCTCTGTCCACTACCCCCTCCCTTCTCCCCCTCCCTCATCGTCAGTTACCGGGCTACAGCTTGTTCTCTTTCCTTCTATGCTCCTCCACCCCCTGCTCTTTGCTCTCACTACCCCCTCCCTTCTACTACCCCCTCCCTTCTCCCTCTCCCTCCTCGTCAGTTACCGGGCTACAGCTTGTTTAAACTTTCAGCGCGAGGCTAAAAAAAGTATGGACACGTCGTATACCTCGGATCCCGACCACTATCAGAGACGTGCTACACTTTGCAGGTTTCTTCTATGGCGATGCGCTTTTGACGTGTTTCTATTAAAAAAGGCTTCGTTTTCTACCATACGGGAGTTAAAATCCCATTGCTGTGGGCGGTCTGCGTGCTCTTTTGCCATAAGTACGCCTTATGGCGGGGTTGGAACCGTGTAGGGAGACTTCATGCACATGCTATTTTATGCGGCCCTTCCCAATACCATCCCATTTCTATGTGACATTGTTATCTCCCTTACCATGATGCTACGTTCCACCAGCGACCACTGTCTGCAGTCAGACTACATCTCTCAGCAGCCGCGCGCGCTAGATGGATACTGTGTTTCTTTCTTCCGTCTCTCTGCCCCTCCAGCACCCCGACCCCTTTCTTCCTCCCGGTCAGCCTCCACACCCCTCCCCCCATCTTTATCTCTCCTGGCTCTCTGTTCTCATTCCTCCAACCTTGTGCCCCTGTCTCCCACACTCCTTCACTGTACTCCATCTTTCTGCCTCTCCTGTTCTTGCCCCCCATTCTCTTTCCCTCTCGCCCTCCTGCCTGTCTTCCCTCTCTACCTTCCTCTAACCGACTCTCTCACCCTTTTGGTGAGCTTCCTCCCTTTCTCTGTTTTTTCTGTTTTTCCCTCACTCGCTCACCCTCCTTCCAAGTCCATGCGCCTCCCTGTCCTTCCTCCCTTTCTCCTGCTTCTCTCACCCCATCGTTTCTCCGCCCCCCCGCCTCCCCGTGCTGCTTTTTATTCGCTGGCTCGTCTTTACAAGGTGCCCTTCAATTCATTCTCTTATAATGCTCCTCCCTTTCTCTTATCAATTTTAATCTCTATTCAGCTGATTCAATAGCACTGTACTTTAGCAACATGACAAGTTAAACACCCTCTTCTGAAGCAAATGCATACATTACACCAACGACACCCCTTCCTATAGTTGAACCGTTTTACAGCTCTTTGAAATGTTGCCTGAATGAGGCAGCGGCAGCATGATTACACGACCTGTCTGTTTTTCCCTTTAATGTATTTCATTCGTTTTTATTTTCATGTTTACATTCCAGATTTAGTCATTACAAAACACGCCATATTGTATGTGAAGTTGTGGGGGTTATTGTGTCATCTGCTTCAACAAGTTCAGCAAAGCCATTAGGTTTCTCGTTTTGTTAAGGGAAATGTTTGATCATACTTTGGAGAGGTTGTGTGTCTTCCTACCTCCTCTTTTCCCTGCCTCTCCTTTATCCTCCTTCCTCTCATATTGTCTCTTTCTCTCACAGTGTCTCTCTCTCCGCCTGTGTTTCTTCCGTCTCTCTGCCCCTCCAGCGCTCCCACCCCTTTCTTCCTCCCGGTCAGCCTCCGCCCCCCTCCCCCCATCTTTATCTCTCCTGGCTTTCTGTTCTCATTCCTCCAACCTTGTGTCCCTGTCTCCCACACTCCTTCACTCTACTCTATCTTTCTGCCTCTCCTGTGCTTGCCCCCCCATTCTGTTTCCCTCTCGCCCTCCTGCCTGTCTTCCTTCTCTACCTTCCTCTAACCGACTCTCTCACCCTTTTGGTGAGCTTCCTCCCTTTCTCTGTCTTTTCTGTTTTTACCTCACTCGCTCACCCTTATTGCCTTTGGTTCTCCACTCCTCTCCCTCTCGTCACTAATTTCTGTCCCTCCCCTCCTTTCTGTCTCACTTTTCTCTGTTTCTTTTTTCCTTTTCTCATCTCCTTTCTTCTTTCTCTTCTTCCTTTCTTTAAGAGCATTTAAGTTACTATTAGGCTGTAGCTCTGGATGGATTTCATTGGTTAGATGTAGCTCTTAGTGGATCTCGTATGCGTTTTAAGACCCTTGTAGACCACTGCGCAGGCCGAGGAATATTCTACTGTGCTACACATTGCCAAATACATCAGCGATAAAGCAGATGACCCCGGCCTTCTTTCCTCGCTCACAGCATCCAGACCGTCCTATAGTACCCTCCCTCCAATTGAGACCAGGGTGTGCTAACTCTCAGTTCAACAAGTAAGCCCCATCTGTGCACCACAGCACACTCAGAAAACTGTCTGGAATGTTTTTTAATGACAGTTTGTCTCCTGGAGCTGTGCTGCAACTTGTATATTGTGTGGTGTCCCCTCTGTGCACAGGACAGGAATATGATACGAGTGTCATTTTAGTATTGTGTTATTATAAAAATCTCAATAAAGAGCAATTTAAACAAAAGTCGCTCTCTGTGGTAGCTGCTCATATGGTACAGTCTTCTGTTAGATTCATCTGATGTAACAGAGACGTCATTATATGTGATGAGTTGTGTGGACAGTTGCTGAAGGAAGGCTGGAGTGAGGAAGCGGGCAGTTGATGGCTGACGAAATATACTATTCTACCTGAAATAAAGACACACTCTTTATCTACAGATGGCTGATCCATGTTTACTGCACTGGTAGCGAGCTTAAGGACAAAGACCTGGTGTGTTCCTGGCTTACGGGTCCCTTGTCATCCCACATTTCTCAACCTCTCTATTCACCTCTTTCTCTACCTCACCTACATCTTGCTCTATCATCTATTTCCCTGTCTTGCTAACCCTTCTTTACTTCTCTACTTTCTGTCTGCCTCCCATTAACTTACTCTTAGCTCCTGTTTGTTTTGCCTCTCTACCTCCCACCTCTACTCACATTTCCCTCCTTCATCTCTCCCTCTTCCTCTCTTGTTGTAAGTTAACTCTCTTTACCTGACCAGAGACTAAATCCCTGCCCTTCTCTCTAACTTACTTCTCTACATACCACACTCTGTGACTAGCTGTCACTTCTCTATACCACCCAATACATTTCTTTCTCTGTCGCACCTTTCTGTCCCATGTCTCATTCCTTTACCTAAACACTCCCTTTTTACCTGTCTATTTATACATGGCTACGTACCTACCACACTATTGTTCCACCTTTAAACTCGATCTGTACGTCACACCTCTCTTTCAATAAACCTCAGTGCCCCACAGCACTTACCTCTCATGACCTCAACTTGCCACCTCTCTCCGATCCTACCTCTAGATCTCTAGCTCTCTGCCCCTCTCCTCTCCTCAAGTGCCTCTCTCTCTCTCTACACTTTCTCTTCTTTCTGCATCTTGCTGCTCTGTTTGCATCTCATCCCCCTTCATTTCTCTTCCATTTACTTCATCTCCCTCTTAATTTCATCTCTCTTTATCTTACCCTTTCTATCATTTTTGCCATCTTTACCTTACCTTTCTCTACCTCTCGCATGCCTCTTTCTACCTCACCATTCTCTCTTTCATTTCTCTCTTTGCCTCACAACTCACTGCCAAATCTCTCTCTTCCCCACTTCTCATACACTATCTAGCCTCTCAATTTACCTCGCCTATTGGCCTTCTATGTCTGTCTTTTTATTGATGTTCTCTTTCCCTCACCTTTCCCATTATTTTATTTATTTTCCTCTACAATGCACTCTCTACCTCTTCCACTCCATCTAGCACTCCCTTTGCTTTCATCTCTCTTTCTATCTCCATCACTGTTTCCGTTCACTCTCTCTGCTTCCAATGTCTCGCTCGTTTAATACATCTGTCTTACCTCTGTCTCTCTCTCCCTATTTCACCATTCTCTACTTCTCCCTCGCCCTTCCTCTGTATTAGCCTCATCTCTCTACCTCATCTGCACCTCTTTTCTCTCTACTTCTCATATCTTTCTATTTTTCATCCCACCGGCTCTACCTGCCTCTCTGCCTCGCTACTTTGTTTACCTGACCTGTCATTCTGTGCTTCACCTTTCTATTCGTGCTATCTCATTATAACTCGCCTCTCTTCCTATCTTATTTCTCTCTAGACCTTGCCCCTCGGGTTGGCACCTTTCTTACCAGCCTACATTTAAAACTGCATGCCAGGCTTCTAAAAACAAGCATTGGCATAGCCAATAGGTCTCGCCTTTGGGGCCTTATAAGTTTTTAGCCATGCAACAGTTGATGTTATTGCACCAAGGATATTGTGCTGCATAACTAAATACTTATAAGGTCACAAAAGCGAGACCTATTGGCTATGCCAATGCTTGTTGTTATAGATGTGCACCCAGATGGCACATGCCATGGCTAGTGGTGCACGGTGGGGTGACATGTTGCAAATAAACAGGCTCTTGTGACAAGAGTGTGTTTACAAATACCTGTTTGTTCAACATGGGCATCCTCTTCCATACGCCATTGCTGTTTCAGGAGAAATTCGACTGTCTGTTGAATTTAGGAGGAGCAACTACTCTAGCCTCATCAGACGTAGGTGGCAAAAGACCACTCCAGAAAAGTATAAAACACGCTCAAACAGAGTTCCAAAATAAGCAACAGAAACTATTGCCACACATTCATTTTCAGAAGTTGTGCTGCACTTTCAAAGTGATACCAAAGGGGATGATGGACGGAGCGCTTGAGCTAATCAAACACTCACCCCCAGTCAACCGATCTGGGTTTAATCCATCATCATTCTTTAGCTCACTCCACCACCCCAGTTCAGACATGGCCATATGCAAATCAGTCTGACCCTGTGCCTCATGGGAACAGTCCAGCCCGAACTGCCAAGCCATGTCTTCCCTGGACCGGAAACAAGCATCCTGGGACCGGTTTCTGGCTATTCAGCCGTCATCAGCCAGGCTAGCTTGAATCCAGTGGCAAAGTGAGCAAGGGACCCACGTCTGGGCATACCCTGCCAACTTAGAGCAAACAAGCGATACCAAAGGGGATGATGGACGGAGCGCTTGAGCTAATCAAACACTCACCCCAGTCAACTGATCAGGGTTTAATCCATCATCATTCTTTAGCTCACTCCACCACCCCAGTTCAGACATGGTCATATGCAAATCAGTCTGACCCTGTGCCTCATGGGAACAGTCCAGCCCGAACTGCCAAGCCATGTCTTCCCTGGACCGGAAACAAGCATCCTGGGACCGGTTTCTGGCTATTCAGCCGTCATCAGCCAGGCTAGCTTGAATCCAGTGGCAAAGTGAGCAAGGGACCCACGTCTGGGCATACCCTGCCAACTTAGAGGCGAACAAGCGATACCAAAGGGGATGATGGATGGAGCGCTTGAGCTAATCAAACACTCACCCCCAGTCAACTGATCTGGGTTTAATCCTTCATCATTCTTTAGCTCACTCCACCACCCCAGTTCAGACATGGCCATGCAAATCAGTCTGACCCTGTGCCTCATGGGAACAGTCCAGCCCGAACTGCCAAGCCATGTCTTCCCTGGACCGGAAACAAGCATCCTGGGACCGGTTTCGGGCTAACAGCCCTCATCAGTCAGGCTAGCTTGAATCCAGTGGCAAAGTGAGCAAGGGACCCACGTCTGGGCATACCCTGCCAACTTAGGGCCACTGGATTCAAGATAGCCTGGCTGATGAGGGTTATGAACCCGAAACCGGTCCCAGGATGCTTGTTTCCGGTCCAGGGAAGACATGGCTTGGCAGTTCGGGCTGGACTGTTCCCATGAGGCACAGGGACAGACTGATTTGCATATGTCCATGTCTGAACTGGGGTGGTTGAGTGAGCTAAAGAATGATGATGGATTAAACCCAGATCAGTTGACTGGGGGTGAGTGCTTGATTTGCTCTAACGCTCCGTCCATCATCCCCTTTGGTATCGCTTTTTTCGCCCTAAGTTGGCAGGGTATGCCCAGACGTGGGTCCCTTGCTCACTTTGCCACTGGATTCAAGATAGCCTGGCTGATGAGGGTTATGAACCCGAAACCGGTCCCAGGATGCTTGTTTCCGGTCCAGGGAAGACATGGCTTGGCAGTTCGGGCTGGACTGTTCCCATGAGGCACAGGGTCAGACTGATTTGCATATGGCCATGTCTGAACTGGGGTGGTGGAGTGAGCTAAAGAATGATGATGGATTAAACCCAGATCAGTTGACTGGGGGTGAGTGTTTGATTTGCTCTAACGCTCCGTCCATCATCCCCTTTGGTATCGCACTTTCAAAGTGATGCCTGGCAATTTCGAAAGAAGCTGTGACAATACAATTCCTGACAAGAGCAAAATAAATTTCTGCTCAGGTTGTACATCACTTATTACAGTCAAAATATTATCCCGCACAAATATTGTATCCAGTACATTCTGTGCCATCATGACATCTTCAAGTATGTATATACTAACAATTGTTAACTCCACATCTACTTACCTAAACTTATCTTGGGATGTAGTGGTAAAGCGATAAAGTAATGCAATATTTTGTAGATCAGTACTTCAGCCGAGCAGTAGGACACCCGTTGTGATCAGATTAAGTATGTGGGTCTCGGCAACTCTGGAGAGTCCACTGGGCAAATGCTACTTTTGGAAAGCAGAAAGTGCAGTCACAATTGCACATGGCGGCTCTTGTGGAAACTCATTGTGGACACGTTGAGGCAAACCCAGCACAACTTGAGATTGGTACCCAAGTTATGAACTGCGCTACGCCTGGAAGTCCGCCAAATTCTCTTGCTTTCTTTAGCAAAGGCCCAGGAGACACACTGAATCATCTCAAGACCAAGGTGAGGACATTTCAATTGAATGTGGTGGAACCAGAATCAATCTATTAACTATCAGGATTTGGCAGAAGAAGACTTCTAAAACCTGAAAACCTTTTAATTCCGAGTCTTTTAGTAAGACCAAATAAGTCATCTCTTCTTATGACATATAGGGAAAAACTAAATATTACAACAACATACTTACGGGTGGACAAGGGCAAACAGAAAACAACATGTAATGAAACAATATTGAGAACACCCGCACATGTTATCCTCTCCTTCAGATGGCAGAGTTTTGACCCAAATGTACCCGCTCAGAAAGGACCCAAGCCAATATATTTATGCATTGATTGGTTCTGCCCATGCAAAAGCCAGATAGTTCTGGTTTGGCACCGATTTTGGCAGAAAATTCAAGATGTTTCAAAGTCTGCCTAACGTTTGAGTCTTCACCAAAAAAAGCTGCAAAGTTTAAAAGAAATTATTTGCAACGTGAAATAGCCTGGTTCGTAAATTGTGTAATGAAATGATGTCTTGCCTGCATATTACAGAATTACACACGAAAGGTATGTAAACTATTACTCAGAACCAGAAAAACTTATTTTTACTCTATTATCGGATCATATTATATTTGCAGTAAACATATTTAAAATAATTTATTTGGACTGTGAAATGTAATGTTCTACAATGTATGTACCCCATTTGAAACACTTATCAAATACGTGCTCTACTAGTCAGACTAATGCTGTTTATTCTTTCACAATACGTTAATAACTATGATTCTCCACTGTAATAATTGTAATTTAGCGGTTTTAATCAATGATTCTTCGAACAGAACACAATGCACATGGAAAAGCATTCGAGTGGGGCAGAAGCGGAATAATATATGTCTGCATTAAAGTGAAGATGTTGATTCAAGAAGAAATGACAAAAGGTGAATTTTGAACTTTTTTCTAATTGTGGAGATAACTGCTTAACAACCTTCAGCAATACAAGTCTGTAGTGGCGTTTCAACAAGTCTTACTTAATAAAAGAATGGTATGCCTTTGCTCCTGATTGGATGAGTAATAGGTATACAGAAGACTAAGGTAACAGGGGAGCCTTATGTCTATCTATTACTGTATCTTAGTTTTAAGAGGGGCGGGAAAGCCTGTGACGTCAGAGTACTTCACAATAAACCATTTGGGGTGTCAAGATACTTCTTACACACAGTAACATAGATATAAGAAAAATTCCTAAAAATACAGGAGCAATGTCTTACTAATAATCGTTATCCTTAATCTGAGCATACCATGACAAATTAAAATAAGACAAAAAAAGTAAATGTGAGGCACATGATTGGATTTGGGGAACTAGCAATTGGATGCTACCTGTCTTGTGATCCTAACGGATTCAATAGATTGAAGGGACTAGACCACTGCTATTGAAGGACTGTTTTTAAAATAAATAGGGCCACAACAAGGGTAACAAACTATCAGCATTTCTCATGGATCTGGGCTCATCTTTCAATTCAATGGCACACAATGTACTAGTGTTATCATGAATGGAAGTTACTCCTGCTGTCTTTTAGAGTCACGTGGTTGCAGAAAAAGTTCCAAATTCTGGATGAAGCACCAAACCCAGAGTAGACTCCATTGATGGATTTATTCTACCATATTGTCTCTGTGGTGGAATAAATATCATGGCCAAGATTTATTATGATTTTTCCTCGGGGTTGTGTCACTTTTGTGGCACAGTCAATGTAGTATCAACATAGAGAAGGGGCACTAGGACCTTGACAAGAGATGATCAGCAGCCAGATGGTCATCCCTGTGAGGGGGGGCCAGAGGAGGATGATGAGGTCTAAAGGGAACAAGGGTCAGGTCACAAAGATGGGCGATATGGTGTAAGAACACTGCTCGCAAATAAAAAATCAGCCTCTTACCATTTGGGTGCTGCGTTCTCTGTCCAGAGACCCAACATCTGGTGATGAGGTACGGAGACAGCGGAGCCTACCAACAAAGTAAGCGAAGTGCTGCACTGCCTAATAAAACTGTAAGCGTGTGCTACTTCCTAACAGAGCCCCCTTGCAGTCTTAGTGAGTGGTGAAGTCTTGCAAGACGCAGGACTTCGAACGGCCATCTTAGAGCAGGCAGCTCCATAGTAATCAATAAGATGGCCAGTTTGATGGGTCAGGCAGCCCCAGGAGACTGACACAATCCCATCTTGAGGTCAGGCAACCTCTTTGAAAACAAAGGGGTGGCCATTTTAAAAGGTCAGGACGGCCCTGGAAGCCAACAGGACGACATTTCGAGGCCAGTTGACCTAATTGGAAATAAAGGGATGGCCATTTGGAAAGGTCAGACACCCATGGAAAGTGCGAAAAAGTGAAAAAAATATTCAAATAGAAGGCAAGGTACAAAAAAATTACTAGGAGACGTGTCAAAAAAAAATAAATATGTCAACGGTCACCAGCTCACCACAGAACACAGAGCAAACACCCAAGCTGCATAAAGCCTCATAGTTACATCCACCAGATCATCTACTGCTCAGCACGGGCAGTAGTATGGGAACACGCTGGCTAGAACGGTTGGATGATTTTGAAGACTTTATGAAGGGGTCAAGAGAAACAGATGAAGGCAAATAGCACTAAAGATTCTAGTAGACAAAGACACCAGTTGATTAATTAAGGAACTGCCACCAGAGTCATTGATGACCTACCAACAAGTACAGGAAGCACTCAACAAGAAATCCCTACCAAAGTGACACAATACAAAGTTCAAATCTTTATTTCGGCTCAATAGACATAAAAGCACATATAAAACATCCCATCAATGCATAAGAAAAAATATATATACAATCATGGGATAATGATAAAAACCATAAAATGCATCTCTACACAATTGCATTTCATTAAAAACAGTTATAAACTTATACTAAATTCATGACAGACCTATAAGAATCTTAAAAAGATGTCCTTGCTCAATAAGGTGTTGGAATCAGTGGCAGTGCGATAATACAGGGTACAATATTGGTTATGCACCACTACCTTATTTTCTTATAGAGATACAGAATTTCAGTCTGACTCTTCGCATCAATGTCAGAAACCAGGAGACTACAAAGACAATGAATTGTTTTGTATCTGATTTGATCATTCTTAATGCCTCTTTATACTCCATAATACCCAATTTACGGCATAATGGTATTATCCATTTCTTCCTACTTCTCAAATAGGCTGGGCAGAAAAATATGGCATGCTCAAGCATTTCTTTGGTTTCTCTGCAAGAGGGGCATTACCAATCTACCACCCTAGGATCTCAAGCCCATTTAGCAGTAAAGAAGTAGAGCTGCAATGTCACGTAGTGAAATTGCAGAAAAACCTCCTGGCAACTACAGGTTCAATCTCATCCAGGAAGGGTTCTGCGACAAAATTGTCCTTCAGTGTGAGAAAGGCATCAGTTAAAGTACCAAAATTAGACTACCCATATACAATTCCCTTTTTGTGCTGCCAGTAGTTAGGCCTGATGGATAGCTTGGAGATCAGACTGGCCTCCTCTGCTGTAGTCCATAGTCTCTCACTCCCAATCTTTGCAAATGTAATTTTTACATACCTAATCCAGGGTATATTACATGACTCTGGAATGCGTAGAATTTTTTCTAGGCCCTGACAGTAAAAGAAAGTTCGGGGGTGGCCCAAATTCTTCTCCAGTATAAGATAGGACTCACTCCTATATTATCAGAGATTGATCTAAGCCCTAGATCTAGTTTAAGAAGGAGTAGGGGGTGCTAATTTATGAGACCAGTCAATTGGCACATAATTGGGTTTCAACTGCTACTAAGGCAGTCATATCTCTGTGGCCTCACAGCTCTGTGCCATAAAGGGCTGCTCCTAAGGCCCGATGATAGTAGATTTGAATTGCCGGAGAAATGGGACAGAATTGTGTGCCTTGATGCATTTTTGCTGTTCCCATGGTTAGTTGTTCCATTTTGAGCCTACGCTAGGCTATGTAAGGGTGCCATTCAAGCTGTTCTGTTAATGTAATCCCTAGGTAGTCAAAGGTATGCACTTGCTCCAGTGGGATCCCCTGTAATGTAGGTTTAGATCTAATAGAATGGCAGGGACTAAGGACCATATACCTGGTTTTTCCCAAATTGATTTCCAAACCCCTCTGATTACAGAAACATTCAAATAGATCTAATTATTTTTGAAGCCCCATAGGTGATGTGGAAAGCAATAACGTATCATCTGCAAACATGAGGGCGGGAACCCTGATGTTTGCCAAGCCCAGTGCATCATTCTCACATTGTTCCAAATTAGCTACTAAATCATTAATATACAATGTGAAGGCGAGAACACAGCCCTTTCTTACCCCTCTATTGACAGGGAATGGATCGGACAGTTCACCCAGTTGGCTGCATCCAATGTGTGCATAATTATTAACATGCAATCTGATGATAATATCCAGTAGGTACTTGAGGATCCCCATTTCAGCTAGTACCTGCCAGAGAGAAGATCTTGGCACTAAGTCAAATGCAGACCGCAGATCTACAAATACCACATCGAGGCGACCACCACCTAAGGAGAATGTTTTCGAAAATAGTAGCTGGAGTCGAAACACCTGATCAATGGTGCTAGTACGTTCACGGAAACCAGCTTGCAAGGGAGCCAAAATCACATTTGAGATTAACCATTCCTGTAGTCTATCCAGAATTATCCTACTGAACAGCTTTTGAGAGCTATCTGTGAGATTTCTAGATCTGTAATTGGTCGGAAGGGCTCATGATCCCTTTTTAGGTCTCGCCTGGCGTTGCAGCGCGCATGCGCTGTTCGCTCTGCGAAGGCTTCTTGGAATCAATACGGTTTCAGAAGTTGACTTTCGGCTCCGCCCGTTATTTCCATTGGTGTGCGTCATTTGGCGTCACTAATTATGCTAAACGGGGTGTAATGATTGTCCCGGAGGCTTTTTAGTCCCTCCTGGTTACCACCCTGTCAACTTTTGGCCCCGCCCACCTGGACTGGATCTTTTACTGGCGGCGTGACACGGTGGGTTTTATAATTACTGTCGGCACTTTTTTCTTACCATTACTTGCGTGTGGGCTGTGCGTAACGTCTCATGATGAACCAGGCTGCATGCATTGATCGCGCTTACCATTACTTGCGTGTGGGCTGTGCGTATCGTCTCATGATGAACCAGGCTGCATGCATTGATCAGCGCTGCTGCTGGCGGGGCACTGGCCTGTGTTGCCCTGCCCCTGTATCGATCACCTCACCTCGGTCATGGCCGATACCGGCAGCACATGAGCCTCCATCAGGAGACGCCTTCCTCCTGGGTCGGGATTCCCCAGTGTGTGAATGTCTGCTGCGTCATGGAAGGGCCGGCCCGGCCAGAGCAGAAGAGGAGGAGCGGAGACTCCCCTGGGTCAGCCAGGAGGGAGCACCGCGAGCGACGGGAGAGTCGGCTGCCGGAGAGCACAGGCGAGAGTCTGGAGGCACTGAGACTGGAGAGCAGATGGCTTGGGGAGCACGGGCAGCTGAGGCAGCAGCCACTGCGTCCCTTCACCCCACTCGAGGCATCTGTGAGTGCTGGCTCCTTCCCTTCTAATGTCCTGGGTGTACTGCAGACAGAGGAAGCGTCATCATACTTTGTCTATTCTAACTGATCCTATTGGGGCTAGGTAGTGCAAGGGACACGTTATGTGGTAATTTAGGTTCTATCAGCCTAGTTGGAAAGCATCTGCATAGTTTGCTGGAAACAATTGTTTACTTAACTTTTAATAACTCACAAAGTTAGCCCGCTACTGAACGGAGTAAAGTATCTTGCTCAGGATCACACAGTGTGGTCACTGGTCACAGAGACAAGCTGGGATTGCTCGTCAATTTCGCCACTGCTAGACCTAATTCACCCACCCAGGCATCTGACGGACACACGGTGTCTAGCATGAAAACAAGAGGTTGTATTTAAACTTTGGGAATTTAAGTATGTGCATCGGGTCTCCGTACTCTGGCTGCTCCCTTACCCCACTGTACGAACACACATGCCACAGAGCGGACACTCGTTGTAGAAGCACAGGGGCACACTGATCATGAACAGTGACCATCAGATACCCCCGTCTTTGGTCAAGCTGTTAGAGGGAAGTACTAGAGAGAGCTGGCAGGAACATGACTGAGTGCGTGGCCAGGAGAGGGGGCCGTTCCTTCTCAATCCTGTGGGACTAGAAACCCTCTCGTGCAGGCTGCAGCCTCGAACATGGCACTGAGAGGTCTCCCCGTGCCTGGGCATGCTGTGTTCAGCCTGTCCATGGGAAGTAGCCCAGACACAGGGAACACCAAGAGGCTGGCAGTGTCCCGTTACAGCACCTGGATCAGGCTGTGAGCCCAAGCTCCGGCAGGGATTTCACCCGTGACTCATGACTGATCTGGAGGGGCATCCGCCCAGCTGCCCTATAGTGTGAATGCTGTAGTATGTAGGGCGCTGTTGTGATCAGTAAACCCGGCTGCTGCTCCAGCTGGTGACAACATCCGGCTGTGCCCTGGGGCCATGAACTCAGGGCGTAACAAACACCCCCGCAGCCCCCGTGGTGCGGGGGGCCCCCAGTCTTCAGTAGGTGAAGGGGGCCCCTCAGCTCTTCGGTAGAGAGCTGTGAGAGGTTTGCTCTTAAGCAGCTGCAGTCTGCAGCCTGCTCTGAGCTCCTCGCGCTGAGTTGACCCAGGACTGAAGAGAAACAAAATAACAAGTTACATTGTTTCTCTTCAGTCAGAGCCAGGAGCCAGGCCCGGAAAAGGGATGGGGTGGGGGCCCCAGAGAGAGTATTCCCCACAGGGCACACAGCCTCTGAGAAGGGACGAGGCAGCCAGGACAGAGCTGACAGGGGCAGGAGAAGGTCAGGATTGCAGCTCCAGGAACAGGATCTGCTGGGACCCATTAGAAGGTAAACAAGCATTTGCAATATATGGTTTTGCAATATATGCATTTGCCTATATGCAAGTCATATATGGTTTGGATTGGAATTGTTAGTTGTGGAATTGTGTTGTGTGGATTGGATCTGTGTAGTGAAATAATGTGGCATGGTTTGCAGTGTAATTATGTGGATAGTAATTGTGTGGTATTGAGTGTACTGGAATTATGTGGAGTGGGATTGTGTGTCTTGGAGTGAGATTATCTGGAATGGTATTTTGTGTTGTGGAGTGGTATGTAGTGGAGTTTACTTATGTGGTGTGCTGTTAAATATTGTAGCATGATGTGGAATTGTGTGCTGTAGATTGGATGTATGTGGTGTGTTGTGTAATTGTGTTGTTGGTTTGAATTATGTAGCTTGTTGTTGAATTATGTGGTGTGGAATGGAAATGTGTAGAGTTGAATTTGTGTGACGTGGTAGTGTGCACTGTTGAGTGAAAATTGTGTTGAGTGGTATTATGAGGCATGGTGTGAAGTGTAGTTATGTGGAATGTTGCTATGTGGCATAGACTGGATTTATGTGGAGTGTATTTATGCAATATGGAGTAGAGCATAATTATGTGGAGGTAAATTATGTGGTGCTGAGTGGTATTATGTGGAGTGTAATTATGTTGTGTGATGAATTGTGTGGGGATGAATTGTGGAATTGTGTGACGTGTGGAATTATGTGGCATGGTGTGGTGTATAATTGTGCGGAGTGGAATTATGCAGCATGTTGCAGAGTTGTATTTTGTGGAGGGTAATTATGTGTTTTGGAGTTGAGTGTAAATATGTTGTGTGAAGTATAATTATATAAGTTGAAGTGGAACTATGTGTAGTTGAATTGTGTTGTGTGGAGTGTAATTATGTGGTTTGGAGTGGTATTAAGTTGTGTGGAACTTTATAATGTGATGTGGAATTATGTGGTATGGAGTGAAGTGGAAATATGTGTTTTTTAATTTTTAGGATTGTAATTATGTGGTATGGAATGTTGTAGGGTTAAATTATTTATAGTTGAATTGTGTGGCATGGAATTATGAGATGTTCAAATGTGCTGTGTGTGGTAGAATTAGCATAGCTGCCAAGGTTTCAGATTGCTATGTGTGACATTTTCATAATTTCAGTGTAATTATGAGTGACATTTCAACGACTATGAGTGACACTTTCTCGTGAGCAAAATCAAGCAATGAAGAGGAGGGAAACATATAAATATCAGAAATTACACCCATTTGAGCAACTAGAAACTCTAAGAAAGTCACTGAACTAAAGTGCGCTAACAGCATGCTATGGAAAACTGAGCAGAGTCAGACTGCGTGAATGCCACCCATTATTACAGTTAAATTATGAAAACGTCACACTTACCAATCTGAAACCTTGGCATCTATGAGTGAATCAGTGTGAAAATGTGCTCTAATTGAGGTGTATTCCTCTGCACCCTCATGGTGACCAGCCTGCCAAGTGTCTTTGCAAATTTGCAAGCGCCAAGCAGTTTTCCATCAGCTACATGTTAATGTAACTCTACAAAATAAATACATAGGATGTTCTCTGCAGAAATCAGAGGTTTGCATGCGCCAGGATACACTTACTCCAGCACTTTAAAAGTGGCAGTTCATTCAAGGTCCAATCAGGCCTCCCATAATGTCTGGTTACTCTGCGTAGAAATGCTGCAAAGTTTTTTTTAAATGCTAATCTGTGGTCAGATTAAACCTTCCAAAAGGAGCTGCTTTCATCTATGAGTAATCAGTCCGTTTCTGGGATGCTAAAATCACGGGAAGACCCAGTGACCTACCCTCTAATGCTTCCTCAGTGATCTTCTGTCTGAGGTAGGGTGCAACTGGGATCTAACGTGTTTTAGGACTATGTGGTCTAGACTGCCCTGGGCTGAAGTGTTTCGTCCATTTAGCCAGGAGTGTGAGAGGAGGGGAGATCCGAGCCTGAAGCAGTATGTGCAGTGGTGCCTCTGATGCTCCCAGACTAGAGTTAGGCCACAGCTCCCTGCGCCACGGTAGGCACCTAGACCCTCGGCGCAATCAGCTCGTCTGGTGAGCAAGGTCTGTAGGTGCATTAATACAACACCTGCTGGACGGAGGGGGACCTGAGGCCTCTTCTGTGTGTGTGTAAATTGGGCCTCACGGGCCTGGGACCAGCAGGCAGAGGCCCGAACTTGAGAGGCTGGATGAGGCAATATAGTAGACTGTTAGAGCATGCCTCTCGATGGTCTCTAGTCAAAAGAGGAGCATTGAGGACCATGGGAGGGCCAACAGGCGTTGGATGGCTGCGAGGTGACTGACCACAGTAATAGGTGGAACTACGAGAGATGACTGGAGGCGCTAACCCTCTGAGGAGCAATAATTCATGGCAGTAAGGGGAGGGGAGGTTATGTCTATGCACTCCGAGAGTGTATTGTGCGGTATCAATACAATGTGACCTGGGTACAGTAACGCTTTCGGAAACCATTGTCACGCATTTAGCAATTACTCAATGTAACATCCCTAATCAGTGCCGCTATATATCTATCTTGCATCTGAAGAAATCAACGCTCTGACACAGGTAAGAGTTACCAATACACCTAGGTCACAGGAGTTACGAGACCTTCACAATTAACGTTTTTGTTTTTCATTCCGGTATGGCTGCCGCTGAAAGTAGCTTTTACTGCCATGTGAAAGTTTCGAAGAAAACAAGTAGGAATCAGCCTGGAAACAGCCTCCCGTATGTTATTCCTTTAATACTTACTCATCGTTATTTCCGGTCCCCCAACATCAAAACAGCAATGAAATTGGGCACTTCAGCGCTGTGGTGTCATCGTGTTGGAATCTTAGATCCCGGCTCCTCCATGCAGAGCGGCCGTTTTTGCACATCGCTCCCCGCAGGGAGGCGGAGGTTATTCCGGGTCACAACATCACCCACTCCAGAGCTCTGGTGCCCTTCTCAAGCCCCTAGCTCCCGTCAGGAACCAGTTCTTGCAAATGTCGCACTCTAAGCGGCTGACATCGTAGGGCTGCCGGTGCATGGCACGCGCGCGCCTGCAACAAATCCTCTCGAGACCTAACTTTATGGACTCACTATGGAAACACGGCAAAATGTTGTGGGCATAGAAAAGGGACATTCATTACAGGACTACCACACAGGCAGCTGTACTGCATAACGAAATTTACTGCATCGCGTTTAGGAGACAGGGGAAGCACCAGAAAACAGACGGCGGCCACATGGAAATAATACTACACCAGCATTGATTGGCAGCACTGGTACCCGAGGAGGCGCAATGCCCGTTATGCGTGATTTTGCATTTCAGTGCGGTGATGCGGATCACCACACTGAAATGCGTTAGTCTAACGCCAGATGCATGGTACTTGGCAGGGCTGAATTAGGTGGTGTGGATTTGGACAAGCTGTGCACGCTAAGGCTTTTATGTCATGGGGTATAAAGTGGAGGTTTGTCTATTTTTCTTTGTAAAAATAATATGGGCTGTTTCTTTACCTTCCGGTACATTTCTGAACAATTTGTTAAGCTAAATTGTATTGTTGCATTGTGTGCGCATGCAGGAAAGAACGAGTGTCTGGCAGACATGCAAAAAATCATCCTACGTCTCAGTATTAACTTCCACACTTCTAAGCCGTAATTCCAATCCTAGAATGAGTTACCTGTTTGCTTTAAAACGACAGTTAGTAAAACAAGAAAGTGCTTTGCGAGCCTGTATAAGCAGCAAAGGTTTTAAAGGGACTTGTTTTCGTGCAAGGTATTGCTTTTCCCAGTTCACGGAAGGGATAAAAAACATCTCCAGATAATAATAGGGTTGACAGGATGGTGCGATAGCAGAATATTGATACTTGTGGATCTGGTGAGGACTGCGGGCAGCAAGTGCTTGATACGCTATTTGCATAAGAAAATACTATATATTTTTTTTGTTATCCTCCATTAGTTATTAGTAAGGAAGGGGAAAGAGAAGCGTTCACCGACAGCATTCGGTTAGTCTTAGGGAGACAAAGAATGCTGTGGTCTGTGGTAGACGCCGCCCAGAAGTCATAGGTATATGTATCAGGAGCTGCCATTGAAAGGAAGTGGAAATGCGCTTTAGATGTTGCCGGTATTGATGACTACTGTGTGGTTGCAGACTTCACTGGGCTGAAAGTGGGTGGGGAAATGCTACGTTGTCACTATAGGTTTAATTACACGAATCGCGCATTCTCTCTGGTGTTTGTCCTTGGGGTACTTGCTGACTGGTGCTACACATGGGATCAGGTTTGCCTTTGATAGAAGGTATGGTTTAGTGGGGTACATAGTGTAAATTAATGTTGGTGTGAGGAAACAAAAATAGGGCCCTTTGTACATTTAATATTATTGTGTGCATCATGCAGAGGATGAAAAGTAGCAGGAACAGCTTTGATGCCGTAGAGGCTAGCAGGAAGAACTGTTTTGGGGTGGTCAGTTGAAGAGATTGTTTAACATGTTTTAAACCACCACAGTGGCATTGGGGAGGGCAGCAGCTGAAAGGCTCTGTCTTTACTGGTAGGCAGTGGTTAGATGGGGACCGGCCATCAGTCTTTCTGTCGGTGGTGGACAGGGGAGCAGTGGGCGGCAGTCACGGGTTCACAGTGACATCCGAGGGGTGGTTTCAAAGGCGGGCGGAAAAGCATAACTGCGGGTTTCGTAGGGGTGAGAGTAGAGTTAATGGATGCGTTAGTAGCAGGCACGAAGGCAGTGGTCTGTGTTTGGAGGTGGTCAACTGAGCGGGCTTCGCTTGAAGGTGGGTCATCAAGTAGGAGGATGTGTTTGGTGGGCCGGCTGGAGGCAGTGTTATGTAACTTTGCTGGAGGGCGCAGCAGCAGTATTTACTGATGTATGTAAATCGCCCGATGAAAGGGCGAATGTGACAAATGGAGGAACCAGAATCCTTTTTTTATGGCTGGGGTGTGCCCCTGCAGTATGGCGGGTCGCTGGCCTGAGAGCTCTTGACTGACGCGGAGAATGGGGGGCCCCCTCCATGTACTTTGCAGGGGGGCCCCCTCAAGTTTCGTTACGCCACTGCATGAACTCCGCAGACCTGCTGGAGTTTCCACAGTGTAGTCAATCTGCCTGCTCTGGAATACACCTGCTCTGAGCAGTAGGGATGCTCGTAGAGAGAGGGGACTTCTGTAGTGCTTCACAAACTATGACACTGCCTCTAGGCGCTTGCATACATACCTTCTGTTTCAAAGTGCGTAATACCCATGCATTTGCTCTGAAGTTAAAACAGCATTTCTCAGTAGCGTTCGTTTTTAGGCCTTTTCATCACCTCAGAGGCATGTTATTTGTGTGGGTCAGGGCTCGATGGAGTGTCGGTGACTTTTTATTTATGTCCAGAGGAGCAGTCCCCTTTCACTCGGTGTGCTGCATACATTGTGTTTGGTAATCGGGTGCATCAATGGGCGTGATGCAGTGTGGCCTTACTTTGGTTTCTACCTTTGTGCACGAGACGAGTCACACAAGTCAATTCATTGGTAATTTTCACATTGATGTGACCATATGTTAAATATCAGCTCTGTTGTTTCTACTGTTATTATTGTAGCTTTTCTACTGCTGTTTTACCTCTACTAGTATTCAAACTCCAACCATGTGTACAACCGGTATTAGGGCTTCTGTCATTAGTAGAACACCTGCTGCTGTTCCTATTTCTACTCCTACAAGTATTAATACTACAACTTTTACTATTGTTATACCAATATTACGTGTACTAACCTTGGTATGACCATCTACGATTCTACCAGGAATCGTAGATGGTTACTACTGTTGGTATTCTGGTTACTGTGATTCCTACTATTGCTTCTACTGCTTCCTCTAGTGCGCACAACATAAACAGTTTCTCTAGGAGCAGGTTATAGCAGTTGTTTCAATGAATCTTACAGAGGAAGGTGAAACAACATTAATCCCCAGTATAACTATCAATGTCGACTTAATCATCATGTAAGTGTAAATGAATTGCGTCGTACATTCATGTATAAGAACAAATAGTTTTAGTCACTTGAGCGTCATATTAATTCAGTACTCAAAACACAATGTATTCAGTTGCATCATAGGCCCACATATGTCCAGCAGTAAAACAGTCCAGTAATGCACAATGCTCAAATGTTTATATGCGCTGCTCCGCTGTTGCACATTTTAATGTCTATAATTAGCGATGAGTTGCTTAACTTGTTGGCAGGTTGCCATTTAATTATATTCAGAGCAAGATGTGAAGATGTGGAGTGTGCGTTGACGTTTCGGTCTCTAAGTTAGTGAATATGCAAGGCCATCATCAGGACTGCATGTTTGGGCAAAATGGGTATCTTTTGTATGTATGTATTTATTTATTTACTTATGCTGGAAAGTGCATTGCTAAACACTTATAAGGTCCCAAAGGCCACTGCAAATCAAAACACATAGGTAACAAATACAATTCTAACAACATAAAATCACAACATATCACATACATACACTCAATAATACATAGCTATAATACAATACCATTAGCAAAGCAAATGGCTTTAACTTAAACAAAGGCGAGACCTATTGCATTTCCAATGCTTGTTTAAAATAGGAATTATTCTGCCCCAGCCCAGGTCGAGGGAATGGATGCCCCTTTCATAATAGCGTTAAAAATCAACATAAAGTAGGTTCTCCAAGGATCTATTTCATCTAAAAATAAGTCCCCTGGGACCTTATCGAGCCCTGGTGCTTTACTGGGGATCATTTTCTTAATGGCCTTACTTATTTCAGAGGATGAGATATATGAGGTATCAAGCTGGTCACTCTGCTCACTAGATCCGCTCATTCGATTTGGCATCCCTACCAGTTTACCTCTAAAATGCTGCCTTGGTGCGAATGGCCCTGCCAGATCACTTTGGGGGTCCTTTGGTTCTTCCGGCAGGGAATACAAGCTAGAGAAATGAGCATCCCAATCAATCACTGCAATATTGTTTTCAATAGGGCAGAAATCCTATCTACTTTCTGTGGACACAATATTCCAGAAGGAACAATATTCCCTTCTCCTGGCTGCGACCTATATACCTTCTCATCTCCCTCACTCCCAATCTCTTTTTGCCTCTGTAATACTGTTTTTGTAGACCCCCCGGTAACTTGGTTCTGTGATCTATTTTGCTGCTTTAAGGCACCAGCAAGGGCTAACCTGGCACCTCTAAGTTGTTTATTATACCACGAAGGAGGACTATTACTCCCTACTACCTATTTAGTCTCTACGTAGAAGCGATTCCTTAAAATTAGGAACATCTGGTTGTGAATAGTACAACTCTTGCCCAGGTTCTCCCATTGGCCCAATACGAGATCCAGCAATTGCATGCCCCCAATACCATCAGCTACCAGCTTGTAAATCTCCCCAACTGACTGCTTAGATTGTATCATAACACTCCATTTAACTCTGCACCAGTTATTAGTCATCCTAAGCCTTCTGTCAAATTGTTCAACACAGTTGTTATAACTAGTATGGACTAGTATCCCAAGAGTGATAACAAGAGCACTATGATCACTATCTTGGCGGGGTGTTGCAATCATATGAATCAAATACGGCTACAACCTTACATCCAGCATTATGTAATCAATGAGGCTAGTACTATGCATCCGGTTAAATATAGGGTTTTCATCTCTATCAGACATTCTTCCACTGTTACAGTCTCATAGACGCTGGTTAAGGGTGAATGCATTTATCTGAACTGCCAAGGGAGACCATTTCTTGATAGGAGGAATTGCTAGTCCCGGAATCGACCATATACTATGTTCCTCAGTTGTGACAGCCTCACCGTTTGATTCCAGTGGTTCATACTGACAATTGAAGTCCCCCCCACAATTCTTTTTACTCCAACAGATAGTGCAGTTAGGTGGGAGTTCAAAAGTTCTATGAAAAGAGCCTCAGTTTTGTTTTCCACTGGTCTGAAATACACTTTATATATGTTATAGACTACATTCAATAGAAAGGTCAGGCAGATGCATAGTATATCAGGAGAGCCTTCTTAATCTTCTTGACCGTGCATTTTAGGGTAGTTCAAACCCAGACCATTAGCCCCTCCCCCCCAGATCGCCTGCTCTTCCCAATAGCTACCTGGCTGAAGTTAACAAAGCCTGTCTGATAGAGGGGCTTCAATGACCAGGTCTCTTGGAAAAGACAGAAGTCAGGCTTGTCAATAAATCGGCACCATTCTGGGCAGGTTAATTTGGAGGATAGCCCAGCTATGTTCCATGATACTAACTTAGTGGTGGGGACTAACATTGCTGGTTGCATATGCCCCATTATTACCTAAGGAAGAAGATAACCACTACTCTCTATTACTTCAGGTAACAGGGCGAGGGTGATACTATCCCTGTTTTTTTCTGGGCACTGTAATAGACGCTTGCTTGAGCCATTTGATCAGATGATTCACATTGAGTTTGCTGACCTACCCCTAAAGGAGTTAAACTAGGGCCGTTCGTGCACATAGTGGGCAGAAGGTTGGTGCTAGAAATCCCTAGTTTGGTTGGTCCTTGACTAATAGCAACTTCAAACCTCGTCTGGTACCAATTAATAGGGTCACACCATACTCTAGGACCACAGTGGACAAGAGTATTGTGCTGCCCCCTCTAATAACCCCTTTGATTAGCACCCATATTGCCAATCCAAATTATACTGGCACTAGGGGGGACGGCCTGGATAACATTGAGTCAGTCTACACCCGCTAGAATATCAAATCGATTTGAGATCGGAACTTTAAAAACATCAGCATTGCAAATGGAATGGGGTAAGCAGAATTAAATGGTGGTGGTCACAAGTCCTTTGTGGCTGCCGGTTCGGGGCTGACTGGGATTGAGGACATGGTTTATAAAAATAGCCTAAAGGCAATAGCCCAATGTTACTTCTGGCTACCGGTTTGCTCAAATGGCCAATAGGCAGACTTTGCACCAGTAATGGGGGATCTGAAGTTGTCAATAACACAGTCACCACGTCTATCCACCAGCCCTGACCCAATCCAGCCCACCCTGCGAGTCAATAGAATATTGCTTGCCAAAGAAAAGGGAAAATCCCTGTGCCGTGCAAACTAGTCCAGAGTTTTATTTAAAAGTTCTTTGTGTGACTCCCTCTCATCCATACGCAAAGGGGGGAACTCCAGTTAAAACCACCATGTAGGGACAGGAGGCTGGTGGTAGATTCACCACAGCTTGCCTGCGGCTTCGAAAAGATACGCTAGCCCAAGACTTTTCTAAAGTAAGATCTTTGGAGGAATTAGGCCCCTCGGGGTGATGTAAGATTTCACCAGGTGGAGGAGGGGGAGGCAAGAGGAGCAAATCGGGGCGGATCCACTCAGAATTCTGGATTGTAGAGTCAGGATGGTGACTATTCAATGAAGGCCTCACAGATGTCATGGGCACTGGTGTGCTGGAAAAGTTGCAGTGCCTAGTTACCTTGCCCTGAGTTGCCCTGTTGGCCAAGTGTGGAACTGACGCTGGTGAGACCGGCAGCTGCTTAATAACAGTCAATTCATGCTCAATTGCTTCCAGACAGGAAATAAAGGGAGAAAACTCTGCTAGAAAGTGTTCCGTAACTTCAATAATACAGTCGTCCATTAGTTGTAATATCTAGGGAAGTTTTAGTGCAGGTACTGCCTCCATGCCTTCCTGGGCAAAAATGGCAGCTGCACCTGGCTAGGAGGCGGAAGAGGGGAACAGGTTTGAGTGGCAACCTCCACGGTTTTATTTCAGGCCTCCAGCCTTGGCCGTTTGGCATTCACAGATGGTTGAGGGCTTTCAAAAATGGTAGGCGTAGTATCAAACACAGGCCCACTACTTACAAGAGGCGAAACAGTGGGAGATAGTAAATGGCATGTTAATTGATATAGAAGCTGCATTTGCATCAAAATGCTCCACCTACCTGACAGATGCGTAACAAGGAGAAATATCATTATTTCTCCTTGTAGCTTCCTCTTTCCATGTGTGCTGCATTCTGCAACACACATAGAAAGATGAACATGCCTCTAAGGAGATTTTTGTGCAGGAAGGCATCCTTTCCTGCCCAAAAACAATCCCGCCGGTAACCCAGGAACCATTGCACTATGGAACCCAAAACAAGGTAAAGGTTTACCCAATATTCTGTAGTCTATGATGTACATTAAATTTTGGTACAGTCAAACACTTCACTGTTTCAAATATGTGTTTCTTTGTAAAGTGAGGAACTGGCCTCGATCTTCATCATGGTATGCGACTCTGCTCGAACACTAACCTGGGTGTGCTCTGGCATGTAGGTGCTGGATCTAAACCATATTCTAATAGAGGCATATAGCATGGTGCACACATGGTGTTCTGCCATTTTGTGATTCACATCATAAACATACCCGTGAGTACTTATGAATCATTCTACCCTCACTAAGGGCCACAGAACAAGGAATGTTCTTGAACTTGGATGCCATTTATAATGCCCTAAATCTTCAAATCATACTAAAAACTAGAAGAGGAACCTCCAGTGAGACTACCACCTGATGTTCACATCTGGAAAACAACTGAATAGTGTTCCCTCTGTGGTACTTCGAGGCCTTCCTTCCAGAGGCCATAACACATTTGCAATATTTGTCATTCTTCCTGACTCTTCGGAGTGAGCAGAAACTTTACTTGGTTAAACATCACTCACATTTTCAGTAATGCAATTACGTGACTGCAGCTCTTTCAGAGTGGAATCACAGCTGAGAACTGTGTGCAAACCAGGTACATGCATGCATGGTTGTCCAAGCACTACCGGTCCCCCATGTATGCGATAGGCATACTCTTTGATGCCGAATCAGTAAACAGGAGAGTGAGTCTCTTGAATTATTTTTCTTAAATGCATAGCTCACAATGCTCATGTGAATAAATGCACACTGTAGCTATTTAGGAATATGAACAATATTACATGTCTGAATCAACAAGTACCTCAACAATCGCATAAACTTCCACAAACCTACCAGACACCTCCGCTCAGCTGAACTCCTGCCCGCACACAGCCTGCACATATGTACCAGATACGGCGTTGCCTTCTATCTCACACCTACAGCCTGGAATGACCTGCCGCTGCACATCAGAACATCCTCCTCTTCCTCAGTTCTTGAATTCTGCAGGAAACTGAAGTCCTGGCTCTTCACATAGCCTAGACCCTGGCTTGGTCCATACTGCTCTAGCTTCAGAGCCAGGGTACCCTCCTGGGTATGTTTTGCGCTATACAAATATGCGTAACAACCTAATGGCACATTTTACCATACTTATTATAATCTGAATCTCCTATTACCTCCACTCTGCCATAAATGTCACAGGTAAGAATAGGCAGATCAATTACTCATCAGCTTAGTTCATTTACATTCACTTTGACAGTCACAACACAATGCCCACTGTTTGAGTTGGATAAATACTATTCTGTTTAAATTTATTGACATAAAGGGGCAGATTTATCAATCTTTCACGCAGCGCAACACAGCAAGCTACCCTGCAGTGCTGCATGAAAGGGAAGGAATGCACCGTACTTATCATTATACAGTGCATTCCTCTACACTTCTAGCCTGCATTGTAGGCAGGACTGTTTTTGTGCAGGAAGGGACACCTTCCTGCACAAAAACAATCCTGCGAGGCATTTTCCATGGACGTCATTTGGAGGTAGTCAGGGGTTGCAGCTGTGACCTCTAGCTTGCTCCCTGCTACTCCTGGCACTTCCTTTGCAACCCCTGGCCTCAGAAGAGGCAAAAGTATTGCCCCCTCTGAGGACAGGGGTCTCAAAGGAAGTGCCAGGAGTAGCAGAGAGCCAGCTAGAGGTCACAGCTGCGACCCCTGACTACCTCCAAATGACATCCATGGCATTTTCCTTTCTATGTGTGCTGAAAAATGCAGCACACTAGGAAGAGTAAGAAACAAGGAGAAATAAAGATATGTCTCATTGTTACACCTCACCTGGGGACTCATTCCCAGGTCTGCCACTAATGGTAAATCTGGGACTACTCCAAAATCCATGGGTGGATGCGTGGGAACATCCACGCTCCACCCATGGAATGCCTCCCTGCCACAGAGTAGCGCACAGCAGCGATTTGTGCTGCCTTGTGTTACTCTAAATTTACCAAGCCATGTAGGGCCACACAAGGTGGCCTTGCGTGCCTTGATAAATCTGACTTGGGTTTTGTGTCGCCCTTGCGCCCCCTTGCATTGCACAAGTGTGGCGCTTTTTTGCATTTTTACATTTTGCTCTAAATATTTACAAGGCTCATGAAGTTTTACTTTCCCAGATCCACATTATAATTTAAATCACTAGCTATATCAGAGGACCAATTTCTTTCTCACAAGCACTTCGATAGAAAGTGTAGGCTTACCTCACATTGTGAAAGCTGTAAGGTGAATGGAATTTTGGTGAAGTTAAACCCTTTTTTCTTTTAATGGTTTGTCATTAACCCTTTTCCACACACTTACCGCTAGCATCAGCAGAAGACCTCCTTTAACGCATTAATCATTAATATTCAGATTTTGGCTCCTAAGATTTGCTAACTTAATTAGAATACACCCGAGCCTGTGTTATGCTCTAAAAGCCATAACCCTGTAGGGGTTTTCTTTTACCTTCCAAGAAATATTCTGGGCCTGATTTAGAGTTTGTAGAATGAGTACTCCGGATCACTGACAAAATATCGAAGGTCAAAAAATCGACCTACAAAAATATCGCAACAAAAATATCGATGTCAATAATATCGAAATCCTATCTACAACATGGTAAGTACAAAAATATCGAAAAAACAATATCGATTGTCAAAAATATCGTTATCAAAAATTTCGGTTTTTTTTTTGTTAAAAATAATATGTAAAATAAACTAAATAATACTTATAATTAAAATAAACATAGTTACAAATATTTTATAATTTTTAAAATTAATAAGTAACATATATAATTAAATAAAACATTAATTAAACATATACATATAATATATAATATATATACTTACTTTATAATGAGTGTCAATAATTATTTTAATAAATTATAAATTATTAAAAAATATTATAAATTACAAATACATCTATACACATAAAACAATAACATAAATAAAAATTAAATAATTATAATAACCAATTAAAAAATTAAATTTACTTTTAATATTTTGAAAATTAATTATATACTATATTAACTAAAATAATACAAAAAATATTAAATAGCATAGGGAATAAAACTACTATTACAACCCCCAAAAAACAACAGTAAGAAAAATGTTGGATAGCGTAGGGGTAAAAATTACTATTCCCACTCCAGAGAGTGCAACAGTAGGGAAAGTGTTGGATAGCGTAGGGGTAAAAATTACTATTCCAACTCCAGAGAGTGCAACAGTAGGGAAAGTGTTGGATAGCGTAGGGGTAGAAATTACTATTCCCACTCCAGGGAGTGCAACAGTAGGGAAAGCGTTGGATAGCGTGAGGGTAAAAATTACTATTCCCACTCCAGTGAGTGCAACAGTAGGGAAAGCGTTGGATAGCGTAGGGGTAAAAATTACTATTCCCACTCCAGAGAGTGCAACAGTAGGGAAAGTGTTGGATAGCGTAGGGGTAAAAATTACTATTCCCACTCCAGAGAGTGCAACAGTAGGGAAAGTGTTGGATAGCGTAGGGGTAAAAATTACTATTCCCACTCCAGTGAGTGCAACAGTAGGGAAAGTGTTGGATAGCGTAGGGGTAAAAATTACTATTCCCACTCCAGGGAGTGAAACAGTAGGGAAAGTGTTGGATAGCGTAGAGGTAAAAATTACTATTCCAACTCCAGAGAGTGCAACAGTAGGGGAAGTGTTGGATAGCGTAAAAGTTACAAATAACATACTTATAAATAAATTAATTTTTTAAAATAATTAATTAATTATTAAATAACTCTAAACTATTTACCAATACCAATAAATAATTATTAAAAACATAATTACCAATAGAAAATGTATTAACAATAAATACCAATAAATAATAATTAATAAATATTAATTACTAAATAATAAATATTGAACAATAAAATATGTTTAATAACAAAAAACATATAAATTATTCAAACTTAATTACCAATTAACTAATATTAAACAATTAAGGGGCCCATTACGATACCCGGCGTAAATAAATCCGCCAGGCATGGAAGCGGCAAAAATCCGCCCGCACACACCGCCTGAACACCGACCACGCCATTACGATTACACAAACCGAAAACCGCCATCGGCGAAAAAGCACACAAAATACCGCCCGCCAACGTCCGAGTCGGAGTCAAACCGCCCGCCACGGACGGAAACACGCACGACAACACAAAACCGCCCGCCCTCACGGCCGACACACCGCACGTGAAATTACGATCGCACCGACATGAGCGCGGAAAAACCACAAATATACCGCCCGCCAGCGCAAACAACGCCGATGAGAATCGACACGGCAGAAGCCATGGCGCCAACGTACCTGCACAGAAACCATCCGCACACAAAACCAATAGCACACAACATGGCCAACAAGTCCACACAGCAAGGCACGCACAAATACACAAGCACAGTACACATCCCGAAAACACCCCCGGACAAACAAAAAATACAAAGGCCAGAACCCCAGACACAACACACCTGAAAACAACAGACCATGAGGACACACCCACATAGGTGAGTACAAAAGCAGCACTCCCACAGACCACAACCCCTTGCTACATTGCAAACCAGAGAGGAGAGGAGAGGACACAGTGACACAGCAAGGACAGCAGCACACCACAGAAACGCACACATCACAACCACCACCACCACCACCACCAAACACCACCACCACCACCACCACCACCAAACACCGGCACCACAAACCCCCTGCACATTACACAACACACACCGCACCAGCACCACAAACACCATGGCACCACAAAGAATGCCCAAGTTCACGCCCATGGAGCTGACGGTCATGGTCGACGAGATCATCAAGGTGTACCCACAAATCTATGGGAACATGGTCCAGCACACACCACTAGCCACCAGAAACAGAATGTGGAACCGGATCGTAGACCAGGTCAATGCAGTCGGGACCCTGCCCAGGAACAGAGTAGAAATTAACAAACGTTGGAATGACGTAAAGAGCCTGGTCAAGAAGAAGGAGGGCAAAAACAGAGAGCTGGCTGCCGTCACTGGCGGAGGGAATCCCGCGCTCTTTAAGACCTTCAAAGCGTGAGAGGAGAAGGTGCGAGTCGTAATACATCCGGAGATCCTCGCCGGATTAGCAGGGGAGTGGAGGCTGGTAAGTACAAACTAATGTATACCAGCACACCGCTATGTACTCACATGCGCAACTACCATGCCACAGCTCCCAGGGACAAACACCCCCATGTCCAGCACACAATACACAACACATCACACACACATGCAACAGACACCACCACACACAGCCCAAACCGAACAACTGTAAGATGCGTGGGGACATGTGTACACTCAGCCAGCCACGTAACCACCAACAGGTCCCCAAATATGCCAGAAGCGCCACAACGAGCACCCACCACACCCATGTGTCCGCCACAGCTGCACTAACCGACAAGTAACAGGTAAGTGGCAGGAACACAAAGTGCAGTGGGTGGGAGGGTGGACAGCCCAAGTACAACACACACCAGGCCCCAGTCCCACAGCACAGCAAGGAGGAGCATCCCCCACACCCCACAGCCACGTGTCAGCCACCGCAGTGCACAACGACAGCCGAAAGGCAGACATCACGGTCCACAGCAATCGGTGTCAGTGGGTGTCCAGCCACCCCCACGACCCACAACACCCCCCACCCCCACAGACCTGCAACATGGAGCACCCCCGCTTAGAGCCATGTGGCATCCAGTACAGTGCACGCACGAACAACTTGCAGGTGGGAAACTGGACAGGGCTGGATTACTGGAGGCATGAGGACCATAACACGACCAACACATGGGACATGTCACGTAGCAGACGAACACGCAGCACCGCCCACCGTCACGAACAAGTGAACAATGTGCACACGGACATGAACAACAGACTCACACCCCACATGACCCATCACAGACATAGCAACACCCAAGGAGCCACGTCTGCATGCACAAGCCACACTGAATATAGTCCCACACGGCAGCCACTGTGCAACTCATCACACACAACCGAAACACCATTGAAGTCCTGTCCATGTAGCCCCTACTGCCTGTCAACCACACACCCCACAACTACGCCTATGTAAGACAAACAACACTAGACGCAACAGAGCGGAACAACATAAATGCACACGAACACCACTGAACCCATCAAACTCACAGACACACCATGCACATACAACATACCATCCATCCCATCCGTCAGCCCCAGTCTCATGAAAGGCATGTCATCCGCACAGCTGCCACACATACAGCAGTCACGCTAAGATACATGCCCATGACCAACCATGTGCCAGAAGTCAATTAAGCGCACGACACACTGTGAGCAACAACACACAACATGGGCCACACCCCCGAGCACTGCAGTGATGCACATGGCACAGGGCAGCACGCACACCAAGGAGATGGGACAACTGCAATACGTTGGCTGGCACACAACTATCACTCACTCATAACGATGCGTCCAATGCCATGTCCAGTAATCACAACAGACAGCAAATATGCAGGCCATGTCAAGCATGCACACACCTCAAACCATGCACTGTCATGCTGCCACAACACATGTCACGTTCGGCACCCATGGCTCACAGCATGTACCCCAAAAGCATATTCCCTCCCAAATGCGAATCTGGGGCATGGCCCCCATGTTGCCATATGCGTTCCTAAGCGTTCCATTTGAACCCCAAAAGCATATTCCCTCCCAAATGCGAATCTGGGGCATGGCCCCCATGTTGCCATATGCGTTCCTAAGCGTTCCATTTGAACCCCAAAAGCATATTCCCTCCCAAATGCGAATCTGGGGCATGGCCCCCATGTTGCCATATGCGTTCCTAAGCGTTCCATTTGAACCCCAAAAGCATATTCCCTCCCAAATGCGAATCTGGGGCATGGCCCCCATGTTGCCATATGCGTTCCTAAGCGTTCCATTTGAACCCCAAAAGCATATTCCCTCCCAAATGCAAATCTGGGGCATGGCCCCCATGTTGCCATATGCGTTCCAAAGCGTTCCATTTGAACCCCAAAAGCATATCCCCTCCCAAATGCGAATCTGGGGCATGGCCCCCATGTTGCCATATGCGTTCCTAAGCGTTCCATTTGAACCCCAAAAGCATATCCCCTCCCAAATGCGAATCTGGGGCATGGCCCCCATGTTGCCATATGCGTTCCTAAGTGTTCCATTTGAACCCCAAAAGCATATCCCCTCCCAAATGCGAATCTGGGGCATGGCCCCCATGTTGCCATATGCGTTCCTAAGCGTCCCATCTGAACACCAAAAGCAAAGTACAAACCAGACCCAGGATGGGCCAGGAGCCCGCATACACCAGAGTCACAATAAGTAGGGGCACAGCAACACACCCATCGGCATGGCCAATCCGTCCCATGCCACATGTGCACAGCACACAGTCCCATTGCCAAGCACACACAACTACAGATGCTACAGCCACACACACGCCTCCGGGAAACCCATGTACGAGATTGCACGAACTGTCAATGTCAGACGACAAATACATACTTCGCCAGGTGCAACACAATAACAAATCTCATTCTCTCCACAGGTGACGAACTGCTGGATGCTGGGGATGGAGCCAGCAGCCAGCACAGCCAGCCTACAAGCCCCCAACGAGGACACACGGATCTGGAGGATCTGTCCTCCTCTTCGGACACGGACCACCAAGCAGGCCCATCTGGTGTGGCAGGGCCCAGCCGCTCCCCAGGACCCCTCCTACCCACCAACCCATCATCCAGGGCTGCTGAACATTCCCAGCCCCCTGCTGCCACTGTCGTTGCGGCCACACCCACGGTCATTGTGGCCACTACCACTGCCGCAACCGCCACCATCGCCGCACCGACCACCACCGCCGCCACCACCGCCACGTCTTCGCTGGCACCAGCCCCAGCGCAGGTGGTGGCCCGGCCGACTGGATCCACCCTGGGAGCCACAGCGAGGACCGTGGTGAGCAATGTGGCTAGTGGGCAGGCCGGTGGCAGCAGGACTGGTAGGAGGAGCAGGGTCAGGGAAACGCCAGCCTCCCCTGGGAGCCATGCCCTGCCTCAAATGGCCAGAGTCCTTGGGGCCTATGAAGAGGCCCAAGGACAATGGGTCCGGTCTGCTTCAGACACGCGTGAGGTGCTGGGGGTGCTGAGGTCCATGGACGCCCGTATGGGCCAAATCGTGGACCTCATGGGACAGCTGGTGGTGGCGGTGAGGTCACAGCCAGAGACAGCAGCTCCCCCTCCGCCACCACCTGCCGGGGCGCAGGGTGGAGCAGCAGTGTCCAGTTCCCCTGCATCCACAGCCAGTGAGCACACCTCAACCACCAGCATGTCGCAAGCAGGCACCCCCTCGCAAACGTGGAAGGGGCCGTCCGAAGTGGAAACAGATCTCCCGGGAGGACTTCGCACGCTCCAAACGCAAGTGAGGCAGCCAGCCAGCCTTCCGCCAGCCTTCCTTGACCAGCCACTGCATTGACTTGGACTACGATCCCACTCCACAGAGCCATCTGGATGGCATGTGTGTGTTGGACTATGGACATAGAACCAGTGGGTACACCCTGATCATCACGCAGCCATGACCGACAGCTCATTGTCACTGCACGCACCACTTTTGTCATCACCTTACACACAATCACATGTCACAGTTTGTAATAAATGCACCTTTTTCACTAACTGCTGTTTGTGCCCTGTGTTTTATTTGTACGGAATACAACGGCCACCTTGGGCGGAAAGGCACCTGATGCGTGGCATGGCAATTGAATCCGGAGGGCCTGTAGGGACCTAGGGGTGGGAGACAGAACAGGAGCACATTCAATGAGTGTGTCACACACCCATCACACAGTACATGTCAACAACTACAAGCAATGTACACACATCGCACAGAGCAATAGGGCACAATGCCACAGCCACCAACAGTGGCATACTACCCTGGCCATGGAGCGTTGACACACAGCACGCAGTGAACAAACGGCCACCCTGACACAGCACACACACACCTGCACAGATACAGCCACATCAGCCGTCGTACATGGACACTCACCGTCAAGTGAAGTAGCGGGCGATGAGCTGCTGCCGCACATTACCAGCTTCCTCCTCTCCGCTGTCCTCCTCACTCGAGCTGTCCTGGTCTGCGGGCTGGGGCCCTGGTTGATCTCCGTCATCCACGATGAGGGGGATCTGCTTCCGAATGGCCAGATTGTGCAGCATGCAGCACGCCACCACTATCTGGCACACCTTCTGTGGGGAGTACGCCAGCGCACCCTCGGTGCGGTCCAGGCACCTGAACCTGGACTTGAGGAGGCCAAAGGTACGCTCGACCACACGTCTGGTCCTCCCATGTGCCTCATTGTAGCGATCGTCTGCTGGGGTGCGAGGATTCCTCAATGGACTGAGCAGCCATGCCCCATTCGGGTACGCAGAGTCACCTGGGTGTGAGGGACACAGAGAACCGTTGCAATTCCAACTGGACAGGGGACAGCATCGCACAACCAGCACGCTACACCACTCCACATACTCACCGACAATACAGGCACGATCCTGTTGCATATTGGACATCAGTCGTGGCAAGATGCTGTTGCGCATTATGTGTGCGTCATGGGCCGAGCCTGGGAACTTTGCACACACGTGGGTGATCACCATGTCCGCAAGGCACACCACTTGCACATTCAGGGAGTGCGTGTGCTTCCTGTTGCGGTACAGGTGCTCAGTGGCCTGTGGTGGAACAAGGCCGACATGTGTGCAGTCAATGGCTCCAACGACGTGTGGGATTCTGCCAAGGGCATAGAATGCACCCTTCACTGCCGCCAATTCACGAGCCCTGGGGAAGCGGATGTACCTGTTTCGGTACAGCATCATGGCTGCCAGTACATCCCTCAGCACCTTGCTGAACATGGGCTGGGACATCCCTCCTCCAATGCCCACTGTGTGCTGGAATGACCCAGTGGCGAAGAAATGCATGGCGGCCATCACCTTAGCCGTGGGGGTGACAGCAGTCGGATACACCCTGCGGGGACGGAGATGGGGTTCTAACATGGCACACAGTCGATGCAGGGTTGGCCTGTCCAGCCGAAACTTCCTAATAACCTCTGTATCGTCCATGTCCGCCAGCAATTGGTATGGGCGGTCAATGTTCGGTCTCCGCCTAGGGACAATGGCAGAGGACACATGTCAAAGCAACACGACACATAGCAATTTCGCATACACATCACTGACATGACTGAGCAAGCACATGAGCCACAGCCCAGCTGTCAAGCTGGGACGGCACGGCCACAATACACTTACACAGGTCTCCCAACAATGGCAATGGCTAGTGATACAAACCACTGCCATGTGCATGCACATGGGGATCTAGGCCCCAATGACTTGCGGGCGTGCTGATGGGGACTGACTGCATATCCGTCAAGCGGCAACGCCACGGCAACATGAATGTCTGCTGAGCATGGAACTGCTTCCGCGGCTGGATGAGTATGGCACACGACGACGACGATGTGGGCACAGGCTGAGCGGCCAAAACAAGTGGGACCTGTGGCACGAGGGGATATGAGACAGTAGTAGGTGTCAGCACTGCACCCTATGTACAGCACTGTACGGATCACACCTCCCGAAACATTGACAGGTGTCCACATTGACAGCCCCATGCCAAGACGGCTGTGTGCTTGCAGTCACACGTCACAGGTGAGAGGTTACATTGCACGTGCCAGGTGGCAGACGTACATAGTGGGAGCTGGCATGTGTGTGCATGTGTCTCCTGTTCAGGATCCACCAGATGGGCGCTGACTCTGTACTGACCATTGGACACAGCATGTTCCGTGGAAGGCTTGTGTGTGTGGGATGGTGGCACTGGATGTGCCTCCGTTGGGTGGGGGGCCATGCACAGGGCGGGTACGTCGATGATTGCGCATTGTTGGTCACGGTGGGTGCACCAACTGAAGATGTGTTGCCCTGTGTTCAATTCCTATGTCCGCATGATGATGGACTGTAGATGTGGGCAGACTACACATTGGTCGATGTGCTGTCTATATGCATGTGCCTTCACACCAGGCACAGCTGCCCCTGCACATGTGACCCCTGCTGGACTCGCTGCTGGGTCTGTGGAGCTGATGCACCTTCTGCGCGTGGGGCGGACAGCTCTCCTCACTTCCCTCATTGCGCATGTCATGACTTTGCCGCAGGTGACATGGATCATGGAGGGCCCACATGTACGCGTGGGTAGGCTACACATGATTGTACACTGGTCGCCACCCCCAGTCAGTGTTTCGAATGGGAAGGTTGTCGTGCTGGTGGTATGTTCGATGTGGCGGATGGGCGGGCCTAGGTGCGGGCTTACATTCCGGACATGGGGGGTAGTTGGATTGGCGACTAGTTGCAGTACACACGGGACACGTCTCTTCCTTTCCACATCTGGGTCATCCCTTGTACTTACTGACAGTGATACAGTCATCTTCGCCCCAGCCCTCATGTCCTCCCCTCGCTCCCCCAATATGCATGCTCACCTGCGAGGCTAGCGCCTGCACAGGCAGCCCCAAGCTCGCACCAGAGAGGGCAAGGAGTGTATGTGTGGGTCCAGTTGCACGAGTGGGCTGTCTCAGGGTATGATGTGTGGCGGGACGCCGTCCACCTGCGTGGTGCCCCAAATGGAGACCCGGCCTGCATGGACTATGCATCACAGTCTTCGCCTTCCGGATCCGCCACCTGCGACACCCAGTGGCTGTGGCTGCCCTTGCGGCCAGGCCGCGTCCGTCTGCGGCTGATGGCCCACACATTCACTCTTTGGCCTCTCTGGGGAGGGCTCGGGGGTGGTGGCGCACGCGCTTGCACTTAGTCGCAATGGCATGTGGCGTGGTTGGTATGATGGGCAATGGATGGGATGGTGCGAGCCACCTCCCGTGACATCAGTGCTGCTCGTGCTGTGGTGCGTCCCCCTACACTTCCATTTGACTTGTGCCATGCTAGACGTTGAGGTTCTATTGCCTGCGTGATATGACCAGGAGGAGCGCGAGGAGACCTCTCACACACCATGCTCCACTGCCATCCCGTGCCCTGTATCGCCTGTGCGGATTGACTATGTTGGGGTTACACCTGGTCGACTGGGGCTGTGTGTGCCTTGTCAAGGGGCATGGCGGGCGCACAACAGGATCCAGCTTGTCCACAGAGGGTGGGCTGAGGTGCGCCTGGTACCGCTTTGTACGTGTGCCCGGCTGCTGTGCACACACGTGTTCACTCCCCCCGACAGGTGTCCTCTCACAATGCCCAGGGAAGCGGTGGTGTACTGTTCATGACCCCTCCCAACTCGGCGTGCTCCAACTTGGCATGTGCGCATCTACCCGTCGCACCCACCCACCTGAGCACTGCGTCCATACGACTTCACACGACACATGTGTGTCTTCCACAGTAGTGCTACTCATTTGCGTTGACATCCAATACCAGTGGACTACATGGTCATGTCACGACTGCCGTGTACTTCACATACTCTCATCCTCTCTCATTCGTACTTGTGAAATGAGTCAGCGGAGACAGTTTTGGTTTCAAACATTATATTGAGTCTTCTGTCCTCTGTGATGCAGTATAGTGGACACTACTGGCAGCGGAATACATGTTGAGGATATACTGAGCATGATTGCAAATGGGATAGGGTGTGGGGTTACATGTGATTGGCTGTTGCATGTGGGATGTGGGCTTCAGAGTGACATCTGCTTGGCCAAGGCTGTGCTAATGTACATTTACGTATAGCTGCGGAGCTGCGGACTTTGACACAGACGGTATACATGTAGCCTACCAGACCGCTTGGCATCATGGGCACAGTCCATCTCAGTTCCATGTGACAGGTTTGCTGCGGTTGTTCCTCATGCACGCGTGCATGTGAGATGACATCAGGGCATGTGCTTGCGTGCATGCAGCGGCGTGCCACTTGTTGTTGCACTGTGGTGGTTACTGGACATGTCACAGTCACTGGGGTCGTGTTGTTGTTGTATGCACTTGTCGTCCATGCAAAGGTCCTGGTATGGGATTCCCGGGGCGGGGGTGGGAGGGTGCAGCACCCACAGACTCCAGGCGACCTATTCATGTCCACTGAGCGGTGTGTGTGTCCATGGGCGCTGGATCCATGTCGTGTCCTGGTTGTTCGTGCAGTTCCGTCCATGTGGGTGCGATACACAGAGCCCATGCCACTGCCTCCCACGATGCATGCGGTGTTCCTGGATGTGATGGGGAACAGTGTGCATGTCCCGGTCATATCCGATGTCATGGCGATGTCGTTGATGGTGTGGTTACAGTTGCCGGTCGTTTGGTATGGCTGTTGTGGTGGTGACTGGCCAGTCCGTGCGGAAGCTAAGCATGGGTGCGGGGTTGGACATCATAGGTCACTCGGGGAACCTGCGTTGTGGTCCGACGAATTGACAGGTTGTCAGGTATGCGATGCCGTCCAGCAGGGCTTCCATGTCATTGGTGGTGTACATGTTTGCCAGCCAATGTAGCGGATGGTGGCTGTCAAGGTGTTGTTCGTAAGTTGTCCCTTGGAGGACCATGATGGGGCATGCTGGGTGACATTCGATGTAGCTGTTCTCGATGATCCGTCGTGTGGAGGCACAGTGGTCCCATTTCAGTGCGGGTGCGATGTTGGCCACATACGCCATGCCCCCATAGGCAGAGCAGGCCCTGTCGTGTGCGTCCAGAGGGAGGAGTAGTGGTAGCAGGTCCGCCTTCAGACATGCCGGGTTGGAGAGGCATATCTCGACGGGATGCTGGTATGGACACCTCCGACAGTAGAAGACGGGCATGACGCAGCTGAACAATGTGATGCGGTAAGTCAGTCGGTAACTTACGTTCAGCAGGGACAGGAGATCGCATCCCAATGTATGGAACAGGTTGGTTTTGTACAGCTTGAGCTGTTCGGCGTAGTTGGGTAGGTGTGTTGCGGTTGCCATTTCGCAGCGGTTCGTTGAGGTGGCGTGCTCCGGCTGTGTGTGCAGTCTGCAATGTGCACGCTCCGAGGTTGCTGTGAGCTCTGTGTAGTCGTAGGGAGACAGGACTTGTGTTCTGTTGGCTTGTTTGGAGGACACGGGCCCTCTTCCCACATGCTTCTCAGACAGTTCAAGGTCAGTGATGTGTGACTCCTTCCAATTAACTTGCATGTGGCCGACATGGGGAGTGTTTTCTTCTTTCTTCCCCGTCCGTTGTGTGCTTCTGTGATATGCGCTATCTGCCCTGTGGTCGGTCTCCTCGGCATGCCTGTGTTGGTCTATTCTTGGACAATGGCTGTATTCACCGGCTTCTGTCGTAGGGCTGTGGTTTCGGAGTTGGAATGGAAGGTCATTCAGTGCTGTCTGCTCTCCCTTGTGTGGGCGGCAGGCTGCCTTTCCGCTCTGCGTTGGGCCTTGTGTGTGAATGTTATTCTTGGGCCACCTGTTGTCGGTCCCCGGGCTCTTTGGTGTTCCGTTTTATATGTCTTGTTCATATGTGCAGGGTGGTATGGGTGTTTCTGTGTGGTACTGGCGTTCCTCTTCCCGAAGGAGCCCTGCTTCTCCTAGTTGGTGTTGCCGCCGCTGTGTGCTACGCCATGTTTGTTACACTGGGGTGTGTCCTGCTGTTGCGTGTCTTCACTGACATGTGTGCGTCGGTTGTGTGGCGTTGGGTGTTGTCCGTGAATTGGGCGTTGGGGACATGTCTGTGGCAGGCCTGTCACGTGTCATGTGCGTTCGGGGTGGGGCTGATGTGTGTGCTGCTTGGTTGTGTCCCTGTGTCTGTGTGCGACGCATGCATGGCGCTGCGGTTGGCCTCTGCGTTGTGCGCATGTGTGGCGGCGTCATCGGCGCTTTGGGGCCGTGACGGGGTGGTTGGTTCCTAGTCCCAGGTGGTGTGTACACATGTGTTCCGCGATGTTACGATTTGGCCTGTGTGTCATATGTGGATGCAATGGTGGATGTGTAGTGTACACGCGCTGGTGGGGGTTGTCCGCTTTTCCGCCCTTGCACTGTGTGCGCTGTTTGCGTGCACTTGTTGTGTGTGTGCCTACCTGCGTCTCCGCGGTACGTTGCGTCCTTGGTGGTGCATCAGCAGAAGCATGGGGAGGGCCTGCAGTGCTGGATTCATGCTCGGGAGCCGCTTCTTCGTTGTCCGTGCTCGGCATCCGTGTTACCGCTTCGGTTTGTCGTACGGTATCTCTTGGCCATGGGAGCCGTTTGTTTGCGGCATCGTAATTTATGCGCCGGGCGGGGCGTGTTTCGTCGGACGGTGTGTGTCAGTTGGGCTGCGCCGCTACGTGTACGGGCGCACTTTGATGGCGGACGGTGTTGCTGGCTTGCCGGCGGTGTTTGGCCTACTTTTCGCATCGTAATTGGACGGGCGTGTGGACTGCTGCGTGCCGGCGGTAACTGGTGCTTTTTGCATCCGCCAGCACGGCGGTGGTGCATCCACCCGCCATCGTAATGTGCCCCTAAATGCTTTTTATACCAATAATAATAATAATTAAACATTAATTATCAATTAATAAATAATTCTTAATATATTAATTAAATGTATCAATAAATAATATTTAATAATATTTAATTACCAATTAATAATAAAACAACAATAAATTCATTTTTAGAACCAAAACATTGTAAATTAAAAAAATTACCTATTAATAATTAATATCCAATAAATTAATTATCAATACCCAAAAATAAATTTAATAATTACTTAGATTTCAATTACTTCCAAAAGTATTCCCCTATAAACGCACAACACACTCCAATGATAAAATAATACACTTAACATAATGATCAATTAATCAATTAATAAAAATTAATAACTAATTAATAGTAATTAATTACCAATTAATAATAATTGATTACCAATTATCAATTAATTAACAATAATATAATTATCAATACCAATTAATTAAAATAAATTATAAGTTAATTACATTTAAATTATATGATGATCAATTAATGAATTCATAAAAATTAATCACCAATTAATAAAAATTAATTACCAATTATTAATTAATTAACAATTATATAATTATCAATAACAATTAATTAAAATAAATTATAACTTAATTACAATTAAGGGGCCGATTATGATGGCGGGCGGACTTTGTCCGCCCGCCATCTCCCGGTAAATGGGACCGCCCGCTATGTGTGCGGCGGTCCCGCACATGTGATTAGGATGCCACCGCCACGGTGGCGGTGGCATCCCCATTTCCAGCATTGTGGCGGGCGGTGCTCACAACACCGCCCGCCACAGTGCTGGAAATGCATGTTGTGCATCTGCATGCACAACGTGACAGGCACCGCGCGGTGCCTGCCACCTTGTGCATGCAGATGCAGGGGGTACCATAGGTACCCCCATGTGCAGCCCCACCCCCTCCAACACCCTGGGGCCCGCAACGGGCCCCCAACAGCAAAGACCGCAAGCCTTTCCATGGCGGCGACGCCACCATGGAAAGGCTCATCTCCGCCGCCATCATAATATGGATGGCGGTGTCTGCAGACACCGCCACCATATTAAACCCTTTTCTGCCCGGTCGACTGTTCGGCCGGGCGGAAGCATGCGGACGGTCTTACCGTCTGCCGGGCTCCCCTCCGCCATGGTAATATGGCGGGGGGATTGTTGGCGGATGGGCGATTATGGCGGGCAGATCGCCACCGCCATGCGGGCGGTGGCGATCCGCCCGACATCGTAATCGACCCCTAAATTACTTCCCACCCTATTCCCCTATAAACCCACAACCCGCTACAGAACTTAAACACAAAAAATAATTAAAATTAATTTATAATTCCTAAAAATTAATAATTAATTTAGTATAATTAAATTACTTCCCACCCTATTCCCCTATAAACCCACAACCCGCTACAGTACCAAAAAAAAAATTAACTTAAAAAAAAAATTATTAACATATAAAAATTGTATACATATATTTTTAAACAAGTAGAACACTTAACAAAAACACATATAACACATACATATTAAAAACATAACAAAATACATAACAATAATACAAATATCGATATTAGTAACATTGATATTAAAAATTCGATATTACTTACCTTAGAGTTCGATATTCTGTCCATCGATATTCTGTCCCTTCGATATTCTGTCCCTTCGATATTTTAACGTCGATATTTTTGTATATCGATATATTATTTTCGATATTTTGTCTGCTCACCGAGTACTCCATCACAAATATGACTGATATACTATTTGCCCTATAATAAGTGCATTTCTTGACACCAGTTCATTTATTTTGACAGCATTACTTTTCCTTGACTCTGTGGGCTGCTGAATTACCCTAATAAATGAATGGGATTCAGACCTACATCTACTCACCAGCTTTCCCCTCAGTATTTCATCCAACAAACAGATCCCTGTAGGACAAAATGGGATTTTTCTTCCATTCGTAGTTACCTGGTTGAGTTGCAGCTCACTAAACCACAGCTGATCCGTTTTCCTCCAGTGGGGGTTGTTAATGAGGCTAGTTTGAATCTGTATCCCAGTCATGACTTGGGAAATGAGCCAACAAGGTGCACTACCTGCTGCCAGTGACTCATTTGTGCAGAGTACAATTCCCACAAACGAAATAAAGCATTTAAGGCAGATACTATCCGTGCCTTAAACAAAACAATATCTAAGGAAACTGACCCCACCTTCCATTTAGGGCCTGAATACAACGAGGGTGTAAATGCGGCCATACATTGTGCATCCACTGATTGTGCTGGTAGCAGTAATTGGCAGTTGTTGTTGACCTAACGTGCAAGTTATCCATATTTTTCGCCTCTTACAAGATACACAAATCAGAATTTTGTATTATTTGTCATCCCAATTTTCACCATGAAAAACAGGTACTGGAAGTGCCATTTGCATCTTCCTTGGACAATTACTTCTCAAGTTGTAATTAGGCCCGTAGGGTCTTTTTCTGTGATTATTCACACCTCGGAGTCTTGCATTCGTATAAAGTATGATAATGTGCAGTTTTCTGATCTGGAGTGCTTTTCATGGTTTTGCAGCTTGTCACTGGAAACAATGGGGATATTTTATTGTGAATCTTTAAATGGAAGTGTTATTTGTCTCTAAGACGGTGAAATGGTTGTCAGGTCTGCAATACCATGAACAATTAAACAAAGGTTTTTTTCTTGTTAGCCTATGTGGCATAAGCCTCATACGTGAGAGGACACCTGCGATTCTGATGCAAATTTAAAGGTAATGCATGCGTTTCACAATTACACATATCAGGTGACAGATATATCTGTGTTGTCTCTGGCAATCCAAGTTCAGGTATTTGTGAATGGAAACTTGTAGAGCGTTCCAGTACTCAAGACAATTGATAAACCCGGGGGTGGGGCGGGGGGGGGTTCTGGGCTGCATAGTAAGCTGAATCCTACAAAAAAAACTTTGCTGTGGAGGCAAGCAGCATAAACAAATGAAAGAATGGATCAATGGCAAGTAGCTCAACGCCCTTTCCTCAACATTAACCTCCAGTGCAAAGTGCCTGGACTTCGACATCGATCCAAAAAAATCAAGCACAAAAGTCCGAAACAACTAATTGTCAAATCAGAACCCTACACTGGAAACCCTACAAACCATTCCTCCCAGCTCACGCATTCTGCTCCACCATTCCACTCATGGGATTATATTATACGTTGTGCACCCGGGGCGCAGAAAGCGGGCACACACGCTCAATGGTATTTCAGAAGGGACCTCAGACGCCTGTGCATCTCCTTTGTAATACTGATAGCACTGGTCCTACAAGTAGCGCCAGCGCTATAATGAGAGGGCTTTCCCTCATGTGCATAAGGGCATGACCCCATGCAAATGAGGGAATATCTTTGCTTACCCACCCATGCCATATTATAGACGCAGGCACAGATGCAAACAGGTCCTTGCGTGGCGAACTCACAGTGTGCCACAAAAAAGTGCCATACTGTCTTAGCATCTATTGTAGCCAAGCCTCTGGAAGAGGGAAAGTGGGTCCCATGGACACCCAAGACATTCCCCTGCAGATGGCTGCAGTCACTCAATGCACCCGCCTGCAGGGGATCTCTCCCTTCTTTAAAGTGCAGGGTGGTAGCCACCTGCACTGTGAAACATGGAGCAGCTTTGAAGCAGATGCTCCATATGTCATTAGATGCACTGCCACGAGGGCAGAACGAGTTTGCAGCTGCCCTAGGGGTAGCACCTTCTTTGTAATAGGATGCACTGCCCCTAATATCACTCCTGGTATTATCACACATTAATGCAGCAATTCTTTGCTCACTGTCTCCCAAACTTTACCTTACAAAAACCCTCACGTTCAAGGACCTCTCTTTGTAGACATGTATAACATTCAGCATCATTTACAAGGACATTCATACCTAAAAGCTTTATTACCTGGATCAAAGATAGTTTTTTTGGGCCATACAAACATTATTCACATATTCACAGCATATATCTAGTGGCATTAAAGATCTCCAATGCACGAAAGTAGAGTGGTGCGCATGTCGCACCATCCAGTGCACAGAGGTACAGAAACTTGACTAAGGGTTACTTTCCACATCTTGCATCCTAGGTCAAAGAAGTTTGACCTTATGTGCAGGGGCCGCTTCTCCGCTAAGGAGGAGGAGTGTCACCCCACTGCTGTCAGCAGTGCAAAAAAGGAAAAAGAAAACGAGAATAACGCAATGTTATTATCATTTTTTTTTTCCCTGCTGAGGTAGTTTTGCATGGCTGGGGCTAGGCTGCTCATAGAGCAGGGGGAGGAGTTGTTGGGGCACTTTTTAAGTGTGCATGACGGTTTGGCCGGCCATCTTGGGTCAGCCAAACAGTCATGCATACTTTGCATGTTCTCCACCAGGCTGTATTACAGGCTAGGTGGAGAAAATGCACAGGCTCATAGTCCCTATCAGAGCGCCGACCAATCACAGCACTGCTGTCATGGTGACAGCAGCATCGTGAATGGCTTAGGGGAGCCTGTGTGCTTCTTGCTTCCGCTCCGGGACTTGTCGGAAGGGAAGCGGAGGAGAGACGCAGCCGGCTGAAGAGATAAGTGATTTTTTTTTCTACAACCCATAATTCCCTCCCCCGCCTCACCATCCCCGATCCATGCCAGCCGCCACTGTTTATGTGAGTTGTTATATCTAGCAGAACAACCAAAGGACAATACACTGTGGGGGATATTCTCAAGAACGTGTGTTAACTATCGCCAAATTCACTTAACACAACTTCTCACATCGCAGTCTATCGCGGGAAAATAACAGTGTTAACGCACAATTCCCAACCCGGCAGCACCATGCGATAGTCTCACGATAACGCGACAAATGCCCGCGTTAAAATTAACGTGACGCCGAAAAAATGCGAAACACGAACGCCAAAAAAGTGGCGATGTCCCCAATGGCGATACAAAAATCAGCGAAAACCAGCGACAGGCCTGCGAATCCCACGCGTCATGCGTGAGAATGCACTATAAAAGCAGAGAAAAAAAAATAACAAACAAATGTAACTGCGTAGCACCATGGACGCACCCGGACCGAGTGCAGAGGACAACGCAAACCCCACAAGCCCCACAGATGACCAGCCAGGAACGCCGGGGAAGGGCAAGGAGAAGAGGAAGACGGGGTTCAGTCCGCAGGAAAACCGGATCATCGTCACGGAGGTGACAGAACACTACCAACGACTGTTCGTCACCTCCACTGTGTCATCGGCAACACAAACGGAAATATGGCAGTCCATCGTGAACAACGTGAATGCAGTCGGAGTGTCGAGGAGGACAATGGAGGAGGTCAAGAGGCGCTGGCATGATGTGAAAAGCCAAACCAAGCAGAAACTCGATGCCAACCGGAAGGCAGCAACGGCGACTGGAGGTGGGAGTCCTGCGCCACAGGAGGAGCTGGATGAGCTGGAGGAAATGGTGGCCACAGTCATCAGTGCGGAGACGGTGCAAGGAGTTGGGGGTCCGGACACTGCTCAATATGACCTGACCCAACAGCAACAGGGTGAGTAACGACCAGGGACTGGGGGGACGGGGAGAGACGGGCACAATGGCACACATGCACAATTATGTGTAGCACACTGCACACCCACAATGACTGTGGAACATGTCCCTGATGGCCTTGGCACACTGCAGCACACATAGAAACACCAAGTAGGCCCCGTCCAGCATGTGCACAAATGCCCCCCCTCACCAATCTCACAACCTACCCATGCACATGTGCTGAACCCAGCAAAGCAGTGGCTCTGTGAGCCACACTGACAATGCAAGTGACACTGCATGACCAATAGCATGGCTGCAGTCAAAATACATGACATGGTGCACGCCACGACACTGAGGTGGCCCAGTGTGGATAACATCCTCAAAGGAGCAGGTCACACCCTGACACATCCACGTGCACATACAACCCCTGACGTCAACAACACATCTGCAGACAAAAAATGCACGAGTCCAAAATCCGTCCAAGAGCACAAATGACCCAAGTCGCCAACATCTCAGCCCCGTAAAAGCACACAAGTGAAAGGCACACCGCCTCAAAGGGATAAGGGGCCACTAAATCAGAGCTGCAGGTGAGACTCTCCCACAATGCAGCACACACACATAGCAATCACAGCACATCAACATTGACGACAATGTGGTACAAAGTGCCACACTTACACCACAGAACAGAGGACACAACTGGTGCCGCATGTACGTAGAAACTGGCCAACCACATCAGGCATAGCAGGAAACTGACAGATGATAATGTACAAGTACAACCTCACATCCGTCATGTAGTCGAAATGTCCACTGTCTCCCATCAAATACCCAGCTCCTCCAAAACAGTCACAATGTACATTGCCATGCAGTCTGTATGTAAACATGTACAATGCGTGCACATACATGGAACACACTGTTAACCAGCATCTCCCCTTCACATTGCAGAGGGACAATCAACACCTCCTGCAGAGCAGACCAGACATCTCTTCAGTGATGAGGAGGAGGCCCCCTGGCCATCTGCTCCAACACCCTCCAACGGCTCGTGGACAGCCTCCGCACCCCACCTCCAGGAGCAGGGCTGCCCAGCTGCATCGAGGTGATCCCACCCCCTGCACAGACCACACAGCAGGAAGCACCCACCACCACGGCTGGCTCCCAGCACCTCACCAAAGAACACATGGCATTCCAACGCCGTGTGTCAGACTGCCAGAGGGGGCTGGCTGAACAGGTGCGGGTGGGTTTCGACCTCATGGCAGCCAAACTAGATGCCATACGTGGGTGTCTTAGTCCCATCAGGGATTACTTACAGTCCCTAACGGACACCCACAGTCCGCCCCATGCCCTACAACAATCCTTGGCTGACCTCGCTGGAGCCATTACTCGGATACAAGAACTGTCTAGTCAGAGAGGCCCCAGAGACGACAGCACAGAGTTGGCACAGATGCGCAGGACAATGGAGAACATGGAGCGGATGCAGGCAGGAAGGATGGCTGCCACGGCTGATCACCAGCGAGATGTAGCTGGGATCTACCATGCCCTGCAGATCCTCATCTTGCCATTGCTGCCACAGAGCCTGTCCCAGATGACTGCTGCAGGAACTTCGACACACACATCTCCGCCCCTGATGTGTCAGTGGCACACAGTGATGCAGCCATACCACCTCCGCCCCCTGATATGTCAGTGGCACACAGTGATGCAGCAATAACACCACCACACACACCTGGCACACCTGACACAGAAGACATATCAGAGGACGAAGATGTGGATGGCAATGACTCTGTGTCAAAAAGGAGGTTGTAGCATTCATCCCCCGCCATATGGCCTGTTTCTGCTTGGTACAGCCCTCTGCATCATGCCCTGGTACAACACCTTCCACTGTCCCCCGGAACACTCTGCGACATACACCTGGACATGGACTGCCATATCTGCTCTGGTTACCAATGACACAGCAAACAGGCTGCGGACTCAACCCTTCCTCTGCCGATTAACTTGTCATTCCCTAAAGGACTCTGTTTGGACCTCCACTGGGCAACCATGTAATGTGGGGTGTGCATGGCCATGTACTGCTCCAGCTCCGACACTCCACAGGATGTGAATAAAACATTCCTAATCACACAGATGTGTCATGTCTATGTTCAATCAAATATAACAGTATGGATGACTGGGAAATTACATCAATGCGCATGTTTGACCGTGACACACATGGCCAATTAGATGACTGTGAAGGTTTGAACTAGCTGTGGCCTCATTGATCATGAACAACAATATCGCCACCCCCAACGTAGCCCCACGTCCATGTATCAAATAGGGCTGTGTTTTCAAATATGTCAAAGTCGGTAGGAGGCCTAAAGTAGTGTCCCACATCACATGTTACAACAGAACATCTCTTCGCATACCTACACACACTCAACTGTGTGGACACAGCATGGTTTGATGGAACACATTGATCCACATGGCAAGAAGTTGGACACCATACTCACATTGCTGGAGACACGTAAGCGCACAGGTCTACCAGCAACTCTCCCAACCACAATGTCTGGCTCACTGAGGTGGAGCTGGCAATAGGGACCCACCCCTAAGTGAAATGCGTCAGTCAGTCCCTCCCTGTATACGGACAATGCTCATTGAGGCACACAATTTGGCATGCTAATCAACACTCATCACAGTTGAACACTAGTGAAGTTGCGTACACTTTATTAGCATGTGCGTGTCTGTACGGGCAAGACAAGGGCCACAACATGCAGACCAATGCATCATACACTAACAGGCAGCAAAGGAACATGTAGAGGTGCAAGACATGGGGAGGCACAAATGAACACCAATCATTACGGATGCCACCGGTCTCAGCCCACCTTGCCTTGCTGGACGAGTCATGTGGTGTTTGGCGAATGCTCATTGCACCGTGTCAGGGGACACTACTCACAGCCCATGGGATCTGCATAGTCCTGTACCACCGGACTGCGCTGACTGTCTGCTCTGCTGACAGTGAGCAGGTGAAGGAGTCCAACAAGGTCACAAGTAGTACTACATTGCCATGTGTGTACTCTCCCTCCAGCGGTGTGTCAGGTTGAGGAACGTTGCCAGGCGCCACTGTCCACTCACCTTGCACAGGTGTGTGTCAACCCGCAGTCCTGCACGCACATGCATTCTGAGTCCAGGCGAATGCAGCCATGTCCACTGTTATGGTGGGATATGTGTCCATTTCTCCAAGATGCAAAAGGGTGTTGGGACCTGCCCTATGGGTTACAATCTCTTGTGGCTGCAGGAACGTAGTTACTCGTCCATGAAAGCGAGCGCAGCTTCATGGGCAATCAGTTCCTAGAGTACATCGTTGTCGACTTCAACGAACACGGGGCGAGCCAATCCATTAGCTGGTCCGGACAGATGTGCTCCGTCCACGCCGTTTCACCAATCCGCAACACAGCCCAATAGGGGAGCGCTTTGATGTGGTCACTGCACACGAGGAAGTGTGCAATCTCACATGCCCAACTGCCAGCACATACGCCAGTTACCAAGGCATCCCATGAACGGGTATCACAGTTACACTCCTGGTCGTGGTCCAACAGGGGGCGCACACACATGTCATAATCCAGTTCAGCTACCGTTGTGTTGGATAGGAAGACATCCATGGGCCACTCGAATATGCATGATCGACAGTGGAACCAGGGCTGGACGCAGGTGACGTACGCAAGAAGGAAGCTCAGACGGTAACTGATGAGCAACACTGCCAGTGGCAGTGCCCCCAACAAATGCAGCATTTGGTCACTGTACAGTTCCACGTGACAGGTGTTGTGCATGCGCACGGGATGTTCTGACATTGCGTTGTTCGCTCTCGTAGAACCGGCACTCTTCTGACCTGCGGCTGTTATGTGGATGATATGCCACAGCTTGGAGCAATGAGTCGTATGAGTGTGCAGAGTTTGGACATATGGGTTGTCCTGTACGTAAGTGTCAAGGCCATTCCATGCAGGAGTACCTCGAGCAAGGACTTCTGTGTGTGGTGTGTGGCTACGTTGATCTTTCATTATCGCTGTGTGTAGTGGGGGAGTCGTCATCATCTGCCATGGTATCTCTCCCAGGGGGTGCCTGCCGCATGCAATTCCAAGGTCGGAGGTGCAGACGTCCTTCCGCCTTCTGTATTGAGACAAAGTGGTTTTCATCCCTAATGTTAGTCTGACTACTGCTTGTATACTGGGAATGTGATGTGGCTTTCACGCTGCAATTAAGGCTAGGCCTTGGGCTCATGGTGTACTAAAAGCGATGAACACACACAACAGTTGGCATGTATGAGCCAAGACCCCGAGCGGCATTGCGCTGCTTGTACAATCCCTTAGTGCACGGACGCCCTCCGGGTGCATGCAACATTGTCGATTGCGGGCCGTGTGGCGCAGACACAGAAACAGAGACACACAGCAACAGAGACACACGCATCAGTTGGTTTCCTGTGCAGCCCAGATATGAATCACGCCCAGAAGCCAGGGATAATTGTTCACACCCCTACGCCGGCCTGGCGTACGCCGAGCCAGCCCACTCGGCTTACGTATAAAGGGGGGGGGACGACGCAACGTGTCCCATTTCTTCCCCACTGCCTGAGGTGACATGGCTGCGTCCACCTGCCATATGACGACACTCAATCAGAAAGGGTCCATGACTTGCGTTGCACGGAGTCGGTGGCACCGGTTACACTGCGGCCGGCACGGGCCTACCACCACGGGACGGTGACTTTCTGTGCACTGAGGTAGGGGAACCTCAAAGTGCTGAGCGGGTGTGCAGCCTGCAATGATGACGTGTGCACTGATATGATCTCTGCCATTGCAAGATCAAGACCCAGAATCAGGTGTGCCACCTGGTGGCCCGCGGTGCGGGGATGCGTGATGTGGAGGCTGCCAAGGTCGCGGGCCCCGGGCTTGGAGCTTGCACCGGCACGTGGTGGGCCCTCTTGGAGACACGCCGGTGGCGGAAGGTGAGCAGTGAGGCCTGGGTGCACAGGGGCGGCAAATCCCCGCTGGGCGGCGGGTGGAGCTGGGGTGCAGCAGCCTGTGTGCGCAGGGGCGGCCATGCGATGTTGCCGTGTGCAATGATATGTACTCTGCCATCATTAGCTGTGGACTCTGTTTCAGATGAGGGACCTGGTGGATTGCAGTGTATACCGGCACGTGGTTGGAGACACACCGGTGACAGCAGGTGAGCAGTGAGGCCTGGGTGCACAGGGGTGGGCAATCCCCACTGGGCGGCGGGAGTGGCTGGGGTGCAGCAGCCTGTGTGCGCAGGGGCGGCCATGCGATGTTGCCGTGTGCAATGATATGTACTCTGCCATCATTAGCTGTGGACTCTGTTTCAGATGAGGGACCTGGTGGACTGCAGGGTATACCAGCACGTGGTTGGAGACACACCGGTGGCAGCAGGTGAGCTGTGAGGCCTGGGTGCGCAGTGTCGGCACTGTTTCTCCCTGTCCCTCTCTTCCTTTCACTGTCTCTCTCTCCCTCTGTTGCTCTCGCTCTCCTTCTCCCTCTCTCCCCCTTTCTCTCTCTTTCTCTCTCTCCCTCTCTTTCACTCTCTCTCTCTCTCCATTTCTTTCTCTCTCTCTTTCTCTCTCTCTCTGTCCTTTGTTGGGCGCATGACGCACCCTCTTATCTTCAATTTTGTCTTGCAGGCTTTGACTTGCAGATTGTCCAGAGAAGACCCGCCATGACTCCTCCAATTATTGGTGTTGAGTTCAATTTGAATAAATAATTAATTTTGTGATTCTAAGATGTATGAGTGTTTTTCCTTTTTCTGACCACCCATGAATGTTAATTGTTGTACTTGTGCGACATCAGGCGAATTGTTGTGTTCATGTATTTGTAAGGTAGATGTGTAATGTCTTTGTCCGGGGGGGGTGCCCGGGGTGGTGCCCCGGGGGGTCCTGGGGGGGGGGTGCCTGGGTGCGCTGGCGGTGAGTGTTGTGGCCCTCTTGGGGCTCCGAGCTGCATGATCAGTGGCTCCATGTCATCTGTTGTTCTTCTGGTGTGGCTGTGGGTTGGGCTCCCTTTCATGGTGCAGGTTGTCGTCCGACTTAACACCAGGTAGGAGCAGGTGTTAAATCCCTGCTTCTAACGCGCCTTATCGCATGTTTTTAAATCTTATCGCCGATCTGGCTGGTCGTTGGGAATGTTGCGGAGTGGTGTTTTCGTGGGTTTTTGCACGGGAACGCCTACTCTGCATCTCATTAGCGTTAGTTGCCGGTGTCATCCGTGGCAATGTTTTTTACGGCTGCTATCGCAGGAAAAATGGTGATATCGGCTGTTAGCACCAGCTTGTGAATGGTGCGATGGATTTATCACCACTTTGGCTGCGATAAAATGCCGCTAACTCGGCGATAAGTCCTTGAGAATATGCCCCTGTGTGTACTAAAATTAGAGGCATGAATATTGTTCAGTAGATTCAAAGATGATTATTGGAAATGAGAAAATGTTCATAAAAGCAAATGGCGCAAAATAGTTTATGTTCCACAATGGAATAATTCCAGAAAAAAAAAACAATTGCAGAAAGTTGGTGAATGTCTTAAGGGCATGAAGGTATGTGTACCTTCAGAAATTCAAGACATGCAATTTGAATCCTGGTGACCACACAAAGGAAGATGCATTTGATCTAACTTTGAATCCAGACGTTGGTTGTTCACAGTTATGATGACCTAGGTAGTTCCATATTTGGATAAACACTGTAGAACCTTTAGCTTGAGGAAGTGTATTTGACTGAAGGATTTGAAGTGTCTGCAGTTCCTGCCAGTTGACATTCTGTTGACTTGCTCATCAAGGCAATATTAAAGCCAACTTCAGGCCAATTCAGCAAATCAGCTGGACTTACCACTTTATAATGTCAAACCAGTGGTTTGAAGTTGCTAAGGTGGCTGATGTGTTTGGGGTGGAGAAATTTAGACTGGGCAACAGAGACTTTTTGAGGTTGCCCCTAAATGCTACCACCAGCCTGGTGTTTTGCACACACTTTTGTCTTTTAGTTCTTGTATGAAGATTCAAATGAGTGAAGGAAGTTTAACTAGAATCCACTTTTGCTGGCAGTCCATTAAACTCAATTCCCTTTCTGCAGGATTATTGTAGACAGCATCTTCAAGCAGGCCCCTCCAAAGATCAGTCTTCCCAGCAGAGGTGTCCAAACATGCCTGTAGAGCAGTGGTGGCTGGTGACGTTTAAAAGTCGTGGGGTGTAAAGTTTGGTATGACTTTTATGTAGTGAGTGAAGTAAGCAAGCTTAACAGGCAAACTTGGAGTCCAGGCTGGGTCCTCCTCCAGAGATAAAATTGGAGAAAAAAATTGGCAAATGGTGCATTTTAAAGCAAATTAAGTAGTGATAAATCAAGGCTCATAAAGCAGTGGGAATGTATAGTTTTTCAATATTAACACATTAAAAACTGCCCTATATTTTATTGCATTAATATGTTCAAAAGTTACTGTAATGTGCAAATTGTACAACACGACAACTTCAGCCTTTCAAAATGTGTGCTTGCCCAGTGTCTTGCACTGCATGCGGAATCAACTTTGGAAGAAAATGCTCTAACCAGGCTTCAGGATGCACCCACAGCTGCTGGCTGCAGTCAGTCATATAGAAATATGTGCAGACAGGTCTTTAAGTGGGATGAAAAAACTGGGGGCTCTCTAAAAGGGAACATATAACTATATAGCACGTTTATTGTTTGATAATAAAATCATTAAAATGGGTATAAAAACAGTGATTAGCTGTTTGCATGTTACATTTGTAGGTTGATATATGCAACAGATAAAAAATCCCTCCTAAAACAAAATAGCAGGGTTACTCTAAAGTGCGTACATGATTAGAAGCAGGTGCAGGGTCATGAGACTAAGTCACTGGGATGCTTAAAAGACCAAGTGGCCCGGCTGTTCGTTAGTCCAGTGGTAACAATGGTTAAAAAGAAGAGTCTTGCAAAAAAAAAAAAAAAAGCTAGGATATCCCATAGTATGCTACAGCAGGTTAATCGGGGTGATCAGGATGGCACTAAGCTGATGGCGAAATGATGATAGCCAGGCCTCCTGATCCAGAGTTTGACTGACAGTTGCGGCTTCTCCTTTTGTGGGCCATCTGTTGTGGCCGACAATGGTGGTTGCCTCATTTACCCTTGATTTTGTTGGAGGCAGGGAGCTGCTTGAACTTACGATAAGCGAGGTGGGTAAAAGTAGTAAAGCTGATGTTAAGAGCTGTGTTCTCTGGATTCAAAGCAGCAATAATACTCTGCCTGCAGATCCGGACTCCCAGTTTGTTCCACTTGGGCCTCAACTTTGTTCTGCGCAGGGCCAACAGAGCTGGGCAAATGCATACAACATGCTCTAGAGATTCGACTGATTTGCCGCAACCACAGCACACAAAATTGTCTGAGGGGCGCCACCAGGAAGGTAGATGTTTCCGAAAAAAGCCCCTCACCCAGCCTGAGGGCCAAAAATCTCTGTTTTAGATGTAAGGAGTATGTACTAGCCAGGTGTGGCAACGGAGGGGCCAGCTGGTAAGAGTTAATTACTCCCCATGCATGCTTACATTTGGCTAAAATCTCTCTATTTAACATTCTGGAACACAGTTTAATTCGCTTTTTGATGCTTGATTTAAATGCTTTTTGCTAGGATTGAGAGACCACAGTTCTCTTGCTGATAGATGTGACAAACATTTGTTGAAGTACCGACTGTGTGAACCACCAGGGTTATTGGCACTAATTTCGGGGCATATTAGCAAGACCCACGTTAAAATTATCGCCGTTTTAGCGGCAGGAAACTGCCGCTAAAACGGCGATAATGGGCTTGCTAATATGCGTTATGGAATTCCAATAGAAGCCCAGGTTAGATGTGCAGGACATCTAACCTGGGCTTCTATTGGAATTCTATAACGCATATTAGCAAGCCCATTATCGCCGTTTTAGCAGCAGTTTCCTGCCGCTAAAACGGCGATAATTTTAACGTGGGTCTTGCTAATATGCCCCTTCATTCCATAGCAGTGACTCAAGTGACCCATCTCTGGCCTGTCTCAGCTAATGGCACAGGTTAAGGAAGGCTCCCGTGCATTGCAGGGCGTGGTTTACGAGGCCTAGCTCTAGCCGGATCTGTGAAGCAGACAACATTTTTGGCAACCGGAGCACCTTTTTGTAGATTTTAATCACATGTTGATTAAGTGCGGTGCTAAGTGTGCCAAGAAAGAGCTCAAAACCGTACGACAAAGTGGGACCTATCTAGGCTCTTCCAGTGTTGAAACTAAACTGGGATCAGTCAGTGTTTTCGAGAGCTTGGAGAGACTGACTTGAAGAGCTGTGGCTTTCATGGCAATTTCGTTCCGATGTTTAAGTAGAGTTCCCCTTGAGTCGATGTGGATTCCCAGATACCGATAGGTTTTCCAGCTGGAATTTGGACGTTGTTGTACAACCAACTGCCACCTCTGTAGTACTTCCTGCCAAATATAACCACTTGGGTTTTGTTTAGGTTTACCTCCAAATTATTTAAGTTGGCGTAACTGTGTAGGGTGTTTATGAGCCGGTGCAGTCCGACTCTCGTACGGCCTAAAAGGGTGAGGTCATTGGCGCATAAGAGATTTCTGATCTGAGCTCCATCGATCCTGGGGGTGACTATTTGTTGCGGCCAACTCTGCTCTCTGCTAAAAGATCGGCTAAAAGAGATTAAAAGCAGGGGAGCTTGCACACATCCCTGTTTCACCACTCTTAATGTCTTACATTAAGCTGACAATCTCTTAATTTTTCTGGATAGGTGCGATCTGGTGCTTACCTAGACTTGAGTCCAGGTGTTAGTGTGGAGCTTGATTATTGGCTCCAGTAGTTTAGTGGGTATTTCCCAATTGGATAACTTGGCCCAGAGAGACTCCCTCGGTACATGATCAAATGCTGCTTTGAAATCACAAAGCAGCAAAAAAGCGCTGTAGAAGATGTGTTTGCTTTATCGATGAGGATGGATAAGGCTAGGAGGTTGGTCAATGTACCGGAGTTTGCCACAACCCTGTTTGATTTTTGGGGATCAGTCCTTTTGAGTCAGCCCAACTTTTCAGATCTTCCAGCAACAAGCTGGCGAAAAACTTCACCTAGTTATCCAATAACACTATCAGCCTATAGTTACTTGTAGCTGACCGGGAGCCAGTCTTGTAAATAGGCGGGATAATCGCGCCACGCCAAGAGGCGGGTATGGTTGAGCTTCATAGAGAGTAATCAAACAGGCTGGCAAGCTGCTTGGACCAGAAAGGTACATTCTTTTTAAACAGGGCCTGTGGCAGGCTGTTTGGGCCCGGGGCTCTGTCCAATTTGGCTTTGGTTAGAATTTTGACTAGCTTTGTGAGGTGGAAAGAGATTTCTTCCTTTGGGTTTTTTGTACTCCTTGAGAGTTGTCCTGACATTCCCAGCAAGGATTTATCCATAGGGGTGCCTTTAACTCATCCGCCTAGAAGTGTCCGGCCAGAAAGGTTGACCATTCCTGCTCTGCAATGTTTGCACTTCCCAGGCTGTGATTTCCATTGGTTTGGTTATTTACTAACGCCCAGAATTTTCTGGAATTCCGGCTCTTGCTTGCATAGTGGAGAGAGCACCAAAATTGCTGAAGATGCTGCTGTTTGTCGGCTCGACATGCCCGTCTATAATTATTTTGTGCAATTTTGTAACTATTCAGTAGATCTTCCTATTCAGGGTGTCTCTTTGCTGCCCTAAGGAAGGCGTTTCTGATTTTCTTTAGAGTCTTTGTCTGCGTTGAAAGGGGGGCCTGGTTGTTGCTAGGACTGACGTAATATCGCGGTTGAAGTTGGAATTGCTTTAAAAGATTAGAGCAAAGGTTTGACCAGTCTTTTACTGGGGAGACGGGCCACTGGTTAAGGCGCATTATTAATTCCTCACACGCTTCCATGATCTTTGTGCTAATGATATCATTCCATCTTAGGCGTTTTAGATTCTCAGAGTAAACTCCAAGGTCGTAGTGTTCTAAATTCAAGGCGATGGTAGTAACTTGCGGACGATGGTCACTTTCCAAGCGTGTTGTAATATTATAATTTTCTATATATGGAAGCAGTTCTGAATTACAGATAGTATAATCAAGGTAAGAGAAGTTGCTGCCATTAGTCCATGTCCAATTTGGAGGGATGTCCTGTGGAAATCTCCCATTCAGTACAAGGAAACCCAGACTGTAAAGTTGTAAAACACAGTGTTCCCCTAGACTGCAGCATTTTTGATGTGTGGGTTTTACCTGTGCCTTCAGTTCTGGTGGGGTAAATGGAAGCAGGCTTACTAAGTCCTTTGGTCTCCCTTGGAAGAGGTTGGTGCTGAAATCCTCCATGAGGAGGCATTCTGCGTGTGGTATTTCCCCTGCCAAATCGCACAGAACTGTGGATAGGCAATCTAACTGAGACCTTTTTGGTCTGGAGTTTGGGTTGATATAAGCGTTAAGAAGTAACAGGGGGCGCTTCTGTCTCCACGAGTTGATTTTGCTTCCCAGGAGCCAATTCTCCTGAAAGTATAATGGTTCTATGGGTCCTTTTAAGCTGGGTGAAGTGTATAAAGACAGTCTCCCTTTGGGCCGGCCAAATTTCTGGTCTCTTACAGCAGGCTTCCAGTGTTCCAGGAAACCATTTAGAGGGTGATTTTGTATGGCCCAAGTTTCCTGGAATGCGAGGAAGTCATGTCCGGAAATGAAATTACATATCTCTGGGGAGATTATTTTATGTTGAAGACCGCTAATATTCCAGGAGCATAGGACTGATGGAATCTGCTGGTTCGCGATGGTAGAGGAAACAGATGATAAATGACGCTCATTATTTCTGGTAGCTTTGTTGTGGGTTTGCTGACGTAGTCGCTGTTCATCATGTTAAGCCAAACATTTAGTCTACAAGGCTGCTGGCAACCACCCCCAGTCTTGCTCAGAATTTGTAGTAGAAGTTGTGGCCCAGGAGATAGCTTTGGTGACCGTCTGGCTTTGAGCGTTTTTTTAAATTGAATACGGCTTGTGTCTTTCTTCGGCCAATGACTGGCGGACGCTTGGCAGGGTAGGAGGAGGAGATGCTAGGTCGGCTGGGTACCCCTATTCAAGGTATGGGTGGATTTTAATGCTACATGGTAGAAAGAATTCTATGCTAGTTAAAAGGGCATAGGCCCAAGTTGTGGATTTAAATGTTACCAGGGTAGCATTGGCAGTTGTGTGCCTCTTGGAGGAAGAAAATCAATGAGCTCAATGTCGCTGGATACCAGCGCGTCAAACCCCGGGGTTACTTCAAGTAGTTTAATGATGTTACTCCTATTTAGAACGTCGTGCTGGCCTTTTGAATGGTATTCAGGTATAAATAGTATCTTGGTGACACCACAGGCGGTTTCCTGTTGCCGGTTGTGTGACTTGTCTGAGTCAGATTTTTCAACTGGAGGGCCAAATAAGGTTCCAGAGATGGGCTTGTGGGTTACTGGGAGGGCAGACTGTTCAGAAAAATGTTCTCCCAATGGCCATTGCATGTTGTTAAGGGTAACTTTTAGTTGATTGGCTCCTGCGTTGGTGGTTGAGCACTGAGCTTGCTGATGTGTGGAGTAGGGTAGTACAGGAGGTATTTCAGTTACCATTTTTAATTCGACTTTCTGATGACCAGTTGGGTTTTCCCTTCCTTTGAGGGATCCTGTGCTTTTGTTAATATTGGCCATGTCGTTGGATTTTAGTGACTGTCTCGTCGGACTAGAAAGGCAGGTATGTTGGGTGGGTGGGGTGCATCAGCGGACTTTAGGCCAGTTGGCAATGAATACTCAGAGGGAGCTTGTTGTACACCTTGGGGGGGAACTCTCCTCTTACTTTCGGTCACTTGGGTTGACAAAAGTTAATGTGTGCATGTGCTGAGTCCTAGACTTCTCCTTGTTGATGTTTGGCACCTCCTCGATGTTTTTGGATGTTTTGTGAGCGCTTAATTTCGGAGAGTGCAACTGCCCCACCCTTCCTGGGCTAAGATTTAGAACTTGTTCTGGGTTTGATGTTGTAAACAGGGGGAACAATTTAAGGGAGTCAGCTCTGGTTTTTGTTAGTGATTTGTTTCTTTGCTTGCGCTGTCTTTTCTTTTCTCTCTTACTGAGCAGAAAAGATGATTTTTCATTGGTTTGAGGGGTGTGTGCATTCGGAGAATGGGGCTTCCAAGCCAACTTTGGGTCGGCTAGCGGGGTGTGGTCATTCCTAACTTGCGGGCTTTGCAGCAAGGTTACAAGACTTTTGTCAGGAGATGTTGAGGCTTGAACTTTGGGTGTGTGATTTCATGCTGCGTGGTCAGTAGCCATGTATCTCTCTGTCAGCCGGTGGTACACAGAAGCTGGGGCATTTATGCATGTTGAAGCTGCTGCTGATTTAGTGCGCTTTAGAAGGACCTGATTCAGGGTATCGGTATTCTCCTTTTCCCAGCCTGGGCCTTTTGATAGGTGTTTTACTTCATCTAGAACACTATTTAGGAATGTCGGAAGGGTTGATAAGCTGTCTATGATAGGTGATCAGCAGCAGACTGACTGGACTAAATTTGAGGCTGATTGAGCCCTTGTTATTAATTTATTCAAGTCTTCAAGCTTGCTATCGATGCCAGCCATTAACAAGGCTAGGATGTTCAAGAGCTCCACTTGGATGACTAGTTTATCTGAGTGGTATTAACGCTGGTACTGTTGTTTGAAGGGTTTGCAGCAGCTGAGGCCATGCTGCCAACATTAAAGAGAGTGTGGACTCTTTTATGCTAGATTCTGATTTCTGGATGGTAGATTGAGCTGAGTCCGTGAGAAAGAAAGATAGCCCCACAAGAGATTGGTAGTTTACATCCGCACCTTCTTGCTGCTGTGGGGAGTCTGTCGCTGTGCCCATAATGGATTGAATTTGGGGAGAGACTGATTTAATATCTCCCTTTGGTGATCTTGCCAACTGGGCGGCTAGGGGGCTTAGGAAATCCGAGCTGGATAAAGTGGTATCAGGTTTACTAAGGAGTTTGGTCGCAGGGGTTCGTGAGGATCCATATAAAGTTGATTGGTGTATTGCGATAGAGCATTAGGAAAAGACCCAGTGACTTTGCTTGGTGATTGTTTGATCAAGGAGTGTGATTGATGGCGATCCTGAGTCAAAGGTGACGGGGGTTGAGGCCTTGTCAGTAGGCCTAGAGATGATCTTAAATCTTCCGTGACTGGGCTGTCGATGAAGCCAACCTCCGATATCACAATTCTAGGCTTTGAGGTGGGTGGACTGTAGCCTTGGTTGTTACCTGCTGTAGGCTTCCCTTTAGTGCTTCTGGCCCAAGGCTAGGGGATGGGCCCTTCGCCCCTCCTGGGATTTTTTAAAAATAAGTGTTAGAAATGGGGGTCTCTAGTTGGCAAGGGCTTGCACCTTTTTTTTTCTTTTTTTTTTTCTCCTCATTCGCCTCCAACCCCAGACAACTAGGAAATTTGAAAAGTTGCCACTGTTACTCAATTTGAGACGTAGGCCTTCGAGATGTCACCCGCCTACCAGTAGCAAACAAACCTCTTTCCTGTTGCTGACCTCTCGTTGTGAAGGAGAGGGTGGTTGCACTCTCTTCTGATTACTTAAAACCAGTAACTGTTGCTGAGGGCCCTTCCAAAATCGAGACTGGGGACCAAGGAGGAACAGCAAGACCCAACACAGCCTGAGAGCTTCACATGAGGCTTAATCATAGGATCATGTATATTATATAATTAGTTTGTTAAACAAGATATATTATAGCCGTTTTAGCCTGGAGTCCAGTTTATCAGGCAGTCCCAAATAGCTCTCTTCCTACTATCTTTCAATCTGGCCAGGTCATTCCTAGAGATTTTATACAAAGAGCACAACCAATCTGAGTATATAGGAGGAAAAGCCTCAGTCCATCTCCTACATATTTCTCGTCTAGCTAGCAGAATAGCATAGAATAGAAAACCTCTGCTCGGGCCCATAATTTCGCTAGATATACCGAAAATTATAAGTCTCAGAGAAATTTGTATTGAGCGTCCCAAAATGTTCGATAAAGTGCTCCCAATTTTCTCCCAAAATTCAGAAGTTGCCGGACAGGTCCAAAACATATGTGTGTCTGGGATATTTTCCATGTCACATTTTTTACATCTAACGGGGGGGCCCTTGGTCATTTTAGCGAGTCACGCTGGGGATAAATAGGCCCTATGTGTGGTGAAATAATGATTTCTTCTAAGCCAGGCTGGCTTTACTACTGCAAACAAGGTGTTAAAAGACATTTGCCACAGGTCTGCCCAGTCTATTTCTGGTATAAATTCTCCCCACAACTCTTCAGCTAATCTGAAGTCTCCATCTATGAGCCTCTTCAATAGCCCAGTAAAAGAACGATACCTCTTTCTTTCCAACTGGCTTTTGTACTAAATGTTCTTCCAACATATTCCCCAGACCTATAGGTTTTTAAGACTCAGGGACCAACTCTTTAATTGCAAATATTTAAATCTGGACATGCCCTCCTCCAATTTTCCATCAAGAAATACCCAAGGTAAGAGTGAGCCCTCTGCGGTAAGATCCCCCATACCAGAAACCCAGCTGTTTTTAAAGGGACCGCCAGTTTATCTTTCAAACAGCTTGGTGTCCCTGGACTGTCCCACAGTTGAGCTAACTTTGAACAGTACTCTAGGCCTGTTAATTTCTTAATTCTGGTCCAAATACGAACCACGCTCTCTAGGACTTTCAGTCTTACTTTCTTGAAGAATTTCTGATCTCCATATTTAAAAAGAAAACCTTCCTGAGGTAACCCCACTTGCTCCAGCATAGCTAGGTACATTACCCCCCTCCCTGATGAATCCGGTGATTTTAACAACATTCTTGAATGTGTTAGCTGAAAAGCCCAGGCATAGTATTGTACATCCGGAAGTGCAAGACCACCTTTTTCCCTCCTACGTCTCAGCTTCTTCCAAGATATCCTAGTGGCTTTATAGGCCCACACAAATGAATTAATAGATTGCTGAAATTTTTCAATTATTTGCTTCTTGAAGTGTAGAGGAATGGTGTTAAAAAGAAAGGTAACTTTTGGTAGAATTACCATCTTTACCAAATTAATTCTGCCCAAGATGGTCAGGGGGAGATGTGCCCAAGATTTCATACGTTTTTGACACTCTCTTGAGGCGTTTAAAAAGTTGATATCCGCGATCTTATTTATATCTCGGACTATCTTCACCCCCAAATACCTTATCTCGTCTTTGGTCTGATATCGACACCCCGGCAGATTCCACGTCATGATTTCAGTTTTTTCTGCATTGACCTCATAACCCGAGACCCGACCAAACTCCCTCGCTATGTCAATAACATGAGGAAATGACAATTCTAGATCTGACGAAAGAATTAATATGTCATCGGCATACAGGGCTACCTTCCTCTCCCATGTTCCACTCTTAAATGGTGAAATGAGTGTCTCCTCCCTAAGACGTTGAGCGAATGGTTCTGTATACATATCGTATAGGAGGGGGGAGAGGGGGCAGCCCTGTCTGGTTCCTCTCTTAATTTTAAAAGGTTTGGTCAGTTGTCCGTTGACCACAAGCCTTGCCGAAGGGTCACTGTATATGAGGCTAATAGTCCGGCAGAATCTTGGCCCAAAATTAAACTTCTCCAACACGGCCGCTAAATAGTTCCAATTGACCCTGTCAAATGCCTTAGTGGCATCCAGGGTCATTGCTGCCAGAGGGAGTGAAAAAGTTGAGGCAAAATCGATGGCACCAATAAAATCATGAGTGAGGTCAAAAAGGTTCCTACCTCTTAAAAAACCCTTTTGGTCTGCATGCAACAAGCCTCCTGCTACCGCACCCAACCTATCTGCGAATATTCTGGTAAAAACCTTATAATCGGTGTTTAGAAGCGAAATGGGTCTATATGACCCACATTTGGTAGAAGGCTTTCCTGGTTTTAAGATCAACGTTATGTTGGCTTCGCCCCACGAAGTGGGTGGTCTAACTCCTTCAACTAAGATTTTATTAAAAAGGATCGTCATGAATGGAATTATCACCTCTCCCAAACTTCTGTATAATTCAACGGGAAGGCCATCTGGCCCTGCAGCCTTACCTGCCTTACAAGTGGAAAGCGCCTTCCTGACCTCCTGTTGTGATATCTCGGGCTCTAAATTAACTCGTTGAACAGAGTCTAAGGGGGTGAGGTTAATTGAATTTAACCATTCGCATTCTAATGTGCTATCTACATCTTTGTCTTCATTATACAAGTTTTTAAAAAAAGTATAGAAAGCTTCTCCTATCTCTTCGTCATTAATTGCCGATGAATTAGTATGCACATTATCAATTTGTTTTATGAGGTTTCGTGTCCTATCAGTTTTGGCTTTCCAAGCTAATAATTTTCCAGCCCCTTCGCCATATTCAAAATGAGCTAACTTGCTCACCTCCCATCTCTTAGAGATCCTGGCCTGTACAATATCCTCTAATTTATCTTTCAAAGTTTTCAATTTCACAACTTGTACTTGGCCAATAGCTTGGTCCGTTTCATTATTAATCTCCCTTTCCACCTCTTTCATTTCCCGCTCAATAGATGCCAGTTCTTCCCTGTACTGCCTATTTTTATAGGAGGTCCTGTTTGTTACCAATCTTCTCAGGTATGACTTCAAGGCGTCCCATACCACAGAGGGCTCTGCCGATCCTATATTTATATTTAAGAAAAACTCTGTCTCCTGGCATAGATGACCAATTTCAGTTTCATCTAGGAGAAAAGTGCAATCAAATGTCCATATCCTTCGTTGTTCTTTTTCTGACAAATCTAGATCCATCCATACCGCCGCATGGTCTGAAAGGTGGGGGTCAAGTAGCCTATATCTTTGACTTTACCCTTTAAATCATTACTAATCAGGATATAGTCAATACTTGATTTGTGTCTGTATTTTTATTATAAAAAGACACACCTAGTTGAACACCTGACCTTTCCCTCCAAATATCCGATAAGGCATTCTGCTTCATCATCATTTTTAGGTATGACCTAGATTTGGATAAGGCATTTGCCCTACTACTTGGGGATTTATCCATTTGCGGATTCAATACTATATTGAAATCCCCAGCTAAAATAGTTGTATCAGGAAACCCCAAAAGATTAGCAAAAATATTTTTTAATGTCGAAGGGTCATCCTGATTAGGGCCATAATAGCCTACTACTGTTATGAGTGAACCTTTAACGGATAACTGAACTATAACCCACCTACCACTTTGGTCTGTCATAACCTTTAAAAGACCAGCATTTGCTTGTTTTTTAACTAAAATCGCTACACCCCTAATATTAATATTTTGACAGGAACTGACACAATGTTCCACCCACGTGAGTTTCCCACATATGCCACTAATTTCTTCTCTCAGGAGGTGTGTTTCCTGCAAAATAATTATCTGTGCAGGTGAGTCCTTAAGATATTGAAAGATTTTTCCCTCCTACTTTTAACTCTGAGGCCATTAACATTCCATGATAAACATTGTATCATTCTCATGGTGGATTAAAAATCTGATTTCTGAATGTACACCATCCTTCAGGGTATCGACACCAGACCAAAAACAATAACCAAAAAAGCATGCTAGGTTAAAAGGCGAATGAGAATTTTTTCCTTTTTTTCCCCTTATGCTCCCCCACCCATGATTCCCCATCCCTACCCTTAATCCCACCCCTCCCTGGAGAACCCAACCCCTATTTACCTGGACTAAATAAAGTTTCTGCCTACCGATGTGCCCCACTCTGCCCCATCTTTAAATAATACCCAAAAATGTATAGGCTACCTGTGGCTTACTTCATATTTTATATTATGCTTTTTCCCCCATGCAATTGAATTAATTTAATTTATGGCTCTAATTTCTTGGAGCCATGTTTTAACTGATGTATATCAGTTCATAAGTGAGTACTTCCCGTCCCCATAAAATTATCAGATCTCAATCAACTATCTGTATATATAAATGATAATCTAGCTTAAGATAATCTTATTGGAAGCTATTTTAAGTTTTCCAAAAGCTCTTCTGCCTCCTGCACTGTTTTCAAATTATACATTTTGTTATTTAACGTAACCTTCAATTGTGCAGGAAACTTAAACTGGACAACGGCCCCCAATTTCTTAAAATCCTCCATTTTTCTGCCCAGCTCCCATTGTCGATCTAAAGTGACCCATGAGAGGTCTGATCGGATCTCAAAGGCTAAGTCTCTGGGTTTCAATGATTTCTGTTTAAGGGCAGCTGTTAGTATTCTCTCTTTCAATGAAAAAGTCAGGAAATTGATTAAGATCTTTCTAGGTTTTGTTCGATTGGGGTGTCTCCTGAAGGGATCCCGATGGATCATTTGTATATCCCTCATCAAGTCTTCCTCTGAATCATTAATCAGAACCGATTCTTTTATGAGGGTTACTACAAAGGTTTTAAGATCCTCCCCTCCTTTCCTTCTGGTATATTCAGGAGGCGTAAATTATTACGTCGGGAGTTATTCTCCAAGGATTCCAATCTGTCCCGGAGCACGGTCTCCTCTTTCTTAAGTGTTACAATATCAGCTTTCGCTGCTCCCAGATCTTCTTTAAGCCCCTCCACTGATCTTTCTAGAACCACCGTCCTAGAATCTAAGAGATCGAATTTTTTCTCAAGGGATTCACAAAAAAGTCTAATCTCTCCCTGATTCGACTCCGAGATAGCAAATCCTTTTTTAATATCCAAAGACATGATGGAAAATAACGCTTCCAAAGAGGTCACAGAGGGACCTTCCCTCTCTGGAGACTCCGGGATCCTCCCTATTTCTGTGCTGATCTTAGCGCTATCATTCTCACTGCCCCTTACTCCTGCTCCTGCTCCTACACTTTCCACCGCTGACTCTTCTCCTTCAATATGTTCATTCATTAACCCTGAGTTCATAACCATACCCACTTCTGGGGTCTCTGGATTACTCAGCGATTTAAATTGCATAACAGATTGCTTGGAGGACTGAGAGAGTGGAACTATTGTAGATACAGATCGAGGAATGAGGCTGAGAGTGGGGGAGGGAATATCTACAGACTCAATTTTCTCCATTGGCTGTCTTGCTACGTCCATCTGCCCAGATTCTTTCCTAAGAGCTTCTCCATGTTTTACCACATCCAAAACCTGTGGGAGGGCCTTAAAATAGGACCTTAACGATGGAGTGATTTTTACTTTTGCCTCTATAGGGAGACCCTTCTTTCTGCTGATTTTTGAGCTCTTGCCTTTATTTTTCCGAGAAGGAGAGAAACTATCTTCAGAGATACTTTGAAGCCCTATTTCTAAAGTATTCTGATGTGTATCTGTATTTATGTCTGTGTCTATGTCAATTTCGCCCTCCGGAGATAGCTAGGTGTTCCTAGATCTCCCTTTTCTGGACTCCAGCGCAGTTGACCCCAGTGCTGTGGCTCGTTTCCCAGCACGTTTCCCAACTCTTTTTGCCGTTTTATTTTTTGTAGTTTCCCCCGTTTTTATGTCAATCCCCTGTTTGGGTCTACTGGGCTCTGCCAGGCTAATTACAGAGGTAAACCCTTCTTCGGTCTGCCTTGGCTGACTCCTCGTTCTAGGACAACAAGGGGGGAGGAGCTTACCGGGTCTGAGTTCCTCCCGTATACCCCCGTCTTCGTTTTCCGGCTCTCTGAAACCTCACGCTCCTTTGCCTTCTGACTTGAGGCTACTGGAGCAAATCTACCTCTCACCACGTCCAGTCCCAATCCCGTCTTCGTCTCCATCTCTCTCCTCATCCCCTCAACTCCGGCGCCGCTCTCCAGCGCACTCGCAGCGGCAGCAGCCGCTCTCCCTGTGCTGCCTCTGCCACTGGTTCCGCCGGATTCACCTCGGAGGAGACTGCCCCAGAGGAGACCACGAGCTGCAACTTTCCGACCCCTCCTCAATTCCAGGGCAGCCAGAAACCAGCGCGGGAGGTCTACGGACACTCCAACGCACATCCCAGAGTAAGTCTCCAACTGAAGGGGGGGTAAGCTTAATTAACTATTTCGGTCAAAACCTGCATCCTTTTTGTCATAGGGCAGAGCGGAGCACTGGCGGCAAGCGACCGCTCAGCTCACGGCCGCCATGTTCGCTTGCACCTTTGTCCAAATAGGGACCCTTCTTCCTAGTCAGGATAAGGGAGTTACACTCCTAAAATAACCCCTGCTCACCCCCTTGGTAGCTTGGCACGAGAAGTCAGGCTTATCTTAGAGGCAGTGTGTAAAGCATTTGCACATAACCAACAGTAATACAGTGTAAGCACTACAAACGGACACCACACCAGTTTAGAAAAATATCCAATATTTTTATATACTTAAAACAAGACCAATACGATAAAAGTCCACAATACAGTACTTGAAAAGTCTTCAGTTATCACAGTATCCTTAAAAACAGTTCCTTGATGTCGATAGCTCCGTCCGGGGCTATCACGGCGTCGTGAACAAACAAATCCAAACAGTTCTGGCTGACCGCGACGTCGCGGGTCAGCTACGGTGTCGGGAAGACCCGCAAACATTACCTTTCAGAAATGCAGGGCGTCGATGACCTCGTGTGAGCTTCCGAAAACACGGCGTCCGCAGACGTCGGTTCCGGAGGTCAGTGCAGGCGCCGTCGGGGCCCTCGAAGTCACACGCGTTGCAGATCGAACTCCTCTCTGTTGAAGTCAGGAGCGTTGGCGTCGGCAGGCGTCGGGTGCTGCGGTGCAAAGTGCAGCGGTGCGGCGTGCGGTGCCCTCAGGTCACGGTGCGAGCAGCGGCTCGGTGGCGGCATCAGAGGGCGTCATCGGTAAGACCAGGGTCGCGGTGTGAGATGAAGGCGGTGCTCGTCATGGTGCTGGCAGGTCACGGTGCAGCAGCGGCGTCGTCGTTGCTGAAGCGCTGTCGTCGGCTGACAAACTGGAGTCGATGGCACCGGCGTCGGTAGGCCAAGGCTGCGGTGTGGGATGAGGGTGGTGCGTCGTGTAACTGTACGAGCGGTGCCCTCGAACCACGGTGCAAGCAGCGGCGTCGAGTCCGGCGTGGAGCGGCATCGTTGGGGATACCAAGGCGTCGTCGTGAAGCAAGGCGGTGCGGAGTGCGGTGCCCACAGGTCGCGGTGCGAGCAGCGGCTCGGTGGCGGCCTCAGCAGGCGTCATCGTTGAGACCAGGGTCGCGGTGCTGCGTTCCGGCGGTGGCCGCTGCGGTGCCTTCAGGACACGGAGTCGGCAGCGGCGTCGTAGACGGCATCGGGCTTGAAGTCTTTGCTGTTCCTGAGACTTCTTGAACAGGGGGCAAGCTCTACCTCAAGCCCTTGGAGACACTCACAAAGTAGATTGCAGAAAGTTCAGTCCAGTCCTTTCACTGCCCAAGACAGAAGCAGCAACTGCAGGCCAACACAGCAAAGCACACAGCAAAGTGGTAGTTCCTCCTCACAGCTTCTCCAGCTCTTCTTCTTGGCAGTCTTCTTGATCCAAAAGTGTTCTAAAGTTCTGGGGTTTGGGTCCCCCTTTTTATCCTCAATTTCTCTTTGTTCTCTGAAGGCAGAGAGGCCTTTGCCTAGTCCAAACCAGTTCTGGTCATTCCTGGAGCACTTTGTTGACAAGTCTCCTTCTTTCCTTTTGCAGTGTAGGCCAGGGACATCAGACACACCACAGGAGGTGGAGCCAGCATTGTGGAGGGAAGGCACAGCCCTATTCAGGTCCCAGGTGCAACTCCTCCCACCCATCTACATGTAGATCTTGCTATTCAGCCCTGTGCTGACTCACCCTGTCTCCTGGAATCCCCCAGCCCCTGTCACTCACACTCCAGATAAGGAATACACAACCTAGCAGAGGCAGGCTTGGATGGTTAGACAAGAAAATACCTACTTTCTAAAAGTGGTATTTTCAAACACAGAATGTTAAAACCAACTTCACTAAAAGATGCATTTTATCATTCTGAGTTCAGGCATACTAAACTCGAATTTCTACCATGTTCCCTGGGTCAGTTAGGATCATAGGATGTAATAATCAAAACTGCCCATTCTGGCCTATGGGGAACAGGTAGCCTTGCAATAGTGAAAAATGAAGTAGGCTGTATTTCACTATCAGGACATGCCACACACACCAGGGCATGTCCTACCTTTCACATACAATGCACCCTGCCCACAGGGGTACCTTGGGCCTACCATAGGGGTGACTAACATGTAGAAAAGGGAAGGGTTAGGGACTGGCAAGTGTGTGCACTTGCCAAGTCGACATGGCAGCCCCAGGCTGCACACAGGCTCTGCAATGGCAGGCCAGAGTTACACTTTACGGGCTGTTTGCGTGGGTGGCACAATCCAGTGCTGCAGCCCACCAACAGCATTTGATTTATAGTCCCTGGCACTCACAGTGCACTTTACTAGGGATTGACACATAAATCAAATAGCCAATCATGGAAACACCAATCCATAACACATTTCCTACAAGAGCACTTGCACTTTCCCACTGGACAGCAGTGAGGAAAGTGCGCAGAATCATTACACCAGCAAAAACAGAGTCAAAACCAGGAGGTCAGAAAGCAAAAAGTCAGGGAAACACGCCAAAGATGCCAAGTCTAACACATGTCCCCTCCAGCTGAAAGTAGGAGAACTACCCAACCTCCCTGGAGTTCTCTTCACTAAGGCGGAAGAACCTGGACAGACCATCTGCGTTGGCGTGTTCTGTGCCAGGGCGCTGTTCCACCGTAAAGTCCATTCCCTTTAGGGAGATGGACCACCTCAGCAGTTTTGGATTCTCACACCTCATTTGCATCAACCATCTGAGGGGCCTGTGGTCTGTCTGAACCCGGAAGTGAGTCTCAAACAGGTATAGTCTCAGCTTCTTCAGTGCCCAGACCACAGCAAAAGCTTCCCTTTCTATGGCACACCACCTCTGTTCCCTGGGGAGTAGTCTCCTGCTGAGGAAGACTACAGGCTGATCCAGGCCCTCTTTGTTCAGTTGTGAGAGCACCGCTCCCACACCATGCTCTGAAGCGTCAGTCTGCACGACGAATTCTTTGGAGAAGTCAGGTGCCTTGAGCACGGGCGCCATGCACATGGCTGCCTTCAGGGCATCAAAAGCTTTCTGGCAGGACTCAGTCCAGATCACCTTCCTGGGCTGCTTCTTCGAAGTCAGCTCTGTTAAGGGGGCAACGATGGTGCCATAGCCCTTAACAAATCTCCTATAGTAGCCGGTGAGACCTAAGAAGGCTCTCACCTCTGTCTGGGTCTTGGGGGGCTCCCAAGCCAGAATGGTGTCAATCTTGGGTTGTAGGGGCGCCACCTGGCCGCTTCCTACCTGGTGTCCCAAGTACACCACAGAACCCTGCCCGATCTGGCACTTACTGGTCTTGATCGTGAGGCCTGCACCTTGCAGAGCCCTCAACACTTTCTCAAGGTGCTGTAAATGTTCTTCCCAGCTGGAACTGAACACAGCAATGTCATCCAGGTAGGCGGCACTGAAATCCTCCAGTCCAGCCAACACCTGATTGACCAACCTCTGAAAGGTGGCAAGGCATTCTTCAACCCAAAGAGCATCACCAGAAATTGGTAATGACCTTCTGGGGTTGAGAATGCTGACCTCTCCTTGGCCCCATCAGTTAAGGCAATCTGCCAGTACCCAGACGTTAAATCAAATGTGCTGAGGAACCGGGCAGCTCCCAACCGATCAATGAGCTCATCAGTTCTGGGAATGGGGTGCTTGTCAGTCCTGGTGATGGCATTGAGCCCACGGTAGTCCACACAAAACTGGAGTTCTGGAGTGGCACCGGGTGCAGCAGCCTTTGGGAGCAAGACCACTGGGCTGGCCCAAGGACTGTTGGAGGGCTCAATCACCCCTAACGCCAACATCTTAGAGACCTCCTCCTTGATGCTGGCCCTGACCCGGTCAGTCAACCTGTAAATCTTGTGTTTTACAGGAGGGCTGTCACCAGTGTCCACGTCATGGGTACACCAGTGAGTAACACCGGGGGTCAGAGAGAACAGTGGGGTGAACTGTCCCAACAACTGGTGACAGTCCCCCTGCTGCTCTGGAGTCAGTGTATGGGAGAGGATCACACCCTCCACTGACCTATCAAGCTCCTTGGTAGACAGGAGGTCAGGGAGAGGCTCACTCTCCTCTTCCACCCCATCATCTGTCGCCAAGAGCATACTCACTTCGGACCTCTCGAAGTGGGGCTTGAGGCGGTTCACGTGAAGGACCCTCAAAGGGTTCCTTGAAGTCTGCAAATCTACCAGGTAGGTGACGTTGCTTTTGCGCTCCACCACCTCATATGGCCCAGTCCACTTGTCCTGCAAGGCGCAAGGTTCCACTGGGGCCATGACCCACACTTTTTGCCCAGGTTGAAATTCGACCAGAGTGGCATTCTGGTCATACCACCTCTTCATTTCTTCCTGGCTTGCTTCTAGGTTCGCCTGAGCGAGTTTTCTGAAGCGGGCAGTTTGGTTTCTAAAGGCCAGCATGTAACTAAACACATCCTGGGGAGTTTTCCTGGGAGCTGCCTCCCAGCCTTCCTTTACCAAACACAGAGGTCCTCTGACAGGGTGGCCATACAGGAGCTCAAAGGGGCTGTACCCAAGAGACTTCTGAGGCACCTCCCTGTATGCAAAGAGTAGGCATGGCAAGAGGACGTCCCACTTACGCCTCATGGGTTCTGTTAGACCCTTGATCATGCCTTTCAAGGTCTGGTTGAATCTCTCCACCAGACCGTTTCCTTGTGGGTGGTAAGGAGTGGTGAACTTGTAGGTTAAACCACACTCCTTCCACAGGGATGTCATATACTTGGATATGAAATTGGTCCCCTTGTCAGAAACCACCTCTCTGGGGAAGCCCACACGGGAAAAGATCCCCATTAACGCCCGGCCCACCACTGGCGCCGTCGTTGTCCTGAGAGGGATTGCCTCCGGGTACCGGGTGGCATGGTCCACCAAGACCAGGATGTACCTGTTGCCCATGGCTGTCTTGGGATCCAGTGGCCCCACAATATCTATCCCCACCCTTTCAAAGGGTGTTCCAACAACAGGAAAAGGTTGGAGAGGAGCTTTGACCTTCCTCCCACTCTTACCACTTGCCTGGCAAGTTTGGCAAGACCTACAGTGTGCATATGACTGCCTTCACATTTGGGGCCAAAAGAAGTGGGTGACAAGCCTGTCAAAGGTCTTGTCCTGCCCCAAATGTCCTGCCAAAGGCACGTCATGAGCCAGACCCAGTAGGAAGGCCCTGAAGCGCTGGGGTACCACCAGCACACGGGCTGACCCAGGCTCAGCAACCTTAGGCTCACTGCATAGGAGACCATTCTCCCAGTAGATCAGATGTGACCCGGACTGATTACCAGCTGCCTGGTCTGCAGCCTGCCGCCGCAGACCCTCCAGAGTAGGGCACTCGTTCTGCTCCCTGCAGAACTCCTCCCTGGTGGGACCCCCTTCTTGCTGCCAATGGGTCAGCTCAGAGATGTCTCCCAGTTCGGCTACCTGCTCCCCTGTAGGCACCGGGGCATCCCCCTCGAGGTCCGCCTCCTCCCGCTCCATGGGAACTTCGGGGGTCGGTTTCCCGTGCCCCCTGCCCTTCCTCTTGGCAGGGACTTGGGCCATTGTTCCAGGCTCCAAGTCCTCTTGATCACCCTTTCTGGCTGCCATTGACCGAGTAGACACGCATGCCCACTCTGGCAACCCAAGCATCTCCAAGTGAGACCTGAGCTCAACATCCTTCCATAAGGACTGCTCCAGGTCGTTACCTAGCAGACAATCTACAGGCATGGTAGGGCTCACAACCACCCTCAAGGGACCTGAGACCCCCCCCCATTCAAAGAGAACCTGCGCCACCATACACTGGTGCTCAGAGTTGTCTACAGCAACTACTTGGTGGAATGCCCCTGGGACTACCTGCTTCTCAGAGACCAGGTGACACCGGACTGAGGTCACACTGGCTCCAGTATCTCTGAGAGCCTCTACCCTTCTCCCATTAATGGTCACCCAGGTGCTATATTTCTTTGTGTTAGGGGGCACCTGGTTTCCTGGGACCATCTCACTGTCCCCTAGTGAGACGAGGGTCATTTCTGCGGGATCCCCACCCTCCTGTGGGCACCCCTCCTCCCCAAGCGCTACACTAGCCAACACTTTGGACTGTCCACCGGTGGGTGGCTGTGTCCCCTTTGGGCCCCCCTTCAAGTGACCCACCTGGTCACATGCATAACACTTGCGGGGGCCGGTCTCAACAGGCTTCCCTGTAGGGACCCCTTTCTTCTTATCATCTGGGGGATGGAAACCTTTACCCTGGGTACTAGTTTGGGGCCCTTTAGAGAACTCCTGTGCTTTACCCTTGTCCCCCCCACTTTTCTGCTGGGGACCCTGCCCACCTTTGGCTGAGTCTCCCCCAAACGCTTTCTTGTGGACCCTGGTACTCACCCAGCGGTCCGCCTCCATAGCAAGCTTCCTGGGGTCAGTTAGCTTACTATCAACTAGGTGCTGGCGCAGATCTGCAAAACATAGACTAGACAAGTGCTCCCATGCAATCAAATTGTAGAGCCCCTGAAAATCTGTTACATTACTGCCCTTCACCCAACCATCCAGCGACCTACAGAAAATATCCACACATACCAACCAAGTGTTGGCCTCAGACTTTTTACTGGACCTAAACTGATCCCTCTACTTCTCAGGAGCGAGCCCATACCTAGTGAGGAGAGCGTCTTTCATGTCAGCATAGGTGAGGTCCTGCCCCTTACCCAAAGCTATCAGGGTATCCCTAGCTTCTTCTGGAAAGAGAGGCCACAACCCTGCCCCCAGTTCCTTTCAGGGACCCCATTCATATGAATAGACGACTCGTATCCTTGAAACCACCTTTGTATGTCATCACCCTTTTTGTACTCTTTACCTACGTTCTTGGGGATGTGTACAATCCTGTCTGTGTGTGCTGAAGCGTTGCTGCCACCCTCTGAGCCGGTTCTACTCTTTAGCTCCAGCTCCTTGATAATTCTCTCATGATCTAACATCATCTTCCTTTCCTCCATGGCTATTCTCTTGTCTTCCCTCTCACTTTCTATTCTGAGTTTCTCCAATTCAAACCTCCTTACTTCCCGCCTGTCCTCCAGCTCCTCTGGGGACAAGCTACTGCTGCCTGGCCTGGAGGGCTCCCCCTCCAAAAGCACATCCACCCTAGGAACAGGCTCCTCCACCTCTCCACTGAGATCACCAGATTGCTCACTGGCATGTCTGGCTGCTACCCATGCCCTCAGCGCCTTTTGTAGCTCATCCTTCCTGGTGAGGCCTCTGACCTGGACTTTCAGGTTCTTGCAAATCGATTTTAACTCCTTGACATTGTAGGCTTCCAATCGATCCTCCTCAAAGGCAATTTCTACTGATGCAATTGATGATAATATAGATTCAGGCATGTCGAAGTAGCAAGTTCAAACTGGCAAGATCAAAAATAGGCCAAAAAAGAAAAAGAACCTGTAAGTGGTACATAATGGTCTGCGATATGGTAGTAGTGCACACCAATCACTGTAAGTCAAGTGCAAACACAAGTCCTATCCTCACCGCTGACAACCAATGTTAGAAATGGGGGTCTCTAGTTGACAAGGGCTTGTACCTTTGTCCAAATAGGGACCCTTCTTCCTAGGCAGGATAAGGGAGTTACACTCCTAAAATAACCCCTGCTCACCCCCTTGGTAGCTTGGCACGAGCAGTCAGGCTTATCTTAGAGGCAGTGTGTAAAGCATTTGCACATAACCAACAGTAATACAGTGTAAGCACTACAAACGGACACCACACCAGTTTAGAAAAATATCCAATATTTTTATATACTTAAAACAAGACCAATACGATAAAAATCCACAATACAGTACTTTCAAAATCTTCAGTTATCACAGTATCCTTAAAAACAGTTCCTTGATGTCGATAGCTCTGTCCGGGGCTATCACGGTGTCGTGAACAAACAAATCCAAACAGTTCTGGCTGACCGCGACGTCGCGGGTCAGCTACGGTGTCGGGAAGACCCGCAAACAGTACCTTTCAGAAATGCAGGGCGTCGATGACCTCGCGGTGAGCTTCCGAAAACACGTCGTCCGCAGGCGTCGGTTTCGGAGGTCGGTGCAGGTGCCGTTGGGGCCCTCGAAGTCACACGCGTTGCAGATCGAACTCCTCTCTGTTGAAGTCAGGAGCGCTGGCGTCGGCAGGCGTCGGGTGCTGCGGTGCAAAGTGCAGCGGTGCGGCGTGCGGTGCCCTCAGGTCGCGGTGCGAGCAGCGGCTCGGTGGCGGCGTCCGAGGGCGTCGTCGGTGAGACCAGGGTCGCGGTGTGAGATGAAGGCGGTGCTCGTCACGGTGCTGGCAGGTCACGGTGCAGCAGCGGTGTCGTCGTTGCTGAAGCGCTGTCGTTGGCTGACGAACTGGAGTCGATGGCACCGGCATCGGTAGGCCAAGGCTGCGGTGCGGGATGAGGGCAGTGCATCGTGTAACTGTACGAGCGGTGCCCTCGAACCACGGTGCAAGCAGCGGCGTTGAGTCCGGCGTGCAGCGGCGTCGTCGGGAATACCAAGGCGTCGTCATGAAGCGAGGCGGTGCGGAGTGCGGTGCCCACAGGTCGCGCTGCAAGCAGCGGCTCGGTGGTGGCGTCAGCAGGCATCGTCGGTGAGACCAGGGTCGCGGTGCCCTCTGCGGTGCCTTCAGGACACGGAGTCGGCAGCGGCATCATAGACGGCGTCGGGCTTGAAGTCTTTGCTGTTCCTGAGACTTCTTGAACAGGGGGCAAGCTCTACCTCAAGCCCTTGGAGACACTCACAAAGTAGATTGCAGAAAGTTCAGTCCAGTCCTTTCACTGCCCAAGACAGAAGCAGCCACTGCAGGCCAACATAGCAAAGCACACAGCAAAGTGGTAGTTCCTCCTCACAGCTTCTCCAGCTCTTCTTCTTGGCAGTCTTCTTGATCCAAAAGAGTTCTAAAGTTCTGGGGTTTGGGTCCCCCTTTTTATCCTCAATTTCTCTTTGTTCTCTGAAGGCAGAGAGGCCTTTGCCTAGTCCAAACCAGGTCTGGTCAGTCCTGGAGCACTTTGTTGACAAGTCTCCTTCTTTCCTTTTGCAGTGTAGGCCAGGGACATCAGACACACCACAGGAGGTGGACCAGCATTGTGGAGGGAAGGCACAGCCCTATTCAGGTCCCAGGTGCAACTCCTCCCACCCATCTACATGTAGATCTTGCTATTCAGCCCTGTGCTGACTCACCCTGTCTCCTGGAATCCCCCAGCCCCTGTCACTCACACTCCAGACAAGGAATACACAACCTAGCAGAGGCAGGCTAGGATGGTTAGACAAGAAAATACCTACTTTCTAAAAGTGGTATTTTCAAACACAGAATGTTAAAACCAACTTCACTAAAAGATGCATTTTATCATTCTGAGTTCAGGCATACTAAACTCGAATTTCTACCATGTTCCCTGGGTCAGTTAGGATCATAGGATGTAATAATCAAAACAGCCCATTCTGGCCTATGAGGAACAGGTAGCCTTGCAATAGTGAAAAACGAAGTAGGCTGTAGTCACTATCAGGACATGCCACACACACCAGGGCATGTCCTACCTTTCACATACAATGCACCCTGCCCACAGGGGTACCTTGGGCCTACCTTAGGGGTGACTAACATGTAGAAAAGGGAAGGGTTAGGGACTGGCAAGTGTGTGCACTTGCCAAGACGACATGGCAGCCCCAGGCTGCACACAGGCTCTGCAATGGCAGGCCAGAGTTACACTTTATGGGCTGTTTGCGTGGGTGGCACAATCCAGTGCTGCAGCCCACCAACAGCATTTGATTTATAGGCCCTGGCACTCGCAGTGCACTTTACTAGGGACTGACACATAAATCAAATAGGCCAATCATGGAAACAACAATCCATAACACATTTCCTACAGGAGCACTTGCACTTTCCCACTGGACAGCAGTGAGGAAAGTGCGCAGAATCATTACACCAGCAAAAACAGAGTAAAAACCAGGAGGTCAGAAAGCAAAAAGTCAGGGGAAACATGCCAAAAGATGCCAAGTCTAACAAAAAGCTAATAGAGAGGGGGCATGCGCGGAAGTGGCGCCGTGCTCCCAGGTGCTCGTGCTCATACCGGTGATTGCAGGAGTGTGTAAGGGAGAATATAGTGGTTGGGGAGTGGACATATCCAAGGGTTGTTTAAGGGAGGAAGCTGCAATGCCAGCGTATCCTGATGATCTTGACCTCGTCTTTTTTTACTTTGGGGCTGCATGGGCCTTCCTTATTCTACCGGATCTCATTACTTTAAATAATTGGGTGCCCTTGAGGGTGCCACACCTCACCATTCCACTGCTGGATATCCTTCCTAGGGATTCACAGGGTCGCCTTGCTCCGAGGTACTAGCTCCCTCTGAACTTCACCAGTTAGTTTTAAGAAAAGGAGGGGGTCACGACCCCAACCTCTCTGATCTGGTCAGGCCCCCAGTCCAAGACCTCTACGAGTCCCAACAACCTAGCGCCCCCTCAAAGTCTGATGCACTGCCACACCACTGGCTTGGTAGGAGTGCCGTAAGGTGGAGAAAAACAGGCCCTAGAAGAAACCAGGGAGACACACTGTCCGGCCAGCAAGAAGTGGGGCTGCAGTGACCAGACACAGGAGCTTTATCGCAGTAGCATGGAGAAGTGATGGCGCTGGAAGCCAAGGGGACAGGGCGTGCCAGAGAAGGGTGGTCGGACCAGAGGGCAAGTGGGGTGCACCTGGGAGCCACCAGAAGCAGCACCCAGCGCTACCCAGGCTACCTCCACGGGTCTCCTAAGGGCTTGCACTTGGCGGCAGCTAGCTACAGCTGCTGCGCTTCCCTTCCAAGCCCTGCCAGCCGACACGTCCAAGCTCTCTGAGTATCCAGGCATCAGGCAGGAGGAATCATAAAGAGCACAGCACTTTGCTGCTTACTGCAGCTTGCGGGACATAATCACCCAACTCGCGGCTGTTGCTGGGCTTGCTGGGCTGTGGTTTCTGGCTTGCAGCTTGCTGCTTTTGCGGTTACGGCAGGTCCAAAGTCTGAGGTCCACAGATCCGCTCCCACCACTCCACCCACTCTGCCGCTTCTCTCTCTGCTCTCTCTCCAGCTGCGTCACTTCTGCTCCTGAAAAGGCTTCAGTGAAACAAAATCTTCCCAAAGGCAAAACGAACCTGACTCCTTTCTGTCTCCACTGTGAACGAGTCACCCGATGAACATGTAAAATACATTTCTGTGATTCCTATAGCGTGCCACCTGACCTGTATTTTGGTTTCTCTCTGAGATGTAATTGTATATAACACAACAACTGACCTACACCTAATACCCGTCAGTACGATTGGCTTTGTCAATGGTTGTCAGCTGTTTGAGATAAATGAGTAACAAAAGGATTTGTTATAAATAATTAACGTTCAAAATGTTTCAATTCTGAAATTTCAATAGTATTGAGGCCTGTGGAAGGAGTTTTGGCCTTCAGTTATGTGTGCTTTATGTTAGATATTTATGTCCTTTCCTCTGCACATCTCGTTCATCTGAACATCTTCAACCACCTATCTTTCCTCTTCAGCACCCTCTTTTTACTCTTCCCCGAATGCACTTCCTCGCATCTCCCTCACTTCACGACTTCCAAACATACACTGCACTCACTCACATTTAAGCAATTTATTTCCTTTTGCTTTTGCCCTGTAAATATTTTGCCATCTGTGCACCCCTTCACACACATTTTCACAGAATTGCAATAACAACTGGAATACATGACTACTGTTCTGTGTGCTCTGCAGAAAGGCCAACCGACTGACAGACACTTTGCTTTGGCCTCAGCATCAGCATCAGAGCTCTCAATCAAGCCCCTCATAAACACCTGGCACGGCTCAAAGTATGCATGAAAAAAATACAGAAACACAACATGATTAAATAGCTAACTCTTGAGGGAGGCAAGATTAAGTAAAACCTGAAATAAGAGAGTTACTAAATCGCTGACATGCATTCCCTTAACGTTTTTAACACTCTTTGTTCATAAATCAATCTGTGTTTTTGGCATTAATGTTGTTAAGGTCATGAAGATAGGGCCAGTTTTAATGTCATACAGCAGATAACTTTCTACTGTAAGCATGTATCTCTCGCTTTGCACTTGACTCAGATATTTGGATCAACTTCACGAGGGAACAAGAACCCTAGCCTTTTTGTCTTTTGGATCAATTTCGCGGGGAACAAATGCAGCAGCTCCACTTCTAACGGGGCCAGCGACATGCAACTAGGGCTTGGGGTATCACAGTAGGGAAGGTGAGCGTGGCAGGGGGGTCTCAGCACAATAAACACAACAGCATTCTAACACTTACCATTGCAGAGAACAAGGCACCAAAACTCACATGCTTGCATCCACTCCTACATGTGACCCCGTGACCAGAGCGAGGGTAGGATCACAGCTAGTTGCCGCGCCACCCTATGTATGAGCAACAAGGTGCTCTGCTGTAACACCCCCGTCAATCCAGACCTCCGCAAACAGGGGTCTCAGAACACTAGGCCATTGGACCTGGTGCCTAACTGCAAGGCTGGTTACTACTACATCACACAACGTCAAGAACCAGCATTGTGGTAGTGCTAGAGTTGAGATTAATTTCTCTAAATAAAACATGGTCCTGTTGAATTGCCACTAGACCCGTTAGGGGCTTCTTTAGGCAAGAAACATGTTGACCTCATGCACCACACAGGCCCTATAGGACCATTATATCCAGACAGGGCTTTCAGATTTTAGTTAGGCTAGTGCACCCTAGGAATAAAATTATTGAAAAGGGCAGCCCTAGACTTATTTTAAACTACACTGCACACTCACTGCACTACCCTGTCCACATACCCCCACACACCCAACGGCTTCATCAATAAAAGATCTCCGCCAAAGAGCCCCTTCGTGGGTTCCCGTCGGGCATTGCAGCGCCGGCCCAACGAGGAGCAGGCCCAATGATAAAGCATGACATCCTCCGGGGTGTGTGAGGGCACTTCTTAACAGACCTGAACACTCCCACACACTTAGAAACTGCATACTAATTTATTTTTCCTATAGTGGATACTTCCATAGACTACAATTGCAATGATTGGCTTTAGAACAGTAAGCCCTGCGTCATGCATCATAGTTCAGAAAGTTGATTTACTGCCTGGCTTCCGTCTCCTGCTTCAGAGCGAGGCAGGGCAGGCTGCCTGGGACAGACAGCCCAGGACTTAAATATATTGATTTCTTTAGAGATAGGATCGTATCTCTAAATAAATCGATCTATTTAATATCTGAACAGGAATGTGAAGGAATTTCAGGGGGGCACTGCCCCAGAGCCCTAATGGAGAATCTGCCCCTGCATGTACAGCAAGTCCAGAAACCTGCTTGACCAGACCTGGAATCAAATCTCAATCGTAGAACTTTTAGTCAGGAAGATTAAGAAACTCTTCTAATATTACCCTGGAAGGTGGCAGAAAATTATATGGCAACCTATTTGATCAGAAGTCAAAGCTGAGTATCAATACATTTGGGCCTTAAAAAGTAGGCTTCAATTGATGAATGTCCCTAAAACATTTCCACATTCCCCAAGCTGTCTTTCGCTTTCAATTAATTTTTGAGAAGCAGTAACAAAATTGTCCCACTGTCTTTAGGGAGCTGAAATCCATGATCAGGGATCGTTGTGGCTAACTAGCAGTGCCTCCCTTCTAACCGGATAATTCTAGTGCACTTGAAACTGATTTTAGAACGTTTTGCCAACACCATTTTGGGATATCTGATGTACTTTGGGAGTTATGTTGTCTGCCAGTCTCGTTAATGGGCCATGTATAATCAGGTTCATTCAGTTGAAAATGCAAAGAGAGAGCACGCAGGTCCAATTCACTGCCCTTACACTGTGCATGTTCAGTCTGAAGCTGTGGGCAGCAGATGACTTTCAGCACCACCAGCTGGTAGTATAATGCGAAATATTGTAAACACAAGGAGATAATGGATGGAGCGCTGAAACTTTTCAGACACGCACCCCCAGTCACTATTAGATCTGGGTTGAATCCATCATCGCTCTTTTGCTCACTTTGCCACCCCAGTTCAAACCCAGCCATATGCAAATCAGTCTTGACCCTATTCCTCATGGGAACAGTCCAGCCTGAACTGCCAAGCCAGGTCTTCCCTGGACCAGAAACAAACATCCTGAGACCGGTTTCGGGGTAACGCCCCTCATCAGCCTGCCTAGCTTGAATCCAGTGGCACAGTGAGCAAGGGGCCCACGTCTGGGCATACCCTGCCAACTGAGGGCAAAGAAAGCAAACACAAGGAGATAATGGATGGAGTGCTGAAACTTTTCAGACACTCACCCCCAGTCACAGATCTGGGTTGAATCCATCATCGTTCTTTAGTTCACTTCACAACCCCAGTTCAGACCCAGCCACATGCAAATATGTGATGTAAAATAATGCCTTCCAGCTGGGAGTGTGGAAGGTGTGAGAAGACCTCAACTACAAGTATAAATGTGATTTATACACTGCTGTTAGATGAGTCAATAGGACATTTCTAAACAGTGACAGACCTAAAACAGTTAGCTCAAAATATGTTTAGGAATGTGAGTAGTTAGGAAAATTACATTTACAATATAATTCCGGTGTTATTATATTATCATATGTAAGAGCCAATTTAATAGTGACGTTAAAGTTTTTTGCACAAGAGACATGGTCTCAGCAGCAACGTTTTTAGATTTTCATTAGAGCCTTCAATGATCGCTGACAGGGGTGAAATGGCGGGGATAATTTATTCTGCTTTACAATATTCAGAAATGGCCCATTATTAGCAGAACGAGTGTTATGCTAATAATGCCTGTGCCCTCCGAATGTAAAAGAAAAAGTCTGGTGCCGTACTACAATAAAAAAATAATGCTAGAAGAGTAATAATTGGACTTTGGGGGGGAGGAGGAATATCAGCTTTACAAAGCACAAGAGACTGGGGTCTTTTCAACAGCGCTCCGCACACCTCTAATAGCGGACGTACAAATAAATGTCATAGTACGAAAGGATTGTGGATGCCTCGCAGTTGTAGAAATTGATATTGTTTATGTTACATATTTTATTGGGAGTTTTTTTTAACTGCTTTTAACTATAGCACAGTGACCTCAGAGGACTTTAGAATATGTAGTGTATGAAGAGCAATAGGGTCTCAGTCCTGAAACTGACTGTGTTGTCATTCAGTTGTCCTGCAGAAATTAACTGTACAGGAGATATTATGCCGTCAAATATTATTCCAAAAAGTTGATGCATCCTTAAAAGACGAAAGAAAGTCCAAGAGCCCAGATGGGGTGGCGAGGCAGTCTTAGGTTTCTGACTGGCAGGACCAAGCCTACGTAGGTGTCATGAGGAGGGGAAGATCAGTAAAAAACAGGGGAAAAGATGAGAAGTGAAGTAGAATCTGTATGCAGGTGTGGCATTGATCATCGGTTTATAGGAGCTCTTCTCTTATGTTTGGTAAGATGGTTTCCAGGGCCAGATTGGCCGTAGCGGACACCGGGCATTTCCCCAGTGGGCCGGAAGGGTGGGGGCCGGTTTTGGACCGGTGGGGGCTGTTTTTGGTACAGGTGGCCGGTTTTGCAGCAGTGAAGAGCCCTAAGGGACACCACAAGGTAGTGAGAAAATGGGGGGGTGCTAGAGAGCCCACAGCAAGATGGCCGCACTTTAGTGTAGCTCGGCCGGCCGGGGTCTCAATCCACCAAATATCCTGGCCAAAAATCGGCATCTTTGATAATGAGAGAAGGTCAATGAATCTGTGAGCAAGCCGCATTTCCCTGGTGTGATTTACGACTGCGAGACGCCCGTGGAGGCTGAATACGTTGCTGCCGAGCGAGGACGCTGAGCTTACTCAAAATGGCGGTGCCGGGTCGGACCCTGTGGTGAAACGCGGTGAGCGGCTGAGTTTCGCCCGGCGAAGTGGGACAGGTTACTGTTGCTGTTAGCTTCTGCGCCGACGACTGAGGATGCCCTATAAACGGAGACAGTGCGGGTGCTACAGGCGGAGGAGCAACTGACCTGGTACTGGATCCCTGCTGTTGTTGACTGGTCTGGGTCGCATTGCCGTCTCCCTGGGTGCGGAGCTGCGCCAGGCAAAGGACGGTGAGGGCGCTGCTATGTGCTGCCGGTGGGCGGGCATCCCGTAGCGTGGCACTAGTGCTGCGTCTGGGGAGAGCTCCTCCTGCTCAGAGCACCCTGATTGAAGGAGCCTGAGTAATACCCTTGAGGCGGGCCACCTCAAGGGTATTACTCAGGCTCCTTCAATCAGGGTGCTCTGAACAGGGAGGAGCTCTCCCCAGACGCAGCACTAGTGCCACACTACGGGACGCCCGCCCACCGGCAGCACATAGCAGCGCCCTCACGGAGTGAAGGTCTTCGGAGCCCTATACGGGTGAGCTGCTGCTTGGCCTCCCCCTGCTGGCGGTGAACATTGCGGGTGTGTAAGCACCGGAGGCCGGAGTCGTGTTAAGCTATCCCTCCCGGCGGGGGAGACAGCGGGCTGTGTAGTTCTCCGGGAGCTGCTGTGCGGTCCGGGACTAAAAAAATGGCATCTTCGGCCTGAGCCCAGTGCATGGTGGTGTGGGTTTTCCTCGAGCTGCTGACCCCTTGAGATACATGACTGGGGGTGTCCTGAATATACTGCCTGTGTCCTAGGCATCCTGCAGGGTGGTCTACGCCTCCAGCGAGTGGAGTCCTGAGGTAGTGGCTGAAGTGCTGCAACCAGCTGTGAAAAGAAGAAACTGAACATGCAGTGTAGCTTTAATTGCGTATACCTACATCAGAGTACGATGGGGAAGACGGACCGCCAGCAATTCTGTCTCACGTTTGAGACAAAAAAGTCATCCAAACACACACAGCATGTGCACTCGGACTCCGAACAGGAGCTGCCTCCGCAATCTGGAAAAGCCTTGAAAGAAACACTGCTGGGCATGCAACAGAGCCTGCAGTCAATTGACAGCAAGATCGATGTCCTAAACGCACGCATGGATCATATGGCCTCGAAGCTGGACAGGCAGGCCGCGCGTCTCTCTACTGCGGAGCAGTGGATTTCGAATGTTGAGGATGATTATATATAGGAGTCCACGCGTAAACAGCTAAACATGGAAAAAATCTTGGCTGTCATACAAGCCAAGAACGAGGACCTGGAGGTGCGTCCGAGGCGCAACAATCTAAGAATAATGGGAGTTCTGGAGTCAACCAATACAGGCCGCCTAGAAACATATGTAGAGGATATGCTTAAAACTATATTTGGAAATGAGGTGCTGTCGTCGGTGCTAATAGTGGAACGAGCACACTGGTCTCTGCAGACACGGCGACCTCCCGGAGCCCCCCCGAGGCCGATAATTGCCAGACTCTTAAAACTATAGGGACCGGGACATCGTGAAACGCCTTGCGCGTGAGAAGGTAGTCACACAACATCAGGGTAATGAAATCTCATTCTATCCCGACTTCACTGCAACGGTACAGGCGGCGAGGAGAGAGTTTGCTCCGGCAAAGAAGAAGTTGAAGTCCCTGGGCCTGAAATATGCCATGTTGTACCTGGCTCGCTTGCAAGTAGAGCATGATGGTCGAAACACTATCCTAACCACCTCTAAGGCAGTTATGGACTTTATAAAGAGTGTGGGATGAGCCCGTGGTACTTCTCAGGACAACGGAGAGGCCGCAGCTGGTGGTGGGGACTAATTCCAAGCACTAGGTGGAAACAACATGCTCAGGTATGCTCTTATGGGCAGATTTGAGACTGGGAGACTCTGATGTTCACAGGGACTATGAGAGTGAAATGGAGTAGACACGGATTAGCAACCTGGTGCGTGAATCAAGACGGACACTTGGGTGGACACATATTGGGCTCTGCATGTGGAAGTTGACCTTTTAGTCTATATAATAAAAAGGATCAGGTGCTAAGGAGCAAGACTTCCTGGCAATGTAATTGTAATGGGCTATGTGCATATTGTACTATTCCTCGGCCCCCCTCTAGATGGTACAGAGGGGAAATGGCTTCTTGCGCCCCCGCGAGGGTACACCCCATAGGGTACAAATGTTTTATGATCTAAGACACGGTCCCTTTGGACCCTGTAATTCTTTCTGTTGGAGTTTCTCATGGGTTTTTCGTAGGGTATGGTTTCAGCGGGTTGGGGTCATTGAAGTGGGTGGGGGGGTGGGAGCACTGTTGTTGTTTTGATGTTGTAATTCCAGCTGCGCACCACCTAGCACATGACTACACTAATGAAACTCTCGCCGTGCGACCCATTATGCAACGACACAGCATAGGCAAGATATGGTGGGTACTAATTTGACGGATCAATTAAATCTACTCACGTGGAATGTGCATGGGTTAAATAATCCTAGGAAGGTCCGACAGGTCTTTGCATATTTAGATAGACACTGGGTGCATATAGCCCTTATTCAGGAAACACACCACACTGCGCAGGCGGCAACTAATATGGGAGCACGTTGGGCACACATGAGGCTGGCCTCCTCCTACTCCTCCTACTCCTCCTACTCCAGAGGGGTTATTATTCTGATACGGAGAGGCACCCCCTTTACTACTCAACACTCTAAGGCAGATGACCAGGGAACGTTTGCAATCTATCAGGGGTCATGTGGTGGTACTATACTAACCCTAATCCACGTTTATGGCCCCAACACGGATGACCCTGATTTTTATACTCCCCTATTCGCCGGTATATATAAGCTACAGCCCTTTACTATCATTTGGGGGGCGACTTTAACACAATTTTGGACCCAAACAGGGATAAGTCACCAGGGCCGTCTGGTCCGACTAAGCAAGCAGGGAAGGTGCTTGGGGAGGGTCTGGCGGACTTTGGACTCACAGACATATGGCGGCTTCGTAATCCAGACAGCCGGGAGGGCACATTTGTTTCAACTGTGCATGCTATGTGGTCGCGATTGGACTACTGGCTTGTGTCCGAAAGTGCAAATACATGGGTGCACGAGGTGCGCCACTTGTCTAGGACATTGTCGGACAGCTCGCCGGTACTATTAGTGCTGAGGTTGCCGACCACGACCCCCCGACCCTTTCAGTGGAGGCTGCAGGCTTCCGCTTTGCAAGACTGTTTATTTAAGGACAGCAATAGAACAGCTATCATACAATTCTTCATGGAGAATAAGGATTCAGTGGCGGGGGCCAGGACACTGTGGGAGGCCTTCAAGGTCACAATCCACGGGGCTTGCATTGGCATCCGGACAGGAGTTTTACAGTCCCTGCGGTCCCGTTTGAGCCTCCCTGAATCAACGATCCAGTCCCTTGAAAGAGATTTTGAGACTGCGCCTGGGCCCACAATAATGGCAAATATTAGAACTCACGTATCCGAATATACCAAGACAGCAGATCAGGAAATTCAATATATGTCGAAGTGATGGTCCGCGCGGGCATACGGGGAGGGAGGTAGACCTGAACGCACTCTGGCATCTAAGGTACGCGGTCCTTGGGATACACCACAAATATTGAGACTCATGAATCAGGACGGAAAGTTCCATTTTGACACCCAAGAAATCCTAAACTGTTTTGTGGAGTTTTATGCTGCACTGTAAGGTAAGCGACAATCAGCGTCACCAGAGGAGACTAATGCATATCTTAACGATGTGGCTCTGGTGTGGCTGTCACAGGGATAGAGGGAGTACCTAACCCAACCAATTACGGAGGAGGAGGTATGCGAGGCTATCTGGTCGCTCCCAAATGGAAAATCACCTGGAGGCGATGGCCTCCCAAGCGAGTTCTATACGATGTACCTGGACCTACTAGTGCCACACCTCCTCGAAATGTACCAGGAGGCATATGATCACCACTCACTCCCCCCTACGTTATGGGAAGCACTGCTTATCACGTTATTGAAACCAGGGAAACCACCAGAGAGGACGAACTCTTACCGCCCACTGTCATTGATAAACACAGACGTTAAGATACTTTCCAAAATTATAGCATCTCGATTACAACCGTTGTTGCCGGCACTAGTGATGCCGGATCAAGAGGGGTTCATACCCGCTAGATCCACCACCCACAATCTTCGTACCCTCTTTGCCGTTATGCACCAGCTGAACCCCGAACTATAAGCAGTGGCAGTGTTTTTGGACGCGGCCAAGGTGTTCGATTCCGTACAATGGACGTACATGTTCACTGTGCTGACTCGTATGGGGATGCCACAAGCATTTTTGTGGTGGATTGAGCTGTTGTACACGGGCCCGGTAGCCCGGGACCGGGTTAACGGTGTTACCTCCGACCCTATGCAAATATACATGGGGACACGGCAGGGCTGTCTGCTCTTCACGATCTTATTTGCCTTAGCTCTGGAGCCCCTGGCATGTATGATTAGACAAAAACATCCATCAGTGGCCTTGCAATTTCACTAGCGCCCTCTGGCCATATCGCTTTACGCTGACGATATGGTGGTCTATGTGAGAGAACCCGAAACAAACCTAGATGCAGTAGTGAGGGAATACGTCAAGTACGAATGGCACTCGGCTTAACCATAAATTGGGGTAAATCGACTGTCTTTCCACTGACCTCGCCACGTCCCCAAGCGAGCTAGAATACCCACTGGAATGGTGTACGGAGCCCTTTAAATACCTGGGTATATGGGTGCATCGCGACCCAGAAGTGGTGATACTCCAAAACTGCGGCACTGCCATTACGAAATTACACGAACAGATGGAGAGATGGATACGCTGCCATTATCCCTAGCAGATAGGCTAGCAGTCATAAAAATGGTGGTGCTACCAAAGTTTTTGTATTTGTATGTCAATATCCCAATCCCGCTGACGGGGACCTTTTTAAAAAACATTACAGTCCTGCTTAACAACACTTGCGTGGGCCGGAAAACAGGCTAGAATAGGTTGGCAGATACTCACACACCCTAATCTCCAAGGGGGGTTTGCTGCTCCAGATTTCTATCTATACTACCAGTGTGCTCAGGATCACTTTGCTCATTATTGGGTTCACCCCCAATGGTACATGGCACACACTGCTGTAGAAAATGAGGAAGCACACCCAATTCCCCTTAGTGTGATGATACCACATGTGAGGATGTTCAAGAATATTAGGTCCCTAGGCCCGTTGTACAGCACAACCAGAGCATGGCAAGCACTCGCAATGCGAGCTAACAAAACCCCACTATACGCACCGCTACTCCTGTTAGCACATCACCCATCTTTGGCAGTCACGAAGGAGGCAGGAACACTATCTGTCTTACAGGAGGCTGGGGTCAAAACCATAGGTGATGCTTTCCCTGCAGGTTCTTTTCTCACAGCTGCGGATTTCGGGAGGGGTCGGCCATGCACTGATTTACAGAATTTCGTATATTACAGACTGAGAGCAGCCATGAAAGCACTATTCCCAAGTTTTCCCCAAGAACCGCTCGTATTATCCTCACTGCAGTCCCTGCTTGCATGCGCAGACGGGAAAAAAGCTATTACTAAGCTTTACAATGCTTCGCAGCGCGACGATGGTGGGTCCATAGATAAAGACAAAGAGAGGTGGGATGTAGCTCTGGGAGCTCCAATGGCGCAGACAGATTGGGAATTTTGCTGTGCTCTGTTGGATAGGCTTACCCCAAACTGTATCCTCAATATCATTGACTTCAAATATGTGCAGCAGGCCTACTACTCCCCCATGCAGCTTCACAAATTTGGGTTGCGCACGGAGGCCGCATGCGTGAGATGCGGGGTTGCTGAGGCGGACTTTCTGCATTTGGCATGGGAGTGTGGACCGCTGTTTCGATACTGGGGGAAGGTAACGCAGACCTTATCAGAAATTATAGAGATGCCCATAGAGTGTACCCCTTCAGTTTGCCTACTTGGTCTCCTCAAAACACTTTCGCCAGTGTCCAGGAAATTAATTGCAGTTGCATTGCTAATGGCAAAACGAAGGGTGTCAATATGCCGGGGAGGGAGGAAAGCACCACGACACTTGGATTGGATGCAGGATCTAGCCTATTTCAATGCTCAACCAGAAACGTATGCTGAAGAGCTACCTCAGGCTTCTAGACACAGAGTTTTGGGCCCCATATGTAACATACATGTTGTCTAGGGGCGCAGACTAAGTAAATGTGGTTTAAAACTGAACAAACATGTGAGGGAGGGCGGAGACGGAGGGCAGGGAGGGTTACAATATTATGCACAATTTATATTTGTGGCTGGGATGAGACGATGTGTTGGAATTTTATGTTCTGTGTTTATTTCCTAATTTGGATTTGTTATTTGTGTAACTACAACTGTATTCTGCATTAACGCATAATAAAACTTAATTTTAAAAAAAGGTAGTGAGAAAATAGGAGAATGGAGATCTTCCTGGGCCACGAATTGTTCTCAGTCAGCAAGAAATGATTTAAGCAAGGATAGAGCCGGTCCCTTTATCCCGATAGAGGCGAGACGGTCTAAGAGGATGCTGGGGCTGACCTTGTTGAACGCTGCAGAGAGGTCTAACAAAACCAGCGAAGCGCTGTCTACTGCATCCACGGTTTGTCTGACCTGTTCCGAAGCTGCGATCAGGGCAAGTTCGGTACTGTGGAGGCTTCTAAAGCCAAACTGAGTAGAGTCAAGAAATCCATGCGTTTCAATGAAGGCCGTGATCTCTGCGTTCATGGCTCTTTAAATGATTTTGGCCGGGAAAGGGAGTCTAGAAATCGGTCAGTAGTTATCAAGGTAAGGGTTTTTCAAAGGTGGATGGACTGATGCCAGTTTCCATTTAGTGGGAAGTATGCCTGCACTGAACATCTGATTAAAGATGACCGAAAGGTATTCTTCAATTAAGTCACGTGCTAAAAGTGCCACTCCAGCATTGAGACCGACTTAGTTTGGTGCATCAGATTCATGACTTTTGCTGCAGTGAGGGACGAGAAAGATGATAAGGAGGGAACAAGAAGAGTATCACAAGCGCGATCGACCTTGTGGTAGAAGGAAGTAGTTAAAGGACTAGGGCTGGATTTGTTACATGAGGCACCAGCAGAACTAGACCGTTTGACAGGTTGGTTCTGTGAAAAGTTGCTATAAACTGCCTTTTAACTTATCCTGAAAAAAACTTGCTATTGAGTCACAGAAATCTTGGCTCACATTTGAATTTTTATTTTCAGGGCGTTTGGCGAGACTTTTTACTGTGGCGAATAGTTCTTTTGTTGAGTTTTTTGAAGCTTCAATATTGTTTATGCAGAAGCAAGACTTCTCAGTTAGAATTAGCTTCTTGTAGATTACTAAGGATTGTTTGTACAGCTCCTTGTCATTTGGGTCCTAATGGAGCCTCCATTTCCTTTTTAACCTACGGCAGGACTGTTTCTGTAGTCTGAGATTCTCTGTGAACCAGGGTTCTGAAGGCCTGGTTCTAGATATTTTTTCCTAGTTTTTAACCAGTGCTATATAATCCACGGCAATCCACCCACCAGACCAGATACGATAAACTTTTGGAACAATGAAAGCTATATTCACAATTGGCACGATTCACAAAGGGCCTCCGCAGTTGTGTCAGAGGCTCCGCAGTCCTGGGAAGAGGCGTAGCGTGGGTTGCCAGCACCCGGGGCAAGTATTCCGCCCCGTAACCCATGGACCGTTTGCACTTCCTTTAAAAGAAAACAAATTAGTAGTACAAATTATTTTTCTCTTAAAATTTTGCGCCCACTATGAATTTTGCACCTGGGGCAACTGCTGCTGTGGCCCCACGCTACACCATTGGTCATGGGGAGTCTCCGCACTTGGGGAGGAATCGCTGCATTGAGAATTCTCGTTGCGGAGATTCTGCCCCAAGTGCGAACACTCCATCACAATTGCGGGGCCTCCGTCACGAGACCAAAGGCCCTATGTGAATCAGGCCCCATGGTGTTTTCTAAGTTCAACATAGAGCAATGTATGATTCTGCAAACTGTGGTTCTAACTGTGTTGTTAATAAAAAGAATCGAGAAAAAAATAGGGCAATGTGCTTGAAGAACAGAAAACAAAACTGCACAAACCCAGATCGCTAGCCAAATACTATTTTAACACCAGGATTTTTAGGTCGAGCATTCGAGACCTCTTGTATATACTTTAGTATATACTTATATGTGTGTGTACCTGGGCTCTGGAGATCAGCCCTAGGACTTGTATGCTTCTGCTTAGGAACTTTTCTTCTGTTCAACTGCCTCTATTTGACTGTCTTGATAGAAAAAGACGAGTAGAGGTCAGTAAAACACCAGAATTGCTTTCTGCTTGTTCAACTGCCTCTATTTAACTGTCTTGATAGAAAACGACCAGTAGAGGTCAGTAAAACACCAGAATTGCTTTCTGCTTGTTCAACTGCCTCTATTTAACTGTCTTGATAGAAAGCGACCAGTAGAGGTCACTAAAATACCAGAATTGCTTTGTGCTGAGGGACTTTCTTTTTTTAATTTTTCTGGCAACTGCCTCTAATTAACTTTCTTGATAGAAAATGACCAGCAGAGGTCAGTAAAATACCAGAATCACTTTAGCATTTTCTAGATTCCAGTCCATAGAAATTGTCTTCCACCAGCACCCTTAGACAATATTTTTTTCAAATCTAGTATTTTCAGTGATATGACCACCGAAAGACCTGATTTTATATTACAAACAGAGCTTTGGACTATACCATTTCCTGCTGAAAGGCAATATTTCTCTCCATGTGTTCCCATACCTGGCTTGTCACGCAGTTTGGTGCTTACTTTCCCTCCATGTTAAAGAACAGTATATGTTTCAGCACCCAGGCTAATGTGCTGCATAGCTAAATACATATAAGGTCCCAAAGGTGAGACCGATTGCATTCCAAATGCTTGTTTATAGTATGTTGACTCCTGTGGATTTTTCAGTGCTCCTTCTGAACTGTAATGTGCTCTCGTTTTCTCTAAGACTGATCCCTATTCCCGAGCATTGGGATTGGGTCAAATGCGGCAGATATCTGAAATGAACCTTTACTCCAAGACTGATTTTATTCTGGTTAATTATTTGCATTCCAATTATTTACAGACGCTACTTTTCGGTACCCTAGCCCCGAAGAGCCAGGGAAACTGTATACATATTTCAAGAGAACTTTTGAATGGCCATGAGTTTTATCAGTTACAGTAACATTTCAAATAAAAAAAAGCTCTAACAGCCTGAAAATGCTGCAATTTAGTCGGAGGGGAATGTTGGCAGACTGTCAATAAAGGATGTTTAATTTTTGCCCAGGCACTGCACTGTGAGAGGCAGAGAGAGATCTTTGCATATTTTATCACCTGCATCAGAATAGCTACAGGGAAAACATCCATTTGCTGCTTGACGGGACACACCACATTACTTTTCTGATGGATTGATTGATGGACAGTTAAAGGCCGAGATTATGCGCATCGAAATTCATTGCCCCGCGTAAAAAATGCAAAATCATGCCCGAGCCATAAACCAGCCTCAGCTTGGCCACAAGACCCAAAGCAGAACCAGCAAAAAACAGTAACACAAACGTGGAACAGATTGAAAATGTCGGCAAGATATGGAAATAGGCCCCTGCTTGCGCAGCAAATGAGCAAATGTGTCTGTAGGCGGTGGGCGCCATCAATTCTTATCAGGTTTCCTTGTTTCTAGACGGTTATCGCTTAATATCATTAACAAAGTGCCTGGGTCTGTAAACCACTGCGGACTGATAAGCACGGCAGGTGTAAAATATACCTCCAGGAACGCATGCTGCTGATGGGAACCCACAGCACAGTGACTGATGGTAATGAATTCAGCGTACTATAAATGGTGGATCAGCAACCGAGCTAGAGACAGGGTGGCACAACACGAGAGAGGGAAATATCTGTCCTGTCTGCAGCAGGGTTGGTGGCTGCATTCTTTCTGAAATGTTGTAACAGTTTGTTTTACACCAGTCATGTGCAAATAGTTAAACGTTACACCCGAGTGTGCTGTATGCGAGAATACGGCTCACATAGTTCAGTTCAGAGCCAAAGCACAGGGTGCTCCCCTGCTCCAAACATCTGCCTTCTATGTGTGTTCAACCTGATGAACCATGTCTGTGCACAACATACGGGCCCTCATTACAAGCTGTCCTGTTCATTGCACTAAGTGAAGTAAAATATGTTACCACACATATCGCACTTATGAGCTTTGAGCTACCAACAGGTCAAACCTGCCGATATTTATCAAGGGAAAAATGTCTGGTATTTATGGGAACATGGGGATTTTAGTGTGGTAAGCACCAAAGTCCGCATATTATTCATGGCCGTACTGACCGTGGCGGGCATCAGGCGTTTTCCCAGGAGGCAGGAAGGGTGGGGGCCGGTTTTGCAGCGGTGTGGGGCGGTTTTGTTACTAGGGGCCGGTTTTGTAATGGTGTTGCAATATTGGCCCCCAGTAACAAAAGCAACAAACAAACGTTTCCAGCCTCCCGGGGCAGGCAGTGCTTCCCTGGGGGCCAGGCAGCCATCCCTGAAACCCTCCTCTTCCCAGGATTGGTCCGAGAAAATTTCCAGGGCTGCCTTCGGTTCCCAGTTCAGCCCTGATGTTATTCCTCAAAAACTTGGGATTGGGAGGTATTTATTGCAGCTAATAAATTCCAAATCGGCAGAGTCAAATGGTATCAGGTGTGATAGATGTCACAGCACTTACTAGTCAGCTCATAATAAGGGCCTATGTGTGCATGCTGACTGCAAGAAATTGGGTTATGGGTTGAGGGGAGATGGGAGCCCCACTCAGGCAACAACTACAGTCTTTGTAGGGGTGAACCACAAACTCACTAAATTTACCTGTGCTTAACCCTCTGGTAGCTTGGCACAAAAGCAGTCAAGCTTAACTTAGAGGCAATGTGTAAAGTATTTATGCAGCACACACACACAGTAATAAACTGAATACACAACACAAAAAAAATCCCAGACCATTTTAGAACAAAAGAGCACATTCAAATAAATAAAATGATACCAGAACAACAAAAATCCAATCAGTAGAAGCAGGGAAATTCAATTCTAAGTCTTTTAGTGAAAATAGTACCTAAAAGCACAAAGCGCCACCACAGACATTTGGTCAAACTAGACATGGGGAAAATCACAAGTTCAGGCCAACTGCAATGGATTGTGGGGCAGATACAGAGACCGGGTTAGTCCAGTGGAAAAGTTAGCTTCAAAGTCAAAGAGTTCCATTCGCAATGGAGGATGCCGCGAGCAGCAGGCTGAGCATTGTAGATGGTCTTCGCTACAGCACAGAGAGCAGGCTGGCTAGATAGTTGCAGGGATGCCTCTGGATCTTGTTGTGTCCCTGTAGCTTACACAGGAGGCCCTTGGAGTCCCTCTGGTTAGCCTGGAATAAAGGCAAGCAGGTCCAATATTGCTTCTCAGACAGAAGGGCAGTCCTTCAAGCAGCAGGGCAATCCTCTGTCAGCAGGGCATTTTTACTTCTGTAACTTCCACTGGCCCAGGAGTGTTCTGAAGAGTGGATCTGGAGGTCCAATATTTATACTTGGTGCCAGCCTTTGTGTGTGGGGGGGTACTCTGCCCTACCCCCACATCTGGCTCTGGAAGGATCTTCCCCTTCCCCTGTCAAGGCTCAAAACTGTCTGATAGTGACAAAAAGCAGGGCATGGCTGGTGTCAGATTCCTTTGTGCGTGCTGGAGGCAAATCCCTTTGAAGTGTAAGTGGAGCTGGGTACAGCCCCTCCCCAGTCATCCTGCCAGGATTGCAATTCCTGTCCACACATTAGCCCCCTTTAAGTTACTGTCTGGAAGCAATATACAACCCCAACATCACAACCATTCATAGTTATGTGAACCAGGACATTGGCAGAAGGCACAAAGGTTGGGACAAGAAAAGTGGCATTTTCAGAATTGTGACCTAAAATTTGACTTCAACATTAAAGATGATTTTAAATTACAATTAATTTGAATGTAAACAGTATATCTTGACCTGCTCCCAATCCAAAGTTAGCACTTATTAAGTGTAATAAGGGAACCCAGTGTTATTCAATGGGCGAGATAGCCCTTACATCAGTGTAAAACGACTTCTGGAGTTTTTCACTGCCAGGACATGTAAAACCTAAGTGCACATGTCCTGCTATTTAAAAACAAAAGTACCCTGCCTTATGAACCTTTACGGCCTACCTTAAGGGTGACTTTTAAGTAAGGCTCCCAGTTTTCCGTTTTTACTGATTTGTACAGCTAAATACATACAGAAAACAATGAGTGCGGGCTGAACACAGGGCCCCACCTAGGCCCAATGAACAAAAGTACCTTAGTCCTTGGTTTGCATTGACGAAGATGCGGGGTGCAGCCAACGAAGTTGGAGTGATGTGCCAGATTTCTCCAAGCAGCGGCGGCGGAGCGATGGTTCAGACAGCGATGCGCTAATTCCGAAATATGCAGCAGTTCCAAATTTAATGTGCAGGGGTTTCTCCACACCAGAGAGGAGATGCGTCGATCTTTATCCACGCAGTGGCGGTGGTGCGTTGGTTCCGAAGTGGTAGTTTCAAGTGCAATGAAGCGGTTCCAAGTGTGATGCGCCGATCCGATTCCCAAAGCAGCAGCAATGCATAGATTCTGCCCTCAATGCAATGGTGTTGGTGCGTAGATTCTGGCAGTTGCAGTACTTTATGCTCACTTCCAAGGGCCCAGGAGTGGGTTAGCTCCACTTGGCAGAGCAAGACATACAGATGCTGTTTGTAGGTTGAAGATAAGCCTTTGATATCTCTGAGACTTCAGAACAGGAGGCAAGAGAACAAGTCCTTGGAGATACTTAGGTTCTGGGATGTAGAGATGCAGGTTCAGTCCTTCTCACTCCCCAGCAAGAGTGCAGCATGCAGCAGGTCAGCACAACACAACACATCACAAAAGGAGGGAGCACACTGCCTGGCATATCAGCACAATATTAGCTTGGATACATTGTGGCAAATGCACTAGTGTTGCTCTCAACTATCCTGAATGCGTGTCTAGAGATACACAGCATTGCCTGCACCAACAAGGTTGAAAAACTAAAGACAGTAATTGAAGTGAGTGTTATCATGCATTGCATTTACCATGATGCATTGGGGTGAACTGAGTGCTGGGATGTGAGTCAGTGTGGTCCGGCCCTCTTTTTGTTTGAAAAGGCTCCCTTGAGCTAATAAGCTGACAAGTTCTGGCTGATGCACCTGCACCCAGTGAGTGGTGTAGAGACCTGAGAAGACTTTTGGCAGCATTTTCAGCATCCCCAAAAGAATGTGTTGCTCTCTACTGAAGAAGGACAATCTATCCTGAAACACGTGTCTAGAGATGCACAGGAATGGCTGCACCAACAAGGGTGAAAAACTACAGACTGTCATTGAAGTGAGTGTTACTATGCGCTGCATTTACCACAGTGTATTGTGGCATACTGAGTGCTGGGATGTGAGGTAGTATGCTCCCACCCTCTATTTGTTTGAAAAGTCTCCCTTGAGCTAATAAGCTGATGAGCTCTGGCTCATCAGATTATATGTTACTCTCTACTGAAGAAGGACAACTATTCTGAAATGCGTCGCTGGAGATACACAGCACTGGCTGCACCAACAAGGGTGAAAACCTAAAGACTATTGCTGGAAATGGGGTTTCCGGTTGTCAGAGTATGTACCCTGAACAAGCAGGAACAACCACTCTAGTCAGGATAAACTAGATGCACACCAAAAGATAACCTGTGCTTACCCACTGGTAGCTTGGTACAGAGCACTCAGGCTTATCTAAAGAGTCAATGTGTAAAGTATTTGTGCAACACACACACACATTAACACAATGAAAACACCACAAAAATACTCCCAACAGGATTAAAATAATAGATTATATTTGTATGACTAAAAACAAGACCAAAACTACAAAAATCCAATAAATAGAACCGGAGAAATGAATTTTTAAAGAATAAATCAAAAAGTAGTGCTTGGAAACAAATATCATTTAGGGGTTACTAGAGGTCGCCCTGGACCGGGGTAAATCCAAAGTTTAGGGCAACCGCCATGGAGGGCAGGCCAGCTACAGGACTCACACTTGTCCTGCTGAAACAGTACCTTAGATGGAGCAAGCGTCAAGTCAAAGATTCAATGCGTCGGTTCCGATCCGCGAAGGCGATGAAGGCGTCATTAACAAAACCTTTACGATGCAGGCGCTGCATCATCGTTGAGTCGAGCTGTCCATCATTGTCAAGCCGCGCAGCCCGTCGAAGTGATGTAACTGATCAGTACCTGAGTTGGAGTAGAAGGTGCAATACATCGGTTCCATTTGGCGCAAAGTATTCACTGCATCGATTTTAATGGTTCTGGACAGCAGAAGTCACCTTTCAAGGGCCCAGGACTGTTTTGGCACCACTTGGCAGGGCAGGACTCACAGATTGGAGAGTCCAGGTGCTGTTGCAGGGTTGAACGAAGTATTTGATGGCCCTGAGACTTCAGAACGGGGGCAACCCAGCAAGCCCTTGGTGTTGTGTAGTTCCTAAAAATATTTAGGATCTGCGCGTTTGTTGGACAACATAAAGTAAGGGCTTGGTGCCAAGACTGGTTCTGGGCACCCCCGCAGGATATGTCGGCATGTAGACCAGCTAGCTCACAGTGCTACCATAAGCCCCCGAACCTTACCAAGCAGCGAATAGTTTCTGGCAACCATCAAACATGACAACCCTTGATCCTTCAGGGATCGTGAAAACAGTACAGTACTTTTCGTTCAGTCAATCGTGCTCACTTAGTCTCAGAGAGATACACAGAATAACCATTGGGGACGTTTTCAATAAGCATTTATTGAACCAGCGCTATTCTAGTATAAAACATGTTTGCTGCGACAATGAATAGACAGAAGCTAACATAAGAGATTACAAGCACCAACAGAGTAAATAGAAGGTAGAATTCTACTATGGTGCTTAAACAGCGAATATATGCAAGCATATAAACATGACAGTAATCAAGTGTACTCCTACGATGCGGACCCTACCTAAGTGTACTTAAGTGTACCTAGCATGTATGTGGGTGTAAAGCCAAGAATCCCCTAGGAAAGAGCCAACCCCATTACCTGATGGGACAGAATGAAGGACCCCGTCTTGGTCACGAGTTGGACGCCCCACAGGGATGTCAGACCACTGCATGTTGAAGCTTCAGCGTGCATGGACCTCAGTGTAAGCATAGAAGCGTCTCCTCTCCCTCACTGGTAAGGTGCGGTTCTTTTATACCAAAACGGTAGCCTCAGGGGTGGTACCACAATCGATATGTTGAGAGTACGATTATGTAGATGAGCCTAAATCAATAATTGTAATTATACAAAGTAGCCTGGTCACCCTAGGATGAAGATAGAGATTACTTTTGTACAGAGTATGTTAATCCTGTTATGTACGTCATCTGCAGGTGTTGTATTCCGCTTTAGGTGTCCGTATATAGGTTTTCCTGAATCATGTCCTTATATAGGCACAATTCGCATTGCCCTTATATAGGCATAGAATCCCAGCACTTATTTAGGCATTAACCGTGCACTCCAAATACAGGCATGGTCACCGACATCCGTCCACCCTAACGTCACAACGAGTTCTTAGAAACCAGACCCTTAAGCTTCGGGAGTTCCCCTAGCATAGGACTATTGATTTCTCCAAGAACTCATCTATTATGTATGAACCGTTATACCTTAAGGGTTCATTCCTGACGTCTTCCTCTGTCCGACTTCATGTCAATGCTAACATTCCGAGGCACCTATCAGGTATAAATATACCCTCCCTCACCCAAGCAAGTAAGAGAAGACCTCGACTTCAGAGGAGCCCGTATCCCGGCCTGACGCACTGAGAAGACGCTGTCATTCCTGCACGCAGAAGAATCCAGCTTCCAGTGTTCTGACTCCCTTCGCAGGGTGTTAGAGTTCCAGATCCGGCAAGAGATTCCCACCTCTCTCATTCTCAAGGTATGGAGCTGACTAGAACCTAGAGGGACTCTTGGCATACTAGACTTAACATACTCTTAGTATACCATACTAGAGAATACTTCGCCTACTTCTTACCTTTCCCTACACCTAGACTAGGTTAGGTACATTGGAGTAGAACTAACTTAGAGACGCATCGTATGAGTACTCGCATTTTTAGCTCATGTTATTTATGTACGTGAATATATGCTAAAAGATAATGCTGGCGCAGTATTATTTATTTCAACTGCTTACGCTGTACATTATTTATCTTGCATACTGTCTTGTGATCATAACAGCACATATCTCTTACACGAGAAACAAGACTGTTCAATAAAACCCTTTTATTGAAACGCCCGTCTTTCCTTTCTGTGTAACTCTGTAGAAACTAAGCATGCACGATTGACTGAGTGAAACTGTTATCTATTGTTTCCACGATTCTGAGACGTGTTCCGATTCTACAGGGAAACAAAGTGGTCATGTTTATGCGGTTGCCAGAAACTACTCCCTTCTTGTTCTCAAGGAGTTTCTAGTGGCCTCTGAGCTAGTTGGTACAAGTAATTAAGTTTAATATACTCGATAGGGACATACCGACCTCAGTCCTATGTCAAGCCTATAGGTTATATTATTCCAATGCGCAGAGCCTATTAGGGAAATAGGAACTACACTACATGGTGCCCAAACATTTGGTAAGGCAGTAATTTAACGCTAGATACTGAGTAACTCAGTCGTGCTTTTCTCAGAGACCCCTACTCACATACTCCATAAGAAGTCTGGAGTGGGTAGGGTTAAATATCCGCCAAAACTAAATAGGACAAAAAACCCTATATATTAGTTGTTTGGTTTGTTCAACGTTGAAGGATACAGTGTTCCAAAATATTGTGCACCTTATCTTTTGTTTCCTTGAAACTTGTTCTACATTTTTCAAAAAACAAATGTCCTCACGCGGGGACAATGCCACCGAAACCGGTGGAGCTGCGGCTGAACCAGTCGTAACAGCTTTTAACATTACATGTTTAAATGAAACCGAGGAGGGTGTTATAGACATCCATCCAAACTTAAGAAGAGCCATCACTCTAAAACGTATAAAACACGGCCTACCACCAAGAGGCGGTAGAGCAGTTTTCGTGATAGAGGCACACAAATCTTTTCAGACAGAGGTATTCTATTAATGGATAGTATTCCCTGAATCTAATTCAGTAACAAAACTGTTTCACTTCTACAAAGAAGATGAACCACCAGAGGAATATATTCCTTTCGAGGATATTGAAATTCCACTAACATACCAGGAGCATCAGCTCTGGTTTAAAGGCACCCTAAAACATCACAGAAACATTACCAGGCTCGGTCCACTAGGTAGACCAGGAGCAACATGACCGATTCTAGCCAGCTACACTCCTCATCCTGACATCGATATAATGTCAGACGAGGAATTACTTACTCAACTTACAGAGTTAATAAAAATTTACAGACAATTAGTCCAATATGTCATGCGGACTTTCACAGTCCAACCACCATTGACCATTCCAAATCAAACCCCTCAACAGGGGAATACACTAAAAATAACACCACAGACTTTTATACGCAGTCATGGGTAAAATGCCCACAAAACGTGAGCAAATTCCATTCTGGATAGCTCAAAAAATTACTCAAATCAAAGCAGTATTTCCTAATACTAGCCCTTATGAGAAACACAGAATCCTAACAATCTGTTTACCAATGGGGATCACACCACAACTGGAAGACTGCACCACTTGGGGCTCAGTCTTTGCTGCCATCTATACTAAAACACATGGTGTTCCATCTATTGCAGTAATACCAGATGTCCTGAAACAAATTCAAAACGAATACGGGGCAGAGCCTGCTCTAAATTTAGGTATGAAATTACTGAAAAATTTCGACCAGATCTCAACAATAATATTATCTAATATTAAAGGGGAGGCAGCAGCAGTGGCGATCCACCAACGATTAAGGGAATTTGATGTTACAGAACATCAAACAGAACTACCCAGAATAGTAGAACAATCTTATGCAGAATTAGGCAGAGATAGTTTGGGTGGAAGACCATTGAAGCCAAAACTATCTGAAAGTCCTGAGAAGGACTCTATTAAACAAACTCCTACATCTTCTAAAAAGAAGTGGGAAACTAATAAACAAAACTCAAACGAGAAACGTTCTCAATCCCGAGGTAGGTCTCGTCAAAAGGAGCCCTCTGAAAGGAGGTATAACCTCAGGAACAGGGATAATTTAAAAAAGCCTGACAGGCATCAAGATACTGATACACGTTCCTCTCGTACCTTTCAGATATCGTCACAGACATCGGAAAGAAGAGGACGGTCAGAACATAGAGAAGAACGCGTGAAATCCAAAGAAGACAAACACGTTCCGAAAAATAAATCAAAACCTCAATTCTCAAAAAAGAAGGTAGCAGTTCTGAAGATCAGACATGCCGAGGATACTGAGAACACAACTCAAGAACGGAGAATGGGCTCAGACAATGCTGGACAGTGCAGCAGAAGTCACAATAGCTCGCCAGAACCTGAAGGAACTTCTGGAGATAGTGGACTTGAATGAGTACATTACAGTAGAAACTGTAGACACCAGGGTTAGTACTCCACGAAAGTTATATGAAATAACACTAAGAATGGAGGGAGACATACCAAGAAAGGTGAAAACACTCTTTTGGGAGAAACTTTCAAGGGGTTATGATATACTTCTAGCAGAAAAAGACTGGCCACCACAATTTGTCAGGGAGTGCCCACATGGTGAGGACATTATTATGCCTGCCTTCTCCAACCATATTCCAATTCACCTAAAATATACTTATGCCAGGAAATGGGCAGTTGCCCAGGCCCCAGCATTATATAAAAATCATGTAGGATGGGATGAGGACTCACCTCACAATAAAATACATCTAAAAAATGAACCTACTGCACAAAGGCAGTACCCAATAAAGCAAGAAGCTAAAAAGCAGGTCAGGGAGATCTTAGATCAACTTGAATACCAAGGGGTGATTGAAACATGCACCTCCTCAATGAACAATCCTTTGTTTCCTGTCTCCAAACCAGACCATACATATCGTCTAGTTTTGGATTACAGATACTTAAACACTTGTTCTAAAACATTTGCAGTGCAAAATGCACATAGTACAGCATTAATGAATAATATTGTGCGTAAAAAATATAAAACCACATTGGATATCTCAAATGGTTTCTTTTGTCAAAACATAGCACCTGAAAGCAGGTACTTAACAGCTTTCTCAATAATGGGGACCCAGCGTCAATTTTGTCACCTCCCACAAGGGTTAAAGAACAGCCCGGGGTTATTCTCAGCGAGGGTAACGGAGTTACTACAAATTTATGATAATGAGGCATTGTCATATGTCGATGACATCTATCTGACAGACGATGACCTGGATAGGCACTTGAACAGGCTGAGCACCATTATACTGGGCTTCGCCTCTGAGGGTTATAAGTTCAACTTTAAAAAATCCAGAATTGCCCATCTCAATGTCCTTTTCCTAGGATATGAGCTTTCAAGTGAAGGCAGAGCTTGGCAGCCAGCTTTTTAGAAAAGTGTGCGCTGCTCCAACCTCCAAAAACGCTGAAAAACTTACAATCCATCTTGGGTTTCCTAAATTTTGGAAGAACTTACATTCTAAATTACGCAGAAAGGGTTAAACCTCTCTACGCATTAATCAAACCTGATTTTTCAATCATACATTGGACACAGGAACACACAGAAATCTTGCGTTCACTCCAAGCTAACATGTTAGCAACAAATCACTTACAAACACGCGTAAGTCAACGCAACTTAGTGATCCGAATAATTTCAGGTCAATGCAGATTCACCTACTTAACATTTAATGAGGGTGAAAAAGTACCAATAGCATACAAATCACATTTGTATACACAAGCAGAAATGCGCTTCACTTCAACTGAAAAAATACTGACAGCAGTTCAAACTGCAGTAGCAAAAGAAAGAGCTCTAGCCCAAGGGAAACGCATTATTGTCGTAACCCCAGTACCGACCTTAGAGGCGGTAACTAAAGCTAGCATTCCAAATGCTAAAGCATTACATCCGAGATGGATACAATGGGTTAATTCTCTTGCTGCAACAGATGTTGAATATGTTTTTGATCCTGATTTAAAAACACAAGAGTTCCTGCAATATGAACATTAATGTCCTCTGCCCACTGAAATTCTGCCTCTCGATCAGTATGAATTCATAATTTACACTGACGGATCCGCACAACCCGCTACAGGGAGTAAGCAAGCTTACAGTGCAGCCTGCGCAATCGTTAAAGGTCGCATGCGCGAAGGTAACTTCAGACCAATGGTCACTAAAACTCAATCTCTAGGAGATTGTACAGCTCAGCGAGCTGAACTACAAGCATTCAAACTGGCACTTTAAAGTACAGATCGCGAATTCCCCACACTAATAGTGTGCGATTCTTTCTACTGTGTGCAGTCGTATAATGAATATATACAAAATTGGCTTGAAAATGAGTTCAAAGATGCAAAAGGTGGCACAATAAAGCATAAAACGCTTTGGGAACAAGTAGTTCAGTTAAAAAACTAACTACCAAAGGCTCACGTGATACACACGCTGAGTCATCAACGTGATGGCGTTCACGTTGCAGGGAATTCATTGGCTGATGAAGCCGCAAAGGGGGCTGTTCACACGGCTTCCGTAGCTGCGATCACTCGTTCAAAAATGAGAATAGACAGTGAGATAATGTTGGCTGTCAATGCTACGAGCAAAGGCAGTGGTGCAGCGTTACCAAAAAGTTTCCACTCAAGTACTCTTATGTAATTGATGCGAACAACGTTCCTTTTACTCGAATCCCTGGAGTGGGGGATAGGGTAATTCCAAACAAGGAACGTAGATTAGGACTGATCCTAGCAGCACGTGAAGGGATAGCCTCTGCCCATGCGGGTATTTCTGCAACAGTATCTTTACTGAAACAAAGATATTGGTGGCCTGGCATTAGTAAACAGACCAAAAACTATGTTTTGGAATGTGAAATTTGCCAACAGATGTAAGTCTCCACAGTGAAACGTCCTGCGCAGACACCCCTGTTAATTTCAGACAAACCCTTAGCTTGTGTTTACCTGGACCACTGCGGTCCCTTGCAAAGGGACGGTAACTATAAATATATAATGGTCACAGTGGATTCATGCTCTAGGTTCCTTTGGATATGGCCTCAGCGCTCGGCTGACGCTCGAACTGTTATAAAAGATTTGCGATTCTTTATCAGCACATACGCAATAGGCATGCTACATTCTGACCAGGGCCCTGCGTTTAGCTCTCGGGCTTACAAAGAAGCCATGGCCAGTCTGGGCGTTGCATTGCGGTACTCCTCTCCATTTCATCCTGAGGGAAATTCTGTTGTGGAAAGGAAAAACCGGGACATAAAGCAGTCTATAACAGCTAGGGTATTAGGTTCGGGTGATGGGTGGGTCAAACATCTTTATGGGGTCCAACGCTCATTAAATAATTTGCCAAGAAGTTCTCTAGGGGGGGTCACTCCATATGAGGTCCTATTTGGGACAAGAATGTGGGTCCCTGATCTCGAATGTAAAGGCACAGTGGTGGAAAATAAACCCTTTGATATCAAAGATCGTTTTGCTGTTTTACAGGATCTTAATGAACTAAGAGCGAAACAAAGCAACGTGTTCCTGCAGCTAACCACCACTGGGGAAAAACCGGCAGTCCCAGCAAGGCCTGTCTGGATTCCAAAAGTTGGGGATCTAGTCAGAGAGAAGATTGCGGACAAGAAGGAATTTGGACCTTCTTACAGACAACCAGTACCTGTCCTAGCCGTCCACGGAACAAGAACAGTACTTCTGCCGCCCCTTGCTGGAAAAAAGGAGAAAAGATTTATGTCCATCGACCTCATCAAACCACAGTATGTGGCCAATAATAAATAGTAGGCCTCGGGGACTCTGACCTAGTAGCAGACGCACTCCTCTCGGTACTATCCAAGAGGTTCAGACTGAAAGACTGATAACCATCGAGAATTCAGCAGTAACAGATGAAGGACTGAGCAACAATGCTATGGAACTCATCCCTCTTGAAACTCAAGTAACAGTTCGTCCAAATACACCTGTCTACACCAATGTAACAAGTGATCAACTGGTTCCAGCGATTTCTACAAATCCTGATGCAATTCCAACAATTGACAGAACTGCTTCTGGCTATTTCATTAACTTTGATACTTTTTCTGAGGATCTGAGTGAGCCTGAGACGTCGCCAGCATCAAAAACTTTCAAACAGCAAGTAGAAGACTTTTTTCATTTTTTGAGAAAGACTTATCTGGTTTCACCATGGATTGAACTATGGATTATTTCTGGAATATTTTTCTTTCTGCTGTGGCTAGCTTTGGTTATGACTATGAGCGTGCTTATAAATGGCAGATACATCCATTTGGACATTGAAAGTAAAGATGTGAACTTACTTTTGAAACCTCACAAATCATCCCATTGTGAAGCAAGAGACTTGTCAGCAGTGAACATCACAGCCATTCCTATACAGGATGGTATAGTGTGGGACAAAACAGATTTCGATATCTTCGGCCCGACGGAACTTTTGAACATTCCACATTTATTTAAGATTTCACTAAGTGATTTTATTTCATCCAGTACCTATTCTGATGATTGGGACTTTGAAACTGTAAATGATATGATGTTTGACCTAGAAAGGTCTGCTGCATTTTCTAATAATGAATATTTAGAGGGTTCATCAGACTATGAACAGCTGTATTGCTATAACCACTATGGTCATAATTTTTTGCATAAATCTGCAACACCTAGAAATGTGTTTATGTTTAACCAATGGGAGCATTGTCCTACACCACCAAAAGGTAGTTCGAAAACATTTGCTAAAAGTTTCCATATTTTTCAGGATACAATACATCTGATCCAGAAACATTTTACTATAAAAATGTAAACAAAACAGGACTGAAAATTATGTTAACTAATACAAAACAGATTTACTCTGCAGCATTTATTGCCCAACTGTCTACACATGGTTTCAACTTGTGGAAAGACACAATAGACACAAAATCTGTCTGGGGTACTAAAGATTGGCAAGTGCAGGGGATAGAAGCTTTGTTTAGAGCATGTATCATCCCTCAGCAAATTATGTTTTTGAATGAAACTGTGCAACAAACGTCTTGCCTTGGTTTAGCCAAGATCAAAGACATGAAAACACCTTCTGTACCAACACCTGCCAGTAATAACAATACACAGGTAGCGGTTACAGTTGACACAATACTACAAATCAACAGAACAAATCCTGATTGGAAAAAATGGTTGATCTGGCCCACAGACACAAAAAACCTGTTGAGAGAGATTCCTGAATAAAACTCAGGGCTTTACTATTCATAGGCCAGACCCACGATACGTCCAAAGACAACATCCGGGGTTAGTGACAACATACAGTGTTGGAAAATTATGCCTCGATTGGCTGCAAAAATCTACACTTAAGGATGTGAAACAACACTTATCTTTACTTAAAGAAGACGCAGACCTTAGGGAATTCTTGCTTGGACCAAGAAAACTGCGTCAAAAGCGCTTCATATATGCCGGCATCTATGCTGCTTATAATGAAGCATGGAAGGTGTCACAGGCAGAGGCCGCAGAACGAATACGTGAAATTGATCGTATTAACTTAGAGAAAACTCTCACTGTGGTCGACAACGGGTTAACAACTTTGTCATCCAGAATTTATTCATTGGACAACATTGTATCCTCTGCTATTGACATACTGGAACAAGATTTAGCCATGTTACAACAAGGCCAATCTCAGTTACGTTCTATTATGTTATTAAGCTGGACGCTGCAATCTTTGCATGCGGGCTATGTGCCTTGGCGTTTTATCAACACGTGGGCTCTGTTTGCAGAATACAATCTAACTGATAAACAGATCGAACTGGCACTAAGAGGAGCAAAGTATACAGCGCTGAGCATTGAAAAACTGGAAAAATTACCATTCACAGTGGCAGAAAAACCAGCTACAGAATGGCTTATTCATGGCAAAATCACTCTGCCTGTGACTACTTTTCAGTTTCAGTATTGCCTCAAACAAATGCAAGCAGGCAAATGTGAAAGGTTGGGTAAAGAATACATTAAGACATCCTGGAATTTACCTTACACATACAGATGTTGGAGTGGGGATCGTGAAGTGTTTCTGAGCGGTACACACTGTGAAAGTGCACTAAGCGGTTCACTAATTTGTCAGGACATTTCTTTACACAGGGCTTGAAATGGCTCTGTGGCAAATGTGTCCTGCCACCAGCAGGGTACACCAGCTACTGTGATTAATCCAACGTTTGGCCAAATTTCTAATGGGAGTAACCTCATGTTGAATGATCAGAGTTGCTGTGGCATGTTGCCAGGCATATCATAGAAATGGGGGATGCACACCATCTTGAAATACAGTTCCTCCGAATTTTTTGTACTTATTCATCCTGCGTTGCGTGCTCAATGTTACAGTGCCTTGCCCTGGTGGCACGTGAGTATTAAGTTAAATCATTCTTGGGGCGATGTTCCGCCCCAAAACCAATGGCACAGCCCAATGTTGCTTCTTTTATGTCTGTCGTTTACTTTACTCCTTTTTACTCCTTGTACTCATATGTTTCATCACGCTTTTCACTGTAAAACCGATTTATTCCACACACCGAGTGATGCAATTTTCAATGATTTCTCATATTCAAGATGTGCCCATCCGGACCTCTATTCAAGAATACGTACTGACGCATATGCTCATCCAGGACATCCCATATCTGGTAACGGTCGACTCCAGGGTCACTTGCTGTATGCAAGTATTGTTTGCCCCAATAGACACAGTCAGGGAGTTGCCTCTATGGCCTTCGTTGAATGTCTCTTTTATACAATTTGATACTTTAAGCAGAATGAAAGCCATGCTTATACAACAAACAGTGCCTCTGACCTCGGCCAAAGAAATCTATGATTTACAAGTTGCAAGGACTTCGGCTGAGATACAGGCTTTAATTCGTACAAACTGCCCTATACATTTCGTAGAAATGATGGGACGTATTTTTAACATGTCTGATACGAGCGAATTTGTACATGTATTTAAGACCATCTGTTCCGGACTATTAGCACCTTTCCAGGCAGTCCTCGGAATCATCCCAAACTTCGTACATTCGGTGTTTGGTGGTGTGCCATTAATTCTAGCACTTGTTGCAGGAATTCTATTTCTGTTCCTACTACTAACGCTATGGCAAGCCTATTCGCCGACATCACTCCGAGCGATGTGGAGAAAGCTCTCCTTGAACGGGAGTGCCGTGAGCGAATAGTACAGCTTTTGGGCATGCCTCGTCTACGGGAACTTAATACAACGTGGTTCCTGTCATTCAGACCAATCTGGCAAGATTGCATCTTACCTGTTCTACGCTGCCTGTTTTGCGGTGAAGAATGCGTGCTAGACACCTGTCTAACACTCCCATCAATCATGCCAACGGATATGTATACTCTGCTGGACCCGATAACGGCCCATGCTCTGTGTTGTCCCCAGAGGCTACCAATCCTGATGACGGCATTCATTGAGTTCTCACAGACGCTTCCGGCAGCTGCTGAGATACGAGATGGATCAACAGGCACACAGGTAACAACGGACGCAAACATTGCATCTTCTGCTGAAGGCGATGTTTCTCATCTCTGTGCAATTAACCTTCTGAACGAGGTGTTCCAAATGTCACCAACTTCGGTGGACGATATTTTGGCTATGGAAATAGATGATCTCATGTTTACGCCAGACCCATACACTGACTTTGATTCAGCTCACAGTGTACCAGGGAAGCAATGAAATTTGGCCTTCACATTTTTCAAACTTGGAACTTTTCCCAGAATTGAACTTTTTCCATTTAATTTTTGAAATGACATGGCAAAAAACAATCCACTTACAGTAGAACTAGTCTTATGAAACGGACTTCTGTGAATACTTCCAGGGACACTTTGTCACCTTACTTGTCTAACATTTCATTTAATACCATGATATGCAATGGCTTTGATTTTTTAAAAACTTATCAACCATTTCATCATATGCATATATTTTTGTTTATTCATTCATGTTGCATTTATCTTCATTATATGCTTAGAATGAAAACGATGCTTTAAATGTACAGTACCTGTTGCATTTCAACAGTTTATTTTAAACTTCTTTTAATATGCTTTTAGAAATGTTTTTAGCAATATGTGGTACTCAATTTTATGTTTAGCATTTAAATGTTTAGCATTTAGTATTATCGTTCATTCGAAAGTGTAGTGGGTGTTGTATTCCGCTTTAGGTGTCCGTATATAGGTTTTCCTGAATCATGTCCTTATATAGGCACAATTCGCATTGCCCTTATATAGGCATAGAATCCCAGTCCTTATTTAGGCATTAACCGTGCACTCCAAATACAGGCATGGTCACCGACATCCGTCCACCCTAACGTCACAACGAGTTCTTAGAAACCAGACCCTTAAGCTTCGGGAGTTCCCCTAGCACAGGACTATTGATTTCTCCAAGAACTCATCTATTATGTATGAACCGTTATACCTTAAGGGTTCATTCCTGACGTCTTCCTCTGTCCGACTTCACGTCAATGCTAACATTCCGAGGCACCTATCAGGTATAAATATACCTTCCCTCGCCCAAGCAAGTAAGAGGAGACCTCGACTTCAGAGGAGCCCGTATCCCGGCCTGACGCACTGAGAAGACGCTGTCATTCCTGCATGCAGAAGAATCCAGCTTCCAGTGTTCTGACTCCCTTCGCGGGGTGTTAGAGTTCCAGATCCGGCAAGAGATTCCCACCTCTCTCATTCTCAAGGTATGGAGCTGACTAGAACCTAGAGGGACTCTTGGCATACTAGACTTAACATACTCTTAGTATACCATACTAGAGAATACTTCGCCTACTTCTTACCTTTCCCTACACCTAGACAAGGTTAGGTACATTGGGGTAGAACTAGCTTAGAGACGCATCGTATGAGTACTCGCATTTTTAGCTCATGTTATTTATGTACGTGAATATATGCTAAAAGATAATGCTGGCGCAGTATTATTTATTTCTACTGCTTACGCTGTACATTATTTATCTTGCATACTGTCTTGTGATCATAACAGCACATATCTCTTACACGAGAAACAAGACTGTTCAATAAAACCCTTTTATTCAAACGCCCGTCTTTCCTTTCTGTGTAACTCTGTAGAAACTAAGCATGCACGATTGACTGAGTGAAACTGTTATCTATTGTTTCCACGATTCTGAGACGTGTTCCGATTCTACAGGGAAACAAAGTGGTCATGTTTATGCGGTTGCCAGAAACTACTCCCTTCTTGTTCTCAAGGAGTTTCTAGTGGCCTCTGAGCTAGCTGGTACAAGTAATTAAGTTTAATATACTCGATAGGGACATACCGACCTCAGTCCTATGTCAAGCCTATAGGTTATATTATTCCAATGCGCAGAGCCTATTAGGGAAATAGGAACTACACTACACAGGGGATTTTACTAAGAATCCTCATGCATAATAAATGAGGCTAGTTTCAAGGAAACCAATCAACATTTATTTAGCACATACCTGGGTAAAACGGTAAAAGGCCGTTATGCAGAGCAAGGTAGGACAAATGTAGGTGAAAAGGTCACTTTGCTACTTAGGCCTAGTTTAGGGAACGTAACATTGGAGTCACTCTGGGTTAAAATGAGATGGGTCCAATCCTTCAGCAGGCAGCAGGGCAGCACAGCAAAGCAGAAAAGCAGTTCTTCCAGAGCAGCAGTCAAGCAGAGTGACAATCCTTGTAGCACTGCAGTCTTTACTCCTGGTAGTTTTTCA